>CM071851.1:16390410-17590410 GCA_036507275.1 Sicyos edulis
CGATGTGGTAGCTAAATCCACATCGATTCTGGGGAAGCAATGTACGTTATGCTTCGCTCTACTCCCGGCCAGTGGGGACAAAGTGCGTTATGTCCGCTCTCGGCCTATGGATGATGACAAACTCTACTATACTAGCTAAGAGTACAAAATAAGCGATTCCTTGCTAGACATACATATCAACATCAATCACACATAACCTAGCATGATACTACGAACTTAAAGCGAGAATCTCAAGCATCTTTGGAAGTTCAATCCTAGCATGGCACTAACATGTACAAACAGGCAAACATGCTAGCAAGATTGCAATCACAAGTCATGTCCTATCCACTAATCATGTTCATAGAAGTAAACATGCATATAAGGCACAATCAAGAAAGCATCGCGAGTCCACACAACCACGGTAAGAAATCCTTACACGGAAACAAGCGAAAAATAACTACCATAAGCCAACCAAGCGACTCCCGAGCTTCTAAGTGAACCCGAGCAACCTAAGAATTTAATAAAAATATCCTAATTAAATAACAACACCCAATCAACTTAGGGTCCAAAGAGTGGAGGCTCAGGAATTACCAACCGAGAAGGTACAAGGTCTCGGCCCCAACAATTTTGGCAAAACAGGCTCTCGGCGGCAAGTGGGCAGGCAGGACGTGCAGCTGGGGCGAGCAGACTGGACACTGCTTTGGCGCTGGTGGCGCTTGGGCACACTTTCGCGAGCAGGGGACCGGTCTTGGCGCTTGTGGCAGGGACAGGAGTGCGGACGGGCGGCGGCGACACGATCGTCTGGCGCGCCTGGCAATGGGGCAGAAGGCGGCCAGGCGCTGCCAGACGGAGACGAGCGGCAGGGCGCTCTTTGGGCGTCACTGCGTCTGACGGCTTTCTGCTCGATGGTCGGCGATCAACGATGGGTGGCGGCGAGGCGATGGTGATGGCGGCGATGCGCGGTGGTAGTGCTTTGGGGCTGCAGTGGCTCGGGCGGCTCAGTTTAGCTCGGTTGGGTTTCTTGGTGAGGTCGGCAAGGAGAGAGAGAGAGAAAGAGAGAGAGAGAGAGAGAGAGAGAGAGAGAGAGAGAGTAAAACAAGGGAATGAGATTTTCTTGATTTTCTTTCCTTTTCCTAATTTAAATAGGTCTTGGTGACCTAAATCTCTTCCCCAAGGCTTCCTCCTTGAGTCCCGCTCAAGCAACCTTTTCTCCTTATTAAAACTCATTTAAACCAAGCTCCCAAATCACCATCAAGGGCAAGGGTTCAAATCCCAATGGAAGCACTTAAATTAACAATAATTTTGTTAATTACCAAATCACCTCCAAACTTCCAACCAACTAGCCCGAACTTCTTGGGTCCTGCAACCAACAACAATCAAGCCTCGACAAGGCGGGAGTGACCACTGGAATCCCGAAAATCCACAAAACCACGACCGAGGGCAAAAGACCAAAATACCCCAAAGGGTTAAAATAGCTCTAACGGCCCATCTGAACATCCGCATAATGTCCCGAAAACACCTGGGAAATCGAAATAGAAAACTGGGCCGTTACAAGAGTGGAGCGCTCTTTTTGTTAGCATGTTCCAAATGTGGAACTAGTTGTTGCCACCTGAGGGTTGGCCTGAGAATTTGTTGAGCATTGAGTGGGATGCAGGGGTAGGCCGTGGCATGGTATTGGGCGAGATTCCAGAGATTAGACCGCTCGAGTGTTGAGCTTCTTGTTTTTAGTGCCATTGTCCCCGTCACCTGGAGTGTGACCTTCCCTACCCTTAGTGAGGACGTAGAGCTCGTTTATAGTTGTTTGAGTCGAAAAGATGTAGTGCTTGTTGGCACCAAGTTCGGTAAGGAGGCCTAGGTTTAGGCCAGCTCGCATCAGATGTGCAGGTAGTTCTATAACCACGCGGAGTTTAGCATCCCCACTAGCCTTGTACCCATTTTCTGAGGTTGCACCTGTTTGGGTTGCATAAGAAGATCTAGCTCGTTGGTAGTCGGAGGACTACAAGTGTGAGGTCGTTCGAGGGAAAGCAAGAGCTTTCAAGGTCACCAAGAGTTGGGTACAAAAGATGTTGTAGGTTGTTAAGGGCTAGCGCGTTCGAGTTCTCGCGCTTGTGTTGTGGCCTTGTGAGCCAGTTTGTTGGTAGAGTTATTCGACTACCCTTGAGTTTCCTTGGTACGAGTAGCGTTGGCATCGATGATGCGTGGTTGGTCTAGCGTGGGAGCCATGTGTTGGATGGATTGTGCGGAGCACATTTGAGTGAACACATTGGTATGAGGTTGTTAGCTTGGTGTGGTTATGCTCTTGTAGAGTGAGTTGGCCAAAGTGGCATTTCGTGGTGAGTTGACCCCGAGTGGGTTGAACTCTTGTTGCTCCTTTGCTAGTTGTGGCTCTATTGGGAGGCAAAAGTTGCCTTGTGTGAGAGTACTTGTTGGTTTGGATCTTAGGGAATCAAGTTCGAGCTGTACACGTCGGTGTACTTTTGTGTAGCTCGTTAAAGTGGTGTATGTTTTGGGAACCACGAAAGGTTCGTGTTGAGAACCGAGTGCTCGATCCTTGAGATGTTAGGGCTTTAGTTCTTGGCAAGTGCCCTAACTTTGGTTGTAAGGATCTGAGTGCTTGTAGCAGGGTTGTTGCTTAGGCAAGTTATGCTAGTTGGCCTTTGTCCTGGGTAGAGGAATTTCTTGTTGATCGAGGGTTGGAGTTCAGTTGGAACTAAACAAGGGTGGTGGTAGCAAAGCCGCGTAGTTTTTGACCGTCATTGCTAAGAGTGTAGATCGGATCCCTACCCTGGGTAGAAGCTACGATGCGGTCGATGCTTGAGTTGGAGGCTGACACATTCTGTAGTATTTCTCGTCTTCTTGGTTTTTCGAGGAGCTGGAGCGCGCCAGCATAGTTGAGATGCTGAAGAGAGAGTTGTGCCCGTGTAGCCAGTTGTGTGTTAGACCGTTTGACGCCAGTGGTGTGTGTGTCGGAGGGTGATCGGAGGAACCCTAGGTTGTGGAGAGCCTCACGAGCTCGGCCAGGACCTGGCGATGTTTCTCGGTTGAGTTCTTTGAAAGCTTGTAGTCGGTTGACGAGCTAGTGTTGTTTTAGTACCTCCGCGTTGGCTTCGAAACTGTTATCTGTTGGTGCTTGTAGTTGGCCAAGGTTTGGTTCCCATGTTGTTGTAAGAGCTAGCTTGGTTGGAGCAAGCGGGCGTGGCCACGAGGACTTGCTCTTGTTTGGAAGGTTTCGAGAGTTGGCACCTCCTTCGGTGTTTGGATAGATCTTGCTAGTTCTAAGTTGGTGGTTCAATCGATTGTGGAGTTTCTCGTTTGGAAGATGAGTTAGGCCTAAGCTAAAAGGAGGAAGTCATTTGTTTAGCTTGTTGGACTTGAGAGTTGCATGTCCTTGGAGGCGAGCTTCTCAAGTTGTAAGCTTGAGTTGAGTTCTGAGAGAGCAAGCCTTTCTCGAGCTTTGCTCCTAGTTGTTCTTGCGTTAAGTGGTTAGCATTTAGTTGAGCCAAAGTTGAGGGGTTGGCATAGAGGTTTCGTGGCATTGGTTGGTTAAACCATTGAGTTGTTATCCTCGAGGTGTTGTGTTGCAAGTAGTCGCGTGTTGTCTTATTCCTTGCTTTGCTCGAGATTTCCGGACGGAGGTATGTTGTTTGTTTTCTGTCTGGCTATATTCTCATTAGGCGGTGGCTGATCGGATTGCATTGGAAAGTTGTTGTCGGCCGATGAGGGGCTCCAGTTTATTAGTTTGGTGAGTGGAGCACATTCCTGGACCTTGTGGTTCGGGGTGGCCGTTTTGAAGTTTAACTAGTGTGTAAAGACCCGACACCCAAAAGGGGCTCTAAATGGGCCTTTACCCCAATGCATGCATTCAAAGTAAGGACAATATACAAATATGATTTGATTCCAATTAAAATTAAAACATTCAACATTCAAATGCAAATCAATACGAGTTCATCAAAACACCTTTGTCTCCAATCACTGTTTCAAGACAAATACATTTCCAAAAGTTTACTCTGATCAGAGATTTATTAAAATCATTCAAAACCTTCTCAGGTACAACAATGCTGGAATCCACAAAAACATTGAGAAAACATCCTAGGGCTCAGTGCTGAATACATTCATTCAAGGGAAATAAAAAGACAAGAGTCATAATATAAAAGGTCGGAGATGACAAGAGTTCCCATGATCACAGCTCCTCCTTGACCATCTGTCTACTTTGTTGCTTACCCGTGGAAAACCACAAAATAAGGGTGAGTAACGAATTACTCAATAAGAATCCCCAACCGGGTACAATACGATATACATGGTCATCTAGATGAATGTATGCAAGCTATGAATATAAACACGAGAATAGAGCACATAGCTTAAGTCCATACTTGGACCTCGGATGCCAACTCGTGGTCTTAGTCGGAATAATCCACCACACAATACACCCTATACGAGAAACAAGTCTCGGCCTCGGCTGACACGTGTGAACTATGTCACCTAAACCACCGCACTGAGGCTAAGGAACCGTCGTGGTAGGCTTAGACCAGAAGCCGTCCTTGCCTAACGGTGGCAATCAAGGGCTACGGCCGAACACGCCGAGGACGTGCCGATTGCCGGAGACGAGGCAATGCCAAGTCATCATCCCGACCGTTGGGGCATTTAACGATCGCCACCCTCACCCAAGATTGCGGGGCGGTAGTTAGGGTTAGCTAAACCCTAACGGGATCGAAGACGACGTACCTTCTCGTGCGTCCCCGCTGCGTGGATGCAAGTTACGTTATGCATCGGCCGGATGATGCTATCTACCCGAACTCTAAACTATAATATCAACGACAAGCAATCCAATACAATCCATTACGTGCTCAACAGATACAACGAACCTAGCATGATACTACGAAGCAAGAAAGAATATGAGCATGCCAGAATGGAACAACCTAGCATGGACTAACATGAGAAAACAACATAGGAAATCATGCCAGTCGGAAATTCAGAACAGAGCACCTAACACTATACATGCTGATAATCACAAACAAACATACAACAACAATCACATATAATACCGCAGGGCCCACACAACTCCGGTAAGAAATCCTTACCTTGGTCGGGAGGCTTCTACACACAAAATCAAAAGCTGCGAACACTCCCGAGCTAGCTATCGAGAACCTAACAAACATAGCAATAATCACAACCATAGGCCTAAAATATAATAAAACAAGCAGGCTCGGCTCGGAGGCACTCACACGGCACGACGACACGGGGCTAAGCGGCTAAGGCGCTGGTGCACAGTGCAGTGAGGCTGCGCAAGCCGAAGACGATGGCACAGCGGCATTGGGCGCTAAGGCTGCGCCACGCCGGACAGACAGCCCAGGACACGGCACGGCGGGGCAGCGCGGCGAGAGGCACGGCGAAGCGCCAGCGGGCGCTAGGCGTGCGAAGCGGATGCGGACGAGCAGCAAGGGCGAGGACGCGCGCGGGCGATCTGGGCGTCCTGGGCTGCAACGGGCGATCTGGGCGTCGACCCTGCTTCTTTGCGCTACAGGAGCGGCGGTGCGATCTGGGCGCCTTTGGCGATCTGGGCGGCCTGCAACAAACACACACACACACAAGCTCTTCTTCTTACCTTCGGCCAGCAAGAACACCCAATCGAGAAGATGAAGAGGATGAAGACTTACCCAGAATGACGATCGAATCTCGGAGCTGCAAAGAGGATGAAAATCGGCTTGGAGGGCTAGGGAGACAAGCTTGGACGGCAAAGTGAGTTTTGGAAAAGAAGGAACAAAAACTCTATTTTCTTTTCATTTAACCAAATGCACCAAAACTCCAATAATCCAAGGCTAACTAAGATATGACGCGGATAGAGTAACAAGAGCTCTCCATAGCTCAATTGGCACGCATCCCTATAGGCTTTCCCAGAGACCCGGGTTCGAATCCCACCTGCAACACAATTATCTTTTATTTTTACTTTTGCATCTAACCATGCTCAAACCCATCCACAAAGCCTCAAAAACTCACATAAATCCAACCAATAATTTTAGCAACTGGAAAAAGACATAAACGACCCGACCAAATTACCAAAATACGCCTAAGGCATACCTGGAAGACCGAGATGAAAACCTGGGCTGTTACAATATTCCCTCCTTTTTATGACTTTCGTCCTCGAAAGTCCTTAAGACTGGAACAGCTCAGAGTAGTGCCATCTCATCTCGTCTTCTCGCTCCCAAGTGGCTTCCTCTAAACCCTGACTCCTCCACTGAACCTTGACCAAACGAACCTCACGATTACGCAACGTCTTTGTCTCTAAGGCAAGGATCCCCACTGGCTTCTCCTCGAAGCTCAAATCCTCATTCAGCTGCAAGGGCTCAAAGTCCACAATATGTGACGGGTCCGGCACATACTGCCTCAACATCGATACATGGAACACACTGTGCACCGCTGACAATGACGGAGGTAGAGCTAACCGATAAGCAACTCTGCCAATCCTCTCCAGAATCTCAAACGGACCAAAAAAATGGGGACTCAACTTCCCACGCTTACCAAACCTCAAAACACCTCGCATCAGAGCAACCTTTAGGAACACATGCTGACCAACCTCAAACTCCAAATCTCGACGCCGAACATCGGCGTAACTTTTCTGCCTGCTCTGAGCTATCAACATACGAGCTCTAATCTTCTACACCGCTCCATTAGTCAACTGTAGCAACTCGGGACCCAAAACCTGCCTATCACCAACCTCTTCCCAAAACACAGGGGACCGACAACGCTTACCGTACAAAGCCTCGAATGGAGCCATCTGAATCGTCGACTGATAACTGTTGTTATAGGCAAACTCCATCGATATCTGATCGGGTCCCAAATCGCCGGAAGTCCAACACATAAGCCCTCAACATATCCTCGAGAATCGATTCACCCTCTCGGTCTGTCCCATTTGTCCGAGGGTGAAAAGTCATCTTTGAAATCGCACTTAGTGCCTAAACCTTTCTCGGAGTGCTCTCCGAAAACTAGAAGTGAACCACGAGTCACGGTCGGATACAATCCTCACAGGGCACACCATGATAACGAATGATGCGCTCCAAAACAAATCGCCCAGCCTCATTGTTCCACGGTATAAGTGTCTCTATCGGGAATGAAGTGTGCGCTCTTAGTCAAACGGTCGACTATCACCCGATCTCGAGAGAACTTCCTGAGTCCTCGGCAAACCGTAAATAAAGTCCATGGAGATCTCTTCCCATTTCCACCGAGGCACACTCGGTGGCTTTGCAATAAACCGGCGGCCTGCTGCTGGGTGCCTTCACTTGCTTGAAAAGTGAGATACCGACCGACAAACTCCGCAACATCTCTCTTCATACCCATCCACCGAATGTCCGCTAAGGTCTCGATACATCTTGGTACCCACGGGTGCCAAGCAAAGGAAAATCTGTTGGCCTCTCGAGAGCAACTCTGCTCGCAATCCTGCAACATCTGGAACACACAACCAACCTCTATAAGTCAACCCACTGTCTGGCGAAAATACGAAATCAAAATCTCCGTCAGCACTAACTCTGTCAAACAATCTCTTAAGTGCGGGGTCACTCAGCTGGTTATCAATAATCCATTTGTCTAATCGACAATTTGATCATCCAATCGAGCTACTCTGGGGGTAACCTCACCCAACAACACTGCAACCTCTGCCCCGCTCGAACTCTCTCCGCAATCTGGGCTGGGAACTCAACAACGCCGCGGAGTGCAACGTCTTCCTACTTAAAGCATCAGCCACTACATTGGCTTTACCCCGATGGTACAAAATCTCGCAGTCATAATCCTTTACCAACTCTAACCATCTCCTCTGCCTCATATTCAACTCCTTACGAGTAAACAGATACTTGAGGCTCGGTGATCGGTAAACATCTGAATCCGCTCACCATACGGTAATGCCTCCAAATCTTGGTTACAAACACCACTGCTTTGCCAACTCCATATCATGAGTCGGGTAGTTACTGCTCATACGGCTTGGTGACGGGAAGCATAGGCAATGACCTTCCCGTCTTTGCATCAACACACAACCTAACCCAAACTTGGAAGCATCGTTGTAGACCACGAAACCACTGTCCCCTCGGGATCGCCAACAGTCTGTTGAAGTCAAATCTGCGCTTGAGCCTAGCAAAGCTCTCATCACACCTCTCTTGTCCCAAAAAAACTCGACACCCTTCCTCGTCAGACGAGTGAGGGGCGAGGATATGGCGGAAAAGTCCTTAACGAACCGACGGTAGTAACCTGCCAAACCCAGAAAGCTGCGTATCTCGGCAACTGAAGTCGACTTGGCCCACGAACTCACGGCCTCAATCTTCACGGGGTCCACGGCTATACCACCTCTCGAAACTACGTGACCTAGGAAGGCCACCTGCTCCAACCAAAACTCACACTTGGAAAACTTCGCATAAAGCTGGTTTTCCCTCAAGGCTGCCAATACTCGCCTCAAATGCTCTGCATGGTCCTCCTTAGACCTCGAATAGATCAGAATATCGTCAATGAACACGATGACGAAGTTGTCCAAAAATGATTTGAACACCCTATCCATCATGTCCATAAACGCGGCTGGGGCATTGGTCAATCCAAACGACATGACCACAAACTCATAGTGACCATATCTTGACTCGAAAGTTGTCTTAGGAATGTCGGCATCCTGATCCACAATCGATGGTAACCGGATCTCGAATCTATCTTGGAGAACACGAAGCTCCTCAAGCCGATCGAACAAATCATCGATACGTGGCAACGGATACTTATTCTTCATCATCACCTTATTAAGCTCGCGATAATCAATACACAAGGGCATCGAACCATCCTTCTTCTTCACAAACGATCGTGGTGCTCCCGGGACACACACTCGGACGGATGAACCCTCGATCTAACATCTCCTGCAGAATCAACCTTGATTCCTTTAACTCTGCTTTGGCGCCCATATGATACGGAGCCTTCGAGATAGGGAGGGCCTGGCTCGAGCTCAATTGTGAAGTCAACCTCTCTCTCTGGGGGCAACCCGTAACTCCTCGAAACACATCCGCAAACTCCTGCACGACCGGCACTGATCAACGATCGGCGAGGAGGCTCTCCCGAAAACTTGGCTAGGTAGCCCCAAGCTCCATGAGCTAGCAAGCGACGAGCTTTCACGGTGACACCATCGGCGGGCAAACTCCACCACAACTCCACGAAACTTAAAGTCGGGCCGACCAGGCGGCTTTGAACACTACTTCTTTCGGTGGCGGTCAATCAACGCGTGGTTAGCGACTAACCACTCCATACCAAGAATCACATCGAAACCGCTCATAGGAAGAACTATGAGCGTAGCCACAAGCAACACTCCAGATATCTCGATCCGGCCATCCTTAATCTTATCTCTAGCTAATATATTAACTCCCGAAGGAGTTGCAACGGACAACTCAAAGCCTAGAGGCTCTAATCTAAATCTAGCATGCTCAGCAAACAACACAGATACAAATGAATGCGTAGAACCAAAATCAAACAAGACAAATGAGCAGTGATCTAAAACAAGAAGCGTACCTGCCACAGCGGCATCCGTACGCTTGACCTCCTGACGGGTCGTAGCAAACACCCGTCCTGCTGCTGCTTCTTCTGCTTGGCCGAGCCGCCATAGTGGCTGATCACAAAAATGGGCCATGTGCCCCTTTCTACCACATCGAAAACATAGCCTGGGCCCGGTCTGACAAGCTCTAGTGTGGGCTCTCCCACAAGTAGCACATGCGGGAATCTGCCTGGGACCGCCCTGTTGGCGAGGCTGGAAACGGGTCGAGACTCTACACTGATCCCGGTTCTGAAACTGACCTTGACGGCGCTGGCCGCCTCCTCAAAACTCAAACTTCCTCTTCTACCCCACTACAGCTGGGACAGGACGCTGAACCGGAGCGGCAACAATCCGCTCAACAGGATACTTCCCATTATAAATGGTGGCTAACTGAACAACTCTAGCATAAGTGTCAGGGGCCTGAGCCCTGACATCCTGGGAAACACCCTGCCTCAAACCAGAAATGAACTTTCGAATCTTCAACTCAGGGGTGGCTATCAACTGCGGAGCAAAATAACCATACTCCGAGAACTTTCTCTCATACTCCTCTATAGAATCAGAGCCCTGCTTCAGGTTCTGGAAAAGCTCCACCATCTTCTCCTTGGCCTCATCACTAATGTACTTGGCCTTAAACTTCGACTTGAAGAACTCCCAAGAAGCAGGTGGAGACCCAGCTGGTCTCTCACTCAAGGTGGACTCCCACCACCATCTAGCTGTGCCTCCTAGCACATGGGCTGCACACCTCGGCCTTTGAACATCGGGGCACACCATAATCAGGAAGGTGTACTCCAAATGGGTAATCCATCTGACTGCCTCTAAAGCATCTCCCGAGGCATCAAACTTCTCTGGCTTCCACTTCACGAAGTCCTTCAACCATCTACCAAGCTCCTCGACACCCTCTGCCACATCTGCCTCAGGGGCTACTTGCTCCTGTGGAGCTAGGTGTCTTCTTTCACTCTTTGAAACATGCGAGTCAACCGATAGATCTGGGCTCGGGACTCTTCCCGCTTGCTGCGCCAACAAGGCACAGGTCTCTGCGCCTCTGGTCACTCAACAGGTGACCATCAAAGCCCTCATAGAATCAGCAAATTACGCTCCATGAGCGATCTCACGGCGCTCGATCGCCTCAACGCCTCCTCTAGGCGCAACAGGAGGAGCTCACGGTGGAATGCCATCGATCTCGGCTTGGGGCGATGTCCCCGCGATGTCGAGATCGAGATCCTCGATACCTCGACTTGCTCTCGAACCTCCTCTTCCTGCAGGTGATTGGCATCTTTGGCGATGTAAGAACCCGACCCAAAACATGGTCCTAAACACAGGATCTTACTCAAGATGCAAGTTAAATATGATAACAAGCGGTTTAGAGCTTACATTTAAAAACCTTTCAAAACATATGAGAAGGGGGAGCCCTTAAAACATAACCAACAATTTAAGTTTAAACAATCCAACAAATTAAAACATCCTCGGCGAAGTGTTTAATAAAATGTACAATACAATTTAAGCAACGTTTTAAACAATGTTCCCCTAGGACTCTGTCCATCTACATGTTTGAATAAACAATGCAATAAATAAAGACAGAGTGCCGGCGGTTCCCCATGATCAATCGGCTCCCTCCGCTAGCCCTCCTGGTGTTGTCCCAAGTTACACAGAAAGATAAATAAGGGTGAGTATAAACATACTCGGTAAGAATCCCCAACCGGGTACAATACGATACATCGGACATCTAGCACCTCAATATGCAAGCAAACGGCTACCAACACAGATCATAGCTCAACGAGCTCATAACACAAGATCTGGAAACATCGGAAGTCTCTTACTTAGGAATCATCGGAAGTCTCCTACTTCCGCCTAATGGTTGGTTCTCATAACCAATCCGGGACATCTCCGAGGGTCTTTCTCCTCGGCCAATTGATCGGCTCAAAAACCGATCCCAAGATGTCCGACACCCTCGAGGGTCTTTCTCCTCGACCAATTGATTAGCTCAAAAGCCAATCCCAATGGGTGTCCTCAAGGGCCTCTTACCCTCGCTAACAATGGACTATCGGAGAGTACCCGCGATCGCTCTAAATCGGAAGGAATCGTGTACTCACGAACATTAGCCCGGGAGCTCTCCGAACCGGCGACTAACGCGTGTGCGCGCACACGCATGCTCTTCTGCAGCCGGCGTAAATGCGGGGCCTAAGGGCAAACTACGCGGGCAGTGCACGCATGCCTAAGACTTCGAAACGGTGTCACCGAACACGAGGTGCGAGGCCCTCGGCACTCATCTGCGCACTGTACCACCGACACGAAGCTAAGAACCGGCCAAGGCGGGCTTGCACCGTTGGCGGGTTCCGCTCTAGCGGGCTACAAACTAGGCTTATGCCGATGTGGTAACTACATCCACATCGGCCGCCGGGGAAGCAATGTACGTTATGCTTCGCTCTACTCCCGACCGTGGGGACAAAGTGCGTTATGTCCGCTCTCGGCCTCTGGATGATGACAAACCCTACTACTCTATCCAAGAATACCGAGTAAATCAATGATTCTGGCTAGCAAGCAAAGACCGACATCAATCACGTTTACCTAGCATGATACTACAACTTAAACAGGGAATCACAAGCATCTTTGGAAGAACAAACCTAGCATGGCACTAACATGTAAAATCAACAAACATGTTAGCAAGAGATCAAACAAAGTCGCCTATCACTATCATGCTCATAACAATCAAAGCAAACATACAAGGCACAATCGAGACATATCGCAGGTCCACACAACCACGGTAAGAAATCCTTACAGGACAAGCGAGAATATAATCACAAATCAACCAAGCAATCCTCGAGCCTCTAATCGAACCCAAACAACCTAAACATAAAATAAAGCAGCCCCAAATCAAATACATAAAACAGCCCAAATAAATCCCTAAACAAAGACCAACAAATCGGGGCCCAACGAAGAAAAAGACTAGGAAATACCATCCGAAAGCCACAAGGCTCGGGCCAACCACACACTAGTGCAGGTGGGCGCAGAAGAGCACCGGTGGTGGCCCAGGCAAAGCGCTGGCACCGGGGCGCAGGCGTGCGCGGCGCAGCACACGCGCGCCTGGGCGAGGCGAGCAGCAAGCGCACGCGCGCGCGAGCTCGAGCTCGGCGGGCGGCGACACCGCAGCGCGGCTTAGCGAAAGACGGCGCCGGCGCGCGCGAGCGGCGCTGGATGGGCTCGGGGCGCTTCGGGAAGGCACGGCGACCTCTGAGGGGCGCGCGACTTCGGCGCGGACACAGGCTCGGGCGACTCGACACGGACACAGGCGACACGGAGGCGGCACAGGCGATGCCGATCTGGGCTCGGCGCGACCAAGGCGAGGCGGCGGCGCGATCCGGGCGCTGGCGCGACCAAGGCGACACGAAGATGTCTTGGGCGATCGCAGATCTGGGCTCGCGCGACTAGGGCGAGGCGGCGACGATCGGCGCGAGGTGGCTCGGGCGCGGCGCGGCATGGGTGACTGGCGGCTGGTGCGGGGCGCGGCTCGGGTGGACAAGGTGCGACTAGGGCTTTGGGCATGGTGCGGCTAGAAATTTGCTCGGTGGAGGAGAGAGAGAAGGAGAGAAAAAGGAATTTTGGGGATTTTGGAAAATAAAGGGAAAAATAAAAGGAAAAAGGGAATTAAAAGGAAAAATGGGATTTTATCCTCCTTTGCATCCTTAACCAATTTAAATAAGCCTTAAAGTCCTTAAATCCCACTTCCCGCTTCCTCCTTCGAGACCCTACACAACCTTTTCCAAACAATAACTCTCACTTAAAACAAACTCCCAAAATCATCTCTAAGGGCACAGGCTCGAATCCCAAAGGAAACACCCAAACAAAGATCACTTTGCCCAAAACCCAAATCACAACCGAACTCCCAAGCGAATAGCCCAAACATCTCGGGACTCGCGACCACCAACATACAAGCCTCAACAAAGGCGGGAGAGCTGCCTCGAAACCACGAAAATCCACAAATCCCGCCCGGGAGCAAAAGACCAAAATACCCCTAAGGGTCAAAACAGCTCTAACGGCCCAACCGAACCACTGAATCTGAACCGGAAGCACCTCGAGAACTGGAATAGAAAACTGGGCCGTTACAGGCGATGTACACCCAAACCAACAACGAGTCAGATCCTGCTCGTCTCTGCTCTACAACACTAAACAAGGCATACACTAGATGAAAGGTATTGTAAATTTTTAACCCTTTTCAAAAAAACAGTAAACTTAGGCGTACCTGATGACTGTTGGAGTGCTGGTTATCATGGGAAAAATGACCTACAACAAAAGGTCAGTCTACAGAATCTATGACTCTGAGCTCTGATACCAACTGTAAAGACCCGACCCAAAATGGGCTCTAAATGGGCCTTCACCCCAATGCATGCATTCAAAGTAAGGACAATATACAAATATGATTTCGGATTCCAATTAAAATTAAAACATTCAGCATTCAAATAGAAATCAATACAGTTTACTAAAACCTGTCCCTGTCTCCAAGCACCTGTTTCAAGACAAATACATTTCCAAAAGTTTACTCTGATCAGAGATTTATTAAAATCATTCAAAACCTTCTCAGGTACAACAATGTTGGAATCCACAAAAACATTGAGAAAACATCCTAGGGCTCCGTGCCCGACTACATGCATTCAGGGAAAATAAAAAGACAAGAGTCATAATATAAAAAGGTCAGAGATGACAGCAGGTTCCCATGATCACAGCTCCTCCTTCAGCCATCCTGTCTCGCACCTTGGTTACCTGTGGAAAACCACAAAATAAGGGTGAGTAACGAATTACTCAGTAAGAATCCCCAACCGGGGTACAATACGATATACATGGCCATCTAGATGAATGTATGCAAGCTATGAATATAAACACAGAATAGAGCACATAGCTTAAGTCCATACTTGGACCTAGGATGCCAACTCAGGGTCTTAGTCCGGAATAATTGTAACAGCCCAGTTTCCTATTCCAGTTTTCGAGGTGCCTTCGGGTCAAGATTCGGTTGTTTGGTTGGGTTTTAGAGCCGTTTGGCCCCTTGGGGGTATTTTGGTCTTTTGGCTCTCCGGGCAGGATTTGTGGTTTTCAGGGCTTCGAGGTAGCTCCTGCCTTTGTCGAGGCTTGTTTGTTGGTGGCTGCGAGTCCTGTGGTGTTTGGGCTAGTCGGTTGGATGCTCGGTTGTGGTTTGGGCTTTGGCAAAGTGTTGGTTTGTTGTGTGTTTCCTTTGGGATTCGAGCCCGAGCCTTTAGTGTTGCTTTGGGAGTTGGATTTAAGTGAGTTTGATTTATTGGAAAAGATTGCTTCGGTCGGGTCTCGAAGGAGGAAGCCGGGAAATGGGATTTTGAGGTTTTAAAGTGGATAAGGATGGAAAATGGAATTAAAAATCCCATTTTTTTCCCTTTTTTCCCATTTTCCTTTTTATTTCTCTTTTTTCTTTTCTTTTTTCCCCAAAATGCATTTTCTCTCTCTCTCTCTCTCTCTCTCTCCCCGAACCCCCCACCTAGGCCCAGCCCTTGTGTAAGAACCCGACCCAAAACATGGTCCTAAACCTGAGATCTTACTCAGCATTCAAGTTAAATATGATAACAAGCGGTTTAGAGCTTACATTTAAAAATCTTTCAAAACATATGAGAAGGGGGAGCCCTTAAAACATAACCAACAATTTAAGTTTAAACAATCCAACAAAGTAAAACATCACGGCGATGTTTAATAAAATGTACAATACAATTTAAGCAACGTTTTAAACAATGTTCCCCTAGGACTCTGTCCATCTACATCTTTGAATAAACAATGCAATAATAAAAGACAGAGTGCCGGCGGTTCCCCATGATCAATCGGCTCCTCCGCTAGCCCTCCCGGTGTTGTCCCGAGTTACAGAAAGATAAATAAGGGTGAGTATAAACATACTCGGTAAGAATCCCCAACCGGGGTACAATACGATACATCAGGTCATCTAGCACCTCAATATGCAAGCAAGCAGATACCAACACGGATCATAGCTCAACGAGCTCATAACACAAGATCTGGAAACATCGGAAGTCTCTTACTTCCGGAATCATCGGAAGTCCCCTACTTCCGGCCTAATGATTGGTTCTCATAACCAATCCGGGACATCTCAGGGTCTTTCTCCTCGGCCAATTGATCAGCTCAAACACCGATCCCAAGATGTCCGACACCCTCGAGGTCTTTCTCCTCGACCACTTGATTAGCTCAAAAGCCAATCCCAATGGGTGTCCTCAAGGGCCTCTTACCTCGCTAAAAATCTGGACTATCGGGAGAGTACCCATGATCGCTCTAAAGCGGAAGGAATCGTACTCACGAACATTAGCCCGGGAGCTCTCCGAATCGGCTACTAACGGCGTGTCTTGCGCGCACACCGCATGCTCTTCTGCAACCGGCGTAAATGCGGGGCCTAAGGGCAAACTACGCGCGGGCAGTGCGCATGCCTAAGACTCGGAAAGCGGTGTCACTTTGAACACGATGGTGCGAGGCCCTCGGCACTCATCTGTGCGGCTGTACCACCGACACGAAGCTAAGAACCGGCCAAGGCGAGGCTTGCACCGTTGGCGGGGTTCCGCTCTAGCGGGCTACAAACTAGGCTTATGCCGATGTGGTAGCTACATCCACATCGGCTGCCGAGCAATGTGCGTTATGCTTCGCTCTACTCCCGGCAAGTGGGGACAAAGTACGTTATGTCCGCTCTCGGCCTCTGGATGATGACAAACCCTACTACTCTATCCAAGAATACCGAGTAAATCAATGATTCTGGCTAGCAAGCAAAGACCGACATCAATCACGTTTACCTAGCATGATACTACAACTTAAACAGGGAATCACAAGCATCTTTGGAAGAACAAACCTAGCATGGCACTAACATGTAAAATCAACAAACATGCTAGCAAGAGATCAAACAAAGCCGCCTATCACTATCATGCTCATAACAATCAAAGCAAACATACAAGGCACAATCGAGACATATCGCGGGGTCCACACAACCACGGTAAGAAATCCTTACAGGACAAGCGAAAAAATAATTATAACTCAACCAAGCGATCCTCGAGCCTCTAATCGAACCCAAACAACCTAAACATAAAATAAAGCGACCCAAATCAAATCCCTAAACAAAGACCAACAAAATCGGGACCCAACGAAGAAAAGACTAGGAAAATACCATCAGAGAAGCCACAAGGCTAGGCCAACCAAAGACACAACAGCGGTGGGGCGGCTGGGCACAGTGCGCTGGGCACAAGCGCGCGAGGCGGCGCGCGCGCGCAGCACGCAGCGCGGCGAGGCGGCAAAGCGCCTGAGGCGCGAGCTCGAGCTTCGGCTGGCGGCGGCGACACACGGCGCGGCTTGCGACAGAGGAGGCGCGCCGCAGCGCGCGCGCGCAGAGCGACGCGACGCGACGGGCTCGGGGCGCTCGGGAAGGCACGACGACCTCTGAGGGCGGCGACTTCGGCACGAGAGCGGCACAGGCGATGCCGATCTGGGCTCAGCGCGACGACCAAGGCGAGGGCGATCACGATCTGGACTCGGCGCGACCAAGGCGACACGAAGATGGCACGGGCGATCTGGATCTGGGCTCGGCGCGACTAGGGCGAGGCGACGCGATCGGGCGCTAGGGTGGCTCGGCGCGCGCGGCATGGGTGACTGGGCGGCTGGAGCGGCGCGCGGCTAGGGCCGGACGATGCAACGCATCTGGCGCGCACCTGGTGGGGCGATGCAGAGGCGTCTCTGTGCGCGCGGTGGGCGGGGCTATCTTTGGCCGTGAGCGGTCCGATGCGGCCGGGAGTGGTGCGGCTAGGGCATGGTGGGTGGCTAGGGCATGGCTGGGTTTTCTTGGTGAGGTCGGCTAGGAGAGAGAGAGAGAGAGAGAGAGAGAGAGATTGCAAAACAAGGGAAAGGGACTTTCTTGATTTTTCTTCCCTTTTTCCTAATTTAAACAAGCCTTAAAGTCCTTAAATCCCATTTCCCGGCTGAAGCAACCTTTTCCAAACAATAACTCTCACTAAAACAAACTCCCAAATCATTTCTAAGGGCCTGGGCTCGAATCCCAAAGGAAACACCCAAACAACGATCACTTTGCCCAAAACCCAAATCACAACCGAACTCCCAAGCGAATACCCCAAACATCTCGGGACTCATGACCACCAACACACAAGCCTCAACAAAGGCGGGAGAGCGCCTCGAAGCCACGAAAATCCACAAATCCTGCCCGGGAGCAAAAGACCAAAATACCCCTAAGGGTCAAAAAGCAGCTCTAACGGCCCAACCGAACCACTTGAATCTGAACCGAAGCACCTCGAGAATGGAATAGAAAAGCGGGCGTTACAATACTCCCTCCTTTTAAGACTTTCGTCCTCGAAAGTCCTAAAATGAAACACTCTATAAAAACTCCATCGATTCTTAGCCAATGAACTTCTCGCTAAAACACACTAGCCCTTCTCTCGATAACCAAACCCTCTTGGGTTCTCAAAGGCTCAAAGCCACGATGCTCTCGATGCATACAAACTATCTCAACAAAGAGACGAGGAACACAAAACTTGCTATCTTTGTCAAAGGCGGGGCAAAGCTAACCACTTTGCTCCAATCCGCTCAAGGATCTCAAAAGCCCTACAAACTTGGGGCTCGGCCAAAACCCCACTAAACCAACACGGAACACCTCTCAACGGTGTTACTCTCGAAGAAACTAGCGGGCGGCACAAGCTCCAAAACTCAACGCCACGCCTTTGGCGTAACTTCTCTGAATGCCCACAATCGATAACAAAGCGCCTCAACACAACGCCAAGTGGCCAAACAAGCTGAACCTCTCGGGTTCCGAAACCAAACGGCCTACTCTTTCTTCACAAGAGACCGGCCGAACCACAAGGCTTGCCTAAAGCCTTAACGAAAACAATCGAACCACCAATCGGCGATTGATCCAAAAAGGCAAACTTTTCCCACTAGCACAAGTGAAACTTCAGCTACGGCCAACCCTAAATGGCCAAAAACCGAGCCCACGAGCTCCGCTCGGCCAATCCAACAAGCTGGAGCCTCACAACGGCCGAACACAAACTTTTCCATGCAAACCTACTAGCAATCGGCCAAAAAGAACATTGCCGGGCAAGAAACACCCAACATTCCTCTCATGGAAAATCTCGGCGGCAAGGACCAAACCCTCACGGGGCTACCGCAACACACAGCGGCTTGAGGAAAATAGGCCCAAAGGCTAACCAACCAATGCCACGGCACCTCTGTGCCAACACACTCAAGCGAGGCTCGGCTATTCGCCAATCTGCGAAAGCTCAACAACTAGAAACAAAGCCGAGAAGGCCTTGCTCGTGAGAAACTCAACTCAAGCTCAACTCTTAAATCGGGTGGCCACCGCTCTTTGCGGGGACAAACAACTTTTAAACTTGCTAACAACACAATGCGAGGACCCTCGTTGTTGGGCTAACCAGCTGCGCTACTCGATCAACTACACAACTCGGGAGCTACGCGACTCCTCAACGGAACGATTTCCCGGCAAAGCAAAACTCTAAAGGGTAGCGAACATCACACACGCTCGTTGACTTGCTCAAACCCAAGGGCAACATCAACCAACTCTCTTGGAAGCAACACCCAGGAAACTCAAGCCATTGGACCACCAATCCGAACTAGCCGAACTTACTCAACCACCGAGAGAGAATCAACTCCCAAAACAACCGGACTAGGAACAAATCCTCGAGGGCAACGCCCTGCAGCTCGAACAAGAGCAAGCTCTTGAAACATCAAGAGAACCAAATCTTAGTCAACACCAAGCACCAACTAGCCTCCAAAACCAAACAAGCACTAGCTTGCTGGATCGCCAAATCTGCAAGCAACTCACCCAAGGAACACTTTGCACAGGTCTAATCGAGCTCGGAGGCTCTCCGCAACTAGAGATCCTCTGATCACCCTCCGACACACACGCGGTCGACAACGATCTAACAAACAACAGAGCTACGAGGGCACAACCCTCTCCGGCATCTCTCAACTATCTTTGGCCAACTCCAACTTGGAAACCAAGGGGACCGAGAAACGCTACGGAGGCGTCATCCTCCTACTCAAAGCAACAACCTCAACATACCTTCTTCTCAAGGTAAGGATTGAACGACTTTCTTAGCCAAAACGATCGAAAGCTGCGCGGCTTGCCACTCTTGCTCTTGTTCAGTCCCAATGAAGTCTAACGAGGGCAGGACCAACTAGCAAAACTTGCTTAACCAACGGCCGACAACGAACACGCACGCATCCTTACGACCAAAGCTAGGGCACTTGCCAAGAACTAAAGCCTTGACACCTCAAAGATCGAGCACTGGGTCCTCAACACGAACCTCTCGTGGTTTTCCAAACATAAACCACGGAACGAGCTACGCAAAAGTGCACCGGGTGTACACTCCAACTTGATCTCTTAAGATCCAAAGCCAACAAGGGCTCTCACACAGGGCAACTTTTGCCTCCAAACAGAGCCACAACAAACAAGGGAGCAACGAGTTCAAACCCACTCGGGGCCAACTCACCACGAAAAGCCACATTGGCCAACTAACTCTTACAAGCGCAAAACCACACCAAGCTAACATTCCTCGAAACAATGTGCTCACTAAACGCGCTCCGATCAGCCATCCAACTCATGGCTCTATCATTGGATCAACCACGCATCCACGATGCCAACACTAACCATACTAGGGCAACTCAAAGGGTAGCCGAATCATGCTACCATCAAGCCGGCTCACGGGCTCACAACACAGCGCGAGAACTCGAACGCAGCTAGCTCTTCTGACCTATAGCATCCTTTACACCCAACTCTCGGAGATCTGAAACAGCTCTCCTACTTTCCCTCGAAAACCTCAAACTTGTAGTCCTCGACTACCACCGAGCTAGATCTCTTAAGCAACCCAAGCAGTGCAACCTCGGGAAAAGGGTACAAGACAAACGGGGATGCTATACTGCTGGCGACCATGGAACCACCTGCACCAAAAGTGCCAACCGGCCTGAAACTAGGCCTCCTCTCAAAGCTTGGTGCCAACGGCACTACATCCATTACAACACGAATCACCTCAAACGAGCTTTATGCCCCTCTCGAGAATAGGGAAAGTCACTCTCAAGTGACGGGGCAATGGCACTCAAAGACACGAGTCCAAACACTCGAGCGACTAATCTCTGGCATCTCGACCAACAGACTTGCCACGGCCTACTCCTGCATCCCACTCGATGCTCAACAAAAGCTCAGGCCAACTCCTCGGGTGGCAACAACTAGTTCAACACTCGGAACATCCAAATAAAAGAGGGTTCCACTCTACTAGCCCGCCGAAATCCGCAGATGGATAAAACCCTGGCAAGCAAACTCCACACTACACCCTGGCTACGAGGGTACAAAGATGTAACAGCCCAACCCATCGCTAGCCAAGATATTGTCCGCTTTAGCCCACTGGCCTCACGGATTTGTTTCTCCCCCCATGGGAAAACGCGTCTTGCTAGGGAAAGGTGTCCACACCCTTTATAAGGAGTGCTTCGTTCCCCTTCCCAACCGATGTGGGATTCCCCTATGGGTTTCCACCTCCCCTTAGAAGTCCAGCGTCCCGATGGACCCGGCACACCGGTCCGATGCCTGGCTCTGATACCATCTGTAACAGCCCAACCCATCGCTAGCCAAGATATTGTCCGCTTTAGCCCACTGGCCTCACGGATTTGTTTCTCCCCCCATGGGAAAACGCGTCTTGCTAGGGAAAGGTGTCCACACCCTTTATAAGGAGTGCTTCGTTCCCCTTCCCAACCGATGTGGGATTCCCCTATGGGTTTCAAATTGTAACGGCCCAGTTTTCTATTCCAGTTCTCGAGGTGCTTCCGGTTCAGATTCAGTGGTTCGGTTGGGCCGTTAGAGCTGTTTTGACCCTTCGGGGTATTTTGGTCTTTTTGCTCCCCGGGCAGGATTTGTGGATTTTCAGGGTTTCGAGGCAGCTCCTGCCTTTGTTGAGGCTTGTATGTTGGTGGCTGCGAGTCCCGAGATGTTTGGGCTATTCGTTTGGGAGTTCGGTTGTGATTTGGGTTTTGGGCAAAGTGATCTTTGTTTGGGTGTTTCCTTTGGGATTCGAGCCCAGGCCCTTAGAGATGATTTTGGGAGTTTGTTTTAAGTGAGAGTTATTGTTTGGAAAAGGTTGCTTCAGCCGGGTCTCGAAGGAGGAAGCCGGGAAGTGGGATTTAAGGACTTTAAGGCTTATTTAAATTGGTTAAGGATGGAAAGGAGGATAAAATCCCATTTTTCCTTTTAATTCCCTTTTTCCTTTTATTTTTTCCCTTTTATTTTCCAAAATCCCCAAAATTCCTTTTTCTCTCCCTTTCTCTCTCCTCCCGGCCCGAGCGGCCCCTAGCGCACCATGCCCAACCCTAGTCGCACCATGTCCAGGTAGCCGCGCCGCGCACCAGGCCGCCCAGTCACCATGCCGCACATGTTGTCGAGAGCCACCCTGCGCCGTCGCGTCGCCCCTCGCCCTAGTCGCGCCGAGCCCAGATCTGCATCGCCGCCTGAGCCATCTTCGTGTCGCCTTGGTCGCGCGCGTCGGATCGCGTCGCCCTCGCCTTGGTCGCGCGAGAGCCCAGATCGGCATCGCCCGGCCGTCTCCGTGTCGCCCGTGTCCGTGTCGAGTCGCGAGCCCTCGCCGCACCGAAGTCGCTTCGCCCACGTAGGTCGCCGTGCCTTCCCGAGCGCCCGAGCCCATCGCGTCGCCTCGCGCTTGCGCGCCGTCTTGCCGTCTTACGCCAAGCCGCGCCGTGTGTCGTCGCCAGTAGAGAGCTCGAGCCGCGCCCGTGCGCCCTTGCCTCGCCCAGCGCGCCGTGCTGCGCCCGGCGCCACGCCTGCGCCCACAGTGCCCAGCCGCTTTGTGCCCAGCGCCCGACACACTGTTGTGTGTCTTTGGTTGGCTTGAGCCTTGTGGCTTCTCGGATGGTATTTCCTGAGTCTTTTCTTCGTTGGGCCCCGATTTGTTGGTCTTTCTTTGTTTAGGGATTTATTTGGGCTGTTTTATATATTTGATTTGGGTTTGCTTTATTTTATGTTTAGGTTGTTTGGGTTCGATTAGAGGCTCGAGGATTGCTTGGTTGATTTGTGATTATTTTCTCGCTTGTCCCGGTAAGGATTTCTTACCGTGGTTGTGTGGACCTGCGATATGTCTCGATTGTGCCTTGTATGTTTCTTGATTGTTATGAGCATGATAGTGATAGGCGACTTTGTTGATCTCTTGCTAGCATGTTTGTTGATTTTACATGTTAGTGCCATGCTAGGTTTGTTCTTCCAAAGATGCTTGTGATTCTGTTTAAGTTGTAGTATCATGCTAGGTAAACGTGATTGATGTCGGTCATTGCTTGCTAGCCGAGGAATCATTGATTTACTCGGTATTCTTGGATAGAGTAGTAGGGTTTGTCATCATCCGGAGGAGAGCGGACATAACGCGTACTTTGTCCCCACCGGTCGGGAGTAGAGCGAAGCATAACGTACATTGCTTCCCCGGCGGCCGATGTGGATGTAGCTACCACATCGGCATAAGCCTAGTTTGTAGCTCGCTAGAGCGGAACCACGCCAGCGGTGCAAGCTGCCTTGGCGGTTCTTAGCTTCCAGTGTCGGTGGTACAGTGCCGCACAGATGAGTGCCGAGGGCCTCGCACCACTGTGTTTCGCTGACACCGTTTCCGAGTCTTAGGCATGCGTGCACTGCCCGCGTAGTTTGCCCTTAGGCCCCGCATTTACGCCGGTTGCGAGAAGAGCATGCGGTGTGCGCGCGCACGCGTTAGTCGCCGGTTCGGAGAGCTCCCGGGCTAATGTTCGTGAGTACACCGCCCTTCCAGTTTAGAGCCATCACTGCGGGTACTCTCCGATAGTCCGGTTTGTTAGCGAGGGTAAGAGGCCCTTGAGGACACCCATTGGGATTGGCTTTTGAGCTAATCAATTGGTCGAGGAGAAAGACCCTCGAGGGTGTCGGACATCTTGGGATCGGTTTTGAGTGATCAATTGGCCGAGGAGAAAGACCCTCGAGAGATGTCCCGGGATTGGTTATGAGAACCAATCATTAGGCCTAAGTAGGAGACTTCCGATGATTCGGAAGTAAGAGACTTCCGATGTTTCCAGATCTTGTGTTATGAGCTCGTTGAGCTATGATGCATGTTGGTAGTCGTTTGCTTGCATATTGAGGTGCTAGATGATTGATGTATCGTGTTGTACCGGTTGGGGATTCTTCTTGAGTATGTTTATACTCACCCTTATTTATCTTTCAGTAACTTGGGACAACACCGGGGAGGGCTAGCGGAGGGAGCCGATTGATCATGGGGAACCGGCACTCTGTCTTTATTTATTGCATTGTTTATTCAAAGATGTAGATGGACAGAGTCCTAGGGAACATAGTTTAAAACGTTGCTTAAATTGTATTGTACATTTTATTAAACACTTGCCGGGGATGTTTTAATTTGTTGGATTGTTTAAACTTAAATTGTTGGTTATGTTTTAAGGGCTCCCCTTCTCATATGTTTTGAAAGGTTTTTAAATGTAAGCTCTAAACCGCTTGTTATCATATTTAACTTGCATCTTGAGTAAGATCCCGTGTTTAGGACCATGTTTTGGGTCGGGTTCTTACAGATTGGTATCGAGAGCACGAGTCATAGATTCGTAGACTAACTCGCTTTGTAGGTTGTTGTTCCCATGATCATCGGCACTCCACGGCCGCTTGGTTTGTCCGAGTTCAATTAAGTTAAGGGGTAAGAATTTACAATACTTTTCTTCT
The DNA here is from genome assembly GCA_036507275.1 of Sicyos edulis. Taxonomy (NCBI): domain Eukaryota; kingdom Viridiplantae; phylum Streptophyta; class Magnoliopsida; order Cucurbitales; family Cucurbitaceae; genus Sicyos; species Sicyos edulis. The sequence continues at coordinate 16,414,692 of CM071851.1, forward strand.
AGCTTTTATGCATGTGTAGAGTTGTGGAGCGAAGACGAGCGGTGTTCGACTCGTTGTTGGTTTGGGCTTAGAGAGCCATCATGCCAACTTTTCCGCGATCTGAGTAGTTTGATGAGCGGTGAGAGCCCCGTGTGGGCGGTTTTGTTGCTTTGTGCGGATCGCCAGGTGTGTCGATCGCACTCGAGAGGGGCGGCAGAGATTAGACTCCCATAGGCCATTTGTGGCCCGGTTGTTGGTTTCTCCCCTAGTGAGAGGTGGAGGTGCCTTGTGCGGTCGCCGATATGTTGATTGCACTCGGAGGAGCGGGGCGCTTGGCATGTCGACCAAGGAGTTGGGTGATCTTGTTGATGTTGAGGCCGCGTCCCGGGTTGTTTAGCCCTTTGGCGAGAGTTGGCCCCTGCGATTGAGTTGCCTAGAGGAGGGGGTAGAGGCTAGCACGCCTCAGTATGACTCCTTGAGCAGTGTGCTCCACCATGTGAGATTTGATGGCGAGTCTTTAGCTATCGAGAGCAAAGACCTGTGCGCGATTTGTAGCGCGTAGCGAGGAGTCCCGGCATGGATAGCCCAAATGACAGAGTTTGTTTCAGCATTTTCCCCAGTAGCTCTCGTAGCCGGAGGTTCCGGAGGCTTGACCAGGCGAGTTTATGCGATTGAGTTTGTTGGCGTTGATGGAGCCGCCCGGTTGGCAAGTGGATGCCTGTAGAGCTTGATGTATTAGAAAGTCCTACTTGCTAGTAGTAGTAAAGCGGTTGGCGAGTTTGAGTTTAGCATCCGTGTGTTGGGATGCCCTGCATTCGAGAGGCCGAGGTGAGCTCGTTCCGTCTTTTGATTCCGCAGATTGGTGGTGGTAGTCCCTTGAGAGAGGTGGACTAGCGAGTCTCCACCGATCGCCCGATTGATTGGCAAGTTGCCGTGTTAGTGGCTTGAGGCGGATGTAGAGACATCTGCCCCCCCCCTTGCAAGCTTCTTTGTTGTTTTGCGCACCGTTCTCTTTGTACCCTCGTAGCCGAGGTGTAGCGTGGAGTTTGCTTGCCGGGGTTTTATCCATCTGTGGATTTCGCGGGCTAGTAGAGTGGAACCCTCTTTTATTTGGATGTTCCGAGTGTGGAACTAGTTGTTGCCACCCGAGGAGTTGGCTGAGCTTTTGTTGAGCATCGAGTGGGATGCGAGGAGTAGGCCGTGGCAAGTCTGTTGGTCGAGATGCCGAGAGATTAGGTTGCTCGAGTGTTTGGACTCTGTCTTGAGTGCCATTGCCCGTCACTTGGAGAGTGACTTTCCCTATTCTTAGAGGGGCATAAAGCTCGTTTGAGGCTGATTCGTGTTGTAATGGATGTAGTGCTGTTGGCACCAAGCTTTGAGAGGAGGCCTAGTTTCAGGCCGGTTGGCACTTTTTTTTGCGGTGTGGTTCCATGGTGCCCCAGTATAGCATCCCCGTTTGTCTTGTACCCCTTTTCCGAGGTTGCACTGTTTGGGTTGCTTAAGAGATCTAGCTCGGTGGTAGTCGAGAGGACTACAAGTTTGAGGTTTTCGAGGAAAGTAGGAGCTGTTCGGGATCTCTGAGAGTTGGGTGTAAAGGATGCTATAGGTCAGAAGAGCTAGCGCGTTCGAGTTCTCGCGCTGTGTTGTGAGCTGTGAGCCGCCTTGATGGTAGCATGATTCGGCTACCCTTTGAGCGCCCTAGTATGGTTAGTGTTGGCATCGTGGATGCGTGGTTGATCGATGTTAGAGCCATGAGTTGGATGGCTGATCGGAGCGCGTTTAGTGAGCTCATTGTTTCGAGGAATGTTAGCTTGGTGTGGTTTTGCGCTTGTAAGAGTAAGTTGGCCAATGTGGCTTTTCGTGGTGAGTTGGCCCCGAGTGGGTTTGAACTCTCGTTGCTCCCTTGTTTGTTGTGGCTCTCTGTTTGGAGGCAAAAGTTGCCACAATGTGAGAGCCCTTGTTGGCTTTGGATCTTAAGAGATCAAGTTGGAGCCATACACCCGGTGCACTTTTGCGTAGCTCGTTAAAGTGGTTTATGTTTGGAAAACCACGAGAGGTTCGTGTTGAGGACCCGGTGCTTTCGATCTTTGAGGTGTCAAGGCTTTAGTTCTTGGCAAGTGCCCTAGCTTTGGTGTGAGGATGCCGTGCTCGTTCTTGGGAATTGTTGGTTAAGCAAGTTTTGCTAGTTGGTCCTTGCCACTGGTTAGACTTGATTGGGACCGAACAAGAGCGATGAGTGGCAAGCCGCGATTTACGATCGTTTTGGCTAAGAAAGCTGTTCGGATCCTTACCTTGAGAAGAAGGTATGTTGAGGTTGTTGCTTTGAGTAGGAGGATGACGCCTCCTGTAGCGTTTCTGTTCCCTTGGTTTCCAAGTTGGAGTTGGCCAGCGTAGTTGAGATCTTTGGAGAGGGTTGTGCCCGCGTGGCCGGTTGTTTGTTAGATCGTTGTCGGCCGTGTGTGTGTCGGAGGTGATCGAGAGGATCTCTAGTTGCGGAGAGCCTCTCGAGCTCGCTTAGACCCGAGCGGTGTTCCTTGGGTGAGTTGCTTGCAGATTTGGCGATCTAGCAAGCTAGTGCTTGTTTGGTTTTGGAGGTTAGTTGGTGCTTGGTGTTGACCAAGATTTTGGTTCTCTTGATGTTTCAAGAGCTTGCTCGGTTCGAGCGGGGGCGTTGCCCGAGGATTCGTTCCTAGTCCGGTTGTTTTGGGAGTTGATTCCTCCTCGGTGGTTGAGTAAGTTCGGCTAGTTCTGATTGGTGGTCCAATCGGTTTGAGTTTCCCTTGGGTGTTGCTTCCAAGAGAGTTGGTTGATGTTGCCCTTGGGTTTGAGCAAGTCGTGGCGTGCGTGATGTTCGCCGCCCTTTAGAGTTTTGCTTGGCCGGGAAATCGTTCCGTTGAGGAGTCGGCGTAGCTCTGAGTTGTGTAGTTGATCGAGTAGCGCGATGGTTAGCCCAGCGAGAGGTCCTGCATTGTGTTGTTAGCAAGCGAAAAGTTGTTTGTCCCACGCAAGAGCGGTGGCCACCAATTTAAGAGTTGAGCTTGAGTTGAGTTTCTCACGAGCAAGGCCTCCTCGGGCTTTGTTTCTAGTTGTTGAGCTTTCGCGGTTGGCGAATAGTGAGCCTCGATTGAGTGTGTTGGCACGCAGGTGCCGTGGCATTGGTTGGTTAGCCTTTGGGCATTTTTTCCTCAAGCCGTTGTGTGTTCTTTGGTAGCCCCGTGAGGGTTTGGTCCTTCTTCCGAGATTTTCCATGAGAGGAATGTTGGGTGTTTCCTTGCACAGCAATGTTCTTTTTGGCCGATTGCTAGTAGGTTTGCATGGAAAAGTTTGTGTTCGGCCGTTGTGAGGCTCCAGCTTGTTGGCTTGGCCGAGTGGAGCTCATGGCTCGGTTTTTGGCCATTTAGGGTTGGCCGTGAGCGAAGTTTCAGCTTGTGCTAGTGGGAAAAAGTTTGCCTTTTGGATCAATCGCCAGATTGGTGGTTCGATTGTTTTTCGTTAAGGCTTTAGACAAGCCTTGTGGTTCATTTGGTCTCTTGTGAAGAAAGAGTAGGCCGTTTGGTTTCTGGAACCCGAGAGGTTCGATTGTTTGGCCGCTTGGCGTTGTGTTGAGGCGCTTTGTTATCGATTGTGGGCATTCAGAGAAGTTACGCCAATGCGTGGCGTTGAGTTTTGGAGCTTGTGCCGAGTCCGCGGTTCTTTGAGAGCAACACCGTTGAGAGGTGTTCCGTGTTGGTTTAGCGGGGTTTTGGCTAAGCGCCAAGTTTGTAGGGCTTTTGAGATCCTTGGCGCAGATTGGAGCGATGGTTAGCTTTGCCCCGTCGTTGACAAAGATGCAAGTTTTGTGTTCCTCGGCTCTTGGTTGAGATAGATTGTGGCTTTGAGCCTTTGAGAACCCAAGAGGGTTTGGTTTTGAGAGAAGGGTTAGTGTTGTTTTGGCCGAGAAGTTACATTGGCTAGGAAACATTGGAGTTTTCCTAGAGTCAAGTTTCGTTTTAGGACTTTCGAGGACGAAAGTCTTAAAAGGAGGGAGTATTATAACGGCCCGATTTTCTATTCCAGTTCTCGAGTGCTTCCTGCTCAGATTCGATGGTTCGGTTGGGCCGTTAGAGCTGCTTTTGACCCTTAGGGGTATTTTGGTCTTTTTGCTCCCGGGCGAGATTTGTGGATTTTCGGGTTTCGAGGCAGCTCCCGCTTTGTTGAGGCTTGTATGTTGGTGGTCATGCGAGTCCCGAGATGTTTGGGCTATTCGTTTGGGAGTTCGGTTGTGATTTGGGTTTTGGGCAAAGTGATCTTTGTTTGGGTGTTTCCTTTGGGATTCGAGCCTGTGCCCTTAGAGATGATTTTGGGAGTTTGTTTTAAGTGAGAGTTATTGTTTGGAAAAGGTTGCTTCACTGGGTCTCGAAGGAGGAAGCGGGAAGTGGGATTTAAGGACTTTAAGGCTTATTTAAATTGGTTAAGGATGGAAAGGAGGATAAAATCCCATTTTTCCTTTTAATTCCCTTTTTCCTTTTATTTTTCCCTTTTATTTTCCAAAATCCCCAAAATTCCTTTTTCTCTCCCTTTCTCTCTCCTCCGGCCAAAGCGGCCCCCCTAGCCGCACTCATGCCCGACCCTAGTCGCACCATGTCCAGTAGCCCGCGCCCTCGCACGAGCCGCCAGTCACCATGCCGCATGTTGTCCGAGCCACCCTGCGCCCGATCGCGTCGCCCTCGCCCTAGTCGCGCCGAGCCCAGATCTGCATCGCCCGAGCCATCTTCGTGTCGCCTTGGTCGCGCGCGTCGGATCGCGTCGCCCTCGCCTTGGTCGCGCCGAGCCCGGATCGGCATCGCCCGTGCCGTCTCGTGTGTCGCCCGGTCCGTGTCGAGTCGCCCGAGCCCTGGCCGCACCGAAGTCGCTTCGCCCACAGTAGGTCGCCGTGCCTTCCCGAGCGCCCCGAGCCCATCGCGCCGCCGCGCGCGCGCTGTGTCGCGCCGTCTTCTTACCAAGCCGCGCCAGTGTGTCGTCGCCCGACCGAGCTCGAGCCGCGCCCTTGCCTCGCCCAGCGCCAGTGCTGCGCTGCTGCCAGCGCCACGCCTGCGCCCACATGCCCAGCGCACATGCCCAGCGCCCGGCCCACACTGTTGTGTGTTTGGTTGGCCCGAGCCTTGTGGCTTCTCGGATGGTATTTCCAGTCTTTTCTTCGTTGGGCCCCGATTTGTTGGTCTCTTTGTTTAGGGATTTATTTGGGAACATTTTATATATTTGATTTGGGTTTGCTTTATTTTATGTTTAGGTTGTTTGGGTTCGATTAGAGGCTCGAGGATTGCTTGGTTGATTTGTGATTATTTTACTCTTGTCCCGTAAGGATTTCTTACCGTGGTTGTGTGGACCTGCGCGATATGTCTCGATTGTGCCTTGTATGTTTGCCGATTGTTATGAGCATGATAGTGATAGGCGACTTTGTTGATCTCTTGCTAGCATGTTTGTTGATTTTACATGTTAGTGCCATGCTAGGTTTGTTCTTCCAAAGATGCTTGTGATTCTGTTTAAGTTGTAGTATCATGCTAGGTAAACGTGATTGATGTCGGTCATTGCTTGCTAGCCGGGAATCATTGATTTACTCGGTATTCTTGGATAGAGTAGTAGGGTTTGTCATCATCCGGGCCGAGAGCGGACATAACGTGCTTTGTCCCCACCGGTCGGGAGTAGAGCGAAGCATAACGTACATTGCTTCCCCGGCGATGTGATGTGGATGTAGCTACCACATCGGCATAAGCCTAGTTTGTAGCTGCTAGAGCGGAACCACGCCAGCGGTGCAAGCTCCGCCTTGGCGGTTCTTAGCTTCGTGTGGTGGTACAGCCGCATGATGAGTGCCGAGGGCCTCGCACTCATCGTGTTCGGTGACACCGTTTCCGAGTCTTAGGCATGCGTGCACGCCCGCGTAGTTTGCCCTTAGGCCCCGCATTTACGCCGGTTGCGCGAAGAGCATGCGGTGTGCGCGCGACACGCGTTAATCGCCGGTTCGGAGAAACTCCCGGGCTAATGTTCGTGAGTACACCGCCCTTCTTCAGTTTAGAGCGATCTGCGGGTACTCTCCCGATAGTCCAGTTGTTAGCGAGGTAAGAGGCCCTTGAGGACACCCATTGGGATTGGCTTTTGAGCTAATCAATTGGTCGAGGAGAAAGACCCTCGAGGGTGTCGGACATCTTGGGATCGGTTTTTGAGCTGATCAATTGGCCGAGGAGAAAGACCCTCGGAGATGTCCCGGATTGGTTATGAGAACCAATCATTAGGCCTAAGTAGGAGACTTCCGATGATTCCGGAAGTAAGAGACTTCCGATGTTTCCCAATCTTGTGTTATGAGCTCGTTGAGCTATGATCCATGTTGGTAGTCGTTTGCTTGCATATTGAGGTGCTAGATGATTGATGTATCGTATTGTACCCCGGTTGGGGATTCTTACTGAGTATGTTTATACTCACCCTTATTTATCTTTCGGGTAACTTGGGACAACACCGGGAGGGCTAGCGGAGGGAGCCGATTGATCATGGGGAACCGCCTGCTCTGTCTTTTTATTTATTGCATTGTTTATTCAAAGATGTAGATGGACAGAGTCCTAGGGAACATAGTTTAAAACGTTGCTTAAATTGTATTGTACATTTTATTAAACACTGGCCGGATGTTTTAATTTGTTGGATTGTTTAAACTTAAATTGTTGGTTATGTTTTAAGGGCTCCCCCTTCTCATATGTTTTGAAAGGTTTTTAAATGTAAGCTCTAAACCGCTTGTTATCATATTTAACTTGCATCTTGAGTAAGATCCTGTGTTTAGGACCATGTTTTGGGTCGGGTTCTTACAAAAGAGAATCACAAAACAACAAAGAGCTTGCAAGGGGGCACAGATGTCTCTACATCCGCCTCAAGCCACTAACACGGCAACTTGCCAATCAATCGGGCGATCGGTGGAGACTCGCTAGTCCACCTCTCTCAAGGGACTACCACCACCAAGCTGCGGAATCAACAAAGACGGGAACGGCTCACCTCGGCCTCTCGAGCAGCGGGCATCCCAACACACGGATGCTAAACTCAAACCTGCCAACCGCTTTACTACTAGCGATAGGACTTTCTAATACATCAAGCTCTCTGAGGCATCCACTTGCCAAGTCAAGGCTCCATCAACGCCAACAAACTCAATCGCATAAACCTGCTGATCAAGCCCTCCCGGGAACCTCCGGAGCTACGAGAAACTCTTTGGGGAAAATGCTTTGAACAAACTCTGTCACCGGGCTATCCATGCCCGGACTCCTCGCTTCACGCTACAAATCTGCGCACAGGTCTTTGCTCTTTGATAGCTAAAGACACGCCATCAAATCTCGCATGGTTTGGGAGCACACTCTGCTCAAGGAGTCATACTGCGAGGCGTGCTAGCCTCTACCCCCTCCTCTAGGCAACTCAACCGACGGGGCCAACTCGGCCAAAGGGCTAAACAACCTCGGGGCGCGCCTCAACATCAACAAGATCACCCAACTCCTTGGTCGACATGCCAAGCGTCCCGCTCCTCCGAGTGCAATCAACATACCGGCGATCTGCACAAGGCACCTCCACCCTCTCACTAGGGAGAAACCAACAAGCGGGCCACAAATGGCCTAAGGGAGTCTAATCTCTGCCTCCTCTGAGTGCGATCGACACACTGGCGATCTGCACAAAGCAACAAAATCGCCCACTGCACGGCTCTCACCGCTCATCAAACTACTCGCAACTGCGAAAAGTTGGCATGATGGCTCTCTAAGCCCAAACCAACAACGAGTCGAACACGCTTTCGTCTCCGCTCCACAACTCTACACATGCATAAAAGCTAGAAGAAAAGTATTGTAAATTCTTACCCCTTAACTTAATTGAACTCGGACAAACCAAGCGGCCGTGGAGTCTTGATGATCATGGGAACAACAACCTACAAAGCGGGTTAGTCTACAGAATCTATGACTCGTGCTCGATACCAAGCTGTAAGAACCCGACCCAAAACATGGTCCTAAACACGGGATCTTACTCGGCATGCAAGTTAAATATGATAACAAGCGGTTTAGAGCTTACATTTAAAAATCTTTCAAAACATATGAGAAGGGGGAGCCCTTAAAACATAACCAACAATTTAAGTTTAAACAATCCAACAAAGTAAAACATCCTCGGCGAGTGTTTAATAAAATGTACAATACAATTTAAGCAACGTTTTAAACAATGTTCCCCTAGGACTCTGTCCATCTACATGCTGAATAAACAATGCAATAATAAAAGATGCAGTGCCGGCGGTTCCCCATGATCAATCGGCTCCTCCGCTAGCCCTCCCGGTGTTGTCCCGAGTTACCCGAAAGATAAATAAGGGTGAGTATAAACATACTCAGAAGAATCCCCAACCGGGGTACAATACGATACATCGAGTCATCTAGCACCTCAATATGCAAGCAAACGACTACCAACACAGATCATCATAGCTCAACGAGCTCATAACACAAGATCTGGAAACATCGGAAGTCTCTTACTTCCTAATCATCGAAAGTCCCCTACTTAGGCCTAATGATTGGTTCTCATAACCAATCCCGGACATCTCCGAGGTCTTTCTCCTCGGCCAATTGATCACCTCAAAAACCGATCCCAAGATGTCCGACACCCTCTAGGGTCTTTCTCCTCGACCACTTGATTAGCTCAAAAGCCAATCCCAATGGGTGTCCTCAAGGGCCTCTTACCCTCGCTAAAAATCTGGACTATCGGGAGAGTACCCGCACCGGATCTAAACCGGAAGGAACTGGTGTACTCACGAACATTAGCCCGGGAGCTCTCCGAACCGGCTACTAACGCTGGTGTCTTGCGCACACCGCATGCTCTTCTCAGCCCGGCGTAAATGCGGGGCCTAAGGGCAAACTACGCGGGCAGTGCGCGCATGCCTAAGACTCGGAAACGGTGTCACCGAACACGATGGTCGCGAGGCCCTCGGCACTCATCTGCGGCGACTGTACCACCGACACGAAGCTAAGAACCGCCAAGGCGAGCTTGCACCGCTGGCGGGGTTCCGCTCTAGCGAGCTACAAACTAGGTTTATGCCGATGTGGTAGCTACATCCACATCGGCCGCCGGGGAAGCAATGTACGTTATGCTTCGCTCTACTCCCGACCGGTGGGGGACAAAGTGCGTTATGTCCGCTCTCGGCCTGCGGATGATGACAAACCCTACTACTCTATCCAAGAATACCGAGTAAATCAATGATTCTGGCTAGCAAGCAAAGACCGACATCAATCACGTTTACCTAGCATGATACTACAACTTAAACAGGAATCACAAGCATGCTTTGGAAGAACAAACCTAGCATGGCACTAACATGTAAAATCAACAAACATGCTAGCAAGAGATCAAACAAAGCCGCCTATCACTATCATGCTCATAACAATCAAAGAAACATACAAGGCACAATCGAGACATATCGCGAGGTCCACACAACCACGGTAAGAAATCCTTACAGGACAAGCGAGAAAATAATCATAACTCAACCAAGCGATCCTCGAGCCTCTAATCGAACCCAAACAACCTAAACATAAAATAAAGCAACCCAAATCAAATCACTAAACAAAGACCAACAAAATCGGGACCCAACGAAGAAAAGACTCGGGAAAATACCATCCGAGAAGCCACAAGGCTCGGGCCAACCAAAGACACAACAGTGGCGGCTGGCGCTGGGCACAGCGCCGGGCACGAGGGCGCAGGCGGCGGCGCGCGCGCGCAGCGGCGCGCGCTGGGCGAAGCAAAGCGCGCGGGCGCGGCTCGAGCTTCGGTGGCGGCGGCGACACGCGCGCTTGACAGAGGAGGCGAGCGCGCGCGGCGCGCGGCGACGCGACGCGACGGCAGGGCTCGGGGCGCTCGGGAAGGCACGACGACCTACGAGGCGAGCGACTTCGGCGAGAGAGCGGCACAGGTGATGCCGATCTGGGCTCGGCGCGACTAAGGCGAGGGCGATCGCGATCTGGACTCGCGCGACCAAGGCGACACACGAAGATGGCTCGGGCGATCTGAGATCTGGGCTCGGCGCGACTAGGGCGAGGGCGACGCGATCGGGCGCTAGGGTGGCTCGGCACGGCGCGGCATGGGTGACCTGGGCGGCCTGGAGCGAGGGCGCGGCTAGGGCTGGACGATGCAACGCATCTGGGCGCACCTGGGCTGGGCGATGCAGGGCGTCTGGTGCGGCGGGCTGGGCAGGGCTATGCTGGGCTGAGCGGTCTGATGCGGCCAGGGAGTGGTGCGGCTAGGGCATGGCTGGGTGGCTAGGGCATGGCTGGGTTTTCTTGGTGAGGTCGGCTAGGAGAGAGAGAGAGAGAGAGAGAGAGAGAGAGATTGCAAAACAAGGGGAAAGGGACTTTCTTGATTTTTCTTCCCTTTTTCCTAATTTAAACAAGCCTTAAAGTCCTTAAATCCCATTTCCCGGCTGAAGCAACCTTTTCCAAACAATAACTCTCACTAAAACAAACTCCCAAATCATCTCTAAGGGCCTGGGCTCAAATCCCAAAGGAAACACCCAAACAACGATCACTTTGCCCAAAACCCAAATCACAACCGAACTCCCAAACGAATACCCCAAACATCTCGGGACTCGCAGCCACCAACACACAAGCCTCAACAAAGGCAGGAGCTGCCTCGAAGCCCTGAAAATCCACAAATCCTGCCCGGGGAGCAAAAAGACCAAAATACCCCTAAGGGTCAAAACAGCTCTAACGGCCAAACCGAACCATCGAATCAACCGGAAGCACCTCGAGAACTGGAATAGAAAATCGGGCGTTACACCTTGGCTCGCCCAACCCGGCCCGTCGTGACCATTGGCTCGCCAACGCCAGCCAGCCAGCCGAGCCAGCGTCGTCGCGAGCTGCCTCGAGCTCGCCCAGCGCCCGCGCGCCCGCCTCGCCCGGCCGGCGTCGCGCGCCCTCGCCAGCGTCAGCGTCGACCGGCCAGCGCGCCCTCGCCTGCTGCTGTCTGTCGTCCGTGTCGCCCGGTGCGCCTTTGCCTTGAGCGCGCGCACGCGATGCGCGCGTCGCGTCGCCTGAGCCTCGCCCAGCTCGGTTGCTCGTCCCAGCGCCAGATCGCGCGCCCCCGCGTCGTGTCGCTCTCGCCCGCGCGCCGCCTCTCTGTCTTGAAGCGCGCAGCGCGCGCCAGCTTAGCCGAGCCAGCGCCAGCGCTGTTAGCGCAGCCAGCTGCCGCTCAGCTCACAAGCGCGCTTCGCGCCATGCTCGTGCAGCCGGCGCCCAATACGCCCAACCAGCCCTTTGGCTCCATAGCCCGTGCCGCCGGCTCGTTTGCGTGTCAGCTGCGCCTCGTGAGCTGCTCCCGAGCTGAGCCCTATTTATTTTAGTGTATTTAGGGCTATTTTATGATTATTGATGTTTTTGCTTGGCTCGTTATAGGTTGCTCGGGTTCGATCGCAGTTAATTTTATTTTGTGTTGTTGTTGCCTTGAGCGGTAAGGATTTCTTACCGGAGTTGTGTGGACCCTGCGATATTGTCATGATTTTTGCCTTGCTTGTTTGCTGACTGTTATGAGCATGATAATAATAGAGCAGCTTTGATTGATTTCTGCAAGCATGTTTGCTTGATATTACATGTTAGTGCCATGCTAGGTTTGTTCTGCCAGCATGCTTGTGATTCCTGCTTAAGCTCGTAGTATCATGCTAGGTAGTGTGATTGATGTCGGTCTTTGCTTGCTAGCCAGGAATCATTGCTTTTACTCTGTACTCTTAGATAGAGTTGTAGGGTTTGTCATCATCCAGAGGCTGAGAGCGGACATAACGTATCTTGTCCCCACCGGTCGGGAGCAAAGCGGAGCATTGCTTCAGGGGTTGAGAGCGGACATAACGTACTTTGTCCCCAGTGGTCGGATATTGAGCAAAGCATAACATACCTTGCTTTTTCTCCCCCCTCCCAGCAGCCAATGAGACTTAGCTACCTCATTGGCCTAAGCCTAGTTTGTAGCCTGCTAGAGCGGAACCCTGCCAACGGTGTAAGCCTGCCTTGGCCGGTTCTTAGCTTCAGGTCGGTGGACCAGGCTGCACAGATGAGCGCCGAGGGCCTCGCGCTACTGTGATAATTGACACCGCTTCCATGTTTTAGGCATGCGTACTTGGCCCGCGTAGTTTGCCCTTAGGCCCCCACATTTACGCCGGTTGCAGAAGAGCATGCGGTGTGCGTGCACACGCGTTAGATGCCGGATCGGAGAGCTCCTTCCGGGCTAATCTTCGTGAGTACACCATTCCTTCCAGTTTAGAGCCAGACTTCGGGTACTCTCCCGATAGTCCAGATCTATTAGCAAGGGTAAGAGGCCCTTGAGGACATCCTTGGGATCGGTTTTTGAGTGATCAATTGGTGAGGAGAAAGACCTCGAGAGATGTCCCGATTTGTTAGGATAACCAATCATTAGGCCGAAGTAGGAGACTTCCGATGACTCGAGATCTTTCTTTGTAAGCTCGTTGAGCTATGATCTGTGTTGGTAGCTGTTTGCTTGCATGTTTTGGTACTAGATGATTGATTATATCGTATTGTACCCCGGTTGGGATTCTTCTTGAGTAATTCGTTACTCACCCTTACTTATCTTTCAGAAACCATGGCGCGAGCGGGATGGCCGGAGGAGGAGCTGTGATCATGGAAACCCGTTGTTCAACTCTGAGATTTATGTTTATGATTTAAATGTTCTCTGAATGCATGTAGTTGGGCACGTAGCCTAGGGTGTTTTCTCGAATGTATTTCCGGATTCTAGCATTGTTGTAAAGATTGTATGATTTAAATAAATCTCTGATCGAGTAGGTTTTGTAAATGTATTTGTCTTGGAACAGTGCTTGGAAACAGGGGGGCGGTGTTTGAGAATTTATGTTGATTTTTAAATGGATGTTTTCATGTTTTAGTTTTTACTTAGAATCCAAACACCATCTTGCAAATTTTCTCAGAGATTTGAATGCATGCATTGAGGTGACGGCCTATTTAGAACCCCATTCGGGTCGGTCGTTCTGACTTGGTATCGAGCTCGAGTCATAGATTCTGTAGACTGACCTTTTTGTTGTAGGTCGTTTTTCCATGATCATCGGCACTCAAGACGATCATCAGTGCGCGCAAAGTTTATTGTTTTAATGAAAAGGGTAAGATTTACAATACTTTTCATCTAGCTTTTATGCCTTGTGTAGAGTTGTGGAGCGGAGACGAAGCGGTGTTACGACTCGTTGTTGGTTTGGGCTTAGTGAGCCATCATGCCAACTTTCCGCGCGATCTGGCGGTTTGTTTAGCGGCTTGTTGAGGTATCCGAGATAGATTCGGATGCCCCCGGACATCGTTCCGCAGGGAGGCGAGCTTAGACTTCCGTTGGCCATTTGTGGCCCGATTCTTTGCTTTTCCCCTAGTGAGAGGGTGGAGGTGCTTCGTGCGCGATCGCCAAAGATGTTGATCGCACCCGAGGAGCAGACGCTTGGCATGTCCGACCGAGGATTTGGACCGATCGTGTTGATGTTGAGGCCGCGTCCGTGGTTGTTAGGCCAAGCATGCGGTTTTGGCCCCGACAGGTTGAGTTGCCTAGTGGAGGGGGTAGAGGCTAGCAGCACCTCAGAGTGAGACTCCTTGAGCAGAGTGTGCTCCAGCCATGAGAGATTTGATGGCAGGTCTTTAGCTATCAGAGAGCGGAGACCCAGGCGCAGTTTGTAGTGCGTATGGAGGAGTCCCGGGCACAGATAGCCCAGCTGACAGAGTTTGTTTTCTGCATTTCCCCCCAATAGCTCTTGTAGCCCCGGAGGTTCCCGGGAGGGCATGTTCAGCAGGTTTATGCCGATGAGGATGCTTGTGGAGCAGGTCCCCGTGTGGACTAGCCTGGGTAGCTCAAGTGTTGATCTTGAGCCTTGTTAGATTATTTGGTTGCCCAGAGAGTGACTGCAGAGTTGGTAGCCTTCGAGGAGATTGTTGAGGCATCTTTGTGCTCCTGTAAAGTGTTGTTGTTTGCGGCCGATGGCGGAACCACGTGGTTAAGGGTGCAGTGAGCAGTGTTCCCTTCGGACTGGATCCGTTGGTGTTTTCCTCAGATGTTTGGTAGAGTTGAGCACTCTTCCTTGGTGAGCTCCTAGAGTGGAGCTAGCTGCTGCTTGTAGAGATCCGGCCAGAGTTTTGTTGAGCATCATGAGGAGATGCTAGTGTAGGTTGTGAGCCTTCGGTTTGATGAGATGCCATAGGCATGGCTGTTTGAGTTGAGCCCTCGTATGCCTAGCCAGAGTTGTTGTCACTTGAGGTTGTGACCTTGTTGGCCCCATTGGTAGTAAGATGTGGTTTTGGTAGTAGTGGCACTTGAGGTGCATTGGTTGGTGTGCCGCTTTGGCACTAAGTCTGGTTCAGGCTTGAGTTTGGCTTGGGCATAGCAGATGGTTCTATGCCGTTCGGAGTTTAGTGCACTCCTTTAGCCTTGGATCCGTTTATGGCGTGCACTGTATGATAGGTCGTGCCGCAGGGCTAGTTCGGTGGTAGTCGATGGACTACAAGCGAAAGGATGCTCGAGAGGAGCCGGAGCCTCTTCCCAGTGTTTCTGGAGCTTGAGTAAGTCAGCAGGTTGCCGGTTGGCAAGTGTTGGTGCGCGTGAGTCTCGCGCTAGTGTTAAGGCCAAGAGTTTCTTTGTGGTTGGTAGTGTGGTCAACTACCTTCGATGGCCTTATCTGAGGAGAGTTGAGCATCGTAGATGCGAGTTTGGTCCAGCAGAGGGACCCTGAGTTAGATGCCATGAGTGAGTTGGATGCCTTTGAGGCGAGATGAGCTGATGCCTTGCGAGAGGTTTTGGATGCCTTATGGGTAAGCACCCTTGGTAGAGGCATGGTATAAAGTGAGTTCGGTTTGGCATGGTTATGCCTTGGTAAAGCAAGGTTGCCTCAACTTTTAGCATCGTGTGGAGTTGGAACTTTTGGTGTTCCTTCGGTTGGTGTTCAGTTCCTGGAGAAGTTGGACTCCAGGTGGATGTTGTAAGGCTTTGGTTGAGGTGGTAAGGATACCGTGCTCGTGGTATCAGGTTGTTGCTTAGGCAAGTGTTGTTGGGTTGGACCTAAGCTTGGTTGGTGGATCTTCTTGTTGATCGTTGGTTGGAGTTCAGTTGGAAACTGAACAAGAGCGGTGATAGCTAAGCCGCGTGGTTTTTGATCGTCATGGCTAAGAGAGTTGTTTGGATCCTTTCCTTGGGTAGAAGCCTTGTTGAGAGGCTGATGTTTGAGTTGGAGGTCGACGCATTCGGTAGCGTTTCGGGTCCTCTTGGTTCCCAAGGAATTGGAGTTGGCCTGCATGGTTGAGATGCTGGAGAGAGTTGTGCCTGTTCAGGCAGTTGGTTGTTAGATCGTTTGCCGGCAGTGTGTGCGTCGAGGGTTGTCGGAGAACCCTAGGTTGTGGAGAGCCTCTCTAGAGCTCAGTCAGGCCCAGCTAGTGAGTTTCAGTTGGCTAGCTTGAGGCATGTAGTTTGTAGCCTCGGTTGAGTTGCTAGCAGTCTTGGTTGACTAGCAAGCTAGTGTTTGTTTGGAGTAAAGTCCGGATTGGTTCCGGTGTGGTGGCAAGTTGATGCTTGGTGTTGACTAAGGCGTGGATTGGAATTGCTAGAGATTAGTTTTTCTCGTGGGGCGAGTGGTTTGTGCCCTGTTTGTTGTTTTTCTGTTGCAGGATGTTGAGTTGCCCCGTATGGCTTTTGGAGGTTCAGTCTGAGATGGGCCCCTGTTGTTGCCCCGTGAGATTAGATGTTGTTGCTCTAGTGGAGCAAGACAGTGAGCGTATGTGGAGCTCTCTGTCCTTCGGTTGTCTGCTTGTAAGAGCTGTTCCCTGCTGAGAGTTGCCAGGTTACTCCCTTGGTCTTGGAATTGATGGTAGTGGTGCTAGCAAGAAGGAATAGTTTGTTGGCTGCTTGGAAGCAGTTGTTTGTCCAGTTAAGCGGATTCTTGGATGGTGTTCTAGAGGCTGCAGTAAGGGTTGTTTTGCCTCTTGTGAGTGTTTGGCCAAGATTTGGTTCTCTTGTTGTTTCGAGAGCTAGTTCAGTTCTAGCTGGAGGGCGTTGCCCCGAGGTCTTTTTCCTAGTCAGGAAGTTTTGGGAGTTGACCCCTCCCTCGGCAGTTGAGTAAGTTTTGTTTGTTTTGGATTTGCGATCCGATTGGTTGAGTTTTCCCTTGGGTGTTGCTTCCAAGAGAGTTGGTTGATGTTGCCTTGGGTTTGAGCTAGTCAGCGAGCTTGTGTGGAGTTCGCTGCCCTTCAGAGTTGCTTGCGGGGAAAGTCGTTTCCCGTTTGGCGGGAGTCAGCTTAGCTCCTGAGTTGTGTAGTTGGTCAAAGTAGCGCAGCGGTCAGCCCAGCGAGAGGGTCCCTGCTTTGTGTTGTTAGCAAGCAAGAGTTGTTTGTCCCCACAAGGGCGGTGGCCAGCCAGTAAGAGTTGTTTCCGGCAAGTTGTTGGTTCTTTGGGGATTGAAGATTTCCCTTTCCCTCTAGTCTCTGTGGTGGTTGAGTTGCTCCCTGGATGTCAGCCTCGAGTGTTAGCTCCTGAGGTAGTTTTGCGGATTCGTATGGTTCAGGATCCGTAAGCTTTGAGGTTGTCGTTATCCGTTTTCCTTGTGAGGTTTCGGGAGTGGAGCTTCTGGTTGGAAGTTGAGTTAGGCTTAAGCTAAAAGGAGAAGTCCTTTGAGTAGCCTGTTGGATTTTTAGAGTTGAGTAGTAGCTTGGAGGCGAGCGTTGCTCGTTATAAGTTTGGGTTGAGTTCTGCTGAGCAAGCCCTTCTTGGGCTTTGTTCCTAGTTGTTGTGCGCTCGCAGTTGGAGTAGCAGAGCCGTTTGAGTGAGTTGGCACAGAGGTGCCGTGGCTTTGGTTGGTAAAGCCGTTGAGTTGTTCTTCTCAAGGTGCTGTGTCGCAGAGAGCTGCGTGATGGTTTAGTCCTTGCAGCCCGAGTTTTCCTTGAGAGGAATTTTGGTGGTTTCCTTGCCTGGTAGTGTTTTCTTTGGCCAGTTGCTAGTAGGTTTGCATGGAAAAGTTTGCTTTCGGCCGTTGAAAGGCTGCTGTTTGTTGGCCGTTTGGTTTTCTGGAATCTGGAAGGTTCAGTTGTTTGGCTAGTTTGTTGTAGGGTTGAGGCTGCTTGTTAGCAGTTGTGAGCTTCCAGAGGAGTTCGCCAGTGCGTGGCGTTGAGTTTCAGAGCTTGTGGTCCGTCCTCGAGTTTGCTGAGAGTAGCACCGTTTTAGAGTTGGTGCGAGTTGAGGACGTGGTTTGCCGTCTGTTCCCTTGGAGTTCAGTGTATGCCCAGTTTGGATGGCATTGTGGCCTTGAGTTTTTGAGAACCCAAGAGAGTTTTGGTTCTCGAAGAGGGCTAGTGTTGTTGGCCGAGAAGTTCAGTTGGCTGGATCAGTGGAGTTTTCCTGGAGCTGTTTCGTCTTAGGACTTTCGAGGACGAAAGTCTTATACGGAGGGAGTATTGTAACAGCCCAGTTTCCTATTCCAGTTTTCGAGGTGCCTTCGGGTCAAGATTCGGTTGTTTGGTTGGGTTTTAGAGCCGTTTGGCCCCTTGGGGTATTTTTTGGTCTTTTGGCTCTCCGAAGCGGATTTTGTGGTTTTCGGGCTTCGAGGTAGCTCCCGCCTTTGTCGAGGCTTGTTTGTTGGTGGTCATGAGTCCCGTGGTGTTTGGGCTAGTCGGTTGGATGCTCGGTTGTGGTTTGGGCTTTGGCAAAGTGTTGGTTTGTTGTGTGTTTCCTTTGGGATTCGAGCCCGAGCCTTTAGTGTTGCTTTGGGAGTTGGATTTAAGTGAGTTTGATTTATTGGAAAAGATTGCTTCGGTCGGGTCTCGAAGGAGGAAGCCGGGAAATGGGATTTTGAGGTTTTAAAGTGGATAAGGATGGAAAATGGAATTAAAAATCCCATTTTTTTCCCTTTTTTCCCATTTTCCTTTTTATTTCTCTTTTTTCTTTTTTTTTTCCCCAAAATGCATTTTCTCTCTCTCTCTCTCTCTCTCTCTCTCTCTCTCTCTCTCTCCCCGAGCCCCCCACCTAGGCCCAACCCTAGCCCGTGCAGCCCTTGGCTCGCCCACGCCCAGCCAGCCCGAGCCCAGCGTCGCGAGCCGCCAGAGCTACCGCCAGCGCTCGCTACGCCCTGCCTCGCCAGCCCGAAAGTCGTGCGCCCTCGCCAGCGTCGCCCGGCCAGCACGCGCCTCGCCTGCCTCTGGTCCATGTCGCCCGTGCGATCTTGCCGAGCCGCGCACACTGCCGCGTCGCGTCGCCCGAGCCTCGCCCAGCTCGATTGCGCGTCCCAGCGCCAGATCGCGCGCCCAACTATCCCCTTTGGCTCCCTAGCCCGTGCCGCCGGCTCGTTCGCGTGTCAGTCGCGCCTCGTGAGTTGCTCGGTGCCGAGCCTGCTTATTTTAGTGTATTTAGGGCTATTTTATGATTATTGATGTTTTTGCTTGGCTCGTTATAGGTTGCTCGGGTTCGATCGCAGTTAATTTTATTGTGTGTTGTTGCCTTCCGACCAGGTAAGGATTTCTTACCGGAGTTGTGTGGGCCCTGCGATATTGTCATGATTTTTGCCTTGCTTGTTTGCTGACTGTTATGAGCATGATAATAATAGAGCAGCTTTGATTGATTTCTGCTAGCATGTTTGCTTGATATTACATGTTAGTGCCATGCTAGGTTTGTTCTCACAAAGATGCTTGTGATTCTGCTTAAGCTCGTAGTATCATACTAGGTAGTGTGATTGATGTCGGTCTTTGCTTGCTAGCCAGAATCATTGCTTTACTCTGTACTCTTAGATAGAGTTGTAGGGTTTGTCATCATCCGTAGGTCGAGAGCGGACATAACGTATCTTGTCCCCACCGGTGCTGAGCAAAGCGAAGCATTGCTTGAGGGTTGAGAGCGGACATAACGTACTTTGTCCCCAGTGGTCGGATATTGAGCAAAGCATAACATACCTTGCTTTTTCTCCCCCCTCCCGGCAGCCAATGAGACTTAGCTACCTCATTGGCCTAAGCCTAGTTTGTAGCCTGCTAGAGCGGAACCCTGCCAACGGTGTAAGCCTGTCTTGGCCGGTTCTTAGCTTCAGGTCGGTGGACCAGGCTGCACAGATGAGCGCCGAGGGCCTCGCGCTACTGTGATCAGTGACACCGCTTCCAAGTTTTAGGCATGCGTACTTGGCCCGCGTAGTTTGCCCTTAGGCCCCCGCATTTACGCCGGTTGCAGAAGAGCATGTGGTGTGCGTGCACACGCGTTAGATGCCGGATCGAAGAGCTCCTTCCGGGCTAATGTTCGTGAGTACACCATTCCTTCCAGTTTAGAGCCAGACTTCGGGTACTCTCCCGATAGTCCAGATCTATTAGCAAGGGTAAGAGGCCCTTGAGGACATCCTTGGGATCGGTTTTGAGTGATCAATTGGTGAGGAGAAAGACCCTCGAGAGATGTCCCGAGATTGGTTAGGATAACCAATCATTAGGCCTAAGTAGGAGACTTCCGATGACTCGCAGATCTTTCTTTGTAAGCTCGTTGAGCTATGATCTGTGTTGGTAGCCGCTTTGCTTGCATGCTTTGGTACTAGATGATTGATTATATCGTATTGTACCCGGTTGGGATTCTTCTTGAGTAATTCGTTACTCACCCTTACTTATCTTTCAGAAACCATGGCGCGAGGCGGATGATGGTGGAGGAGGAGCCGTGATCATGGAAACCCGTTGTTCAACTCTGAGATTTATGTTTATGATTTAAATGTTCTCTGAATGCATGTAGTTGGGCACGGAGCCCTAGGGTGTTTTCTGAATGTATTTCCGGATTCTAGCATTGTTGTAAAGATTGTATGATTTAAATAAATCTCTGATCAGAGTAGGTTTTGTAAATGTATTTGTCTTGGAACAGGTGCTTGGAAACAGGGACAGGTTTCAGGAATTTATGTTGATTTTTAAATGGATGTTTTCATGTTTTAGTTTTTTACTTAGAATCCAAACACCATCTTGCAAATTTTCTGTAGATTTGAATGCATGCATTGAGGTGACGACCTATTTAGAACCCCATTCGGGTCGGGTCGTTACAATAATCCACCACACAATACGCCCTATACGAGAAACAAGTCTCAGCCTCGGCACTGTCTCTCTGTCGATTCGAAAGGTGCACTAGCTCAAGATCCCGAGGAGCTCTCGGGCCGGGCCATTGTAATGAGCGTAAGCGCGCACCGCATGCTACTGCAGACTGGGGGTGCCGGGTCTAGTGGCATCTTGCCCGAGTCCAATCCCCATGCCTAACTAAATCTCTCGGATCGGTGTCACCGACATAGGGGTGTGAGACCTGACACGTGAACTATGTCGGCTGAACCACCGCACTTTGAGGCTAAGGAACCGGTCGTGGTAGGCTTACACCAAGAAGCCGCCCTTGCCCAAACAGTGGCAATCAAGGGTTACGACCGAACACACGCGAGGACGTGCCGATCGCCGGGGGCGAGGCAATGCCAAGTCATCATCCCAACCGTTGGGGCATTTAACGATCTGCCACCCTCACCCAAGATTGCGGGGCCACCCGTTAGGGTTAGCTAAACCCTAACGGGATCGAGGACGATAATACCGTCTCGCACGTCCCATGCGTGGATGCAAGTTACGTTATGCATCCGGCCCGATGATGCTATCTACACGAACTCTAAACTATAATATCAACAGCAAGCAATCCAATACAATCCATTACGTGCTCAACGGATACAATGAACCTAGCATGATACTACGAAGCAAGAAAGAATATGAGCATGCGAGCGGAACAACCTAGCATGGACTAACATGAGAAAACAACATAGGAAATCATGCCACTGGAAATTCGAACGAGCACCTAACACTATACATGCTGATAATCACAAACAAACATACAACAACAATCACATATAATACCGCAGCGCCCACACAACTCCGGTAAGAAATCCTTACCTTGGTCGGGAGGCTTCTACACACAAAATCCTAAGCTACGAACACCCCCGAGCTAGCTATCGAGAACCTAACAAACATAGCAATAATCACAACCATAGGCCTAAAATATAATAAAACAAGCAGGCTCTACTGCAGGGCACACTCACGGCACGCGGCGACACGGGTGGCGCCACTGACGGCCGGTGCGGCTAGGCCGCTGCTTGTGCCAGCGCGACGATGGCACGGTGCTAGGGCGCTGGCTGCTTGCACGGATAGGCTCTGAGGCACTGGCTGTGCGCACGGACAGGCGCTGGGACACGGCACGGGCGAGGACGCGCGCGGGCAAGCGGCACGGGCGAGGGCGCGCGGGCGCTGGGCGTGCGACGCGGATGTGGACGAGCAGCATGGAGCGAGGGCGCGCGGGCGCGCGGGCGTTGGTCGTGCGACGCAGACGCGGACTAGCAGCACGGGCGAGGATGCGCGAGGGCGATCTGGGCGTCCTGGGCTGCGACGGGCGATCTGGGATTCTGACGCCTGTCGCTGCGCGACAAGGAGCGACGGGCTGGCGATCTGGGCAGATCTGGGCGGCCTGCAACAAACACACACACACATAAGCTCTTCTTCTTACCTTCGGCCAGTAAGAACACCCAATCGAGAAGATGAAGAGGATGAAGACTTACCCGGAATGACGATCGAATCTCGGAGCTACAAAGAGGTTGAAAATCGACTTGGAGGGCTAGGGAGACAAGCTTGGACGGCAAAGTGAGTTTTGGAGAAGAAGGAACAAAAACCCTATTTTCTTTTCATTTAACCAAATACACCAAAACTCCAATAATCCAAGGCTAACCAAGATATGACGCGGATAGAGCAACAAGAGCTCTCCATAGCTCAACTAGCACGCATCCCCACAGGCTTTCTCGAAGACCCGGGTTCGAATCCCACCTGCAACACAATTATCCTTTATTTTTACTTTTGCATCTAACCATGCTCAAACCCATCCACAAAGCCTCAAAAACTCACATAAATCCAACCAATAATTTTAGCAACTGGAAAAAGACATAAACGGCCCTGACGGCCCGACCAAATTACCAAAATACCCCTAGGGCATACCTGGAAGACCTGGATGAAAACCTGGGCCGTTACATAGTGTGAGTGGCATTAGTCGTCTGGTGAACCAGGTATGTGCCCCTGGCTTGAGTGCGTCGGTGCTCTTCAAGATGGTTGCTTAAGTGTGGTGGACGCGTTCTAGTTGGACAAGTTTGCCTTTGGGATCGGCCACGAGGTGGTGGTTCGATTGGCTTTCGTTAAGGCTTATAGGCAACCATTGGAGTTCGTTGGTCTCTTGTGAAGTAAGAGTAGGCTGACTGGTTTCTGGAACCCGAGAGGTTCAGTTGGTTGGCCAACATGGTGTAGGGTTGAGATTGTTTGTTAACAATTGTGAGTACTAAGAGGAGTTACGCCAGTGCGTGGCGTAGAGTTTTAGAGCCTGTGACCCGTCCACAAGTTTGCTGAGAGTAGCGTCGTGGAGAGGCGTTCTGAGTTGGGTCAGCAGGGATAAGTGAGCCCTAGGGTTGTGAGACCGTTTGAGAGTTGATGCGAGTTTGAGGATGTGGCTTATCGAATAGCACTATCGCATTTTTTTCTTCGAAGCTCAGTGTATGTTCAGTTTTGGTTGAGATAGTTTGTGGCAGACTCGATGTCTTTATGGCTTGAGCCTTTGGAAACCCAGGAGGGTTGGGATTTCGAAGAAGGACTAGTGTTGGCTTGACAAGGAGTTTGGTTGGTTAAGGATCAGTGGAGTTTTCCTAGAGTTGTTTTCGTCTTAGGACTTTCGAGGACGAAAGTCTTAAAAGGAGGGAGTATTGTAACGGCCCAGTTTTCTATTTTGGTTTCCCAGGTGTTTCTGGTTCATTATTCGGATGTTCGGATGGGTCGTTAGTGCTATTTTAACCATTAGGGGCATTTTGGTCTTTTTGCCCCCGGTCAGGGTTTTGTGGATTTTGAGGACTCCAGTGTCACTCCTGCCTTTGTCGAGGCTTGATTGTTGTTGGTTGCAGGACCCAAGAAGTTAGGGCTAGTTGTTTGGAAGTTTGGAGGTGTTTTGGTAATTAGCAAAATTATTGTTAATTAGAGTGCTTCCTTTGGGAATTGAACCCTTGACCTAACGGTGATTAGGAGGCTTGATTTAAATGGGTTTTATTAAATGGAAAAGAATGCGTCAGCTAGGACTCGAAGGAGGAAAGCCTTGGGAAGGGATTTTGGACCACCCAAAGCCTATTTAATTTAGGAAAAAGGAAAAGAAAAGAGAAAACCCTTAATCTTTCCCCTCTCTCTCTCTCTCTATCTCTCTCTCCTTACCGACCTCACCAAGAAACCCAACCGAGCCGCACCGAGCCACCAAACCACCACCAGTATAGCCAGAGCTCTCATCGTCGCACACCACTGTAAGGACCCGACCCAAGAAACGGTCTCTAACCTAAGGTCCATACTTAGCATGCATGATTAAGAATATAAACATCATTCAGAGTCGGAAGTTTAAAACTTTGCAATAAACATTTTTAAAACAAAACCATGATTTCAATTAAATAAAATAGGTAAATGACTGATCAGTACTTTCTTAAAACAATTCAAAGGAAAACGGTACGAGAACATAAAATAGTTTGAGTGCTTTTTCCTAGGGACCCAAGTCCCACTACATACTAAATCATTAAGGAAAACATTTAAAGAAACGTGCGATCCAGTCGGTCACCGTCCATGATCATCGAGCCGCTTCCTCCTAGCCATCCACCTCTGTCCCAAGTTACCTGGAAGCCACAGAAAATAAGGGTGAGCAACAAGTTACTCAAGAAGAATCCCCAATCGAGGTACAATACGAAATCATCTCATTTAGCACATGGGCAAGCAACCATACAAGACTTAGAGCGAAAACGGTTGGTTAGGCTATGGGCTATTTCTAAGGCGAGCCTATACAAGGGCTCCCATCAACAATCCTCCTAGGTCCTACGCTTGGATGCCCTTCGGCCTTACACAATCTAGGACTCGGTGATGCCCAATGGGGCCTTACACACTTAGGACACGGTGATGCCCGGTGGGGCCTTACACACTTAGGATGCCCATCGGGCCTTACACCTTCAAGATGTCGGTGATGCCCAAAGTGGGCCTTACACACCTAGGATGCCCATAGGGCCTTACACCTCCGTAATCGGTGATGCCCGGTGGGCCTTACACACCCTAGGATGCCCATAGGGCCTTACACCTCCAAAATCGGTGATGCCCGGTGGGCCTTACACACCTAGGATGCCCATAGGGCCTTACACCTCCAGATGTCCATCGGTCTTGCCCGAGCGGGACCCCAAACTAGTTACCTCTACGGCCCTCTAACTTTACATCTCACGTCTAACCGTAACTTGGATCTAGCAGCATACAATAGGCAGCATGGGTCTATCAAGGTAGGAATGCCTAGCATGGAACTAACGAGATTTAAACATGTCACGAACATGAATCAAAAGAAAACATGGAACCTATCACTAGAAATTCATATATTTACTGATGTCGTGCGTGCTATCAAGTATTCGCAGGGTCCACACAACCCCGGGTAAGAATCCTTACCTGGAAATAAGTGGAGGTTGATTATCCCGAATCGAATAACGACCCTCGAGCTTTTAAGTGAACTCGAGCAACCTAAGCAAGCAATAAATTATCCTAATTAATAAACAGCATCGAAAATCAGGACGCCCAAAGGGTGGAGGTTCGGGAATTTACCAACCGAGAGGGCACACGTCTCGGCAGCAAGCAGCAAGAGGGACGGGCGACTCGCTTTGGACCAATGCCAGCGGCGCTGCTCGAGCGCGCGCGGCGGCGAGCCGACACTCGGGCGGGCGCGCTGCAAGGCGTGCTCGGCGGCGGCAGCGTGCGACGACTGACTGGCTGCGAGGCTGGCGCGCGAACGAGCGACACGCTGGGACGGAGTGCGGGCGAGTGGAGCGACGCGGTTTGGGCGCTGGGGTGCTGTCGTGCGGCGCGGAGGCGGGCTACACCACCGGTGCGCTGGGGCGCGAGCGGCGCTGGGGTGGTGTCGTGCGGGCGCGGAGGCGGCTACACGGCCGGTGCGCTGGGCGACCTGGTGCGGAGTGGAGGATGGGCTGCATTGCGGTGGGCGTAGCTGGCCGCTCGGCCGCGGTAGGCGGCGTGTGTGTCGTGCGGTGATGCGGCGGTGGTGGTGGCAGCGCGCGATGTCGTGGGGCGGCAGCAGGGCGTTAGGCGAGACACGGCGGCAGGTGGGGGCGGCTTAGGCGAGTGAAGGAGAGGTCTAGGGTTTTGGGGTTCTTTCTTTCTTTTTCCTTGTTTTCTCTTTTCTTTCTCTTTAAATATAATTCCCTTCCTTAACTTAAATAGACTTGGGAATCTCTTATGCCCTCCCCAAGATTCCCCTTCGAGCCCCGGCTGACGCGTTTATTTTTCCTTATTTAAACCCAAGCTTCCCAACCCCTTTTTAGGCTGAGGGTTCGAGTCCTTCCAACAGTTCCTCCCAAACTTAAAAATATAAAAGGAAACCTTGTTTTACATTTAGCTGAAAACCGGTCACATTACAATACTCCCTCCTTAGAAGACTTCCGTCCCTAAGTCGCTTGCTCTTAAAACAACTCTGGGTAACTCCTCCCCATCTCCCTTCCAACTCCCAAGTGGCTTCCTCAACTCCCCGATTCCGCCACTTGCACTTTCACTAGGTCAATGGCCCGGTTCCTCAAAACCTTTTTCTCAAATGCCGGACCCTTATGGGTTTCTCCTCAAAGCTCGAGTCATGGTTCAACTCAGAAGGCTCAAAATCTATGACGTGCGAAGGATCTCGCCACATCTTGGCGGAGCATCGAAACGTGGAACACACTATGCACTGCAGCCAAGGACGGCGGCAGTGCTAACCGATAGGCCACAATCCCAATCCTCTCAAGGACCTCGAAAGGTCCAACAAACACAGGGCTCGGTTTGCCCTTTTTACCAACCTCGGGACCCCTCGCATCGGAGCTACCTTGAGGAAAACATGCTTTGGCCAACCTCAAACTCCAACTCCCTACGCCTAACATCGGCGTAGCTCTTCTGCTGCTTTGGGCGGTCAAGATACTGAGCTTTGATTTTCTGGACGGCCTCATTGGTCACCGAGCAACTCGGACCTAACACTGCCGGTCACCAACTTCTTCCCGTAAGGCCGGGATCTGCAGCTGCTTACCATACAACGCCTCAAACGGCGCCATCCGAATGGTCGATCAAAAGCTGTTGTAGGCAAACTCCATCAAGTACAAGTACTGGTCCCAACTACCAGGGAAATCCAACACGCAGGCTCGCAACATATCCTCTAAGATCTGATTTACCCGCTCAGTCTGGCCATCGGTCTGAGGGTGGAAGGCTGTGCTGTAGCTGCACTCTGTGCCCAAACCTGCCTGAAGGGCCTTCCAAAACCGTGATGTAAAACGGGAATCCCGGTCGGAGATAATTTTAACTGGCACTCCGTGGTACCTCACTATTTGCTCAAGGAACAGTTGTGCCCACTGCTCCACGGTGTAGTTTATCCTGCCCGGAATGAAATGGGCACACTTAGTCAACCTATCAACGATCACCCAAATCTGTGCATATCCTCTAGGAGTCCTGGGCAAACCCGAGATAAAATCCATGGTGATCTCCTCCCACTTCCACTGTGGCACCCCGAGCGGTTGCAACAAACCTGCTGGCTTCTGCCTGGGCGCCTTCACCTGTTGACAGGTGAGACACCGACTAACGAACTGGGCAATCTCCCTCTTCATCCCCATCCACCAAAAAGTCTGTTTAAGATCTTGGTACATCTTGTTACCCCCTGGGTGCCAAGAAAAAGGCGAGGTGTGGGCCTCGGTCAATAACTCTGTGCGAACACCGGCATCGGCTGGAACACACAGCCGACCTTTATATCTCAGACCCCCATCTGCAAGTATCACGAAGTCGAAGTCACCGTCAGCCTGAACCCTCTCATACAAACTTTTTAACTTAGGATCTTTCAGCTGGCTGTCGATAATCCTTTGCCTTATCGAAGGCTGGATGGTTAACTGAGCTACCCTGGCGGTAACATCCCCTAACAACAGATCGCTATTTCCGCCCTCTCGAGATCCTTCCCGATGATACTCTTGGGGTTTGCCAATGTTGCCGAATCACGAGGTCTTTCTACTTAGTGCATCAGCCACAACATTTGCTTTTCCAGGGTGATACAAGATCTCACAGTCGTAATCCTTCACGAGCTCCAACCACCTCCTCTGCCTCATGTTCATGTAACGACCCAGGTTTTTCTTCCCGGTCTTCCAGGTATGCCCTAGGGGTAATTTGGTAATTTGGTCGGGCCGTCATGGTCGTTTGTGTCTTTTCCAGCTACTAAAATTATTGGATGGTTTTTGTAGGTTTTGGAGGGGTTTGTGGTTTGGTTTGAGCAAGGTTTGTTGCAAAAGTAAAAATAAAGGGAATTGTCTTTGCAGTGGGGTTTGAACCCGGTCTCCGGGAAGCTTGTAGAGAGGTGTGCCAATTGAGCCATTAGGTGCTCTTGTTGCTCTTTCTGCATCACATCCTAGTTAACCTTGGAGTTTGGAGTTTTGGTGCATTTGGTTAAATGAAATAGAATTAGGTTATTCCATCTTATTCTCCAAAAACACCTCTTGGCCGCCTTAGCTCTCCATCTCCATAGCCTTGCCGAGTTCTTCATCCTTGCATCTCCTTGGGTTCGATCATCATCATTCCGGTAAGTCTTCGTCTTCTTCATCTTCTCATTTGGGTGTTTGTTGGCCGAATGTAAGAAAAAGGGGTTGTGTGTGTGTGTGTGTTGTGCGGCCAGAGAGAGGAGCGACCATCATCCCCACTTCACTCGCCGACGCCCCAGATCGGTCGAGCCAGCCTGTCGCACGCCCGGATCGGTCGAGCCACCACACCGCGACGCCCGGTCGGTCGAGCCAGCCACCCCACCCCCGCACTGTCCCAGCCAGCCTCGCCGTTCGCCCAGCAGAGCGATCGCCCGATCGCTCGCGACGCCAGAGGTCCTCGCCAGCGCCAGCGCGTCCCAGCCGTCGCTTCGCCGCGCCCTCGCCGTGTCCGCTTGCCGAGCCGCTTGCCGCGCGCGCGCCGCTCAGACGTTCGCCGCGCGCGCGTCCTCGCCGAAGTTGCTCGCGCCGTGTCCGCATCGCCGCGCCAGCGCCGCGCCGCCAGCCGCCGACGCCCGCTGCCGCGCGCCCGTCGAGACGCTCGCCAGCGCGCGCGTGTCCCTCACTTGCCGTGCGGTAGCGCGCCAGTAGCGTGTCCGTCTGCGTGCCGGTAGCGCAACGGTAGCGTGTCCTCGCTGCCGTGCGGTAGCGCGCCAGCGCCCGGCCTTGCCGAGCCAGCTTGCGTGGCCCCAAGCTCGTGTCGTCGCGCGCCGCGTGAGTTCCCTTTGCCGAGCTTGCTGTTCTATTGTTGTTTAGATATTTTAGATGCTGATTATTGTTGGTTTGCTAGGTTCCCGCCGCTAGCTCGGGATTGTTCCGCAGACTTAGGATTTGTGTGTAAAAGTCTTCCGACCAAGGTAAGGATTTCTTACCGGGGTTGTGTGGACCTACGCGGTATATTTGTGATTGTTGTTTTGTATGCCTGTGTATGTTTACTAGCATGTTTAGCCTAGGTGCTCTGCTTCTGAATTCTGATGGCATGAACTCTTGTATTGTTTCTCATGTTAGCCCATGCTAGGTTGTTCTATTCTAGCATGTTCGATATCTGTTTCTTGCTTCGTAGTATCATGCTAGGTTCTTTGTATCCGATGAGCACGTATTGGACCGCATTGATTGAATCGTTATTATTGTTAAGGTTTAGAATTGAGGTAGATAGAATCATCCGGGCCCGATGCATAAAGTATCTTGCATCTATGGCAAGGACGTTCGAGACAGTTCTCCGTCCTTGGACCCCGTGAGGGATTAGCTATCCCAACCGGTAGGCCCCGCAATCTTGGGTGAGGGTGGCGGTCATCGTTAAATGCCCCAACGGTCGGGATGATGACTTGGCATTGCCTCGTCCCGGCGATCGACACGTCCTCGGCGTGTTCGGCCGTAGCCCTTGATTGCCACTGTTAGGGCAAGGACCGCTTCTGGTGTAAGCCTACCACGACCGGTTCCTTAGCCTCGGTGCGGTGGTACAGTGACATAGTTCACGTGTCCAGTCTCACACCCTATGTCGGTGACACCGATCCGGAAGATTTAGTTAGGCATGGTGGATCGAACACGGCGGCTTGCCACGAGACCCGGCACCCCGAGTTTGCGGTAGCATGCGGTGCGCGCTTACGCTCATTACAAATACGCCATCGAGAGCTCCTCGGGATCTTGAGCCGATGCACCTTTCGTGTCGGCGATGAGAGCCGTGGCCGGGACTTGTTCCCGTATAGTGCGTTTAGTGTGTTGTGGTATTTTCCGGACTAAGACCACGAGATGGCATCCGAGGTCCAAGTGTGGACTTAGCTATGTGCTCCGCTCTGTGTTTGTTCTCATAGCTTGCATACATTCTTCTAGATGATCATGTATATCGTATTGTACCCCTTTGGGGATTCTTCTTGGGTAATTCGTTACTCACCCTTATTCTGTGGTTTTCCACGGTAATCAAGGCGGGAGACAGGATGGTGAAGGAGGAGCTATGATCATGGAACCTGCTTGTCATCTCTGATTGTTTTATTTTAATTATCATGACTCTTCACTTTTTATTATTTCCCTGAATGCATGTAGACGGGCACAGAGCCCCGGATGTTTTCTTACGTTTTATGGATTCCAAAGATATTGGTACTTGTGGATTGTTTTAATGGTTTAAATAAATCTCGATCGTGAGTGTGCTTTTAGAAATGTATGTTTTGGTTGTTGAATGTTTCTGTTTTTACTTGGAATCCGAAATGTATTTTTCATAATGTCTTTTATTTTCACTACATGCATTGGGGTAAAGGCCCATTTAGAGCCCCTTTTGGGTGGGGTCTTTACAGCTGGTATCGAGCTCGAGTCATAGATTCTGTAGACTCGACCTTTTTGTTGTAGGTCGTTTTCCATGATCATCAAGACTCAGACGGTCATCAGTGCGCCTAGATTTATTGTTTTAGAAAGGAAAAGGGTTAAGAATTTACAATACCTATCATCTAGTGTATGCCTTGTTTGGTGTTGTGGAATGGTGACAGCGAGTTTTGATTCGTTGTTGGTTTGGAGGTAGATCGCCAAAGATGCGATCCACTCCGCATCGGAGAGGAGGTTCGAGAGCGGTCGAGGTATCGGGATCGGATCGACATCTGCGGGGACATCGTCCCAAGCCGACATCGATGGCATTCCACCGCAAGGCTCCTCTGTTACGCCTAGAGCGGGCGTTGAGGCGATCGAAGCGCCGTGAGATCGCTCCCCGGAGCGAGTTTTTGAGTCTATGAGGGCTTTTATGGTCGACATGTTGAGTGACCACGAGGCGAGACCCAGTGCCTTGTTGGCGTGCATGCCAGGAAGAGTCCCGAGCCCAGATCGAGCAAAATGACTCGATTGGTTCAAAGTGAGCTCGGTAGCTCCTCCACTCCACAAGAGCAAGTAGCCCCAGAGGCGGATATGGCGAGGTGCCGAGGAATTGGGTAGGCGGTGAAGGATTTTGTGAAGTGGAAGCTCGAGAAGTTTGATGCCACCGGTGATGCGTTAGCGGCGGCCCAGTGGATTGCCCATTTGGAGTACACCTTCCCGATCATGGTGTGCCCCGATATTCGAGAGGCCGAGATGTGCGGCTCATGTCTTTGGGAGGCACAATGAGATGGTGGTGGGAGTCCACCTTGAGCGAGAGACCACTGGGTCTCCACCCGCTACTTGGGAGTTCTTCAAGGTGAGTTCAAGGTAAAGTTCATCGGTGATGAGGCTCGGGAGAAGATGGTGGAGCTCTTCCGTAACTCAAGCGCGAGGTTCCGATTCCATTGAGGAATATGAGCGCAAGTTCTCGGAGTATGGATATTTTGCTCCTCGGTTGATTGCCACCCCGGTGAAGATTCGGAAGTTCATATCTGGATTGAGGCGTGGTGTTTCCCGAGATGTCGTGGCTCGTGCCCCCGACACTTATGCTAGGGTCATCCAGATTAGCCACGATCTATAATGGGAAGTATCCTGCGAGCGGGTTGTTGCCGCTCTGTTCGGCCATCCGTCCCGGTGTAAAGGCGAAAGAGGAAGTTTGACTTTTCGGGAGGCGGCGCCGCCAAGGGCGATTTCGAAGCAGAGATCGTGAGAGCTCCACCGTTTCCAGCCGTCAGCGGGAGGACCCGTGCGCTTTCCGCTTGTGCTACTTGTGGGAAAGTCCACGCGAGCTTGTCGGCCGGACCTAGATTGTGCTTCCGTTGTGGTAGAGAGGTCACATGGCCCGTTTTTGTGATCACCCCGGCTATGGCGGCTCGGCCAGCAGCAGCAGCGAGGTCGAGTGTTTGCTACGACCGTCAGAGGCCGAGCGTCACGGATGCGTGTATGGCGTGTACGCTTCTTGTTTTAGATCACTGCGCATTTGTCTTGTTTGATTCTCGTTTCCACGCATTCATTTGTATCTGTGTTGTTTGGTTGAGCATGCTAAGTTAAGACTAGAGCCTCTAGGTTTTGAGTTATCTGTTGCAACTCCTTCGGAGTTAGTATGTTGGCTAGAGATAAGATTAAGGATGGCCGGATCGAGATATCCAGAGAGTTGCTTGTGGCTACGCTCATAGTTCCGCCTATGAGCGGTTTTGATGTGATTCTTGGTATGGAGTGGTTAGCCGCTAACCACGCGTTGATTGACCGCCACCGGAAAGAAGTAGTGTTCAGCCGCCGTCGGCCAGCCTTTAAGTTTCGTGGAGTCCAGGTGGAGTTTGCCCGCCGATGGTGTCACCGTGAAAGCTCGTCGTTTGCTAGCTTATGGAGCTTGGGGCTATCTAGCCAAGTTGTGCGGGAAGAGCCGCCCCTCGTTTGTCTGCTTGATCAGTGCAGGTGCCGTGCGGGAGTTTGCGGACGTGTTTCTGAGGAGTTACCGGGGTTGCCCCCAAAGAGAGAGGTTGACTTCATTATTGAGCTCGAGCCGGGACCCTCCCTATCTCGAAGGCTCCGTGATCATGGCGCCAGTGAGTTAAAGGAATCAAGATTCGATTGCGGGAGATGTTAGACCGAGGGTTCATCCGTCCAAGTGTGTCCTCGTGGGAGCACCATCTGTTTGTGAAAAAGAAGGATGGTTCTATGCGCTTATGTATTGATTACCGCGAGCTTAATAAGGTGGCAAGTGAAGAATAAGTATCCGCTGCCCCGTGATCGATGATTTGTTCGATCACCTTCAGGGAGCTTCGTGTTCTCCAAGATAGATCGAGATCCGGTTACCATCGATTCGCGGATCGGGGATGCCGACATTCCTAAGACAAACTTTCGTGTCCGGATATGGTCACTATGAGTTTGTGGTTATGTCGTTTGGATTGACCAATGCCCCACCGCGTTCATGGACATGATGGATAGGGTGTTCAAATCATTTTGGGGCAACCGTCATCGTGTTCATTGACGATATTCTCGATTTATTCGAGGTCTAAAGAAGACCATGCAGAGCATTTGAGACGAGTATTGGCGGCTTTGAGGAAAACCACTTTATGCGAAGTTTTCCAAATGTGATTTCGGATGGAGCGGTGGCCTTCCTAGGCCACGTGGTTTCGAGAGATGGTATAGCCGTGGACCCCGCGAAGATTGAGGCCGTGAGTTCATGGGCCAAGCCGACTTCGATTCTTGCCGAGATTCGCAGCTTTTTCGGGTTTGGCGAGTTACTACCGCTCGGTTCGTCATCAAGGACTTTTCTCGCTTTAGCCTCGCCTCACTCGTCCGACGAGGAAGGGTGTCGAGTTTGTTTGGGACAAGCAGGTGTGATGAGAGCTTTGCCGTGCTCAAGCGCAGCTTGACTTCAACCGATGTTGGCGATCCGGAGGGGACAGTGGTTTCGTGGTCTGATGATGCTTCCAAGTATGGATTAGGTTGTGTGTTGATGCAAAGACGGGAAGGTCATTGCCTATGCTTCCCGTCACCAAAGCCGTATGAGCGTAACTACCCGACTCATGATATGGAGTTGGCGCAGTGGTGTTTGCATTGAAGATTTGGAGGCATTACACCGTATGGTGAGCGGATTCGATGTTTACCGATCACCGAGCCTCAAGTATCTGCTTACTCGTAAGGAGTTGAATATGAGGCGAGAGGAGATGGTTAGAGTTGGTAAAGGACTATGATCTGCGAGATTTTGTACCATCCGGGTAAAGCCAATGTAGTGGCCGATGCTTTGAGCGAGAAAGACGTCGCACTCTGCGGCGTTGTTGAGTTCCCACCAGGTTGCGAGAGAGTTCGAGCGGGCCGAGGTTGCGCATGTTGTTGGGAGAGGTTACCGCCAGGTAGCTCGATTGGACTGCTCACCGTGATTCGAATGGATTATAGACGACCAGCTGGGTGACCCGCACTTAAGAGATTGGTTGATGAGTTAGTCTTGACGGTGACTTTGACTTTGTGTATTCCCAGCATGGGTTGACTTATAGAGGCCGTTGTGTGTGTTCCGGCATTGCAGTTTGCGAGCCGAGTTGCTCTCGAGGCCCACTGTTCCCCCTTTTGCTTGGCACCCGGGGTACCAAGATGTATCAGACCTTAAGCGCACTTTCGGTGGATGGGGATGAAGAGAGATGTGGCAGAGTTTGTCACCGGTGTCTCACTTGTCGCTAGTGAAGGCACCCAGCAGAGGCCAGCAGGTTTGTTGCGACCACCGAGTGTGTACCCCAAAGGAAATGGGAAGAGATCTCTATGGACTTTATATCCGGTTTGCCAAGGACTCAGAGGAAGTTCTCTCGATTTGGGTGATGATAGTCGACCGTTTGACCAAGAGCGCACACTTCATTCCCAGTAGAGACACTTATACCGTGGAACAAAGGGGCGCACTGCTTTTTGAGCAGATCATCCGTTATCATGGTGTACCGGTGAGGATTGTGTCCGATCGTGACTCGCGATTCACTTCTCGCTTCGGAAAGCGCCCGTAAGGGTTTGGGCACGAGTGCGATTTAAGACACTGACTTTTCACCCTCGAGACGGATGGTCGACCGAGAGAGAGTGAATCGATTCTCGAGGATATGTTGAGGGCTTGTGTGTTGGATTTCCCGAGCGATTGGGACCATGATTCAGTTTTGATGGAGTTTGCCTACAACAACGATTACGATCGACGATCTGAGATGGCTCCATTCGAGGCATTGTATGGTAAGCGTTATCGGTCCCCCCGTGTTCGGGAAGAGGTTGGTGATAGACAGTGTTGGGTCCCGAGTTACTGCGCAGCTTGACCAATGGTGCGATCTGCGAAGATTAGAGCTCGTATGTTGACAAATTCAGAGCAGCAGCGAAGAGTTACGCCGATGTTCGGCGTCGAGATTTGGAGTTTGAGGTTGGTCAAGATGTGTTCCTTAAGGTTGCTCCGATGCGAGGTGTTTTGAGGTTTGGCAAGCGAGGGAAGTTGAGTCCCCGCTTTGTTGGTCCGCTTCGAGATCCTAGAGAGGATTGGCGAGTTGCTTACCGGTTAGCCCTACCTCCGTCACTATCGCGAGTGCATAGTGTTTTCCATGTATCGATGTTGAGGCAAGATATGTGCGGACCCGTCGCACATTGTGGACTTTGAGCCTTTGCAACCGAATGAGGATTTGAACTTCGAGGAGAAGCCGGTGAGGATCCTTGCCGTTGAGACCAAGACGTTGCGTGTCGCGAGATTCGTTTGGTAAAGGTTGGTGGAAGAATCGGGTTTACGAGGAAGCCACTTGGGAGCGGGAAGACGAGATGAGGTTGCATTACCCCGAGTGTTTTTCTTAAGGACTTTCGAGGACGAAAGTCATAAAAAGGAGGGAATATTGTAACGACCAGTGTTTTCTTCCGGTCTTCCGGTATGCCCTAGGGGTAATTTGGTAATTTGGTCGGGCCGTCATGGTCGTTTGTGTCTTTTCCAAATACTAAAATTATTGGATGGTTTTTGTAGGTTTTTGGAGGGGTTTGTGGTTTGGTTTGAGCAAGGTTTGTTGCAAAAGTAAAAATAAAGGGAATTGTCTTTGCAGTATGGGTTTGAACCCGGTCTCTGGGAAGCTTGTAGAGAGGTGTGCCAATTGAGCCATTAGGTGCTCTTGTTGCTCTTTCTGCATCACATCTTAGTTAACCTTGGAGTTTGGAGTTTTGGTGCATTTGGTTAAATGAAATAGAATTAGGTTATTCCATCTTATTCTCCAAAAACACCTCTTGGCCGCCCAAGCTCTCCATCTCCATAGCCTTGCCGAGTTCTTCATCCTTGCATCTCCTTGGGTTCGATCATCATCATTCCGGTAAGTCTTCGTCTTCTTCATCTTCTCATTTGGGTGTTTGTTGGCCGAATGTAAGAAAAAGGGGTTGTGTGTGTGTGTGTGTTGTGCACCCCGAGAGGAGCAAACCATCATCCCGGCCATTTCTCAGCAGACGCCCAGATCGGTCGAGCCACTCCACGCGCGCGCCCGATCGGTCGAGCCACCCTGCGCGCACGCCAGATCGGTCGAGCCAGCCACCGCCGCGACGCCTCAGACTGTCCCAGCCCGACCTCGCCGTTCGCCCAGCCAGCGATCGCCCGATCGCTCGCGCGACGCCAGAGGTCCTCGCCAGCGCCAGGTAGCGCACCGGCCGATCGCTGACGCCGCGCCCTCGCCGTGTCCGCTTGCCGAGCCGCTTGCCAGCGCGCCTTCGCTCGACGTTCGCCCGCGCGCGCGTCCTGCCGAGTTGCTCGCCGCCGTGTCGCATCGCACGCCAGCGCCCGCGCGCCTTCCGCCAGACGCCCGGCGCCAGCGGCGCCTTCGTCGAGCGCGCTCGCCAGCGCTCGTGTCCCTCGCTGCTGCCGTGCCGGTAGCGCAGCAGCCAGCGTGTCCGTCTGCCGTGCCGGTAGCGCAACGCAGCGCGTGTCCTGCTGCCGTGCGGCAGCGCCAGCGCCACCTTGCCGCCAGAGCGGCTTGCAGCCAGCCGCCCCAAGCTCGTGTCGTCGCGCCACCGCGTGAGTTCCCTTTGTTTCTGCTTGTCGTTTCTATTGTTGTTTAGATATTTTAGATGCCGATTATTGTTGGTTTGCTAGGTTCCCGCTCGCTAGCTCTCTGGATTGTTCCGCATGACTTAGGATTTGTGTGTAAAAGTCTTCCGACCAAGGTAAGGATTTCTTCACCGGGGTTGTGTGGACCTCTGCGGTATATTTGTGATTGTTGTTTTGTATGCCCGTGTATGTTTACTAGCATGTTTAGCCTAGGTGCTCTGTCAATTCTCTGATGGCATGAACTCTTGTATTGTTTCTCATGTTAGCCCATGCTAGGTTGTTCTATTCTAGCATGTTCGATATCTGTTTCTTGCTTCGTAGTATCATGCTAGGTTCTTTGTATCCGATGAGCACGTATTGGATGCATTGATTGAATCGTTATTATTGTTAAGGTTTAGAATTGAGGTAGATAGAATCATCCGGGCCCGATGCATAAAGTATCTTGCATCTATGGCAAAGACGTTCGAGACAGTTCTCCGTCCTTGGACCCCGTGAGGATTAGCTATCCCAACCGGTAGGCCCCCGCAATCTTGGGTGAGGGTGGCGATCGTTAAATGCCCCAACGGTCGGGATGATGACTTGGCATTGCCTCGTCCCCGGCAATCGACACGTCCTCGGCGTGTTCGGCCGTAGCCCTTGATTGCCACTGTTAGGGCAAGGACCGCTTCTGGTGTAAGCCTACCACGACCGGTTCCTTAGCCTCGGTGCGGTGGTGCAGTGACATAGTTCACGTGTCAGTGTCTCACACCCCTATGTCGGTGACACCGATCCGTAGATTTAGTTAGGCATGGTGACTTAACTCGGGCAACTTGCCACTAGACCCGACACCCCCGAGTTTACGATGGCATGCGGTGCGCGCTTACGCTCATTACAACGCCGGATGGGAGAGCTCCTCGGGATCTTGAGCCAGTGCACCTTTCGTATCGACGATGAGACAGCCGAGGCCGGGACTTGTTCCCGTATAGTGCGTTTAGTGTGTTCTCGTATTTTCCGGACTAAGACCACGAGATGGCATCCGAGGTCCAAGTGTGGACTTAGCTATGTGCTCCGCTCTGTGTTTGTTCTCATAGCTTGCATACATTCTTCTAGATGATCATGTATATCGTATTGTACCCCTGTTGGGGATTCTTCTTCTGGTAATTCGTTACTCACCCTTATTCTGTGGTTTTCCACAGGTAATCAAGGCGGGAGACAGGGATGGTCAAGGAGGAGCTATGATCATGGAACCTCGCTGTCATCTCTGATTGTTTTATTTTAATTATCATGACTCTTCACTTTTTATTATTTCCCTGAATGCATGTAGACGGGCACAGAGCCCCCAGATGTTTTCTTACGTTTTATGGATTCCAAATATTGGTACTTGTGGATTGTTTTAATGGTTTAAATAAATCTCTGATCGTGAGTGTGCTTTTAGAAATGTATGTTTTGGTTGTTGAATGTTTCTGCTTTTTACTTGGAATCCAAATGTATTTTTCATAATGTCTTTTATTTTCACTACATGCATTGGGGTAAAGGCCCATTTAGAGCCCCTTTTGGGTCGGGTCTTTCTGATTCAGTCCTTCGAGTGAAGAAATACTTGAGGCTTTGGTGATCCGAGAAAATCTGAATCTTCTCCCCAT
Organism: Sicyos edulis; assembly: GCA_036507275.1. Lineage (NCBI taxonomy): Eukaryota > Viridiplantae > Streptophyta > Magnoliopsida > Cucurbitales > Cucurbitaceae > Sicyos > Sicyos edulis. Next base: position 16,452,250 of record CM071851.1, read on the forward strand.
ACAAGTAGTGCCTCCAAATCTTAAGTGCAAAGACGACCACGCCAACTCCATATCATGAGTCGGGTAATTCGCTCGTGCGGTTTCAATCTGCCTGAAGCGTACGCTATCACCTTACCGTGTTGCATCGTAACGCATCCCAAACCAAACTTGCCGGCATCATCAGACACCACGAAACCCCAGTTCCCTCGGGACCGCCAACACCGGCGGACGTCAAACCGTTCTTTAGCTTAGCAAAACTCTCCTCGCACTTCCTATCCCAAACGAAATCAACACCCTTCCTCGTCAATCGAGTAAGCGGGCGGCTATAGCTGAAAAATTTTGAACGGCGCCCGGTAATATCCGCCGCACCCGTGAAGCTACGAATCTCCGTCCACGGTCGTCGGTCCGCCCCACGAACTAACGGCCTCTACTACGCGAAGGGTCTCATGACCACTCCTCCTTAGACACAACGTGTCCCGTAAATGCTACCTCCTCGAGCCAAAAGTCACACTTTGAGAACTTCGCGTAGAGCTTGTTCTCGCGCAAAGGCCGCCAAAATCGCCTTAGGTGCGAGGCGTGGTCCTCCTTAGACTTAGAGTACACAAGAATGTCATCTATGAATACGATGACAAAGCGGTCCAAGAATGCCTTGAACACTCTGTCCATCATGTCCATGAATGCAGCTGGGGCGTTTGTCAGTCCGAAAGACATGACTACGAACTCATAATGCCCATACCTTGACTCGAACATTTTGTCTTGGGAATATCCGCATCCCGAATCCTCAATCGTGGTGGTAGCGACCTCAAGTCAATCTTTGAAAACACACGAGCTCCTGGGAGCCGGTTAAACAGTCGCCGATACGAGGCGCGGGTACTTGTTCTTAATGGTTACCTTGTTCGGTTCCACATGTAATCGATGCATAGCCGCATCGAGCCATCCTTTTTCTTAACAAACAGCACGGGTGCTCCCCACGAGGACACACTCGGCCTAATAAATCCTCTGTCAAGCATCTCCCGCAGCTGTTCCTTTAACTCTTTCAACTCTGCTTTGGCGCCATGCGATAAGGAGCTTTCGAGATAGGGCGAGTCCCGGCTCAAGCTCTATTGAGAAGTCCACCTCCCTCTTCGCGGGCGCGGCGCCAGCAACTCTTCGGGAAAAACATCTGCAAACTCTTGCACTATGGGCACTGCTCGACAGATATAGTGGGTCACGGTTCTCCCGACCAACTTAGCTAAGAAACCCCAAGCTCCTCGAGCTAACAAACGGTGAGCTTTAATCGCCGAAATCACCGCGGACACACCCCACTCTGGGTGCCCCGAAATTTAAAGGTAGGCCTACCCGCGGCTCGAACACCACCTCCTTACTACGACGGTCCAATCATAGCGTGGTTATCACCTAACCAATCCATGCCGAGGATCACATCAAAACCGCTCATAGCTAGCACAATGAGGGTAACTCAGCAGGTCTGGTCGGATACACTGCACTCGACGTCCCTTACCTTCCTCAGCTAGCCAAAGATACTAGTTCCCGAGGGAGTAGCGACGGACAACTCAAAACCTAGAGGCTCTAAATTCATGCAAGCAAGCTCAAGCCAAAAACAAAGAGAGACAAACGAATGGGTGGAACCCGAATCAAACAACACAAAGGCGAGGTGATCAAGAACTAGGAGCGTACTCGCCATCTGCGGTCCGGCTCTCTCGACCTCTGGCGAGTCGTAGCATATACTCTTCCTCCTCGCTCTTTGCCGGCCGGTGTGCCACCACCGCTATGCTTAGGTGCGATCTCGGGCCCGATGCCCTTCCTTTCCACAGTTGAAACAAGCTCTAGGGTTACCACCACAGGGTCCCCAATCTTTGCTTCCCGCAGATCTACAATACGGTGGCGGCCTCCCTACGCCCGTTGGCGAGGCCGATCACGATTCTGATCTCGATCTTGGTCTCTGCCATGATAAGAACCCTGGGGACGCTGACCGCCCCCCCGGACATTGCTCCCTGAGTCAAACTTGCGCTTCTGGCCCGAGTACACTGGGGCCTTAGACACTACGGTACTAACAACCTGCTCCGGAGGATACTTCCCATCATAAATCGTTGCCAGCTGTACCGCCTTGGCAAAAGTTTCTGGGGCCTGTGCCCTAACATCCTGAGACACCCCCTGTCTCAAACCCGCGATAAATTTCCTGATCTTCAGTTCCGGGGTAGAAATCAACTGTGGCGCGAAGTATCCATACTCTGAGAACTTCTTCTCGTACACCTCGATCGAGTCAGATCCCTGCTTAAGGTTTGAAAACAGCTCAATCATCTTCTCTTGGGCTTCTTCGCTGATAAATTTTGCCTTGAACTCAGCCTTGAAGAACTCCCAGGTGGCAGGTGGAGATCCGGCCGGTCTCTCACTTAAGGTGGATTCCCACCACCACTTAGCTGTACCAGCTAATACGTGAGCTGCACATCGAGCTCGCTGCACCTCAGGACACTCCATTACCATAAACGTATACTCTAACTCAGCAATCCACGTGGCAGCTACCAATGGTTCCCCAGGGGCGCTAAACTTCTCTGGCTTCCATTTCACAAAATCCTCGACCACTTGCCCGATCCTCGGCACCTTCTCGCGAGAACGACCTCATTCATAATTGGCTCTGTGGAGTGGCGGTCTTGGTGGCACTACAGATCCTCTCTTGAACCAACTCGGTCACCGCCAGATCTGAACGCGGGACTCCTCCTCTGCGCGCGCTAACAAAGCTTGTGTTTCACTCTGCTCGGCCCCTCTGGTCGGCTAGCAACCCAACCACAAGAGCCCTCATAGACTCCACAAGGGCGGCCCCTGTGCGACCTCTCGGGACTCGCTTGCCCCTACACCCTCTCCGGCAACACGGTTGAAGGGCCTCGATGGTGGCCTAACCTCAAGATCGGCTTGGGACGAGGTCCCCCGGTGTCGAGAATCGATACGAATGCCACCGGTGGTCGGCCTCGAGCCTCCCCGCCCTCTACGAGTGATCGCATACCGAAAATCTACACCAAACCAACAATGGGTCGAACTCTGTCTTTCCACTCTACAACACCAAGTCATGTACATGCAAGGTGCAACCGTATTGTAATTTCTTAACCCTTAACTTTAAACTTACGGACATACCGATGGTCAAGCGGGCGCTGATGATCATGGAAAACAACCTACAAGCTGCAGTCGAGTCTACGAAACCTATAACTCGGGCTCTTATACCAACCTGTAAGGACCCGACCCAAGAAACGGTCTCTAACCTAAGGTCCATACTTAGCATGCATGATTAAGAATATAAACATCATTCAGAGTCGGAAGTTTAAAACTTTGCAATAAACATTTTTAAAACAAAACCATGATTTCAATTAAATAAAATAGGTAAATGACTGATCAAGACTTTCTTAAAACAATTCAAAGGAAAACGATGCGAGAACATAAAATAGTTTGAGTGCTTTTTCCTAGGGACCCAAGTCCCACTACATGCTAAATCATTAAGGAAAACATTTAAAGAAACGTGCGATCCAGAAGTAACCGTCCATGATCATCGAGCCGCTTCCTCCTAGCCTTCCAGCCTCTGTCCCAAGTTACCTGTGGAAGCCACAGAAAAATAAGGGTGAGCAACAAGTTACTCAGTAAGAATCCCCAATCGGGGTACAATACGAAATCATCTCATTTAGCACATGGGCAAGCAACCATACAAGACTTAGAGCAGAAACGGTTGGTTAGGCTATGGGCTATTTCTAGGGCGAGCCTATACAAGGGCTCCCATCAACAGTCACTCCTAGGTCCTACGCTTGGATGCCCTTCGGCCTTACACAATCTAGGACTCAGTGATGCCCAATGGGGCCTTACACACTTAGGACACAGTGATGCCCAGTGGGGCCTTACACACTTAGGATGCCCATCGGGCCTTACACCTTCAGTATCGGTGATGCCCAGTGGGCCTTACACACCTAGGATGCCCATAGGGCCTTACACCTCCAGAATCGGTGATGCCCAAAGGGCCTTACACACCTAGGATGCCCATAGGGCCTTACACCTCCAAAATCAGTGATGCCCAGTGGGCCTTACACACCTAGGATGCCCATAGGGCCTTACACCTCCAGATGTCCATCGGTCTTGCCCGAGCGGGACCCCAAACTAGTTACCTCTACGGCCCTCTAACTTTACATCTCACGTCTAACCGTAACTTGGATCTAGCAGCATACAATAGGCAGCATGGGTCTATCAAGGTAGGAATGCCTAGCATGGAACTAACGAGATTTAAACATGTCACGAACATGAATCAAAAGAAAACATGGAACCTATCACTAGAAATTCATATATTTACAGTAATCAGCGTGCTATCAAGTATTCGCAGGGTCCACACAACCCCGGGTAAGAATCCTTACCTGGAAATAAGTGGAGGTTGATTATCCCGAATCGAATAACGACCCTCGAGCTTTTAAGTGAACTCGAGCAACCTAAGCAAGCAATAAATTATCCTAATTAATAAACAGCATCGAAAATCAGGGCGCCCAAAGGGTGGAGGTTCGAAATTTACCAACCGAGAGGGCACACGTCTCGGCGACAAGCGGCAAGGGCGGCCTTCTTTGGGCAGCGGGCGCGCGCTCGAGCGCTGGCGCGGCGGCGCCGACACTCTGGGCGCGCGCTGGCGTCAAGCGTGCGGGCGGCGGCGTCGTGCGGACGACTGGCCGCGAGGCCGGGCGCGCGAACGAGCGACTGCTGGGGGACGGAGTGCGGGCGAGTGGAGCGACGCGGTTTAGGCGCTGGGTCTTGCCGTGCGGCGCGCGGAGGGCTAGCTACACCCGCCGGTCTTGGCTGGGCGCGCGCGGCTGGGTGGTGTCGTCGGCGGGCGCGAGGCGGCTACACGGCCGGTCTGTGGCGGCGACTGGTGCGGAGTGGAGGATGGGCTGCATTGCGGCGGTGGGCGAGCCGGGCCGCTCGGCGCGGTGCCGGGCCGGTGTGTCGGTCTTGGTGCGCGGCGGTGGTCGTCGCGGCGGGCGATGTCGTGGGGCGAAGCAAAGAGGCGTTAGGCGAGACACTGGCGGCGGTGTGGGCGCTTGGCGAGAGTGAAGGAGAGGTCTAGGGTTTTGGGGTTCTTTCTTTCTTTTTTCCTTGTTTTCTCTTTTCTTTCTCTTTAAATATAATTCTCTTCCTTAACTTAAATAGACTTGGGAATCTCTTATGCCCTCCCCAAGATTCCCCTTCGAGCCCCGACTGACGCGTTTATTTTTCCTTATTTAAACCCAAGCTTCCCAACCCCTTTTTAGGTGAGGGTTCGAGTCCTTCCAACATTCCTCCCAAACTTAAAAATATAAAAGGAAACCTTGTTTTACATTTAGTGGCAAACTGGCTGTTATATACAGTAGAGCGAATTAGACGCTCCAAAGATGGCCCACTGCTGTCGTGATGACCGATCGAGCGGCCAGACGCCCAAAGATACCCCAGATCGCGCCTAGACGCCCGCCACTGCTGCTCGTGCCGCTGCCGCGCCAGCGCGCCGCCTGCGACAGCTGCCGCCAGCGCCAGCCACAAGCTTTCGCGTCGGGCGTCTCCGTCTGCATCTGCGAGCCATCTCGCCAAGCGCCCAGCCAGCTGCCGCGTCTGCAACGCGATCGTGTCGCCGCAGCAGCGCCGGGTCCCGTCGTCGCGCCGATGGGCTCAGCGGCGCTTGATCTGCTCGCCCGGTACACGTCCCGCTGCCTACCTACCGCCGAGAGCCTATTTTGCCGAGATAGATGGGACCGAGACCTAGTGCCTTCTTGGTTGGTAATTCCCGAGCCTTCACTCTTTTGGACCTTAAGATGTTAGTTGTTGGTTGCTTAATTAGGATGATTTTTATTGTTTGCTTAGGTTGCTCGGGTACATTTAGAAGCTCGAGGGTGTCTTGTTGGTTGAGGTAGTTAGTTCTGCTTGTTTCCAGGTAAGGATTTCTTACCGTGGTTGTGTGGACCCTGCGATGCTGTCATGATTGTGCCTTGTATGCTTGGATGCTGTTATGAGTATGTTAGCTATTGAACAGCTTGTGTTTGAAATCTTGCTAGCATGTTTCTTGTTGTTCATGTTAGTGCCATGCTAGGTTTGTTCTTCCAGCATGCCATGTCTTGTGATTGTATGAAATTTCCAGTGGGTAGGTTACATGTTTTCTCTTGCTTCCAGATCGTGTTGCTCTTGTGTCCCTGATATATTCTGTTAGTTCCATGCAAGGGGTTTAATTATCTTGGCATACCTTGTCCTATTTTATCCCGTTAGTTCCATGCTAGGCATAGGCGGGTGATGTATAGTGTAGAAGACTGTAGGGGTAACTAGTTTAGGTCCCGCTCGGGTAAGACCCCGATGGACATCCAGAGGTGTAAGACCCTGATGGGCATCCTAGGTGTGTAAGGCCCCACTGGGCATCACCGAAGTGCGAGGTGTAAGACCCCGATGGGCATCCTAGGTGTGTAAGGCCCCACTAGGCATCACTGAGTCTGGAGGTGTAAGACCCCGATGGGCATCTTAGGTGTGTAAGGTCCCACTGGGCATCACTGAGTCTGGAGGTGTAAGACCCTGATGGGCATCCTAGGTGTGTAAAGCCCCACTGGGCATCACTGAGTCTGGAGGTGTAAGACCTTGATGGGCATCCTAGGTGTGTAAGGCCCCACTGGGCATCACTGAGTTTGGAGGTGTAAGACCCTAATGTGCATCCTAGGTGTGTAAAGCCCCACTGGGCATCACTGAGTCTGGAGGTGTAAGACCCTGATGGGCATCCTAGGTGTGTAAGGCCCCACTGGGCATCACTGAGTCTGGAGGAGTAAGACCCTGATGGGCATCCTAGGTGTGTACGGCCCCACTGGGCATCACTGAGTCTGGAGGAGTAAGACCCCGATGGGCATCCTAGGTGTGTAAGGCCCCACTGGGGATCACTGAGTCCTAGGTTGTGTAAGGCCCGAAGGGCATCCAGGTGTAGAACCTAGGATAGGCTGTAGATGAAATCCCTTGAATAGGCTCGCTCTAGAAGTAGCTCATAGCCTAATTCAACCGTTTTGCTCTAAGTCATCGTATTGTTTGCATGTTTACTAGGGTGCTAGATGACTGAAGTATCGTATTGTACCCCGGTTGGGGATTCTTACTGAGTATGTTTATACTCACCCTTATTTCTGTGGTTTTTCCACCAGGTAACTTGGGACAGCGCCAGGATGGCTAGCGGAGGGAGCTGTTTGATCATGGGGGTTGTCGGCACTCTGTCGTTTATTGTTTGCATTTATTTATTCAGCATGTAGATGGACAGGAGTCCTAGGGGAATGATGTTAAAGTTGTTTAAACTGTTTTGAATGTTCTTTTATAAATACTGGCCAGGCTTATTTTACCTTGATTGGATTTGCTTTATGAAAATTGTTGGTTATGTTTTAAGTGTTCCCCGTTTCCAAATGTTTTGAAAAAGTTTTAAATATGAGCACTAAACCGTTTGTTGAAATATTTAACTTGCATGCTGAGTGAGGACCTAGGTTTAGGACCATATTCCAGGTCGGGTCTTTACAGTGAATCAGATTCTGGAAGATATGTTGAGAGCCTGTGTTTTGGACTTTCCAGTTAATTGGGACCAGTACCTGTATTTGATGGAGTTCGCTTACAACAATAGTTATCAGTCGACTATTCAGATGGCCCCATTCGAGGAGTTGTATAGTAAGCGTTGTATTTCCCCAGTGTTCTGGGAGGAGGTTGGTGATAGACAGGTTCTGGGACCCGAGTTGCTTCAGATTACAAACGACGCAGTGCAGAAGATCAGGGCTCTCATGTAACGGCCCAGTTTTCTTTTCCAGTTGTAACGGCCCAGTTTTCTATTTCGGGTACCCAGGTGATTTCCGGTCATTATTCGGATGTTCGGATGGGCCGTTAGAGCTGTTTTAACCTTTAAGGGTATTTTGGTATTTTGCTCCCCGGTCAGAGGTTGAGGATTTTCAGGGCTTCAGGGTCATTTCGGCCTTCGTTGAGACTTGATTAATGTTGGTTGCAAGACCCAAGGAGTTTGGGTTAGTTGATTAGAAGTTCGGAGACATTCCGGTTGATAGCAAAAATTAATTGGAATTTAATTGGTCCCATTGGGATTTGAACCCTTGCCCTAATGGTGAAATTGGAGTTTTTAGAAAAAGAAGATTTAGTTAAAAAGAAACGAATTTCTTTAGCCGGGACCCGTAAGAGAAAGCCTTGGGAAGGGATTTTAGACCCATTTAAATTAGGAAAAGGAAAGAAAATCCTATTCCCCTTGTTTTGGAAAAACAAATCTCTCTCTCTCTCTCTCTCACTCTATCTCCTAGCCGACCTCACCAAGAAACCCTAGCCGCCCTAGCCGCACCCCCGCTCAAACACCGCTCGGCCAGCGCGCACGAGCAAATTTGCAAGACAGCCAGCGCAGCAAGCGGCGGCTGCAGCAAGCCCATGCCCATGCCCAGCGTGCCCAGACGCCTACGATCGCCCATGCCAGCGCGCCCGATCGCCACACCTCGCCAGCCAGAGCAGCGTTGCGCGCGTTCCGCACCAGCCGCCCGAGACGCACCGCGCGTCCCGCACTGAACCGCCCGAGACGCGCGCCGTCCCGCACGAGCCGCCACACGCGCCCGCACCATGACATCGCCGCCTCGCGCGCCGCGCCAAAGCACTGTCGCGTCTGCGTGCCGTGCCGCTTCGTCGCGTCCGCGCGCCCGCGCGCTGCGTCTGTCGCGATCCGCGCGCAGCCAGCGCAGCGCCCGCGCTGCTGCCCGCGCCAGCCATACGCCAGCCAAGCGCCGTTAGCGCCGAGCAGCGCCAGCGCCCAGTACACACCACCGCGCCAAAAATCGCTTTCTTTGCGCTGAGACCCCGTGCCTTCTCGGTTGGTAATTCCCAAACCTATCTTTTTAGATTTTTAAGTCTTTGGCTCTTTGTATATTTATTTAGGATGCTTTTAAAATGCTTAGGTTGCTCGGTTTTAGCTTTAAAGCTCGAGGGTCATTATTTGATTGTGAAGGTTATTTCTGCTCGTTTCCAGGTAAGGATTCCTTACCGTGGTTGTGTGGACCCTGCGATGCTTTCTTGATTGTGCCTTATATGCATGTTTACTTTTATGAACATGAATAGTGGATAGGACAGCTTGTGATTGCATTCTTGCTAGCATGTTTGCTTGTTTGTACATGTTAGTGCCATGCTAGGATTGTTCTTCCAGCATGCTCGAAATTCCTGCCTTAAGTTCGTAGTATCATGCTAGGTTATGTATGATTGATGATTATATGTATGTTTAGCCAGAATCGCCACTCACTTTTAGCTAGTATAGTAGGGTTTGTCATCATCCGGAGGCCGAGAGCGGACATAACGTACCTTGTCCCCACCGGTCGGGAGTAAGCGAAGCATAACGTACATTGCTTCAGGGGTTGAGGGCGGACATAACGTACTTTGTCCCCACCGATTGGAAGTAAAGCTAAGCATAACGTACATTGCTATTTCTCCCCCTCCGCGACCAATGAGAATTAGCTACCTCATCCGGCATAAGCCTAGTTTGTAGCTCTGCTAGAGCGGAACCACGCCAGCGGTGCAAGCTGCCTTGGCCGGTTCTTAGCTTCAGTCGGTGGTGCAGTTTGCACAGATGAGTGCCGAGGGCCTCGCACTCTACCGTGTCGGTGACACCGCTTTCCGAGTCTTAGGCATGCGTGCACGCCCGCGTAGTTTGCCCTTAGGCCCCGCATTTACGCCCGGTTGCGAGAAGAGCATGCGGTGTGCGCGCAAGACACGCCAGCGTTAGTAGCCGGTTCGAGAGCTCCCCGGGCTAATGTTCGTGAGTACACCGATTCCTTCCAGCTTTAGAGCCGATCGCGGTACTCTCCGATAGTCCGTTTTTTAGCGAGGGTAAGAGGCCCTTGAGGACACCCATTGGGATTGGCTTTTGAGCTAATCAATTGGTCGAGGGAGAAAGACCCTCGAGGGTGTCGGACATCTTGGGATCGGTTTTTGAGGTGATCAATTGGCCGAGGAGAAAGACCCTCGGAGATGTCCCGGATTGGTTATGAGATCCAATCATTAGGCCGAAAGTAAGAGACTTCCGATGATTCCGGAAGTATGAGACCTCCGATGTTTCCAGATCTTGTGTTATGAGCTCGTTGAGCTATGATCCGTGTTGATAGTCGCTTTGCTTGCATATTGAGGTGCTAGATGACTGATGTATCGTATTGTACCCGGTTGGGGATTCTTCTTGAGTATGTTTATACTCACCCTTATTTATCTTTCTGTGTAACTTGGGACAACACCGGGAGGGCTAGCGGAGGGAGCTGATTGATCATGGGGAACCGCCGGCACTCTGTCTTTTATTATTGCATTGTTTATTCAAAGATGTAGATGGACAGAGTCCTAGGGAACATTGTTTAAAACGTTGCTTAAATTGTATTGTACATTTTATTAAACATTTGGCCGGGATGTTTTACTTTGTTGGATTGTTTAAACTTAAATTGTTGGTTATGTTTTAAGGGCTCCCCCTTCTCATATGTTTTGAAAGGTTTTTAAATGTAAGCTCTAAACCGCTTGTTATCATATTTAACTTGCATCTTGAGTAAGATCCTGTGTTTAGGACCATGTTTTGGGTCGGGTTCTTACAGCTTGGTATCGAGCACACGAGTCATAGATTCTGTGACTAACTGCTTTGTAGGTTGTTGTTCCCATGATCATCAAGACTCCACGGCCTCTTGGTTTGTCTGAGTTCAATTAAGTTAAGGGGTAAGAATTTACAATACTTTTCTTCTAGCTTTTATGCATGTGTAGAGTTGTGGAGCGAGACGAAGCGAGTTCGACTCGTTGTTGGTTTGGGCTTAGAGAGCCATCATGCCAACTTTTCCGCAGATCTGCGAGTAGTTTGATGAGCAAAGTGAGCCCCCCAGTGTGGGCGGTTTTGTTGCTTTGTGCGGATCGTCGGTGTGTCGATCGCACTCGAGGGAGGCGAGATTAGACTCCCATAGGCCATTTGTGGCCCGGTTGTTGGTTTCTCCCCTAGTGAGAGGGTGGAGGTGCCTTGTGCGGTCGCCCGATATGTTGATTGCACTCGAGGAGCGGGACGCTTGGCATGTCGACCAAGGAGTTGGGTGATCTTGTTGATGTTGAGGCCGCGTCCCAGGTTGTTTAGCCCTTTGGCGAGAGTTGGCCCCGGCGATTGAGTTGCCTAGAGGAGGGGGTAGAGGCTAGCACGCCTCGAGTATGACTCCTTGAGCGAGTGTGCTCCACCCATGTGAGATTTGATGGCGGTGTCTTTAGCTATCGAGAGAGCAAAGACCCAGCGCGATTTGTAGCGCGTAGCGAGGAGTCCCGGCATGGATAGCCCAAATGACAGAGTTTGTTTCAAAGATTTTCCCCGGTAGCTCTCGTAGCCGGAGGTTCCGGGAGGGCTTGATCAAGCAGTTTTTATGCGATTGAGTTTGTTGGCGTTGATGGAGCCGCCCGGTTTGGCAAGTGGATGCCTGTAGAGCTTGATGTATTAGAAAGTCCTACTACTAGTAGTAAAGCGGTTGGCTGTGTTTGAGTTTAGCATCCGTGTGTTGGGATGCCCTGCTGCTCGTGAGGCCGAGGTGAGCCGTTCCGTCTTTGTTGATTCCGCAGCTGGTGGTGGTGGTAGTCCCTTGAGAGAGGTGGACTAGTAGAGTCTCCACCCGATCGCCCGATTGATTGGCAAGTTGCCGTGTTAGTGGCTTGAGGCGGATGTAGAGACATCTGTGCCCCCCTTACAAGCTTCTTTGTTGTTTTGCACCGATTCTCTTTGTACCCTCGTAGCTGAGGTGTAGTGTGGAGTTTGCTTGCCGGGTTTTATCCATCCAGTGGATTTCGGCGGGCTAGTAGAGTGGAACCCTCTTTTATTTGGATGTTCCGAGTGTGGAACTAGTTGTTGCCACCCGAGGAGTTGGCCTCGAGCTTTTGTTGAGCATCGAGTGGGATGCGGGGAGTAGGCCGTGGCAAGTCTGTTGGTCGAGATGCCGAGATTAGGCCGCTCGAGTGTTTGGACTCTGTCTTTGAGTGCCATTGCCCGTCACTTGGAGAGTGACTTTCCCTATTCTCGAGAGGGGCATAAAGCTCGTTTGAGGCTGATTCGTGTTGTAATGGATGTAGTGCTGTTGGCACCGAGCTTTGAGAGGAGGCCTAGTTTCGGCCGCTTGGCACTTTTGGTGCGAGTGTGTTCCATGGTCGCCCCGCAGTATAGCATCCCCGCTTGTCTTGTACCCTTTTCCGAGGTTGCACTGTTTGGGTTGCTTAAGAGATCTAGCTCGGTGGTAGTCGAGAGGACTACAAGTTTGAGGTTTTCGAGGAAAGTAGGAGCTGCTCGGGATCTCTCGAGAGTTGGGTGTAAAGGATGCTATAGGTCATTAAGAGCTAGCGCGTTCGAGTTCTCGCGCTGTGTTGTGAGCCCGTGAGCGGCACTTGATGGTAGCATGATTCGGCTACCCTTTGAGTTGCCCTAGTATGGTTAGTGTGTGGCATCGTGGATGCGTGGTTGATCCAGATGATAGAGCCATGAGTTGGATGGCTGATCGGAGCGCGTTTAGTGAGCACATTGTTTCGAGGAATGTTAGCTTGGTGTGGTTTTGCGCTTGTAAGAGTAAGTTGGCCAATGTGGCTTTTAAGTGGTGAGTTGGCCCCGAGTGGGTTTGAACTCTCGTTGCTCCCTTGTTTGTTGTGGCTCTGTTTGGAGGCAAAAGTTGCCACAATGTGAGAGCCTTGTTGGCTTTGGATCTTAAGAGATCAAGTTGGAGCCGTACACACCCCTGCACTTTTTGCGTAGCTCGTTCCGTGGTTTATGTTTGGAAAACCACGAGAGGTTCGTGTTGAGGACCCAGTGCTCGATCTTTGAGGTGTCAAGGCTTTAGTTCTTGGCATGTGCCCTAGCTTTGGTACATAAGGATGCCGTGCTCGTTCTTGGGCCGTTGGTTAAGCAAGTTTTGCTAGTTGGTCCTTGCCATGGTTAGACTTGATTGGGGACCGAACAAGAGCGATAGTGGCAAGCCAGCAGATTTACGATCGTTTTGGCTAAGAAAGTCGTTCGGATCCTTACCTTGAGAAGAAGGTATGTTGAGGTTGTTGCTTTGAGTAGGAGGATGACGCCTCCTGTAGCGTTCTGGTCCCCTTGGTTTCCAAGTTGGAGTTGGCCAAAGATAGTTGAGATCTTTGGAGAGGGTTGTGCCCGCGTGGCCGGTTGTTTGTTAGATCGTTGTCGACCGTGTGTGTCGGAGGGTGATCGGAGGATCTCTAGTTGCGGAGAGCCTCTCGAGCTCGATTAGACCAGAGCGGTGTTCCTTGGGTGAGTTGCTTGCAGATTTGGCGATCTAGCAAGCTAGTGCTTGTTTGGTTTTGGAGGCTAGTTGGTGCTTGGTGTTGACCAAGATTTGGTTCTCTTGATGTTTCAAGAGCTTGCTAGGTTCGAGCGGAGGACGTTGCCACGAGGATTCGTTCCTAGTCCGGTTGTTTTGGGAGTTGATTCCTCCCTCGGTGGTTGAGTAAGTTCGGCTAGTTACGGATTGGTGGTCCAATCGGTTGAGTTTCCTTGGGTGTTGCTTCCAAGAGAGTTGGTTGATGTTGCCCTTGGGTTTGAGCAAGTCAATGAGCGTGTGTGATGTTCGCCGCCCTTTAGAGTTTTGCTTGCTTGGGAAATCGTTCCCGTTGAGGAGTCGCGTAGCTCTGAGTTGTGTAGTTGATCGAGTAGCGCAGTGGTTAGCCCAACGAGAGGTCCCTGCATTGTGTTGTTAGCAAGCGAAAAGTTGTTTGTCCCATAAGAGCGGTGGCCACCCGATTTAAGAGTTGAGCTTGAGTTGAGTTTCTGCGAGCAAGGCCTTCTCGGGCTTTGTTTCTAGTTGTTGAGCTTTCGCGATTGGCGAATAGCCGAGCCTCGATTGAGTGTGTTGGCACGCAGAGGTGCCGTGGCATTGGTTGGTTAGCCTTTGGGCCGTTTTCCTCAAGCCGTTGTGTGTGTTCTTTGGTAGCCCTGTGAGGGTTTGGTCCTTCTTTGCCGAGATTTTCCATGAGAGGAATGTTGGTTGTTTCCTTGCTGGCAATGTTCTTTTGGCCATTTGCTAGTTGGTTTGCATGGAAAAGTTTGTGTTCGGCCGTTGTGAGGCTCCAGCTTGTTGGATTGGCCGAGCGAGCTGTGGCACAGTTTTTGGCCATTTAGGGTTGGCCGTGTTGAAGTTTCAACTTGTGCTAGTGGGAAAAGTTTGCCTTTTGGATCAATCGCGGTTGGTGGTTCGATTGTTTTTCGTTAAGGCTTTAGGCAAGCCTTGTGGTTCGCCGGTCTCTTGTGAAGAAAGAGTAGGCCGTTTGGTTTCGGAACCCGAGAGGTTCATTGTTTGGCTTGACTTGGCGTTGTGTTGAGGCGATTTGTTATCGGTTGTGGGCATTCAGAGAAGTTACGCCGGTCGTGGCGTTGAGTTTTGGAGCTTGTGCCCGATCGCGGGCTTTCTTTGAGAGTAACACCGTTGAGAGGTGTTCCGTGTTGGTTTAGTGGGGTTTTGGCCGAGCCCCAAGTTTGTAGGGCTTTTGAGATCCTTGAGCGGATTGGAGCGGTGGTTAGCTTTGCCCCGCCTTTGACAAAGATGCAAGTTTTGTGTTCCTCGTCTCTTTGTTGAGATAGTATGTGGCGGTGGAGAGCTTTGTGGCTTTGAGCCTTTGAGAACCCAAGAGGTTTGGTTATCGAGAAAGGGCTAGTGTTGTTTTAGCCGAAAAGTTCAGTTGGCTAAGAATCGGTGGAGTTTTTACAGAGTCATTTCGTTTTAGGACTTTCGAGGACGAAAGTCTTAAAAGGAGGGAGTATTATAACGCCCGCTTTTCTTTTCCAGCCTCGAGGTGCTTCCTGTTACGATTCGATGGTTCGGTTGGGCCGTTAGAGTATGCTTTTGACCCTTAGGGGTATTTTGGTCTTTTGCTCCCAGGGGCGGGATTTGTGGATTTTAGGGCTTCGAGGCAGCTCCCGCTTTGTTGAGGCTTGTATGTTGATGGTCATGAGTCCCGAGATGTTTGGGGTACTCGTTTGGGAGTTCGGTTGTGTTTTGGGTTTTGGGCAAAGTGATCGTTGTTTGGGTGTTTCCTTTGGGATTCGAGCCCAGGCCCTTAGAGTGATTTGGGAGTTTGTTTTTGTGAGAGTTATTGTTTGGAAAAGGTTGCTTCAGCCGGGAAATGGGATTTAAGGACTTTAAGGCTTGTTTAATTAGGAAAAAGGGAAGAAAAATCAAGAAAGTCCCTTTCCCCTTGTTTTGCAATCTCTCTCTCTCTCTCTCTCTCTCTCTCTCTCTCTCCTAGCCGACCTCACCAAGAAAACCCAGCCATGCCCTAGCCACCCAGCCATGCCCTAGCCGCACCACACCACGGCGCATTAGACCACTCACCCGGCGATAGCCCTCGCCCGACCGCCGCACGGGCCTTCAGCATCGCCCGGCCAGTGCGCCCAGGATCGCGTTGCATCGTCCAGCCCTAAGCCGCGCCCTCGCTCCAGCCGCCCAGTCACCCATGCGCGCGTCGCGAAACCACCCAGCGCCCGTCGCGTCGCCCTCGCCCTAGTTGCGCCGAGCCCAGATCTCGCATCGCCCGTGCCATCTTCGTGTCGCCTTGGTCGCGCCGAGTCCAGATCGATCGCCCTCGCCTTGGTCGCGCCGAGCCCAGATCGGCATCGCCCGGGCCGTCTCCGTCTTGAGTCGCTCGCCCAGTAAGTCGTCGCGCCTTCCCGCGCCCCGAGCCCGTCGCGCGTCGCGTCGCCTCGCCGCGCGCGCCGCGCCGCTCCTCTGTCAAGCTGGCCGCTGTGTGTCGCCGCCACCCGAGCTCGAGCCCTCGCCGTGCGCCTTTGCTTCGCCCGCCCAGCGCCGTGCTGCGCGCGCGCCCACTCTGCTGCGCGCGTGCGCTGCGCGCGCGCCACGCCTGCTGCGCCCCTATGCCCGGCGCTTGTGCCCAGCGCCACCACCTGCTGTTGTGTCTTTGGTTGGCCCGAGCCTTGTGGCTTCTCGGATGGTTGTTTGGGTTCGATTAGAGGCTCGAGGATTGCTTGGTTGATTTGTGATTATTTTCGCTTGTCCTGTAAGGATTTCTTACCGTGGTTGTGTGGACCTGCGATATGTCTCGATTGTGCCTTGTATGTTTCTTTGATTGTTATGAGCATGATAGTGATAGGCGACTTTGTTTGATCTCTTGCTAGCATGTTTGTTGATTTTACATGTTAGTGCCATGCTAGGTTTGTTCTTCCAAAGCATGCTTGTGATTCCTGTTTAAGTTGTAGTATCATGCTAGGTAAACGTGATTGATGTCGGTCTTTGCTTGCTAGCCAGAATCATTGATTTACTCGGTATTCTTGGATAGAGTAGTAGGGTTTGTCATCATCCGGAGGCCGAGAGCGGACATAACGTACTTTGTCCCCACCGGTCGGGAGTAGAGCGAAGCATAACGTACATTGCTTCCCCGGCCGATGTGGATGTAGCTACCACATCGGCATAAGCCTAGTTTGTAGCTCCGCTAGAGCGGAACCACCTTAGCGGTGCAAGCTTTGCCTTGGCCGGGTTCTTAGCTTCAGTCGGTGGTGCAGGTCGCATGATGAGTGCCGAGGGCCTCTCACTCTCGTGTTCGGTGACACCGTTTCCGAGTCTTAGGCATGCGTACTGGCCGCGTAGTTTGCCCTTAGGCCCCGCATTTACGCCGGTTGCGCAGAAGAGCATGCGGTGTGCGCGCACACACGCGTTAATGTAGCCGGTTCGGAGAGAGCTCCCGGCTAATGTTCGTGAGTACACCCGCCCTTCCAGCTTTAGAGCGGCATCATGGGGTACTCTCCGATAGTCCGAGTTTTTAGCGAGGGTAAGAGGCCCTTGAGGACACCCATTGGGATTGGCTTTTGAGCTAATCAATTGGTCGAGGGAGAAAGACCCTCGAGGGTGTCGGACATCTTGGGATCGGTTTTGAGCCGATCAATTGGCCGAGGAGAAAGACCCTCGGAGATGTTCCGGGATTGGTTATGAGAACCAATCATTAGGCCGGAAGTAAGAGACTTCCGATGATTCCTAAGTATGAGACCTCCGATGTTTCCGGATCTTGTGTTATGAGCTCGTTGAGCTATGATCCGTGTTGATAGTCGTTTGCTTGCATATTGAGGTGCTAGATGACTGATGTATCGTATTGTACCCGGTTGGGATTCTTCTTGAGTATGTTTATACTCACCCTTATTTATCTTTCGGTAACTTGGGACAACACCGGGAGGGCTAGCGGAGGAGCCGATTGATCATGGGGAACCGCCAAGCACTCTGTCTTTTATTATTGCATTGTTTATTCAAAGCATGTAGATGGACAGAGTCCTAGGGAACATTGTTTAAAACGTTGCTTAAATTGTATTGTACATTTTATTAAACATCGCCGTGATGTTTTACTTTGTTGGATTGTTTAAACTTAAATTGTTGGTTATGTTTTAAGGGCTCCCCCTTCTCATATGTTTTGAAAGGTTTTTAAATGTAAGCTCTAAACCGCTTGTTATCATATTTAACTTGCATGCTGAGTAAGATCCCAGGTTTAGGACCATGTTTTGGGTCGGGTTCTTACATCTCATGTTGACAGCACAAAGTAGGCAGAAAAGTTACGCCGATGTGAGGCGTAGAAATTTGGAGTTCGAGGTGGGTCAACATGTTTTTCTAAAGGTAGGTCCAATGCGTGGGGTGTTAAGGTTTGGAAAGCGAGGCAAGTTGAGCCCCAGGTTTGTAGGGCCTTTTGAGATCCTTGAGCGGATCAAAGCAGTGGCCTATCTGTTAGCTTTGCCCCCGTCTTTGGCAGCGGTGCATAATGTGTTCCACGTTTACGATGATCTTTGGCAAGATGCGTGGCACTCCCAGACGCATGTGCTAGAGCATGAGCCCTTAGAGTTGAGTAAAGATTTATCCTTCGAGGAGAAGCCCGTGCAGATTTTGGCTTGTGAGCGCAAGGTTTTGCGCAACCGGGAGATAAGCTTAGTGAAGGTTCTTTGGAGACATCAGAGGGCAGAGGAAGCAACGTGGGAGCTAGAGGATGAGATGAGGACGCATTACCCGGAGTTTTTCCAGTCTTAGGACTTTCGGGGACGAAAGTCTTTTAAGGAGGGAGTATTGTAACAGCCCAGTTTTCCATTTCGGTTTCCCAGGTACTCTCAGTTCAGTATTGGGGCAATCGATTGGGCCGTTAGAGCTTTTTAACCCTTAGGGGTATTTTGGTCTTTTTGCTCCCCGGACAGAGGTTGTGGATTTTCAGGACTTCAGGGGCATTCCTACCTTCGTTGAGACTTGATTGTTGTTGGTTGCAAGACCCAAGGAGGTTGGGCTAGTTGTTTAGAAGTTTTGGAGCATTCCGGATAATGGAAAAATTAATTGTAAATTAAGTGTTTCCTTTGGGATTCGAACCCTTGCCCTAAAATGGTGATTTGGGAGTTTGCAGAAAATGAGTTTTAATTAAAAAGAAAAGTTGCTTTAGCCGGGACTCGAAGGAGGAAGCCTTGGGAAGGGAATTTAGGTCACAAAACCTATTTAAATTAGGAAAAGAAGGAAAATCAAGAAAAACCCTCTTTTCTTTTCCTTTGTTAGCCGCACCATCTCTCTCTCTCTCTCTCTCTCTCCTAGAACCGAGCCAAGGAACCCAGCCGAACCACCCCCAGTAGTACCACACCACCCGCACTCTAGCCGCTAGCCGCGCACCTCCTCCTCACACCACACACCGCACCACTCCGCAGATCGCTAAGCTCGTACGCCCACTGTCGCCCACCGCCGCACCGCACCAAGCCACCACCCAGCCCAGACGCCCAGCCGTCGCACGCCCGCAGCCAGACGCCCAGCCGTAGCACACCCGCCGTCCAGACGCCTTGCCGCGTGCCCGCTCCAGCGCGCCCGAGCCAGCGCCAGCGCCCAGCGCCTTTGCCGCACCAGTAGCGCCCTTTCCTGTCCCTTGCTGCCAAGACCGCGTGTCTTCTCGGTTGGTAATTCCCGAGCCTTTTCCCTTTTAGATTTTAAGCTGCTGGCTATTGTTTATTTATTTAGGATGTTTTTATCGTATGCTTAGGTTGCTCGGGTTCGCTTTAAAGCTCGAGGGTCATTATTTGATTCGTGATAGTTATTTTCCACTTGTTTCCAGGCAAGGATTTCTTACCGTGGTTGTGTGGACCCTGCGATGCTTTCTTGATTGTGCCTTGTATGCATGTTTACTTTTATGAGCATGTTAGTGGATAGGACAGCTTGTGATTGAATTCTTTCTAGCATGTTTGCCTGTTTGTACATGTTAGTGCCATGCTAGGTTTGTTCTTCCAGCATGCTTGAGCTCCTGCTTTAAGTTCGTAGTATCATGCTAGGTTATGTATGATTGATGTCTATTATGTGTGTTAGCCAGGAATCATTTACTCTGTATTCTTAGCTAGTGTAGTAGGGTTTGTCATCATCCAGAGGCTGAGAGCGGACATAACGTACTTTGTCCCCACCGGTCGGGAGTAGAGTGAAGCATAACATACATTGCTTCCCCAAACTCGCACCATCTCTCAAACGGTTTTACAACCCTAGGGCTCTCTTATCCGTGCTGACCCAACTCAGAACGCCTCTCTACGGCGCTACTCTCAGCAAACTTGTGGACTGGTCACAAGCTCTAAAACTCTACACCACGCACCAGCGTAACTCCTCTTAATACTCACACCTGTTAACGAACAACCTCAACCCTACACCATGCTGGCCCAACAACTGAACCTCTCGGGTTCCAGAAACTAGTCAGCCTCCTCTCTCGTCATAGGAGACCAGCGAACTCCAACGTTTGCCTATAAGCCTTAACGAAATCTAATCGAACCACCAACTGGCGGCTGATCCCGAAGGAAAACTTCTCCAACTAGCACGCGTTTACAACACTTAAGCAACCATTATAAAGAGAAACCGGCGTTCTAAAGTCAAGGCACAATGTAAGAACCCGACCCAAAATACGGTCCTAAACCTAGGTTCTCACTCAGCATGCAAGTTAAATATTTCGCCGAGCGGTTTAGTGCTCATATTTAAAACCTTTCAAACATTTAGAACGGGGAATGCTTAAAACATAATCAACAATTTTGTTTAAGAAAACCAACGAAGTAAAACAAGCTCACAAGATATATATAAAAACATCCAAAATAGTTCAAACAACTTTTAATAATGGTTCCCCTAGGACTCTTGTCCATCTACATCTTGAACAAATATGCAAACAATAAAGACAGAGTGCCACGCTCTCCCATGATCATTCACTCCCTCCGCTAGCCATCCCTGTTGTCCCAAGTTACCCGGTGGAAAACCACGAGAAAAGGGGTGAGAATAAACATACTCGTGAAGAATCCCCAACCGGGTACAATACGATACATCAATCATCTAGCACCCTAGTATACATGCAAACAAGCATTACCAACACGGATCATAGCTCAACGAGCTTACAAGGCGAGAATCTGGAATCCTCGGAAGTCTCCTACTTCCGCCTAATGATTGGCTCTCATAACCAATCCCGGGACATCTCCGAGGGTCTTTCTCCCTCGGCCAATTGATCACTCAAAAACCGATCCCAAAGATGTCTCACACCCTCGAGGGTCTTTCTCCCTCGACCATATGATCGACTCAAAGCCAATCCCAATGGGTGTCCTCAAGGGCCTCTTACCCTCGCTTATAACTGGACTATCGGGAGAGTACCCGAAGTCCGGCTCTAAACAGGAAGGAACTGTGTACTCACGAACATTAGCCCGGGAGCTCTCCGACCGGCGACTAATGCGTGTCGCGCGCACACCGCATCTTCTTTGCAACCGACGTAAATGTGGGGGCCTAAGTACAAACTACGCGGGCCAGAATGCGCATGCCTAAAGACTCGGAAACGGTGTCACCGAACACGAGGTGCGAGGCCCTCGGCACTCATCTGTGCGGCTGTACCACCGACACGAAGCTAAGAACCGCCAAGGCGTGCTTGCACCGCTAAGCGTGGTTCCGCTCTAGCAGTGCTACAAACTAGGCTTATGCCGGCGAGGTAGCTAATTCTCATTGGCCTCTGGGGGGAGAAATAGCAATGTACGTTATGCTTAGCTTTACTTCCAATCGGTGGGGACAAAGTACGTTATGTCCGCCCTCAACCCCTGAAGAAATGTACGTTATGCTTCGCTTTACTCCCGACCGGTGGGGACAAGGTACGTTATGTCCGCTCTCAGCCTCTGGATGATGACAAATCCTACTATACTAGCTAAGAGTACAGAGTAACTGATTCCTGGCTAAACATACATATAATCATCAATCATACATAACCTAGCATGATACTACGAACTTAAAGCGAAATTTCGAGCATCTTTGGAAGAACAATCCTAGCATGGCACTAACATGTACAAACAAGCAAACATGCTAGCAAGAATGCAATCACAAGCTGTCCTATCCACTATTCATGTTCATAAAAGTAAACATGCATATAAGGCACATTCAAGAAAGCATCGCAGGGTCCACACAACCACGGTAAGGAATCCTTACCTGGAAACGAGCAGAAATAACCTTCACAATCAAATAATGACCCTCGAGCTTTAAAGCGAAATCGAGCAACCTAAGCATTTTAAAAGCATCCTAAATAAATATCAGAGACGAGCCTTAAAAATCTAAAAGGGATAGGTTCGGGAATTACCAACCGAGAAGGCACGGGTCTCGCAGCAAGGGGGCGATTTTAGGCGCCGTGGTGCAGTGGCGCTGCGCTGCTCGGCGCTAACGGGCGCTGGCTTGGCCCATTATGGCGGCCTTGGCGCAGACGGGACGCCGGCGCTGGCGCTGGCGCGCTGATCGCGACGATTGGCTTGAGCGCGCTGCAGCGGGCGGCGGACGCGACGAAGCGGTGACGGCACGCAGACGCGACGGCGTCTTTGCGCGGCGCGCGGCGAAGCGGCAGCGTCTGGCGGCGGTGCGGGCGGCTCGTGTGCGGGACGGTCGCGCGCGATCTGGGGCGGTCTGGTGCGGACGGCACACGGCGCGCGTCTGGGCGGCTCGGTGCGGAACGCGCGCGACGCGTCTGGCTGGGCGAGGCGAGGCGATCGGCGCGCGCTGGCATGGGCGATGTAGGGCGTCTGGCACGCTGGGCATGTGCTTGTCTTCTGCGATGCTGGGCTGCTCGTGCGCCTAGGCTGTGCGATTGGTTTGCTCGTGCGCTGGGCCGAAAGTGGCTGAAGCGGGGTGCGGCTAGGGCGGCTAGGGTTTCTTGGTGAGGTCGGCTAGGAGAGGGAGTGAGAGAGAGAGAGAGAGAGAGAGATTTTTCCAAAACAAGGGGAATAGGATTTTCTTTCCTTTTCCTAATTTAAATGGGTCCAAAATCCCTTCCCAAGGCTTTCTCTTGCGGGTCCCGGCTAAAGAATTTCTTTTCTTTTTAACTAAATCTTCTTTTTCTAAAAACTCCAATTTCACCATTAGGGCAAGGGTTAAAATCTCAATGGGACCAATTAAATTCCAATTAATTTTGCTATCAACCGGAATGTCTCTGAACTTCTAACCAACTAACCCAAACTCCTTGGGTCTTGCAACCAACATTAATCAAGTCTAAACGAAGGCCGAAATGACCCTGAAGCCCTGAAAATCCTCAACCTCTGACCGGGGAGCAAAATACCAACATACCCTTAAAGGTTAAAACAGCTCTAACGGCCCATCCGAACATTCGAATAATGACCCGAAATCACCTGGGTACCCGAAATAGAAAACTGGGCCGTTACAATACTCCCTCCTTTTAAGACATTCGTCCTCGAAAGTCCTAAGACGAAAACAACTCTAGGAAAACTCCACTGGTTCTTAACCAACCAAGCTCCTGATTAAGACAACACAAATCCTTCTTTGAAACCGAACCCTCTTGGGTTCCCAAAGGCTCCAAGCCCAACAGACACCGAGTCTGCCACGAACTATCTCAACCAAACTAAACTAACACTGAGCTTCGAAGAAAACATGCGATAACTAGTCGGTGAGCCACATCTTCTGATTCGCACCAACTCTCAAACGATCTTACGACTCTAGGGCTCACTTATCCATGCTAACCCAACTCGGAACGCCTCTCTAAGGTGCTACTCTCAGCAAACTCGTGAACGGGTCACAAGCTCTAAAACTCAACGCCACGCTCCGGCGTAACTTCTCCGAATGCTCATAGCTGTTATCAAACAGCCTCGACCCTTCACCATGCTGACCAAACAACCGAACCTCCCAGGTTCCCGAAACTAATCGGCCTAATCCTACTTCGCAAGAAACCTGCGAACCCCAATGGTTGTCTATAAGCCTTAATATAATCCAATCGAACCACCACCTGGCGGCCGATCCTAAAGGCAAACTTCTCCAACTACCACGCGCCCACAACACTTAAGCAACCATCTTGAAGAGCATCCACGCACTCAAGCCAGGGGCACAAATCTGGTTCACCAGACGGCTAACACCACTCACACTAGCTGAAACTTCAGCTAAGGCCACCTCTGAACAACAAGGTCCAGGAACAGGCTCCACTCAGCCAAACTAATAAATTGGAGCCCCTCATCGGCTGAACACAAACTTTTCCCTGCAAATCTACCAGCAACTGGGCTAAGAGAACATTGCCAGGAACAACTCTTACTGGCTGGCCTCCGCCCTTGCGGGGACAAACAACCTTGCTTGCTAACAACTCAAAGCAGGGACCCTCTCGCTGGGTTGACCGCTGCGCTACTCTGATCAACTACACCACTCAGAAGCTAAGCTGACTCCTGCCAAACGGGAAACGATTTCCCAGCAAGCAAACTCCAGAAGGGCAGCGAACTCCACACACGCTCGCTGACTTGCTCAAAACCCAAGGCGGCACAACCAACTCACCTTGGAAGCAACACCCAAGGGATTCCTCAACCGATTGGACCACCAACCGAGAACTAGCAGAACTTACTCAACTGTCGAGGGAGGGGTCAACTCCCGAAACCTCCTGACTAGGGACAAGTCCTCAGGGCAACGCCCTCTGGCTCGAACTGGGCTAGCTCCTGAAACAACAAGAGAACCAAATCTTGGTCGACACCAAGCACAAACTTGCCACCACACCGGAATAAATCCGGACTCTACACCAAACAAACACTAGCTCGCTAGTCTACCAAATCTGCCAACAACTCACCCAAGGAACACTGCCTGGGTCAGACTGAGCTCTGGCGAGGCTCTCCACAACCTAGGGATCCTCCGATCACCCTCCGACACACACGGTCGCCAAACGGTCTAACAGACAACTGGCTACACGGCACAACCCTCTCCAGCATCTCAACTACACTGGCCAACTCTAACTTCTTGAAAACCAAGAGGATCGGAAACGCTACAGAATGCGTCATCCTCCTACTCAAGCATCAACCACAACATCGCTTCTGGCCAAGGTAAGGATCCGAACAACTCCCTTAGCCATGACGATCGGAAACTACGCGGCTTTCCAACTAAACTCTAACCATCGATCAAGGGCCAACTAGCAAAACTTGCTTAAACAACAATCCGGCAACGAGTACGGCATCCTTACAACCAAAGCCAGGGCACTTGCCAAGAACTAAAGCTCCGACACCTCAAAGACTGAGCACTGGTTCCTCAACACAAACCTCTCGTGGTTTCCCAAACATACACCACGAAACGAGCTACCCAAAAGTACACCAACGTGTACAGCTCCAACTTGGTTCCTTAAGATCCAAACCATCAAGTATTCTCACACAAGGCAACTTTTGCCTCCCAATAGAGCCACTTCTAGCAAAGGAGCAACAAGAGTTCAACCCACTCAGGGTCAACTCACCACGGAATGCCACATTGGTCGACTCACTCTTACCAGAGCTTAACTACACCAATCTGACATACCTCATACCAATGTGCCCACTAAATGCTCCACTCAACCATCCAAACCCATGGCTCTAACAGTGGATCAACCACGCATCATCGATGCCAACCCTACTCATATTAGGGTAACTCCAGGGTAATCGAATCACACTACCATCCAACTGGCTCACAAGCCCACAACACAGGCGCGAGATCTCGGACGCGCTAGCCCTTAACAACCAACAGTATCCTTTGTACCCAACTCTCGGTGACCCTGAAAGGCTCCTACTTATCCCTCGAACGACCTCAAACTTGTAGTTCTCTAGCTACCACCGAGCTAGATCTCTTATGCAACCCAAATAGGTGAAATCTCATGAATGGGTACAAGACTAGTGGGGATGCTAAACTCCGGGCGGGTCCTGGAACCACCTGCACAAAAAGTGCCAACTGGCCTGAATCTAGGCCTCCTCTCAAAGCTTGGTGCCAACAGGCACTACTTCCTTTACAACACAAACATCCCTTTACGGGCTTTAAGCCACTCTGAGGGTAGGGAAGGTCACACTCCAGGTGACAGGGCAATGGCACTCAACACAAGAGTCTCAACAATCGAGTAGACTACTCTCTGACATCACGTCCAACAGACAAGCCAAGGCCCACTCCCGCATCCCACTCGATGCTCAACGGATACTCAGGCCAACCCTCGGGTGGCAGCACCTAGCTCCACACCTGGAACATGCTAACAGAAGGTGCTTCTCTCTAATAGCCACCAAAAACCACGGACGGATTAAGTCCTCGACAAGCAACCTCCACACTACCCCCTGGCTACGAGGGTACTAAAAGAACTGGCTGCAAAACGACTGCAGGCTTGCAAAAGGTGTAAAGACCCGACCCAAAAGGGGCTCTAAATGGGCCTTTACCCCAATGCATGTAGTGAAAATAAAAGATATTAAGAAAAATACATTTCGGATCCCAAGTAAAAACAGAAACATTCAACAACCAAAACATACATTTCTAAAAACATACTCGATCGAGATTTATTTAAACCATTAAAACAATCCACAAGTATAAATATGCTGGAATCCATAAAACGTAAGAAAACATCCTGGGGCTCTGTGCCCGTCTACATGCATTCAGGGAAATAACAAAAAGTGAAGAGTCATGATAAAATAAAATAGTCGAGAGATGACAGCGATTCCATGATCACGGCTCCTCCTTCACCATCCTGTCTCCCGCCTTGATTACACGTGGAAAGCCACGAGAATAAGGGTGAGTAACGAATTACCCGTAGAGGATCCCCAACCGGGGTACAATACGATATACATGATCATCTAGAAGAATGTATGCAAGCTATGAGTACAAACACGGAGCGGAGCACATAGCTAAGTCCACACTTGGACCTCGGATGCCATCACGGGGTCTTAGTCCGGAAATACCACAACACACTAAACGCGCTATACGGGAACAAGTCCCGCCTCGGCCGACTCATCGCCGATACGAAAGGTGCACTAGCTCAAGATCCCGAGGAGCTCTCGATCGTGCGCTCATTGTAATGAGCGTAAGCGCCGCACCGCATGCTCACCGCAAACTCGGGGGTGCCGGGTCTAGTGGCAAGCCGCCCGAGTTCGATCCACCATGCCTAACTAAATCTCCGGATCGGTGTCACCGACATAGGGTGTGAGACTGGACACGTGAACTATGTCACTGTACCACCGCACTTTGAGGCTAAGGAACCGTCGTGTGGTAGGCTTACACCGAAAGCGGTCCTTGCCCTAACAGTGGCAATCAAGGGCTACGGCCGAACACGCCGAGGACGTGCCGATCGCCGGGGCGAGGCAATGCCAAGTCATCATCCCGACCGTTGGGGCATTTAACGATCCGCCACCCTCACCCAAGATTGCGGGGCCTACCGGTTGGGATAGCTAATCCCTCACGGGGTCCAAGGACGGAGAATCGTCTCGAACGTCCTTGCCATAGATGCAAGATACTTTATGCATCGGGCCCTGATGATTCTATCTACCTCAATTCTAAACCTTAACAATAATAACGATTCAATCAATGCGGTCCAATACGTGCTCATCGGATACAAAGAACCTAGCATGATACTACGAAGCAAGAACAGATATCGAACATGCTAGAATAGAACAACCTAGCATGGGCTAACATGAGAAACAATACAAGAGTTCATGCGATCGAGAATTGAGCAGCACCTAGAGATAAACATGCTAGTAATCATACACAGCATACAAAACAACAATCACAAATATACCGCAGGTCCACACAACCCCTGTAAGAAATCCTTACCTTGGTCGGAAGACTTCTACACACAAATCCTAAGTCATGGAACAATCCCGAGCTAGCGAGCGGAAACCTAGCAAACCAACAATAATCGGCATCTAAAATATCTAAACAACAATAGAACAACAAGCTCGGCTCGGGGAACTCACGCGCGCGACGACACAAGCTCGGGGCTGCCGCGGCGAGCAACGCAGCAAGGGCGCGCTGGCCGCGTCGCTGCACGCACGGCACGACGCAGGGACGCGCGCGCGCGGCGAAGCGTCTCGGCGGCGGCGCGCTGGCGCCGGCGTCGCGATGCGCGACACGGCGAGCGGCTTCAGGACGATGCGCGCGAACGTCGCGGCGGGCGCGCGGCGAGCAGCTCGGCGGCAGGACGACGCGCGCGGGCGAACGTCATGGGGCGGCGCGCGCGCGGCGGCAGCTTCGGCAAGCGGACACGGCGAGGGCGCGCGAGCGCGCTGGCGAGACCTCTCTGGCGCGAGCGATCGGGCGACCTCTGGTTCTTTGGGCGAACAGCAAGGCCGCTGGGACAGATCTGGCGCGTCGAGCGATCGGCCGGGCGTCGCGACGGCGGGAGCGATCTGCGGCTTCTTGGGCGAACGGCAAGGCTTTCTTTGGACACAGATTCTGGGCGTCTGAAGCGATCGGCTGGACGTGCGAGCGATCGGGCGATGGGCGATCTGTGCTGCTGGCTCGGCTACACTCGGCTGGCTGCAATCAACACAACACACACAACACACCTCTTTTCACTTGGCCAAACGCACACCAAACGGATGAGAAGAAGAAGAAGAAGATCAATACCTACCCGAATGATGATGATCGAACCCAAGGAGATGCAAGGATGAAGAATCGGCAAGGCTATGGAGTTGGAGAGCTTGGGCGCCAAGAGGTGTTTTGGAGAAGAAAATGGAATAACCTAATTCTATTTCATTTAACCAAATGCACCAAAACTCCAAAATCCAAGGTTAACTAAGATGTGATGCGAAAAGAGCAACAAGAGCACCTAATGGCTCAATTGGCACGCCTCTCTACAAGCTTCCCAGAGACCCGGTTCAAACCCACTGCAGCACAAATTCCTTTATTTTTACTTTTGCAACAAACCTTGCTCAAACCAAACCACAAACCCCTCCAAAAACCTACAAAACCATCCAATAATTTTTGTAATCGAAAAGACACAAACGACCACGGCCCGACCAAATTACCAAATTACCCCTAGGGCATACCCGAAGACCGGAAGAAAAACACTGGTCGTTACAATATTCCCTCCTTTTTATGACTTTCGTCCTCGAAAGTCCTTAAGAACAAAATTACTCGGGGTAATGCAACCTCATCTCGTCTTCCCGCTCCCAAGTGGCTTCCTCGAACCCCGACTCTTCCATCAAACCTTTACTAAACGAATCTCGCGATTACGCAACGTCTTGGTCTCAAAGGCAAGGATCCTCACCGGCTTTTCCTCGAAGTTCAAATCCTCATTCACCGCAAAGGCTCAAAGTCCACAATGTGCGACGGGTCCGGCACATACTGCCTCAACATCGATACATGAAAAACACTATGCACCGCTGATAGTGACGGAGGTAGGGCTAACCGGTAAGCAACTCTGCCAATCCTCTCTAGGATCTCAAACGGACCAACAAATCGGGGACTCAACTTCCCACGCTTACCAAACCTCAGAACACCTCGCATCGGAGCAACCTTAAGGAACACATGCTGACCAACCTCAAACTCCAAATCTCGACGCCGAACATCGGCGTAACTCTTCTGCCTGCTCTGAGCGGTCAACATACGAGCTCTAATCTTACAGACCGCACCATTGGTCAATCTGCGCAGTAACTCGGGACCCAAAACTCGTCTATCACCAACCTCTTCCCGAACACCGGACCGACAAACGCTTACCATACAATGCCTCGAATGGAGCCATCTCAATCGCCGATCGTAATCGTTGTTATAGGCAAACTCCATCAAGCACAGAATCGGGTCACGCTCGGGAAATCCAACACACAAGCCCTCAACATATCCTCGAGAATCGATTCACTCTCTCGATCGACCATCCGTCCGAGGGTGAAAAGTCATCTTTGAAATTGCACTCTGTGCCCAAACCCTTCGGAGCGCTCTCGAAACGAGAAGTGAACCGCGAGTCACGATCGGACACAATCCTCACCGGCACACCATGATAACGGATGATCTGCTCCAAAACAATCAAGCTTCACTTTGTTCCACGGTATAAGTGTCTCTACCGGAATGAAGTGTGCGCTCTTGGTCAAACGGTCGACTATCACCCAAATCGAGAGAACTTCCTCGAGTCCTTGGCAAACCAGAGATAAAGTCCATGGAGATCTCTTCCCATTTCCACTGGGTACACTCGGTGGGCAGCGACAAACCGGTGGCCTCTGCTGGGTGCCTTCACTTGCCGACAAGTGAGACACCCTACGACAAACTCTGCCACATCTCTCTTCATTCCCATCCACCGAAAGTCCGCTTAAGGTCTGATACATCTTGGTACCCCAGGTGCCAAGCAAAGGGGGAATCAGGGCCTCAGAGAGCAACTCGCTCGCAAACCCGCAATGTCCGGAACACACAACCGCCTCTATAAGTCAACCCACCGTCGGTGAATACACAAAGTCAAAGTCACCGTCAAAGACTTGACTCGGTCAACCAATCTCTTAAGTGCGGGGTCACCTAACCGTCGTCTATAATCCATTTGCCGAATCGGCCCGGTGAGCAGTCAATCGAGCTACCACGCGGTAACCTCTCCCAACAACATCAGCAACCTCGGCCGCTCGAACTCTCTCTCAAATCGGGTGCTGGAACTCAACAACGCCGCAGAGAGTGCGACGTCTTTTCGCGCTCAAAGCATCGGCCACTACATTGGCTTTACCGGATGGTACAAAATCTCGCATCATAATCCTTTACCACTCTAACCATCTCCTCTCGCCTCATATTCAACTCCTTCCGAGTAAACAGATACTTGAGGCTCGGTGATCGGTAAACATCTCAATCCGCTCACCGCATGTAATGCCTCCAAATCTTGATTACAAACACCATCTGCGCCAACTCCATATCATGAGTCGGGTAGTTCTGCTCATACGGCTTCAAATGACGGAAGCATAGGCAATGACCTTCCCGTCTTTGCATCAACACACAACCTAATCCAAACTTGGAAGCATCATCAGAGACCACGAAACCACTGTCCCCTCCGGATCGCCAACATCAGTCTTGAAGTCAAATCTGCGCTTGAGCACAGCAAAGCTCTCATCACACTGCTGTCCCAAACAAACTCGACACCCTTCCTCGTCCGACGAGTGAGGGGCGAGGCTATAGCGAAAAGTCCTTGACGAACCGACGGTAGTAACACGCCAAACCTGCAAAGTCTGCGAATCTCGGCAAGAATCGAGTCGGCTTGGCCCATGAACTCACGGCCTCAATCTTCGCGGGGTCCACGGCTATACCATCTCTCGAAACTACGTGGCCTAGGAAGGCCACCGCTCCAACCAGAATCACATTTGGAAAACTTCGCATAAAGTCGGTTTTCCTCAAAGCCGCCAATACTCGCCTCAAATGCTCTGCATGGTCTTCTTTAGACCTCGAATAAATCGAGAATATCGTCAATGAACACGATGACGGCCGTCCAAAAATGATTTGAACACCCTATCCATCATGTCCATGAACGCTGGTGGGGCATTGGTCAATCCAAACGACATGACCACAAACTCATAGTGACCATATCTAGACTGAAAGTCGTCTTAGGAATGTCGGCATCCCCGATCCGCAATCGATGGTAACCGGATCTCGATCTATCTTGGAGAACACCAAGCTCCTCGGCCGATCGAACAAATCATCGATACGGGACAACGGATACTTATTCTTCATCACACCTTATTAAGCTCGCGGTAATCAATACATAAGCGCATAGAACCATCCTTCTTTTCACAAATGAATCGTGCTCCCACGGGGACACACTTGGACGGATGAACCCTCGGTCTAACATCTCCGCAAATCAATCTTGATTCCTTTAACTCACTGGCGCCATGCGATCACGGAGCCTTCGAGATAGGGAGGGTCCTGCTCGAGCTCAATAATGAAGTCAACCTCTCTTTTTGGGGCAACCCCGTAACTCCTCGTGAAACACATCCGCGAACTCCACGCACGACCGGCACTGATCAATGACGGCGAGGGCGGCTCTTCCCCTGCACAACTTGGCTAGATAGCCCCAAGCTCCATGAGCTAGCAAACGACGAGCTTTCACGGTGACACCATCGGCGGGCAAACTCCACCACCGGACTCCACGAAACTTAAAGCTAGGCCGACCGGCGATCCGAACACTACTTCTTTCCGGTGGCGGTCAATCAACGCGTGGTTAGCGACTAACCACTCCATACCAAGAATCACATCAAAACCGCTCATAGGCGGGACTATGAGCGTAGCCACTAGCAACTCTCCTGATATCTCGATCCGGCCATCCCTAATCTTATCTCTAGCCAACATATCAACTCCCGAAGAGTTGCAACAGAATAACTCGAAACCTAGGGGCTCTAGTCTTAACTTAGCATGCTCAACAAACAACTCGGATACAAAAGAATGCGTGGAACCAGAATCAAACAAGACAAATGCGCAGATGATCTAAAACAAGAAGCGTGCACTGCCACGGCGGCATCCGTGCGCTCGGCCTCTGACGGGTCGTAGCAAACACTCGACCTGCTGCTGCTGCTACTGGCCGAGCCGCATAGTGGTGATCACAAAAACGGGCCATGTGACCCTCTCTACCACAACGGAAGCACAATCTAGGTCCAGTGACAGTTCGGCGTGGACTTTCCCACAAGTAGCACAAGCGGAAATCGCTCGGGTCCTCCTCGCTGCTCCGGGCCTGAAACGGACCGAGCTCTCCGATCTCTGCTTCAAAATCGCCCTTGGCGGCGCCGCCTCCCGAAAAGTCAAACTTTCTCTTCGCCCCCACAATTTCCGGGACAGACGTCAACAGGAGCGGCAACAACCCGCCAAGCAGATACTTCCCATTATAGATCGTGGCTAATCGATGGCCCGGCCTAGCATAAGTGTCGGGGGCACGAGCCACGACATCTCGGAAACACCGCCTCAATCCGGATATGAACTTCGAATCTTCACTCTGGGGTGGCAATCAATCGAGGAGCAAAATATCCATACTCGAGAACTTGCGCTCATATTCCTCAATGGAATCGTAACCACGCTTCGTGTTCTGGAAGAGCTCCACCATCTTCTCCGAGCCTCATCACCGATGAACTTTACCTTGAACTCACCTTGAAGAACTCCCAAGTAGCGGGTGGAGACCAGGTGGTCTCTCGCTCAAGGTGGACTCCCACCACCATCTCGCAGGTGCCTCCTAGCACATGAGCCGCACATCTCGGCCTCTCGAATATCGGGGCACACCATGATCGTGAAGGTGTACTCCAAATGGGCAATCCACACGGCCGCCGCTAACGCATCACCGGTGGCATCAAACTTCTCGGGCTTCCACTTCACAAAATCCTTGACCACCTACCCAATTCCTCGGCACCCTCTCGCCATATCCGCCTCTGGGCTACTTGCTCTGTGGAGCCGGAGGTGCTACTCGAGCTCTCTTTGAACCAATCGAGTCACCGCTCGATTTGGGCTCGGGACTCTTCCCATTGCTACGCCAACAAGGCACAGGGTCTCGCCCTCTGGTCACTCAACATGCGACCATAAAAGCCCTCATAGACTCAAAGAAACTCTGCTCCAGGAGCGATCTCACGGCGCTTCGGTCGCCTCAACGCCCGCTCTAGGCGTAACAGAGGAGCTGCCGGTGGAATGCCATCGATGATGACTTGGGACGATGTCCTGCGATGACGATCCGATCCCGATACCTCGACACGCTCTCGAACCTCCTCTCCGATGCGGGTGGTCGCATGTCGCGATCTACATCCAAACCAACAACGAATCAAAACACGCTGTCACCATTCCACAACACCAAACAAGGCATACACTAGATGATAGGTATTGTAAATTCTTAACCCTTTTCCTTTCTAAAACAATAAATCTAGGCGTACTGATGACCGCCGAGTCTTGATGATCATGGAAAACGACCTACAACAAAAGGTCGGTCTACGAGAATCTATGACTCGAGCTCGATACCAATCTGTAAAGACCCGACCCAAAAGGGGCTCTAAATGGGCCTTTACCCCAATGCATGTAGTGAAAATAAAAGATATTAAGAAAAATACATTTCGGATCCCAAGTAAAAACGAAACATTCAACAACCAAAACATACATTTCTAAAAACATACTCGATCGAGAGATTTATTTAAACCATTAAAACAATCCACAAGTATAAATATGCTTTGAATCCATAAAACGTAAGAAAACATCCTGGGCTCAGTCTGCCTACATGCATTCAGGGGAAATAACAAAAAGTGAAGAGTCATGATAAAATAAAATAGTCGAGATGACAAAGCAGATTCCATGATCACAGCTCCTCCTTGACCATCCTGTCTCCCGCCTTGATTACCCGTGGAAAGCCACGAATAAGGGTGAGTAACGAATTACCCAGTAAGGATCCCCAACCGGTACAATACGATATACATGATCATCTAGAAGAATGTATGCAAGCTATGAGTACAAACACAGAGCGGAGCACATAGCTAAGTCCACACTTGGACCTCGGATGCCATCACGTGGTCTTAGTCCGGAAATACCACAACACACTAAACGCGCTATACGGGAACAAGTCCCGCCTCGGCTGACTCATCGCCGATACGAAAGGTGCACTAGCTCAAGATCCCGAGGAGCTCTCCACGGCGCCAGAATGAGCGTAAGCGCGCACCGCATGCTACCGCAAACTCGGGTGTGCGGGTCTAGTGGCAAGCCGCCCGTGTTCGATCACCATGCCTAACTAAATCTCCGGATCGGTGTCAGCGACATAGGGGTGTGAGACTCGACACGTGAACTATGTCACTGTACCACCGCACTGAGGCTAAGGAACCGGTCGTGGTAGGCTTACACCGTGAAGCGGTCCTTGCCCTAACAGTGGCAATCAAGGGCTACGGCCGAACACGCCGAGGACGTGCCGATGCCGGGGGCGAGGCAATGCCAAGTCATCATCCCGACCGTTGGGGCATTTAACGATCGCCACCCTCACCCAAGATTGCGGGGCCTACCGGTTGGGATAGCTAATCCCTCACGGGTCCAAGGACGGAGAATCGTCTCGAACGTCCTTGCCATAGATGCAAGATACTTTATGCATCGGGCCCTGATGATTCTATCTACCTCAATTCTAAACCTTAACAATAATAACGATTCAATCAATGCGGTCCAATACGTGCTCATCGGATACAAAGAACCTAGCATGATACTACGAAGCAAGAACAGATATCGAACATGCTAGAATAGAACAACCTAGCATGGGCTAACATGAGAAACAATACAAGAGTTCATGCCATCAGAATTCGAAGAGCACCTAGAGATAAACATGCTAGTAATCATACACGAGCATACAAAACAACAATCACAAATATACCGCAGGTCCACACAACCCCGGTAAGAAATCCTTACCTTGGTCGGAAGACTTCTACACACAAATCCTAAGTGCGGAACAATCCCGAGCTAGCGGCGGGAACCTAGCAAACCAACAATAATCGGCATCTAAAATATCTAAACAACAATAGAAACAAAGCAAGCTCGGCTCGGGAACTCACGCGGCGCGACGACACAAGCCTGGGGCCGCCGCGCGGCCGGCACGGCAGGAGGACGCTGCTGGCCCCGCTGGCCGGCACGGCACGGCAGCGACGGAGCGCGCGCGCGCTGAGCGCGTCGCGGCGGCGCGCGCGGCGCGGCGTGCGTCGCGATGCGATCGGCGGAAAGGCGGCTTCAGCGAGGCGCGCGCGGCGAACGTCTCGCGAAGGCGCGCGCGAGCGAGCAGCTCGCGAGGACGCGCGCGCGGCGAACGTCTGGCGCGAAGGCGCGCGGGCGAGCAGCTTCGGCAAGCGGACACGGCGAGGGCGCGCGAGCGCCGGGCGAGACCTCTGGCGCGAGCGATCGGGCGATCTGTCTTTGGCTTTGGGCGAACGGCAAGGCCGCTAGGACAGATCTGGCGTCGCGGCGATTGGCCGGGCGTCACGACGGCAGGAGCGATCTGTCTTCTTGGGGCGAACAGCAAGGCCGCTTGGGACAGATCTGGCGTCGCGAGCGATCGTTGGACGTCGCGAGCGATCGGGCGATGGGCGATCTGTCTTCTTGCTCGGCTACACTCGGTACCGGGCCGCAATCAACACAACACACACAACACACCTCTTTTCACTTGGCCAAACGCACACCAAACGGATGAGAAGAAGAAGAAGAAGATCAATACCTACCCTAATGATGATGATCGAACCCAAGGAGATGCAAGGATGAAGAATCGGCAAGGCTATGGAGTTGGAGAGCTTGGGCGGCCAAGAGGTGTTTTGGAGAAGAAAAATGGAATAACCTAATTCTATTTCATTTAACCAAATGCACCAAAACTCCAAAATCCAAGGTTAACTAAGATGTGATGCGAAAGAGCAACAAGAGCACCTAATGGCTCAATTGGCACGCCTCTCTACAAGCTTCCCAGAGACCGGGTTCAAACCCCATTCGCAAAGACAAATTCCTTTATTTTTACTTTTGCAACAAACCTTGCTCAAACCAAACCACAAACCCCTCCAAAACCTACAAAAACCATCCAATAATTTTTGTAATCGAAAAGACACAAACGACCACGACGGCCCGACCAAATTACCAAATTACCCCTAGGGCATACCGGAAGACCGGAAGAAAAACTCAGGTCGTTACAAAAGGACAAGATGTCTCTACATCTTCCTCAAAAGCTACTAACTTGGCGCTTGCCAATCGACCGGGTGGTGGTGGAGACTCTGTGTCCGCCTCTCACAGGACTTCCACCACCACACTCATCGCATCAAACAACACAAGAACGGCACGTCACAACCTCGTAACATCGGTCATCGGCCTCTGAACAACAGTCATCCCAACACTTGGATGATACACTCGATCTGGCCAACCACCTTGCTACTAGCGATGGGGTCTCAAAACATCCACTCTTTACAGAGGCTTCCACTTGCCAAACTCGGCGGCTCGATCAATGCCAACTATCTTATCGGCATAAACTCTGCTGATCAAGCCCTCCCGGGAACCTCCGGGAGCTCTTTGGAACTACAAGGAGGGGTGTCTCCTAAATAAACTCTACCAGCTGGGCTATCTATGCCCAAGACTCCTCACTACGCGCTACAAACTGCGCCTGGGTCTCCGCTCTCTATTAGCTAAAAAAAACCTGCCATCAACTCCCTCATGGCTGGAGCACACTCTACTCAAGGAGTCTCACTCTGAGGCGTGCTAGCCTCTACCCCCTCCTCTAGGCAACTCAACTGCCAGGGCCAACTCTGGCCAACGGGCTAAACAACCCTGGACGCAGCCTCAACATCCATACAAACGGTCCAACTTGTAACGGCCCAGGTTTTCATCCCAGTCTTCCAAGTTCGCCCTAGGGGTATATTGGTAATTTGGTCTGGCCGTCAGGGCCGTTTGTGTCTTTTCCAGTTACTAAAACTATTGGTTGGATTTATGTAGGTTTTTGGAAGGATTTGTGGTTTGCTTTGGGCAAGGTTTGTTGCAAAAGTAAAAATAAAGGGAATTGTGCTGCAGCTGGGGTTTGAACCCGGGTCTCCTGGGGAGCTTGTGGAGATGTGTGCCAATTGAGCCATTAGGTGCTCTTGTTGCTCTTCCTGCATCATTTTATGGTTAGCCTTGGATTTTGGAGTTTTGGTGCTTTTGGTTAAATGAAATAGAAATTAGGTTTATTCCATCTTCTTCTCCAAATCTCCTCTTGGCCGCACAAGCTCTCCCTCTCCATAGCCCTTGCCGATTCTTCATCCTTGCAGCTCCCTTGGATCGTTCATCATCATTCCGGGTAGGTATCGATCTTCCTCTTCTTCTTCTCATCCGTTTGGTGTGCTTTCGGCCAAGTGAAAAGAGGTGTGTTGTGTGTGTTTGTGTTGATTGCAACACACAGAGAAGCCCAACCAGCGACCCATCGTCGCACATCCACCGACCGACGGATCGCCGCCGGATCGCGCCAAAGCGGCGGACTGACATCGCCCCTGCCGTCGCACCAGATCGCCCCTGCAGTCGCACCAGATCGCCCAGATCTGTTGAAGCAGCCCTGCCGCACGCCATCGCTCGGCAGATCGTGCCAGATCGCGCGCAGCAGCAGACGCCAGACGCCAGCGCCCGCGCGCCGCTTCGCCGCTTTCTCCGCCACGCGCGCCAGCCGCGTCGCGTCGCTCGTCGCGCCGCCAGCTACGCGCGCGCCGCGCCGAGCCGCTCGCCGCGCGCCCAGCCGCGTCGCGTCGCTGCCGCGCCGCCACGCCAAAGACACCAGCGCCTTCGCCGCGCCGCTGCGCGCCCGCACGCCCGAGCGCTTCGCCACGCGCGGCGTCCTCCGCCGTGCATCCGTGCGGTGCCGTGCAGCGCGCGGCAGCCAGCGTCCGCCACCTGCCGTGCAGCGCCCAGCCTGCCTGCGTGCGCGCGGCGCGCGCCCGACCACTGCCGTGCGGCTTGCCCGGCGACCCCAAGCTCGTGTCGCCGTGCCGCGTGAGTTCCCCGAGCTGAGCTTGCTATTCTATTGTTGTTTAGACGTTTTAGATGCTGATTATTATTGGTCTGCTAGGTTCCCGCTCGCTAGCTCGGGATTGTTCCGCAGCTTAGGTTTTGTGTGTAGTTGCCCCGGCCAGGTAATGATTTCTTACCAGAGTTGTGTGGACCCTGCGATGTTCTATGTGATTGTTGTTTGTATGTTTGTTTGTGATTATCGGCATGTATAGTTTAGGTGCTGCATTGCAATTCTGACTAGCATGACTTCGTATGTTGTTCTCTCATGTTAGCCCATGCTAGGTTGTTCCGTTCTAGCATGCTCATATCTGTTCTTGCTTCGTAGTACCATGCTAGGTTCGTTGTATCTGTTGAGCACGTTTTGGATTGTATTGGATTGTATGTTATTGATATGATAGGTTAAAGTGTAGGTAGGTAGCATCATCCGGGCCTGATGCATAAAGTATCTTGCATCCATGGCAGGGACGTCGAGACGCTTCTCCGTCCTGGACCCCGTTAGGGTTTAGCTAACCCGACCGGTGGCCCCGCAATCTTGGGTGAGGGTGGCGGATCATTAAATGCCCCAACGGTCGGGATGATGACTTGGCATTGCCTCGCCCCCGACGATCGGCACGCGTCCTCGGCGTGTTCGGCCGTAGCCCTTGATTGCCACTGTTAGGCAAGGGACCGCTTCTCGTGTAAGCCTACCACGACCGGTTCCTTAGCCTCAAAAAGGTGGTTCAGTGACATATAGTTCACGTGTCCGTGTCTCACACCCTATGTCGCTGACACCGATCCATGATTTAGTTAGGCGTGGTGGATCGGACATGGGCGCTTGCCACTAGACCCGGCACCCCATAGTTCTGCAGTAGCGCGCGCGTGCATGCTTACGCTCATTACGGCGCCCGGCCGGGAGAGCTCCTCGGGATCTTGAGCTAGTGCACCTTTCGTGACGACGATGAGACAGTGCCGAGGCCGAGACTTGGTTCTCGTATAGGGCGTATTGTGTGGTGTGGATTATTCCGGACTAAGACCACGAGTTGGCATCCGAGGTCCAAGTGTGGACTTAAGCTATGTGCTCTGCTTACGTGTTTATATTCATAGCTTGCATACACTCATCTAGATGACCATGTGCATCGTATTGTACCCCGGTTGGGGATTCTTCTTGAGTAATTCGTTACTCACCCTTACTTATCTTTCAGTAACCATGGCGCGAGGCGGGATGGTGGAGGAGGAGGAGCTATGATCATGGGAACTTCTTTGTCGTCTCTCGACTTTTTATTTCTATGACTCTTGTCTTTTATTTTCCCCTGAATGCATGTAGTCGGGCACAGAGCCCTAGGATGTTTTCTGTATGTTTTCGTGGATTCCTGCTTTATTGAATTGAGGATGTTTCAAATGTTTTAAGAAATCTCTGATCAGAGTGTACGTTTGGAAATGTATTTGACTTGAAACAGGTGCTTGGAGACAAGGATGAGTTTTGAAAGAAACTATCTTTATTTCCGATTGAACCTTGATTGTTTTGTTTTAATTGGGAATCCTAAAATTATTTGCATATTGTCCTTTACTTTGAATGCATGCATTGGGGTAAAGGCCTATTTAGAACCCTTTTTGGGTCGGGTCTTTACAGTTGGTATCAGAGCTCAGAGTCATAGATTCTGTAGAGTGACCTTTTGTTGTAGGTCGTCTTTCCCATGATCACCAAGACTCCCACAGCCATCATCAGTGCGCCTAAGTTTTCTGTTTTAGAAAAGGGTTAAGAATTTACAATACCTTTCATCTAGTGTATGCCCTGCTTTTGTGTTGTGGAGCGGAGACGAGCGTGTTCGACTTGTCGTTGGTTTGGGTTTAGAGCGCCATCATGCCAACTTTCCGCGATGTAAGGAAGATGTTTGCGGCTTGTCAGGGGTATCCAGATAGATTCGGATACCACTGGAATATCGTCCCGAGGGGAAGTAGAGATTAGACTCCGTGAGGCCCTTGTGGTGTGGCCCAGCTGTTAGTTTTCCCCTAGTGAGAGGGTGGAGGTGTTTTGCCTTGGAGTACCACTCCAGGAGAGGAGTTAGCTTCGGCTTTGCTTATGATGATGCTTGTGGAGCAGTCCTAGTGTGGACTAGTCCGGGTAGTTCAGTGTGTAACTTGAACCTTAGCGCATTGTTTGATTGCCCGCAGAGTAGCTGCAGAGTTAGTGGCCTTCGTGGAGGAGGTAGAGACATCTTTGTTCTCTTATAAGTGTTGTTGTTTGCAGCCAGTAAGTCGGAACCCTGTGGTTAAGGGTGCAGCGAGCAGTGTTCCCATCGGACGTGATCCGTTGGTGGTTTCCCCAGTTGTCCGGTAGAGTTGAGCACTCTTCTTATGGTGAGCCCCTAGAGTAGGGCTAGGCTGCTTTGCATGTTGAGAGGAGGCGCGAGTTTTTGTTGAGCATCATGTGGAGATGCATGAGTAGGCAGTGAGACTTCGGTTTGATGAGATGCCTTAGGCATGGTTGTTTGAGTTGAGCTCTTGTATGCCTCGTCATAGTTTTTGTCACTTGAGGTTGTGACCTTGCTGGCCCCATTTGTAGTAAGGTGTGGATTTGGTATAGTGGCACTTGAGGTGCAATGGTTGGTGTGCCGCTTTGGCTCTACGTCTGGTTCAGGCTTGAGTTTGGCATGGGTATAGCGAGATGGTTCTATGACCGTTCGGAGTTCAAATGCACTCCTTTAGCCTTTGGATCCGTTTGTGGCAGTTGCACCTTTTTAGGGTCGTCCAAGAGGGCTAGTTCGGTGGTAGTCGAAGGACTACAAGTGAAAGGATGTTCGAGAAGAGCTGGAGCCTCTTCCTAGTGTTACTGGGGATTGATAAGTCAAGCAGGTTGACGGTTGGTAAGTGTTAGTGCGTGTGAGTCTCACGCTAGGGCTGAGGCCAAGAGATCTTTGTGGTTGGTAGTGCGGTCCACTACCTTCGGGTGCCTAAACCTGAGTTGAATGAGCATTGTAGATGCGAGTTCGGTCCAGCAGGGGAACCATGAGTTGGATGCTCACGAGATGAGTTGGTTGTTCATGAGGTGAGTTGGATGCTCTCGAGATGAGTTGGATGCCCATGAGATGAGTTGGTTGTTCATGAGGTGAGTTGGATACTCATGAGATGAGATGGATGTCCAGGAGGTGTGTTGGATGCTCATGAGGTGAGTTGGACGCTTATGAGATGAGTTGGATGCCTATGAGATGAGTAGGACGCCTTATGTGTAAGCGCACTTGGTTGAGTCTTGGTATAAAGTAAGTTCGGTTTGGCATCGTTATGTTTTAGCAGAGCAAGGTTGCCACTGCTTCGAGTATCGTGTGGAGATGGAACTTTTGGTGTTCCTTTGGTTGATTGTATCTCTGCTAGAAGTTAGTGTTTCCTTTTGGAAAGCACCTGTTAGTCTTGGATCTCTGAAGGAAGGTTGAGAGTTGTGCACACAAGTGTGTTTTGTGTAGTTCGTTCTGGTGGCGAGAGTTCCAGAACCATGTAGGGTTTGCATTGGAGAACTGGTGCTCAGTTCTTGGAGAAGTTGGACTCCAGGTGGATGTTGTAAGGCTTTAGTTGAGGTTGTAAGGATACCGTGCTCGTAGTTGGGTTGTTGCCTAGGCAAGTTTGTTAAGTTGAACCTAAGCCTGGTGGGTGGAACCTCTTGTGTTCATGGTTGGTGTTCAGATGGTGCTGAACGATTGGTGGATGTAGTGAAGCCGCGTAGTTCCTGATCGCAGTTGCTAAGAGTGTTGCTCGGAATCCTTACCCTGGGTGGAAGCTACATGGTGGCTGACGCTTTGAGTAGGAGGATGACACATTCTGCCGTTTCGGTCTTTTTGGTTTCGAGGTTTTGAGCGGGCGGCGTGGGTTGTGATCTTTGGGAAAAGGAGTTGTTTGTTCAGGCAGTTGGTTGTTAGACCGTTTGACGACAGTGTGTGTCGAGGGTTGCTGAAGAACCCTAGTTGTGGAGAGCCTCACCAGAGCTCAGTCAAGCCCAGGTAGTGAGTTTCAGTTGGCAAGCCGGAGTCGAGTAGGTTGTAGACCTCGGGTGAGTTCTTTGGCGATTTGGTAGGCTAGCAAGTCGGAGTTTGTTTGGAGTAGAGTCCGGATTGGTTCCGGGTGGTGGCAAGTTGGTGCTTGGTGTTGACCAAGGTGTGGTTTTTGAGTTGCTAGAAGTTAGCCTTGTTCGTGGGTAAGTGGTTTGCCCTGTAGGATGCCTCTCCTGTTCCCAGAGTTTGAGAGTGCCCTTATTTGTTGTTTGGGGGTGAGTCTTCTCTTGCCCGTGGTTGGCGGTCCAGTCTGTGGTGGACCCCTTGTTGTTGCCTCTGGGAGAGTTGGATGTTGTGCTTAGCTGAGCAAGACAAATGAAGCGGTGTGAAGCTCTCTGTCCTTCGGATGTTCGCTTGTAAGGATCTGTTTCTCCTTGGAAGATGTCAGGTTATTCCTTGGTCTTGGAATTTGTGGTAGTGGTGCTAGTAGGAGGAAAAGTTTGTTGGCTGCTTGGAAGCAGTTGTTTGTCCAAGTTAAGCGGACTCGTGAGTGGTGTTCTGGAAGTTGCAGTAAGGGTTGTTCTGCCTCCTATGAGTGTTTGGCCTAGTTGGTTAAGGTTTTGAGTGTTGGCTTGGAAGTTGTTGCACCTTTGTAGTTGAAGGCCCCTTTGTTTCAGTTATGGATGAGGTTGCACCTTTGTGGCTGGATTAGGGTCTGGTCTTATTGAGGGATCCTTGCTGGCTAGTGTAGCTTGCACTCTGCCAGCCATTGTTGGTATTCTTGTTCTTGGTAGTTGGTGTTGACCAGGTAGTGGAGTTCCGTTTATGAAGTTTCGGTGGGAAGGTGCATTAAGCCTAAGCTTGAGGGTTAAGCCTGTATGTGTTATCGTTTGGACTTGTGAGATGTGTTTCATATTTGAGGCGAGCTTTGTTCCGTTGTTTGCATGGAGGTAAGTTTAGTGGATGGAGCCCTCTGGGGCCTGGTTGTTTGCAGGTTGTCTTGCCCAGCTAATGATTTGAGTCGAGCTAGAGATGAGTGGATGGGCATAGCTATGCAGTTGTAGTTGTTTGAGCTTCCTAGTTCGTAGCACTCAAGTTGTTGGATTGTAAGTTTTCCGTGTGGGAGCTGTCAGTTAGTTGAGGTTGTTGTGTGAGATTAGATTCTTGGAGGATTGGTTTCAGTAGTGAGAGCTCGCACCTCGTTTCGGGTGCGAGATGCCATTTCTATGGAGTAGAGGCATGTCGATTTAGTGGAGTTGTTGTCACCAGGAGTGGCAACGAAGGTTTGTTCTAGGCAGTGCGTTGATGAACTGTGGTTCTGGAGAGCGTTGTTAAGAGGCTTATGAGCTGAGTGCAGTTTCTGTAGTGTTTTCACCCTTTTTGTCCGATGGTCTTTTGGGAGGAGTGAGCCAGGTCCTTCGGAGCTTGTTGCGAGTTGGTGTTTCCGTGATTAGCGGCGGGGAGACCAGTGTGGTTTTAGGAGGTTGCCTTGGGTAGCGCTCTCGTGATCGATTCTTGTGGTTCCATTGAGGCTTTGTATGGTAAGTGTTGCGTCTCTCTAGTCTTTGTGAGAAAAGGTTGGTGGCCGTCGGTGTTGTTTTGGGTCTGTGTTCTTTGCGAGCTGACCGAGGTGTTGTGCGGGACGTTGAGCTCGTTTGTGGTTAGCTTCGGAGCGAGCATGAAAGTTTCGCCGATGTTCGGCGTTGAGTTTTAGAGTTTGTGGTTGGACAGTGCGTGCTTTTAAGGTTGTGCCGTTGTGAGTTGTGTTGAGGTTTGGTAAGCGGGAGAAGTGGAGTCTCCTGTTCTTGGACCATTTGAAATTCTCGAGAGGATTGGCAGAGTTGCATATTGGTTAGCTTTTTCTGTCATTGTCGGTAGTGTGCGCGTGTTCTCATGTATCGGTGTGAGGCAGTATGTGTCGGACCCATCGCTCAATGTGGACTTTGAGCCTTTGCAGCTGATTGAGGATTTGAGCTTCGAGAGGAAGCCTGTGAGTATTCTGGTCTTTGAGACGAAGACGTTGCATAATCGTGAGATCCGTTCGGTAAAAGTTCAGTGGAGGTGTTAGAGTTCAGAGGAGGCCGCTTGTGAGCGGGAAAGACGGGATGAGATTGCGTATCTGTCTTTGTTTGAGTTTAAGGACTTTCGAGGACGAAAGTCATAAAAAGGAGGGAATATTGTAACGGCCCAGGTTTTCATC
Organism: Sicyos edulis; assembly: GCA_036507275.1. Taxonomy (NCBI): domain Eukaryota; kingdom Viridiplantae; phylum Streptophyta; class Magnoliopsida; order Cucurbitales; family Cucurbitaceae; genus Sicyos; species Sicyos edulis. Next base: position 16,496,055 of record CM071851.1, read on the forward strand.
CCAGTCTTCCAAGTTCGCCCTAGGGGTATATTGGTAATTTGGTCGGGCCGTCAGGGCCGTTTGTGTCTTTTCCAGTTACTAAAACTATTGGTTGGATTTATGTAGGTTTTTGGAAGGATTTGTGGTTTGCTTTGGGCAAGGTTTGTTGCAAAAGTAAAAATAAAGGGAATTGTGCTGCAGCTGGGGTTTGAACCCGGGTCTCCTGGGGAGCTTGTGGAGATGTGTGCCAATTGAGCCATTAGGTGCTCTTGTTGCTCTTCCTGCATCAATTTATGGTTAGCCTTGGATTTTGGAGTTTTGGTGCTTTTGGTTAAATGAAATAGAAATTAGGTTTATTCCATCTTCTTCTCCAAATCTCCTCTTGGCCGCACAAGCTCTCCCTCTCCATAGCCCTTGCCGATTCTTCATCCTTGCGGCTCCCTTGGATCGTTCATCATCATTCCGGTAGGTATCGATCTTCCTCTTCTTCTTCTCATCCGTTTGGTGTGCTTTCGGCCAAGTGAAAAGAGGTGTGTTGTGTGTGTTTGTGTTGATTGCGGCCACGGAGAGAGAAGCCCAACCAGCGACCATCATCGCCGCGTCCACCGGCGGATCGCTGCCGGATCGCGCCAGCAGCCGCCAGACGCCCTGCCGTCGCACTAGATCGCCCCTACGATCGCACGGACGCCCGAGATCTGTTGAAGCGGCTCCTGCGCCGCGCCATCGCTCGGCGGATCGTGCGAATCGCGCGCAGCGAGAGCGCCGAACGCCAGCGCCGCGCGCCGCGCCGGGCGCGCCGCCGCTCGCCTTCGCCCGCCGCTCGCCGCCGCGCCACCAGCGTCGCGTCGCTGCGCGCGCCGCGACGCCAAAGACCGCGCGCTTCGCGAGCCGCTCGCCCGCTGCGCCCGGCCAGCGCGCGTCGCGTCGCTGTCGCACACCAAAGACTCCGCGCCTCCTTCGCCCGAGCTGCTCGCCATACGCGCCTAGACGCTCATTTGTAGAACCCGACCCAAAATACGGTCCTAAACCTAGGTTCTCACTCAAAGCATGCAAGTTAAATATTTCACCGAGCGTTTAGTGCTCATATTTAAAACCTTTCAAAACATTTAGAACGGGAATGCTTAAAACATAATCAACAACTTTGTTTAAGAAAACCAACGAAGTAAAACAAGCTTTGGCAGTATATATAAAAACATTCAAAATAGTTCAAACAACTTTTCATAATGTTTCCCTAGGACTCTGTCCATCTACATGCTGAACAAATATGCAAACAATAAAGACAGAGTGCCAGGCGGCTCCCCATGATCAATCGGCTCCTCCGCTAGCCGTCCCTGGTCTTTGTCCCAAGTTACCTAGTGGAAAACCACGAGAATAAGGGTGAGTATAAACATACTCGGTAAGAATCTCCCCAACCGGGGTACAATACGATACTTCAATCATCTAGCACCCTAGTATACATGCAAACGATTTACCAACACGGATCATAGCTCAACGAGCTTACAAGGCGAGAATCTGGAATCCTCGGAAGTCTCCGACTTCCGCCTAATGATTGGCTCTCATAACCAATCCCGACATCTCCGAGGGTCTTTCTCCCTCGCCAATTGATCACTCAAAAACCGATCCCAAAGATGTCCGACACCCTCGAGGGTCTTTCTCCCTCGACCATATGATCACTCAAAAGCCAATCCCAATGGGTGTCCTCAAGGGCCTCTTACCCTCGCTATAATCTGGACTATCGGAGAGTACCCGAAGTCCGGCTCTAAAACGGAAGGAACCGTGTACTCACGAACATTAGCCCGGGGAGCTCTCCGAACCGCGACTAAAGCGTGTCTTGCGCACACCGCATGCTCTTCTGCAACCGGCGTAGTAGATGCGGGGCCTAAGGGCAAACTACGCGGGCAGTGCACGCATGCCTAAGACTCGGAAACGGTGTATCGAACACGAGTAGTGCGAGGCCCTCGACACTCATCTGCATGCGGCTGTACAGACACGAAGCTAAGAACACCGCCAAGGCGAGCTTGCACCGTTAGCGGGGTTCCGCTCTAGCGGGCTACAAACTAGGCTTATGCCGATGAGGTAGCTAATTCTCATTGGCTGCCGGGAGGGGGAAATAGCAATGTACGTTATGCTTAGCTTTATTTCCAATCGGTGGGGACAAAGTGCGTTATGTCCGCCTCAACCCTGAAGCAATGTACGTTATGCTTCGCTTTACTCCCGACCGGTGGGGACAAGGTGCGTTATGTCCGCTCTCGGCCTGCGGATGATGACAAACCCTACTATACTAGCTAAGAGTACAGAGTAACCGATTCTGGCTAAACATACATATAATCATCAATCATACATAACCTAGCATGATACTACGAACTTAAAGCGAGAATTTTGAGCATGCTTGGAAGAACAATCCTAGCATGGCACTAACATGTACAAACAAGCAAACATGCTAGCAAGAATGCAATCACAAGTCATCCTATCCACTATTCATGTTCATAAAAGTAAACATGCATATAAGGCACAATCAAGAAAGCATCGCAGGTCCACACAACCACGGTAAGGAATCCTTACCGAAACGCAGCGAAATAACCTTCACAATCAAATAATGACCCTCGAGCTTTAAAGCGAAACCGAGCAACCTAAGCATTTTAAAAGCATCCTAAATAAATATCAAAGAGACCAGTGACTTAAAAATCTAAAAGGGATAGGTTCGGGAATTACCAACCGAGAAGGCACGGGGTCTCGCAGCAAGAGGGCGATTTTGGCGCTTCTTTGGTGCGGCTGGGTCTTTGCGCTGCTCGGGCGCTAACAGCGCTTATTTCTTTGCGCGCTGGCGCCGCAGGGGACGCGCGCGCTGCTGGCCGCGCGCGACTAGGACAGAGTGCGCGCGGCCTTGTGGCGGCGGACACGGCACGCAAAGCGCAGACAGTCTTTGGCGCGCGCGCGCGCGGCGAGGCGACAGCGCGTGGCGCGGCAGCTGGCGGCTTTGGTGCGGGGCGGTCGCGCGCGCGTCTGGGCGGTCAGTGCGGGACAATGCGCGCGCGCGTCTGGGCGGCCTGGTGCGGAACGGCGCGACGCGTCTGGGCTGGGCGAGGCAGCGCGATTGGGCGCGCCTGGCAGGGGGATGCAGAGCGTCCAGGCACGCTGGGCATGGGCATCTTTGCGATGCAGGCTGCTGGTGCGCTGCGCTGGGTGCTGCGGTACTGGCCACTCGTGCGCTGGCTGGCGAGCAGGCCGAGCGGGGTGCGGCTAGGCGGCTAGGGTTTCTTGGTGAGGTCGGCTAGGAGAGAGAGTGAGAGAGAGAGAGAGAGAGAGATTTTTCCAAAACAAGGGGAATAGGATTTTCTTTCCTTTTCCTAATTTAAATGGGTCTAAAATCCCTTCCCAAGGCTTTCTCTTGCGGGTCCCGTCTAAAGAAATTCTTTTCTTTTTAACTAAATCTTCTTTTTCTAAAAACTCCAATTTCACCATTAGGGCAAGGGTTCAAATCCCAATGGGACCAATTAAATTTCAATTAATTTTGCTATCAACCGGAATGTCTCCGAACTTCTAATCAACTAACCCAAACTCCTTGGGTCTTGCAACCAACATTAATCAAGTCTCAACGAAGGCCGAAATGACCACAAGCCCCGAAAATCCTCAACCTCGACCGGGAGCAAAATACCAAAATACCCTTAAAGGTTAAAAAGCGGCTCTAACGGCCCATCCGAACATCCGAATAATGACCCGAAATCACACAGGTACCCAAATAGAAAATCGGGCCGTTACAATACTCCTCCTTTTAAGACTTTCGTCCTCGAAAGTCCTAAGACGAAAAACAACTCTAGAAAAACTCCACCGGTTCTTAACCAACCAAGCTCCTGAAAAGACAACACAAATCCTTCTTTGAAACCGAACCCTCTTGGGTTCCCAAAGGCTCAAGCCCAACAGACACCGAGTCGCCACGAACTATCTCAACCAAAACTGAAGTAACACTGAGCTTCGAAGAAAACATGCGATAACTAATCGGTGGGCCACATCCTCTGACTCGCACCAACTCTCAACGGTCTTACGACTCTAGGGCTCACTTATCCATGCTAACCCAACTCGGAACGCCTCTCTCTACGTGCTACTCTCAAAGAAACTCGTGAACGGGTCACAAGCTCTAAAACTCAACGCCACGCTCGGCGTAATCTCTCTGAATGCTCATAGTTTGTTATCAAACAGACCTCGACCCTCCACCATGCCGACCAAACAAGCCCGAACCTCCTGGTTTAAGAAACTAATAACGGCCTACTCATACTTTGCAAGAGACCTGCGAACCCCACTGAAGAACCCCACTGGTTGCCTACAATCCTTAACGAAATCCAATTCGAACCACCAACTGGTGACTGATCCCTAGGCAACCTTCTCCAACTAGCATGCGTCCACAACACTAAAGCAACCATCTTACGAGAAATCAAGCACCAAAGCCAAGGGCACTTTTCTAGTTCACCAAACAACTACCACCACACACACTAGCCGATACTTGACCGGCCACCCCAGAACGACGGGGTCAAGAAGCGAGCTTCACTCACCAAACTAATAAGCGGAGCCCTCAACGGCCGACAACAAACTTTCCAATGCAATCCGATCAGCCATCGGCCTAGGTGAACATCGCCAGACAGAAAACAAACAACATTCCTCTCACGGAAACCTCGGGCGACAGGGAATAAAACATTACGTGGCTACTAGCAACACGATAGGCGGAGGATCGCAACCCAAGGGCTTTACCACCCAATGCCACGGCACCTCTGTGCCAACTTACTCAATCGTGGCTCAAATAAAATGCCAATCTGCGAATGCACAACAACTAAAAGCCTTTGAACTGGTGGCCTTCGCCCTCGCGGAACAAACAACTTTTAGCTTGCTATCAAACAGACGCAGGGACACTCTCGCTAGGGCGACCACGCGCTACTCGATCAACTACACAACTCGGGAGCTAAGTGACTCCTCCTCTACAGAACGATTTCCTAGCAAGCGGACTTAGAAGACAAACCAATTTCACACACGCTTTCATTGTCTTGCTCAAACTCAACGGTAGCAACCACCAACTCTCTCGGAAGAAACATCCAAGGATTCCTCAATCGCTTGAACCACCAACCAAGCAATCGGCGGTACTACTCAACCGGCGAGGGGGTGGCCAACTATAACGACCAGTTTTCATCCCGGTCTTCCCGGTATGCCCTAGGGGTATTTTAGTAATTTGGTCGGGCCATCGGGACCGCTTGTATTTCTTTCCAGCTTGCTAAAATTATTGGATGGATTTATGTAAGTTTTTGAGGCTTTGTGGATGTGTTTGGGCATGGGGAGATGCAAAAGGAAAATTGTGTGTTAAAGTGTGTTTGGTGGGTTTCAAACCGTGTGGTCTCGAGAAGTCGTGGGTGGTGTGGCCGATGAGCTATTGAGAGCTCTTGTTACTCTTTCTGCATCACATCTTAGTTAACCTTGGATTTTTGGAGTTTTGGTGCATTTGGTTAAATGAAATAGAAATAGGTTATTTCATCTCCTTCTCCAAAACATCTCTTGGCCGCCCAAGCTCTCCATCTCCATAGCCTTGCCGAGTTCTTCATCCTTGCATCTCCTTGGGTTCGATCATCATCATTCCGGGTAAGTCTTCGTCTTCTTCATCTTCTCATTTGGGTGTTTGTTGGCCGAATGTAAGAAAAAGGGGTTGTGTGTGTGTGTGTTGTGCAAACCACCGAGAGGAGCGACCATCATCCTCACTCGTCGCCGACGCCCCGATCGGTCGAGCGAGCCTGCCGCACGCCCGGATCGGTCGAGCCACCTGCCGCACGCCCGGACTGTTCGCAGCAGCCTCGCCGTCGCCCAGCGAGCAGATCGCCCGATCGCTCGCCGCGCCAGAGGTCCTCGCCAGCGCGCCAGCCGCGTCCAAATGCGATCGCTCGCACACCCTCGCCGTGTCCGCTTGCCGAAGCTGCTCGCCAGCGCGCGCCGCTCGAGCGTTCGCCCGTGCGCCTTCGCCAGACGCTAGCGCGCCGCGCGCCGCCGCGCCGCCCGCGCCAGCGCCAAGCGCGCCGTCCAGACGCTTCGCCCGTGCGCGCGTGTCCTCGCTGCTGTGCCGTGCGGCGCGCAGCGGCAGCGCGTGTCCGTCCGTGTCGGTAGCGCAACCACGGCGCGTGTCCTCGCTGCCGTGCCAGCAGCGGCCACCCCAGACTTTGCCGAGCGGCTTGCCAAAGCAGCCCCAAGCTCGTGTCGTCGCGCGCGTGAGTTCCCGAGCCGAGCTTGCTGTTCTATTGTTGTTTAGATATTTTAGATACTCGATTATTGTTGGTTTGCTAGGTTCCCGCTCGCTAGCTCGGGATTGTTCCGCAGCCTTAGGATTTGTGTGTAAAAGTCTTCCACCAAGGTAAGGATTTCTTACCGGGGTTGTGTGGACCTCATGCGGTATATTTGTGATTGTTGTTTTGTATGCCCGTATGATTACTAGCATGTTTATCTCTAGGTGCTCTGTTCAATTCTCGATGGCATGATCTCTTGTATTGTTTCTCATGTTAGCCCATGCTAGGTTGTTCTGTTCTAGCATGTTCGATATCTGTTCTTGCTTCGTAGTATCATGCTAGGTTCTTTGTATCCGATGAGCACGTATTGGATGCATTGATTGAATCGTTATTATTGTTAAGGTTTAGAATTCGGGTAGATAGCATCATCCGGGCCCGATGCATAAAGTATCTTGCATCTATGGCAAGGACGATTGAGACAGTTCTCCGTCCTTGGACCCCGTGGAGGGATTAGCTATCCCAACCGGTAGGCCCCGCAATCTTGGGTGAGGGTGGTAGTCTAAGCGATGCCCCAATGGTCGGGATGATGACTTGGCAATGCCTAGTCCCCGCAGCCGGCACGCGTCTCGGCGTGTTCGGCGGTAGCCTGATTGCCACCGATAAGGTAAGGACGGCTTCCGGTGTAAGCCTACCATGACCCGTTCTCAGCCTCAAAGTGCGGTGGTGCAGGTGACATAGTTCACGTGTCCGTGTCTCACACCTATATGTCGGTGACACCGATCCGGAGATTTAGTTAGGCGTGGTATCCGGATATGGGCGGCTTGCCACTAGACCCGCACCCCCATAGTCTGTAGAAGCACGCGCGTGCATCCTTACGCTCATTACAAACGCCCACCGAGAGCTCCTCGGGATCTTGAGCGATGCACCTTTCGTATCGTCGAGGGCGGTGAGGCCGGGGCCGTTCCCGTATAGTGCGTTTAGTGTGTTGTGGTATTTTCCTGACTAAGACCACGAGATGGCATCCGAGGTCCAAGTGTGGACTTAAGCTATGTGCTCTGTTACGTGTTTGTACTCATAGCTTGCATACAATCCTCTAGATGATCATGTATATCGTATTGTACCCGGTTGGGGATTCTTATCGAGTAATTCGTTACTCACCCTTACTTATCTTTCGAGTAACCATGGCGCGAGGCGGGATGACGAAGGAGGAGGAGCCGTGATCATGGAATCCTCACTGTCATCTCTGATTATTTCATTTTATTTATTATGACTCTTGACTTTTGTTGTTTCCCACGAATGCATGTAGACGCAACCTGAGCCCCCGGGATGCTTTCTTACGTTTTTATGGATTCCAGCATATTTGTACTTGTGGAATGTTTTAATGTTTTAAATAATCTCTGATCGTAGTATGCTTTTAGAAATGTTTCTTTTGGTTGTTGAATGTTTTCTGCTTTTTACTTGGAATCCAAATGTGTTTTTCATAATGTCTTCTATTTTCAATACATGCATTGGGGTAAAGGCCATTTAGAACCCCTTTTGGGTCCTGGTCTTTACTGATTGGTATCGAGCTCGAGTCATAGATTCTGTGAGACCGACCTTTTGTTGTAGGTCGTTTTTCCATGATCATCAAGACTCAAGCGACCATCAGTGCGCCTAGGTTTACTATTTGTTGTTGAAAAAGGGTTAAGAATTTACAATACCTGTCATCTTGTGTATGCCTTGTGTAGTGTTGTGGAGCGGAGACGAGCAGGTTCTGACTCGTTGTTGGTTTGGGCTTAGTGAGTCATCATGCCAACTTTCCCGCAGTGCGAGCAGTTTGTTTAGCAGCTTGTTGAGGTATCCAGATAGATTCGGATGCCCCAGGACATCGTCCCCGAGGAGGGAGCGAGCTTAGTCTCCCATTGGCCATTTGTGGCCCAATTGCTTTACTTTTCCCTAGTGAGAGGGTGGAGGTGCTTTGTGCGGATCGCTAGTATGTTGATCGCACCCGCAGAAGCGGGACGCTTGGCATGTCCGACCGAGGAGTTGGACCGATCGTGTTGATGTTGAGGCCGCGTCGTGGTTGTTAGGCCCGCATGCCGATTTGGCCCCGCGCTTGAGTTGCCTAGAGGAGGGGGTAGAGGCTAGCAACGCCTCAGTGAGACTCCTTGAGCGAGTGTGCTCCACCATGAGAGATTTGATGGCGGTGTCTTTAGCTATCGGAGAGCGGAGACCCAGGCGCAGTTTGTAGCGCGTAGTGAGGAGTCCCGGGCACTGATAGCCCAGCTGACAGAGTTTGTTTCAGCATTTTTCCCCCAGTAGCTCTTGTAGTCCTGGAGGTTCCCGGGAGGGCATGATCAAGCAGGTTTATTCAGATGAGTTTGTTGGCGTTGATGGAGACGCCCAGGTTGGCAAATGGATGCCTGTAGAGCTCGATGTTTTAGTAAGTCCTCTCGCTAGTAGTAAAGTAGTTGGCCGAGTTTGAGTTTAGCATCCGTGTGTGGGATGCCCCATGCTCAAAGGCCGAGGTGTGCCGTTCTGTCTTTGCTTGGTTCATCGGATGGTGGTGGAAATCCCTTGTGAGAGGTGGTCTAGCAGAGTCTCCACCAGTCGCCCGATTGTTTGGCAAGTTGCCGTGTTAGTGGCTTGAGGCAGATGAAGGGTCATCTTTGCCCCCTTGCGAGCCTGTTGTTGTTTAACAGCCCCGCTTCCTCAGATGTGGATTTGGTAGTAATAGCACTTGAGGTGCATTGGTTGGTGTGCCACTTTGGCACTAAGTCTGGTTCAGGCTTGAGTTTGGCTTGGGCATAGCAGATGGTTCTATGCCGTTCGGAGTTCAGCGTACTCCTTTAGCCTTGGATCTGTTTATGGCAGTTGCAACCGTTTAGGTCGTGCCAGAGGGCTAGTTCAGTGGTAGTCAATGGACTACAAGCGAAAGGATGCTCGAGAGGAGCCGGAGCCTCTTCCCAGTGTTTCTGGAGGTCGAGTAAGTCAGCAGGTTGGCGGCTGGTAAGTGTTAGTGCGTGTGAGTCTCACGCTAGTGCTAAGGCCAAGAGATCTTTGTGGTTGGTAGTGCGGTCCACTACCTTCGGGTGCCTAAACCTGAGTTGAGTGAGCATTGTAGATGCGAGTTCGGTCCAGCAGGGGGACCATGAGTTGGATGCCCGTGAGATGAGTTGGATGCTCTCGAGATGAGTTGGATGCTTATGAGATGAGTTGGATGCCTATGAGTTTGAGTAGGGCGCCTTATGTGTAGGCGCACTTGGTAGAGTCTTGGTATAAAGTAAGTTCGGTTTGGCATCGTTATGTTTTAGCAGAGCAAGGTTGCCACTGCTTCGAGTATCGTGTGGAGATGGAACTTTTGGTGTTCCTTTGGTTGATTGTATCTCTGCCAGAAGTTAGTGTTGCCTTTTGGAAAGCACACATTAGTCTTGGATCTCTGAAGGAAGGTTGAGAGTTGTGCACACAAGTGTGTTCGTGTAGTTCGTTCTGGTGGCGAGAGTTCCAGAACCATGTAGGGATTGCATTGGAGAACTGGTGCTCAGTTCCTGGAGAAGTTGGGCTCCAGGTGGATGTTGTAAGGCTTTAGTTGAGGTTGTAAGGATACAGTGCTCGTGGTATTAAGTTGTTGCTTAGGCAAGATTTGTTAAGTTGGGCCTAAGCTTGGTTGGCGGATCTTCTTGTTGATCGTTGGTTGGAGTTCGGTTGGAAACTGAACAAGAGCGGTGGTAGCTAAGCCGCGTGGTTTCTGATCGGCATGGCTAAGAGAGTTGTTCGGATCCTTCCTTGGGTAGAAGTTATGTTGTGGCCGATGCTTTGAGTAGGAGGATGACGCGTGCAGAGCGTTTGGGTCCTCTAGGTTCCCAAGGAGTTGGAGTTGGCCAGCATGGTTGGGATGCTGGAAATTGTAGTTGGTTGTTAGACCGTTAGACGACGGCAGTGTGTGTGAGAGGGTTGTCGAAGAGCCCTAGGTTGTGGAGAGCCTCTCCAGAGCTCACCAGCCCAGCTAGTGAGTTCCAGTTGGCTAGCTGGAGGCGTGTAGTTTGTAGCCTCGGTGGAGTTGCTAGTAGTCTTGGTAGACTAGCAAGCTAGTGTTTATTTGGAGTAAAGTCCGGAGTGGTTTCGGTGTGGTGGCAAGTTGATGCTTGGTGTTGACCAAGTGTGGATTGAAGTTGCTAGAGTTTAGTTTTGCTCGTGGGGGGCGAGTGGTTTGTACCATGTTGGTTGTTTTTCCTGTTTCCAGGATGTTGAGTTGCCCCGTTTGGCATTTGGAGGTTCAGTCTGAAATGGACCCTTGTTGCGCCTCGTGAGATTAGATGTTGTTGCTCTGGTGGAGCAAGACAGTGAGCGTATGTGGAGTTCTCTGTCCGTTGGTTGTCTGCTTGTAAGAGCCGTTTCCTTCGGGAGTTGTCGAGTTACTCCTTGGTCTTGGAGTTAATGGTGGAAGCGCTAGCTTGAAGGAAAAGTTTGTTGGCTGCTTGGAAGTAGTCGTTTGTCCAGTTAAGCGGATTCTTGGATGGTGTTCTAGAGGCTGCAGTAAAGGTTGTTCGGCCTCTTGTGAGTGTTTGGCCAAGATTTGGTTCGTTTGTTGTTCTGAGAGCTAGTTCGGTTCTAGCCGGAGGGCGTTGCCCTAAGGTCTTGTTCCTAGTCAGTAAGTTTTGGGAGTTGACCCTCCCTCGTGAGCTGAGCAAGTCTTTGTTTGTTTCGGTTTGGTGGTCCGATTGGTTGAGTTTTCTCTTGGGTGTTGCTTCCAAGAGAGTTGGTTGCTGTTGCCTTGGGTTTGAGCAAGTCAGCGAGCGTGTGTGGAGTTCGCTGCCCTTCTGGAGTTTGCTTGCTGGGAGGTCGTTTCCCGTTTGGCAGGAGTCAGCTTAGCTCCTGAGTTGTGTAGTCGATCAGTAACGCAGCGGTCAGCCCACAGGAGAGGGTCCCCGCTTTGTGTTGTTAGCAAGCAAGAGTTGTTTGTTCCCGCAAGGGCGGAGGCCAGCCAGTAAGAGTTGAGTTGTTCTGGCAAGTTGTTGGTTCTTTGGGGATTGAAGATTTCCTTTCCCTCTAGCCTCTGTGGTGGTTGAGTTGCTCCTTGGAGGCCAGCCTCGAGTGATAGCTTGCGAGGTAGTCTTGCGAATTCGTGTGGCTCAGGATCCGTAAGCTTTGAGGTTGTCGTTATCGCTTTCCTTGTGAGGTTTTGGGAGTGGAGCTTACGGTTGGAAGATGAGTTAGGCTTAGGCTTAAAGGGAAGTCCTTTGAGTAGCCATTGGATTTTAAGAGTTGAGTAGTAGCTTGGAGGCGGCGTTGCTCGTTATAAGTTTGGGTTGAGTTCTGCGAGCAAGCCCTTCTCGGGCTTTGTTCCTAATTGTTGTGAGTTCCCAGTTGGCGTTAGTAGAGCCGCGTTTGAGTGAGTTGGCACAGAGGTGCCGTGGCATTGGTTAGTAAGTTGTTGAGCTTTTTTCCTCAAGGTGTTGTGTCGCAGATAGCTGCGTGATGGTTTAGTCCTTGCTTCCCGAGTTTTCCTTGAGAGGAATGTTGGATGTTCCTTGCCTGGCGATTTTCTCCTTAAGATGGTTGCTTAAGTGTTGTGGTCGTGTTCTAGTTGGAGAAGTTTGTCTTTTGGATCAGTCGCCAGTTGGTGGTTCGTTTGTATCTCGTTAAGGCTGTAGTCAAGGTTTGAGGTTTGTTGGTCTTTTGTGAAGTAAGAGTAGGCCGTTTAGTTTTGGAATCTGGAAGGTTCAGTTGTTTGGCCAGTTTGTTGTAGGGTTGAGTTTGTTTGTTGACAGCTGTGCACAGTGTTTTTATGTATCGATGTTGGGGCAGCATGTGCCGGACCCATTGCTCATTGTGGACTTTGAGCCCTTGCAGCTGATTGAGGGTTTAGGGCTTCGAGGAGAAGCCTATGAGTATTCTGGTCTTGAGTCGAAGACGTTGCGTAGAAGTGAGATCCGTTGGTAAAAGTTTAGTGAAGGAGTCCGAGTTCGAGGAGGCGGCCGCTGTGAGCGGGAAGGACGGGATGAGATTGCAGATCTGTGTTGTTTCAGTCTTAAGGACTTTCGAGGACGAAAGTCATAAAAGGAGGGAATATTGTAACGACCGAGTTTTCATCCCGGTCTTCCGTATGCCCTAGGGTATTTTAGTAATTTGGTCGGGCCATCGGGACCGTTTATGTCTTTTTCGAGTTGCTAAAATTATTGGATGGATTTATGTAAGTTTTGAGGCTTTGTGGATGTGTTTGGGCATGGGGAGATGCAAAAGGAAAATTGTGTGTTAAAGTGTGTTTGGTGGGTTTCAACCCGGGTGTGGTCCGAGAAGTCGGTGGGTGGTGTGGCCGCTTGAGCTATTGAGAGCTCTTGTTACTCTTTCTCGCATCACATCTTAGTTAACCTTGGATTTTTGAGTTTTGGTGCATTTGGTTAAATGAAATAGAAATAGGTTATTTCATCTCCTTCTCCAAAACATCTCTTGGCCGCCCAAGCTCTCCATCTCCATAGCCTTGCCGAGTTCTTCATCCTTGCATCTCCTTGGGTTCGATCATCATCATTCCGGGTAAGTCTTCGCCTTCTTCATCTTCTCATTTGGGTGTTTGTTGGCGAATGTAAGAAAAAGGGGTTGTGTGTGTGTGTGTGTTGTGCGGCACCGAGAGGAGCAGCCATCATCCTCACTCACTGTCGCACGCCCGGATCGGTCGAGCCACCACCAAGACGCCCGCCCGATCGGTCGAGCCAGCCGCCAGCACGCCTGACTGTTCGCGGCGGCCTCGCCGTTCGCCCAAAGAAGATCGCCCGATCGCTCGCCGCGCCAGAGGTCCTCGCCAGCGCCAGCACGTCCAGCCGATCGCTCGCACACCCTCGCCGTGTCCGCTTGCCGAGCTGCTCGACCCGCGCGCCTTCGCTCAGACGTTCGCCCGCGCGCCTTCGCCCAGACGCCAGCGCCCGCGCCGCCAGACGCCCGCCGCCGCGCGCTTCCGTCGAGCGCTGCTCGCCCGTGCGCGCGTGTCCTCGCTGCTGCCGGCCCGCGCAGCGCGGCCAGCGTGTCGTGTCCGTCGGTGTCGGTAGCGCAACCACCAGTAGCGTGTCCTGCGCCGTGCCAGGTAGCGCGGCCAGCGCCACCTTTGCCGAGCCACGCTTGCCAGCGACCCCAAGCTCGTGTCGTCGCGCGCGTGAGTTCCCCGCCCGAGCTTGCGTTCTATTGTTGTTTAGATATTTTAGATACCGATTATTGTTGGTTTGCTAGGTTCCCTCGCTAGCTCGGGATTGTTCCGCAGACTTAGGATTTGTGTGTAAAAGTCTTCCGACCAAGGTAAGGATTTCTTACCGGGTTGTGTGGACCTCTGCGGTATATTTGTGATTGTTGTTTTGTATGCACGTATGTATGATTACTAGCATGTTTATCTCTAGGTGCTCTGTTTGCAATTCCTCGATCGCATGATCTCTTGTATTGTTTCTCATGTTAGCCCATGCTAGGTTGTTCTGTTCTAGCATGTTCGATATCTGTTCTTGCTTCGTAGTATCATGCTAGGTTCTTTGTATCCGATGAGCACGTATTGGATGCATTGATTGAATCGTTATTATTGTTAAGGTTTAGAATTCGGGTAGATAGCATCATCCGGGCCCGATGCATAAAGTATCTTGCATCTATGGCAAGGACGATTGAGACAGATTCTCCGTCCTTGGACCCGTGAGGGATTAGCTATCCCAACCGGTAGGCCCCGCAATCTTGGGTGAGGGTGGTAGTCTAAGCGATGATGCCCCAATGGTCGGGATGATGACTTGGCAATGCCTAGTCCCGGCGGCAAACGCACGCGTCCTCGGCGTGTTCGCAAAGCCCTGATTGCCACCGATAAGGTAAGGACGGCTTCCTGGTGTAAGCCTACCATGACCCGTTCCTTAGCCTCAAAGCGGTGGTACAGTGACATAGTTCACGTGTCCGTGTCTCACACCCCTATGTCGCTGACACCGATCCGAGATTTAGTTAGGCGTGGTATCCGGATATGGGCGCTTGCCCACTAGACCCGGCACCCCATAGTCAGTAGAAGCACGCGGTGCATCCTTACGCTCATTACAAATACGCCATCGAGAGCTCCTCGGGATCTTGAGCGATGCACCTTTCGTATCGTCGATGGGGTGGGCCGAGGCCGGATCGGTTCCCGTATAGTGCGTTTAGTGTGTTGTGGTATTTTCCGGACTAAGACCACGAGATGGCATCCGAGGTCCAAGTGTGGACTTAAGCTATGTGCTCTGCTTACGTGTTTGTACTCATAGCTTGCATACAATCCTCTAGATGATCATGTATATCGTATTGTACCCCGGTTGGGGATTCTTCTTCGAGTAATTCGTTACTCACCCTTACTTATCTTTCGAGTAACCATGGCGCGAGGCGAGATGATGAAGGAGGAGGAGCTGTGATCATGGAATCTGCTTTGTCATCTCTCGATTATTTCATTTTATTTATTATGACTCTTGACTTTTGTTGTTTCCCCAGAATGCATGTAGACGGCACAGAGCCCAGGATGCTTTCTTACGTTTTATGGATTCCAAAGATATTTGTACTTGTGGAATGTTTTAATGTTTTAAATAATCTCTCGATCGTAGTATGCTTTTAGAAATGTTTCTTTTGGTTGTTGAATGTTTTCTGCTTTTACTTGGAATCCAAATGTGTTTTTCATAATGTCTTCTATTTTCAATACATGCATTGGGGTAAAGGCCATTTAGAACCCCTTTTTTGGGTCGGGTCTTTACAGGTAACCTCCACGTTGTTTTTTTTTAGAATTCTTAGCAAGGTGGTGCTTGGCGTTGGCCAAGGTTTGGTTCCTTTGCTGTTTTCTAGGGCTAGCTTGGTTCGACCAAGCTAGCGTCGCTGAGGACTTGTTCCTAGTCGGTAGTTTTGGGAGTTGGTGTAAAGACCAGACCCAAAAAGGGGTTCTAAATGGCCTTTACCCCAATGCATGTATTGAAAATAGAAGACATTATGAAAAACACATTTCGATTCCAAGTAAAAACAGAAAACATTCAACAACCAAAAGAAACATTTCTAAAAGCATACTCGATCGAAGATTATTTAAAACATTAAAACATTCCACAAGTACAAATATGCTGGAATCCATAAAACGTAAGAAAGCATCCTGGGCTCAGTGCCGCCTACATGCATTCAGGGGAAAAACAAAAGTCAAGAGTCATAATAAATAAAATGAAATAATCGTAGATGACAACGAGATTCCATGATCACAGCCTCCTCCTTCACCATCCCGCCTCGCGCCATGGTTACCCGAAAGATAAGTAAGGGTGAGTAACGAATTACTCAAGAAGAATCCCCAACCGGGTACAATACGATATACATGATCATCTAGAGGATTGTATGCAAGCTATGAGTACAAACACGTAACGAGCACATAGCTTAAGTCCACACTTGGACCTCGGATGCCATCTCGTGGTCTTAGTCCGAAAATACCACAACACACTAAACGCACTATACGGGAACCAGATCCCGGCCTCCACCGCCGCCGGCGACGATACGAAAGGTGCACCGCTCAAGATCCCGAGGAGCTCTCCGATCGGCGTTGTAATGAGCGTAAGGATGCACCGCGTGCTTCTACGACTATGGGGTGCCGGGTCTAGTGGCAAGCTGCCCATATCCGGATACCACGCCTAACTAAATCTCTGCGGATCGGTGTCATCGACATAGGGTGTGAGACTCGACACGCGTGAACTATGTCACCAGTACCACCGCACCACGAGGCTAAGGAACGGGTCATGGTAGGCTTACACCAGAAGCCGCCCTTACCTTATCGGTGGCAATCAAGGCTACTTGCTGAACACGCCGAGGACGTGCTTGCGCTGCCGGGACTAGGCATTGCCAAGTCATCATCCCGACCATTGGGGCATCGCTTAGACTACCACCCTCACCCAAGATTGCGTGGGCCTACCGGTTGGGATAGCTAATCCCTCACGGGGTCCAAGGACGGAGAATCGTCTCAATCGTCCTTGTCATAGATGCAAGATACTTTATGCATCGGGCCCTGATGATGCTATCTACCCGAATTCTAAACCTTAACAATAATAACGATTCAATCAATGCACCAATACGTGCTCATCGATACAAAGAACCTAGCATGATACTACGAAGCAAGAATGATATCGAACATGCTAGAACAGAACAACCTAGCATGGGCTAACATGAGAAACAATACAAGAGATCATGCCATCAGAATTGAAACAGAGCACCTAGAGATAAACATGCTAGTAATCATACACAGCATACAAAACAACAATCACAAATATACCGCAGGTCCACACAACCCCTGTAAGAAATCCTTACCTTGGTCTCAAGACTTTTACACACAAATCCTAAGTCATGAACAATCCCGAGCTAGCGAGCGGAACCTAGCAAACCAACAATAATCGTGATCTAAAATATCTAAACAACAATAGAACAGCAAGCTCTCGGCTCGGGAACTCACGCGGCGCGACGACACGAGCTTGGGGCCAGCTGCAAGCCGCTCGGCAAGGCTGGGCGCTGGCCGCGCGCACCGGCACAGCAGGACACGCGCCGTTGCGCGCCGACACGACGGACACGCTACTGGCCGCGCGCGCTACCGCACGGCAGCGTGACACGCGCGCACGGGCGAGCGCCTCTGACGGCGCGCGCGCCGGCGCTCGGGCGAAGGCGCGCGCGGCGCTGGGCGTCGGGCGGCGGCGCACGGCGAACGCTCGAGCGGCGCCAGCGCGCGCGCGAGCAACGGCAAGCAAGCGGACACGGCGAGGGTGTGCGAGCGACGGCCGACGTGCTGGCGGCGCTGGCGAGGACTCTGGCGTCTGGCGAGCGATCGGGCGATCTCGCTGGGCGAACGAACGGCGAGGCTGCCGCGGAACAGTCCGGGCGTGCGATGGTGGTCGGGCTCGACCGATCTGGGCGCGGCGATGTGGCGAGGATGATGGCTTCTCCTCTCACCGGGCCGCACAACACACACACACACACAACCCTTTTTCTTACATTCGCCAACAAACACCCAAATGAGAAGATGAAGAAGACGAAGACTTACCCGAAATGATGATGATCGAACCCAAGGAGATGCAAGGATGAAGAACTCGGCAAGGCTATGGAGATGGAGAGCTTGGGCGCCAAGAGATGTTTTGGAGAAGGAGATGAAATAACCTATTTCTATTTCATTTAACCAAATGCACCAAAACTCCAAAAATCCAAGGTTAACTAAGATGTGATGCGAAAGAGTAACAAGAGCTCTCAATAGCTCAACTGCCACACCACCCACCGACTTCTCGGACCACCTGGGTTCAAAACCCACCAAACACACTTTAACACACAATTTTCCTTTTGCATCTCCCCATGCCCAAACACATCCACAAAGCCTCAAAAACTTACATAAATCCATCCAATAATTTTAGCAACTGAAAAAAGACATAAACGGTCCTGATGGCCCGACCAAATTACTAAAATACCCTAGGGCATACCGAAGACCGGGATGAAAACTCAGGTCGTTACATTACTAAGAACGCTCTAGCTTGTTAACCGACAACAAGCATCCAAAGAACTCAACCGAGGAACACCGCCTTGGTCCGACCGAGCTCGGTGAGGCTCTCCTCAAATTAGGGTTCCTCCGATCTCCCTCGACACACACCGCCGTCAAACGGTCTAATCGACAACAGCTACACGAGCACATCTCCCTACAAAGATCTCAACTTGGCTTTGGCCAAAGCTCTTCCTTGCCACATCCGCAGCAAGCACGCGCGATGCTCCACACAATCCGAATCGCGCCTACCACACTTGATGCAATGAGCTCGCCGCTCGCCCCGCCTCGCGGCGATCGAGCTGACTGCATGGCTGGCGCGATCCCGACTCCTAGATCGCCCCGCTCGGCGAAGTGCGATCCACTGAAGGGAACCACCGGAAGACCCAATCTTCCTCTTGCTCCAAGCATCAGCCACAACATAGCTTCTACCAAGGGTAAGGATCCGAACAACACTCTCTTAGCCATGACGGCCAGCAACTACGCGATTTTGCTACCGTCGCCCTTGTTCAGTTCCAACTGAACTCCAACCATCGATCAACAAGAAATGTCTCTACCCAGGTCAAGGGCCAACTAGCATAACTTGCCTAAGCAACAACCCGGCTACAGGCACGGTAGCCTCTCAACCCAAGTTAGGGCACTTGCCAAGAACTAAAGTCCTAACTCCTCAGAACTGAGCACTGGTTTCACAACCCGAAACCCCTCGTGGTTCTTGAAAAATACACCACGGAACGAGCTACACAAAAGTACATTGGCGTGTACAGCTCCAACTTGGTTCCTTAAGATCCAAACCAACAAGTATTCTCACACAAGGCAACTTTTGCCTCCCAATAGAGCCACTTCTAGCAAAGGAGCAACAAGAGTTCAACCCACTCAGGGTCAGCTCACCACGGAAAGCTACATTGGTCAACTCACTCTTTACCAGAGCATAACCACACCAATCTGACATGCCTCATACCAATGTGCCCACTAAATGCTCCACTCAACCATCCAACTCATGGCTCTAACGCTGGATCAACCACGCATCCTCGATGCCAACCCTACTCATATTAGGGTAACTCCAAGGGTAATCGAATCACACTACCATCCAACTGGCTCACAAGCCCACAACATAGGCGCGAGATCTCGGACGCGCTAGCCCTTAACAACCAACAGCATCCTTTGTACCCAACTCTCGGTGACCGTGAAAAGCTCCTACTTTTCCCTCAAACGACCTCACACTTGTAGTTCTCTGACTACCACCGAGCTAGATCTCTTAAGCAATCCAAACAGATGCAACTTCAGAAAAATGGGTACAAGGCTAGTGGGGATGCTAAACTCGGGCGGGTCTCGGAACAACTCGCACAAAAAGTGCCAACCGGCCCGAATCTAGGCCTCCTCTCAAAGCTTGGTGCCAACGGGCACTACTTCCTTTACAACACAAACATCCCTTTACGGGCTTTAAGCCACTCTGAGGGTAGGGAAGGTCACACTCCAGGTGACAGGGCAATGGCACTCAACACAAGAGTCTCAACAATCGAGTAGACTACTCTCGACATCACGTCCAACGCACAAGCCAAGGCCCACTCCCGCATCCCACTCGATGCTCAACGAATACTCAGGCCAACCCTCGGGTGGCAAAGACCTAGCTCCACACTGAACATGCTAATGAAGGTGCTTCTCTCTAATAACCAAATTAAAACCACGGACGGATTAAGTCGTGACAAGCAACCTCCACACTACCCCCCAGCTACGAGGGTACTAAAAGAACTGGGCCGCAAAACGACTACGAAGCTTGCGGGAGGACAAGATGTCTCTACATCTTCCTCAAAAGCTACTAACTTGGCGACTTGCCAATCGACCGGGGTGGGTGGTGGAGACTCTGCTTTGTCCGCCTCTCACAGGGACTTCCACCACCACACTCATCGCATCAAGCAACACCAGAACGGCATGCCACAACCTCGTAACATCGGTCATCGGCCTCTCGAACACCAGTCATCCCAACACTTGGATGATAAACTCGATCCCGGCCAACCACCGGCTACTAGCGATGGGTCTCAAAACATCCACTCTACAAAGCTTCCACTTGCCAAACTCGGCGGCTCGATCAACGCCAACTATCTTATCGGCATAAACTGCCGATCAAGCCCTCCCGGAACCTCCGGCTACTGGAACTACAAGGAGGGGTGTCTCCTAAATAAACTCTACCACCGGGCTATCTATGCCCAAGACTCCTCACTACGCGCTACAAACTGCGCGCTGGGTCTCCGCTCTCTGTTAGCTAAAAGACACGCCATCAACTCCCTCATGGCCGGAGCACACTCTGCTCAAGGAGTCTCACTCTCGGCGTGCTAGCCTCTACCCCCTCCTCTAGGCAACTCAATCGCCAGGGCCAACTCGCCCAATGGGCTAAACAACCACGGGCGCGCCTCAACATCCATACAAACGGTCCAACTCCTCGGTCGGACATGCCAAGCGTCCCGCTCCTCGTGTGTGCGATCCACGCACTAGCGATCCGCACGAGCACCTCCACCCTCTCACTGGGGAGAACCACAATCGGGGCCACAAATGGCCTCACGGAGTCTAAGCTCTACCTCCCTGCTCGGGTGCGATCGACACACCGGCGATCCGCACAAAGCATAAAACCTAGCCCACGCTGGGCTCTCACCGCCAAACAAGGGTAACACATGTATACTAGATGCGGTATTGTAAAATAAAACCCTTAGCTTAATGAACTCGCACAAACTGACGGCCATGAGTACTCGATGATCATGGGGGCAACAACCCAGCGGGTTAGTCTCACGAATCTATGACTCGTGCTCGATACCAACTAGAAGAACCCGACCCAAAATACGGTCCTAAACCTAGGTTCTCACTCAAAGATGCAAGTTAAATATTTCACCGAGCGGTTTAGTGCTCATATTTAAAACCTTTCAAAACATTTAGAACGGGAATGCTTAAAACATAATCAACAACTTTGTTTAAGAAAACCAACGAAGTAAAACAAGCTCTGCCATTATATATAAAAACATTCAAAATAGTTCAAACAACTTTTCATAATGTTTCCCCTAGGACTCTGTCCCATCTACATGCTTTGAACAAATATGCAAACAATAAAGACAGAGTGCCAAGTGCTCCCATGATCAATCGGCTCCCTCCGCTTAGCCGTCCCGTCTTTGTCCCAAGTTACCTAGTGGAAAACCACGAGAAATAAGGGTGAGTATAAACATACTCAAGAAGAATCCCCAACCGGGGTACAATACGATACTTCAATCATCTAGCACCCTAGTATACATGCAAACAAAGCGATTACCAACACGGATCATAGCTCAACGAGCTTACAAGGCGAGAATCTGAATCCTCGGAAGTCTAATACTTCCGGCTAATGATTGGCTCTCATAACCAATCCCGGGACATCTCCGAGGGTCTTTCTCCCTCGCCAATTGATCACCTCAAAAACCGATCCCAAAGATGTCCGACACCCTCGAGGGTCTTTCTCCCTCGACCATATGATCGACTCAAAAGCCAATCCCAATGGGTGTCCTCAAGGGCCTCTTACCCTCGCTTATAACTGGACTATCGGAGAGTACCCGAAGTCCGCTATAAACAGGAAGGAACTGGTGTACTCACGAACATTAGCCCGGGAGCTCTCCGAACCGGCGACTAAAGCGTGTCGCGCAAACCGCATGCTCTTCTCGCAACCGGCGTAAATGCGGGGCCTAAGGGCAAACTACGCGCAGTGCACGCATGCCTAAGACTCGAAACGGTGTCACCGAACACGAGTGGTCACGAGGCCCTCGGCACTCATCTGTGCGCACTGCACCACCGACTGGAAGCTAAGAACCGGCCAAGGCGGCTTTGCACCGCTGGCGTGGTTCCGCTCTAGCAAAGCTACAAACTAGACTTATGCCGATGAGGTAGCTAATTCTCATTGGTCACGGGAGGGGGAGAAATAGCAATGTACGTTATGCTTAGCTTTACTTCCAATCGGTGGGGACAAAGTACGTGTAACGCCCGATTTTCTATTCCAGTTCGAGGTGCTTCCGTTGATTCGATGGTTGGTTGGGCCGTTAGAGCTGCTTTTGACCCTTAGGGGTATTTTGGTCTTTTGCTCCCGGCGGGATTTGTGGATTTTCGGGGCTTCGAGGCAGCTCTGCGCTTTGTTGAGGCTTGTGTGTTGGTGGTCTGCGAGTCCCTAGAGATGTTTGGGGTATTCGTTTGGGAGTTCGGTTGTGATTTGGGTTTTGGGCAAAGTGATCGTTGTTTGGGTGTTTCCTTTGGGATTCGAGCCCAGGCCCTTAGAGTGATTTGGGAGTTTGTTTAAGTGAGAGTTATTGTTTGGAAAAGGTTGCTTCACTGGTCTCGAAGGAGGAAGCCGGAAATGGGATTTAAGGACTTTAAGGCTTGTTTAAATTAGGAAAAGGGAAGAAAAATCAAGAAAGTCCCTTTCCCTTGTTTTGCAATCTCTCTCTCTCTCTCTCTCTCTCTCTCTCTCTCTCTCTCTAGCCGACCTCACCAAGAAAAACCCACCATGCCCTAGCCACCCAGCCATGCCCTAGCCACCCAGCCATGCCCTAGCCGCACCAGACGCCCTGCATCGCCCAGCCCAGGTGCGCCCAGATGCGTTGCATCGTCCAGCCCTAGCCGCGCCCTCGCTCCAGGCCGCCCAGGTCACACCCATGCCGCGCGTCTGCCGAGCCACCCCAGCGCCCGTCGATCGCCGCCGCGCCTTGGTCGCGCCGAGCCCAGATCGGCATCGCCCGAGCCGCCTCGTCTCGAAGTCGCTCGCCCTCAGAGGTCGTCGTGCCTTCCCGAGCGCCCCCGAGCCCGTCGCGTTGCGTCGCCTCGCGCGCGCGCCCGTGCGCCGTCCTCTGTCAAGCCGCGCCGTGTGTCATCGCCCAGCCGAGCTCGAGCCCTCGCTCGCCAGGCGCTTTGCCGCGCCAGCCCAGCGCGCGTGCTGCGCCGGCGCCCGCCTGCGCGCGCGGGCTGCGCGCGCGCCCACGCCGCCGCCCACTGTGCCCAGCGCTGTGCCCAGCCCGACTGCTGCTGTGTGTCTGTGGTTGGCCCGAGCCTTGTGGCTTCTCGGATGGTATTTTCCCGAGTCTTTTCTTCGTTGGGCCCCGATGTGTTGGCTGCTGTTTAGGGATTTGATTTGGGCTGCTTTATTTTATGTTTAGGTTGTTTGGGTTCGATTAGAGGCTCGAGGATCGCTTGGTTGAGTTATGATTATTTTCTCGCTTGTCCCGTAAGGATTTCTTACGTGGTTGTGTGGACCCTGCGATATGTCTCGATTGTGCCTTGTATGTTTGCTTTGATTGTTATGAGCATGATAGTGATAGGCAACTTTGTTTGATCTCTTGCTAGCATGTTTGTTGATTTTACATGTTAGTGCCATGCTAGGTTTGTCCTTCCAAAGATGCTTGTGATTCCCGTTTAAGTTGTAGTATCATGCTAGGTAAACGTGATTGATGTCGGTCATTGCTTGCTAGCCAGGAATCATTGATTTACTCGGTATTCTTGGATAGAGTAGTAGGGTTTGTCATCATCCAGAGGTGAGAGCGGACATAACGTGCTTTGTCCCCACGGTCGGGAGTAGAGCGAAGCATAACGTACTTGCTTCCCCGGCGGCCGATGTGGATGTAGCTACCACATCGGCATAAGCCTGGTTTGTAGCTCGCTAGAGCGGAACCACGCCAGCGGTGCAAGCTCGCCTTGGCGGTTCTTAGCTTCAGTCGGTGGTACAGGCTACAGATGAGTGCCGAGGGCCTCGCACTCATCGTGTTCGGTGACACCGCTTCCGAGTCTTAGGCATGCGTACAGCCCGCGTAGTTTGCCCTTAGGCCCCGCATTTACGCGCGGTTGCGAAGAGCATGCGGTGTCGCGCCGCACAGCGTTAGTGCTTGGCTCGGAGAGCTCCCGGGCTAATGTTCGTGAGTACACCAGTTCCTTCGATTTAGAGCGATCGCGGGTACTCTCCCGATAGTCCAGATTGTTAGCGAGGGTAAGAGGCCCTTGAGGACACCCATTGGGATTGGCTTTTGAGCCGATCAATTAGTCGAGGAGAAAGACCCTCGAGGGTGTCGGACATCTTGGGATCGGTTTTTGAGTGATCAATTGGCCGAGGGAGAAAGACCCTCGGAGATGTCCCGGGATTGGTTATGAGAACCAATCATTAGGCCTAAGTAGGAGACTTCCGATGATTCCGGAAGTAAGAGACTTCCGATGTTTCTAGATCTTATGTTATGAGCTCGTTGAGCTATGATCTGTGTTGGTAGTCGTTTGCTTGCATATTGAGGTGCTAGATGATGATGTATCGTATTGTACCCGGTTGGGGATTCTTCTCGAGTATGTTTATACTCACCCTTATTTATCTTTCAGGTAACTCGGGACAACACCGGGAGGGCGGCGAGGAGCCGATTGATCATGGGGAACCGCCGGCACTCTGCTTTTATTATTGCATTGTTAATTCAAAGATGTAGATGGACGGGAGAGTCCTAGGGAACATTGTTTAAAACGTTGCTTAAATTGTATCGTACATTTTATTAAACATCGCCGGGATGTTTTACTTTGTTGGATTGTTTAAATCGAAAATTGTTGGTTATGTTTTAAGGGCTCCCCCTTCTCATATGTTTTGAAAGGTTTTTAAATATAAGCTCAACCGCTTGTTATCATATTTAACTTGCATGCCGAGTAAGATCCCGGTGTTTAGGACCATGTTTTGGGTCGGGTTCTTACAATGCGTTATGTCCGCCCTCAACCCCTGAAGCAATGTACGTTATGCTTCGCTTTACTCCCGACCGGTGGGGACAAGGTACGTTATGTCCGCTCTCGATGTAAGAACCCGACCCTAAATACGGTCCTAAACCTAGGTTCTCACTCAAGATGCAAGTTAAATATTTCATCAAGCGGTTTAGTGCTCATATTTAAAACCTTTAAAAACTTTTAGAACGGGAATGCTTAAAACATAATCAACGATTTTGTTTAAGAAAACCAACGAAGTAAAACAAGCTCACCAAGATATATATAAAACATTCAAAACAGTTCAAACAACTTTTAATAATGTTTCCCTAGGACTCTGTCCCATCTACATCTTTGAACAAATATGCAAACAATAAAGACAGAGTGCCGCGGCTCCCATGATCATTCAGCTCCTCCTCGCCGTCCCTGTCTTTCCCAAGTTACTCGTGGAAAACCACAGAAATAAGGGTGAGTATAAACATACTCGATAAGAATCCCCAACCGGGGTACAATACGATACTTCAATCATCTAGCACCCTAGTATACATGCAAACAAGCATTAACATGCATCATAGCTCAACGAGCTTACAAGGCAGAATCTGAATCCTCTAAGTCTCCTACTTCCGGCTAATGATTGGCTCTCATAACCAATCCCAGGACATCTCCGAGGGTCTCTCCTCGGCCAATTGATCACTCAAAACCGATCCCAAAGATGTCCGACACCCTCGAGGGTCTTTCTCCTCGACCATATGATCACTCAAAAGCCAATCCCAATGGGTGTCCTCAAGGGCCTCTTACCCCGCTTATAAATCTGGACTATCGGAGAGTACCCAAGTCCGCTCTAAACAGAAGGAACTGGTGTACTCACGAACATTAGCCCGGGGAGCTCTCGAAATCGGCGACTAACGCGATGTGCGCGCACACCGCATGCCTGCAACCGGCGTAAATGTGGGGCCTAAGTACAAACTACGCGCGGGCACGCATGCCTAAGACTCGGAAACGGTGTCACCGAACACGAGAGTGCGAGGCCCTCGGCACTCATCTGCGCACCTGTACCACCGACTGGCACTAGAAACCGCCAAGGCAGGCTTGCACCGCTGGCGTGGTTTTTCGCTCTAGCAGAGCTACAAACTAGGCTTATGCCGATGTGGTAGCTAAATCCACATCGGCCGCCGGGGAAGCAATGTACGTTATGCTTCGCTCTACTCCCGACCGTGTGGGGACAAGGTACGTTATGTCCGCTCTCACCTCTAGATGATGACAACCCTAACACACTAGCTAGAGTATAGAGTAAACGATTCTGGCTAAACATACATAATCATCATCCATCATACATAACCTAGCATGATACTACGAACTTAAAGCAGGAATCTCAAGCATGCCGGAAGAACAATCCTAGCATGGCACTAACATGTACAAACAAGCGAACATGCTAGCAGGAATGCAATCACAAGTCATCCTATCCACTAATCATGTCCATAAAAGTAAACATGCATATAAGGCACATTCAAGAAAGCATCGCAGGTCCACACAACCACGGTAAGGAATCCTTACCCGAAACGAGCGAAAAATAACCTTCACAATCAAATAATGACCCTCGAGCTTTAAAGCGAAAACCGAGCAACCTAAGCATTTTAAAAGCATCCTAAATAAATATACAAAGACCAAGAAGCTTTAAAAATCTAAAAGGGATAGGTTCGGGAATTACCAACCGAGAAGGCACGGGGTCTCGCAGCAAGAAGGCGATTTTAAGGCCATTTGGCGTGCGGCAGCGAGGGGACGGCGCTGGCGCTGGTCGCGCGCAGACTACGACAGCGCGCAGCGCGCGCGCGGGCGGGCGACGCGACGAAGCGGCACGCACACGCAGACGCGACGGCTTTGACTGGCGCGCGCGCGGCAAAGCGGCAGCGTCGGGCGACGCGCGGCGCGGCAGGCGTGGCGCGGCAGGCGGCGCGCGCGTCTGGGCGGCTCGTGCGGAACGCGCGACGCTGCCTGGCTGGGCGAGGCGCGCGATCGGGCGCGCTTGGCCGCGGCGAGGCAGTGGCGTCTGGGGCACGCTGGGCATGGGCCGTGGCTGCGGCTGCAGAGCCGCCTGGTGCGCTGGGCAAATTGGCTACTGGTGCGCCCGCTGGCGAGCAGTGGCGAGCGGGTGCGGCTAGGGCGGCTAGGGTTTCTTGGTGAGGTCGGCTAGGAGAGAGTGAGAGAGAGAGAGAGAGAGAGAGATTTTTCCAAAACAAGGGGAATAGGATTTTCTTTCCTTTTCCTAATTTAAATGGGTCTAAAATCCCTTCCCAAGGCTTTCTCTTGCGTCCCAAGGCTAAAGAAATTCTTTTCTTTTTAACTAAATCATCTTTTTCTAAAAACTCCAATTTCACCATTAGGGCAGGGTTCAAATCTCAAAGGGACCAATTAAATTCCAATTAATTTTGCTATCAACCTAATGACTCCGAACTTCTAATCAACTAACCCAAACTACTTGGGTCTTGCAACCAACGTTAATCAAGTCTCAACGAAGGCCGAAATGACCCTGAAGCCCTGAAAATCCTCAACCTCTAACCGGGGAGCAAAATACCAAAATACCCTTAAAGGTTAAAACAGCTCTAACGGCCCATCCGAACATCCGAATAATGACCCGAAATCACCTGGGTACCCGAAATAGAAAACTGGGCCGTTACACTCAGCCTCTGGATGATGACAAACCCTACTATACTAGCTAAGAGTACAGAGTAACTGATTCCTGGCTAAACATACATATAATCATCAATCATACATAACCTAGCATGATACTACGAACTTAAAGCAGGAATTTCGAGCATGCTGGAAGAACAATCCTAGCATGGCACTAACATGTACAAACAAGCAAACATGCTAGCAAGAATGCAATCACAAGCTGTCCTATCCACTATTCATGTTCATAAAAGTAAACATGCATATAAGGCACAATCAAGAAAGCATCGCAGGGTCCACACAACCACGGTAAGGAATCCTTACCTGGAAACGAGCAGAAATAACCTTCACAATCAAATAATGACCCTCGAGCTTTAAAGCGAAATCGAGCAACCTAAGCATTTTAAAAGCATCCTAAATAAATATACAGCAGCCAGCAGCTTAAAAATCTAAAAGGGATAGGTTCGGGAATTACCAACCGAGAAGGCACGGGGTCTCGGCAGCAAGGGGGCAGTTTTGGGCGTTGCTGGAGTGCGGCCAGGCGCTGGCGCTGCTGCTGCGCTATTTCGGCGCTAACGGGCGCGCTTTGCGCGCTGGGCGGCGAGGGACGGCGCGGCGCGCGGCTGGCGCGCGGATCGCGACAGGGCGCAGCGCGCGGCTGGCGGCGGACGCGACGAAGCGGCACGGGCACGCAGACGCGCGGACGGTGCTGGCGCGGGCGCGCGCAGCGGGCGACGTGGTGCGGCGGCGGGCGCGGCTCGTGCGGGACGGCGCGCGCGCGCGTCTGGCGGGTCGGTGCGGACGCGCGCGCGCGTCTGGGGCGGCTCGGTGCGGAACGGCGCGACGCGCGTCTGGGGTGGGCGAGGCGGCATGACCGAGCGCCGCGGCGGGGCGATGCAGGGCGTCTGGGCACGCTTGGGCATGGGCATCTTCGCGATGCTGGCTGCTGCGTGCGCTGGCCGAGCAGTGCTGAGCGGGGGTGCGGCTAGGGCGGCTAGGGTTTCTTGGTGAGGTCGGCTAGGAGAGAGAGTGAGAGAGAGAGAGAGAGAGAGAGATTTTTCCAAAACAAGGGGAATAGGATTTCCTTTCCTTTTCCTAATTTAAATGGGTCTAAAATCCCTTCCCAAGGCTTTCTCTTGCGGGTCCCGGCTAAAGAAATTCTTTTCTTTTTAACTAAATCTTCTTTTTCTAAAAACTCCAATTTCACCATTAGGGCAAGGGTTCAAATCCCAATGGGACCAATTAAATTCCAATTAATTTTGCTATCAACCGGAATGTCTCCGAACTTCTAATCAACTAACCCAAACTCCTTGGGTCTTGCAACCAACATTAATCAAGTCTCAACGAAGGCCGAAATGACCCTGAAGCCCTGAAAATCCTCAAAGTCTGACCGGGGAGCAAAATACCAAAATACCCTTAAAGGTTAAAACAGCTCTAACGGCCCATCCGAACATCCGAATAATGACCCGAAATCACCTGGGTACCCGAAATAGAAAACTGGGCCATTACACTCGCCCGCGCGCGCGCGTCCTCGCTGCGGCATCCGTGCGTCCGTGCGTGCCGTGCCACAGCGACCAGCCTCCGACCTGCCGCCGCCAGGCTTGCGAGCAGCGACCCCAAGCTCGTGTCGCCGTGCGCGTGAGTTCCCGGTGAGCCGAGCTTGCTATTCTATTGTTGTTTAGACGTTTTAGATGCTGATTATTATTGGTTTGCTAGGTTCCCGCTCGCTAGCTCGGGATTGTTCCGCAGCTTAGGTTTTGTGTGTAGTTGCCCCGGCCAGGTAAGGATTTCTTACCGGAGTTGTATGGACCCTGCGATGTTCTATGTGATTGTTGTTTGTATGTTTGTTTGTGATTATCAGCATGTATAGTTTAGGTGCTCTGCTCAATTCTGACTAGCATGACTTCGTATGTTGTTCTCTCTTGTTAGCCCATGCTAGGTTGTTCCGTTCTAGCATGCTCATATCTGCTCTTGCTTCGTAGTACCATGCTAGGTTCGTTGTATCCGTTGAGCACGTTTTGGATTGTATTGGATTGTATGTTATTGATATGATAGGTTAATGTGTAGGTAGGTAGCATCATCCGGCCCGATGCATAAAGTATCTTGCATCCATGGCGGGGGACGCCGAGACGTTTCTCCGTCCTCGACCCCGTTAGGTTTAGCTAACCCGACCGGTAGGCCCCCGCAATCTTGGGTGAGGGTGGCGGATCGTTAAATGCCCCAACGGTCGGGATGATGACTTGGCATTGCCTCGTCCCCGACGATCGGCACGCGCCCTCGGCGTGTTCGGCGTAGCCCTTGATTGCCACTGTTAGGGCAAGGACCGCTTCTGGTGTAAGCCTACCACGACCGGTTCCTTAGCCTCGGTGCGGTGGTTCAGCCGACATAGTTCACGTGTCCGTGTCTCACACCCCTATGTCGGTGACACCGATCCGGAGATTTAGTTAGGCGTGGTGATCGGACATGGGCACTTGCCACTAGACCGGCACCCCATAGTTCTGCGCAGTAGCACGCGGTGCATGCTTACGCTCATTACAAATACGACCGAGAGCTCCTCGGGATCTTGAGCTAGTGCACCTTTCGTGACGATGCAAAGAGATGTGCCGTGAGGCCGAGACTTGGTTCTCGTATAGGGCGTATTGTGTGGTGTGGATTATTCCGGACTAAGACCCTGAGTTGGCATCCGAGGTCCAAGTGTGGACTTAAGCTATGTGCTCTGTTCTGTGTTTATATTCATAGCTTGCATACACTCATCTAGATGACCATGTGCATCGTATTGTACCCCGGTTGGGGATTCTTACTGAGTAATTCGTTACTCACCCTTACTTATCTTTCAGGTAACCGTGGCGCGAGGCAGGATGGCTGGAGGAGGAGCTATGATCATGGGAACTTGCTGTCGTCTCTGACTTTTTATTTCTATGACTCTTGTCTTTTATTTTCCCCTGAATGCATGTAGTCGGGCACAGAGCCCTAGGATGTTTTCTGTATGTTTTCGTGGATTCCTGCTTTATTGAATTGAGGATGTTTCAAATGTTTTAAGAAATCTCTGATCAGAGTGTACGTTTGGAAATGTATTTGACTTGAAACAGGTGCTTGGAGACAGGGACAGGTTTCAGCAAACTATCTTTATTTCTGATTGAACCTTGATTGTTTTGTTTTAATTGGGAATCCTAAAATTATTTGCATATTGTCCTTTACTTTGAATGCATGCATTGGGGTAAAGGCCTATTTAGAACCCTTTTTGGGTCGGGTCTTTACACAACTCCTCGGTCCGACATGCCAAGCGTCCTGCTCCTCAGAGTGCGATCAACGCACTAGCGATCTGCACGAGCACCTCCACCCTCTCACTATGGGAGAACCACAACTGGGCCACAAATGGCCTACGGGAGTCTAAGCTCTACCTCCCTCTGGGTGCGATCGACACACTTCGGCGATCGCACAAAGCATAAAACCTAGCCCACGCTGGGCTCTCACCGCCAAACAAGGGTAACACATGTATACTAGATGCGGATTGTAAAATAAAACCCTTAGCTTAATGAACTCGCATACAAACTCGACGGCCACGAGTACTGATGATCATGGGGGCAACAACCTGCAAAGCAGGTTAGTCTACAGAATCTATGACTCTGTGCTCTGATACCAACTGTAAGAACCCGACCCAAAATACGGTCCTAAACCTAGGTTCTGTAAGAACCCGACCCAAAATACGGTCCTAAACCTAGGTTCTCACTCAGCATGCAAGTTAAATATTTCACCGAGCGGTTTAGTGCTCATATTTAAAACCTTTCAAAACATTTAGAACGGGGAATGCTTAAAACATAATCAACAACTTTGTTTAAGAAAACCAACGAAGTAAAACAAGCCTGGCCAGTATATATAAAAACATTCAAAACAACTTTTTATAATGTTTCCCCTAGGACTCCTGTCCATCTACATGCTGAACAAATATGCAAACAATAAAGACAGAGTGCCGGCAGCTCCCATGATCAATCAGCTCCCTCCGCTTAGCCGTCCCTGGTCTTTGTCCCAAGTTACACGTGGAAAACCACAGAAATAAGGGTGAGTATAAACATACTCGGTAAGAATCTCAACCGGGGTACAATACGATACATCAATCATCTAGCACCCTAGTATACATGCAAACAAAGCACCAACATGCATCATAGCTCAACGAGCTTACAAGGCGAGAATCTGAATCCTCGGAAGTCTCCTACTTCCTACTAATGATTGGCTCTCATAACCAATCCCGGGACATCTCCGAGGGTCTTTCTCCTCGGCCAATTGATCAACTCAAAAACCGATCCCAAAGATGTCCGACACCTCGAGGGTCTTTCTCCCTCGACCATATGATCACCTCAAAAGCCAATCCCAATGGGTGTCCTCAAGGGCCTCTTACCTGGCTATAACTGACTATCGGAGAGTACCCAAGTCCGGCTCTAAACAGAAGGAACTGTGTACTCACGAACATTAGCCCGGGAGCTCTCCGAACCGGCGACTAAAGCGTGTGCGCGCGCACCGCGCATGCTCTTCTCGCAACCGGCGTAAATGCGGGGCCTAAGGGCAAACTACGCGGGCCAGTACGCATGCCTAAGACTCGAAACGGTGTCACCGAACACGAGAGTGCGAGGCCCTCGGCACTCATCATGCGGCTGTACCACACCACCACCGACTGGCTAAGAACCGGCCAAGGCAGCTTGCACCGCTGGCGGTGGTTTCGCTCTAGCAGCTACAAACTAGGCTTATGCCGATGAGGTAGCTAATTCTCATTGGTCACGGGGGGGGAGAAATAGCAATGTACGTTATGCTTAGCTTTACTTCCAATCAGTGGGGACAAAGTACGTTATGTCCGCCCTCAACCCCTGAAGCAATGTACGTTATGCTTCGCTTTACTCCCGACCGGTGGGGACAAGGTACGTTATGTCCGCTCTCGGCCTCGGATGATGACAAACCCTACTATACTAGCTAAGAGTACAGAGTAACTGATTCCTGGCTAAACATACATATAATCATCAATCATACATAACCTAGCATGATACTACGAACTTAAAGCAGGAATTTCGAGCATGCTGGAAGAACAATCCTAGCATGGCACTAACATGTACAAACAAGCAAACATGCTAGCAAGAATGCAATCACAAGCTGTCCTATCCACTATTCATGTTCATAAAAGTAAACATGCATATAAGGCACAATTAAGAAAGCATCGCAGGGTCCACACAACCACGGTAAGGAATCCTTACCTGGAAGCAAGTGGAGAATAGCTATCACAACCAAAAAGACCCTCGAGCTTAATACGAACTCGAGCAACCTAGGCATAAATAAAGCATCCTAAGTAAATACATACAGCAGCCAGCAGCTTAAAAAAAATGAAAGGGAAAAGGCTCGAGAATTACCAACCGAGAGGACACGAGCTCTCGGCAACAAGGGCAGGCTGGGGCGCTGCTGGTGCGGCAGGGAGTTGGGCGCTGGGCTCGGGCGCGCGGCAAGGCGAAAGAACGCTGGGCGCTGGGCGTAAGGCGTCGCGGCGGGGCGGCGATCGTGCAGTGGCGCGCACGGCAACGCAACTCGCTGCGTCTGATGCGCGAGCGAAGCCGAGCTGGCTGGTTGGCGTTGGCGCGAAGCGAACGTCTGAATCGCTGGGCGTGATGCGCTGCAGCGCATGGGCTGGCGTCGCCGAGCGCGTCGGCGGTGATGGGTGTGCGACGGTGGGAGCTTACGCCGGCAGCGTCACGGTGGTCGGGCGGCGGTAGGCCGGGCGGTCGTGCGGGTGGCTCGGGCGGTGTGGTCTGGTGCGGCGCAGGGCCTGTGCGGGCAGGTGTGGTGCGATGGACGGTGCGTGCGGGCTGGGTGGCTCGGTGGGTGGTTCGATGGTGTGGCTAGGGCTGCTCGGCTAGGGTTTTAGGAGAGAGAGAGAGAGAGAGAGAGAGAGACGGCCAACAAGGGGAAAAATAGGGGTTTCTTGATTTTTCCTTCTCTTCCTTATTTTAAATAGGGTTAGGAAACCTAAAATTCCCTTCCCAAGGATTTTTCTCTTGCGGGTCCCGGCTAAAGAAATTCTTTTCTTTTTAACTAAATCTTCTTTTTCTAAAAACTCCAATTTCACCATTAGGGCAAGGGTTCAAATCCCAATGGGACTAATTAAATTCCAATTAATTTTTGCTATCAACCGGAATGGAAAACGGGGCCGTTACAATACTCCCCCCCTTAAAAGACTTTCGTCCCCGAAAGTCCTAAGACGAAAACAACTCTAGAAAAACTCCACTGGTTCTTAACCAACCAAGCTCCTGAAAAAGACAACACAAATCCTTCTTTGAAACCGAACCCTCTTGGGTTCCCAAAGGCTCCAAGCCCAACAGACACCGAGTCTGCCACGAACTATCTCCACCAAAACTGAACTAACACTGAGCTTCGAAGAAAACATGCGATAACTAGTCGGTGAGCCACATCCTCTGACTCGCACCAACTCTCAAACGGTCTTACGACTCTAGGGCTCACTTATCCATGCTAACCCAACTCGGAACGCCTCTCTACGGTGCTACTCTCAGCAAACTCGTGAACGGGTCACAAGCTCTAAAACTCAACGCCACGCTCCAAGATAACTTCTCGAATGCTCATAGTCATGTTATCAAACACCTCGACCCTTCACCATGCTTGACCAAACAATCAACCTCCCGTGTTTAAGAAACTAAACGGCCTACTCATACTTCGCAAGAGACTGCGAACCCCACCGGTTGCCTACAATCCTTAACGAAATCCAATTCGAACCACTAATCGGTGATCGATCCTAGGCAACCTTCTCCAAATAGCATGCGTCCACAACACTAAAGCAACCATCTTACGAGAAATCGAAGCACCAAAGCCAAGGGCACTTCTGCTGTTCACCAAACGGCTACCACCACACACACTAGCCGATACTTCACCTTCGCCCACCCCGAACGACAGTGGTCCGAGAACAGCTCCACCCACCCAAACTAATAAGCGGAGCCCTCAACGGCCGACAAAAACTTTCCAATGCAATCCGATCAGCCACCGCCTAGGTGAACATCGCCAGACAGAAAACAAACAACATTCCTCTCACGGAAACCTCGGCAAAGAAGGAATAAAACATTACGTGGCTACTAGCAACACGATAGCCGAGGATCGAAACTCAAGGGCTTTACCACCCAATGCCACGGCACCTCTGTGCCAACTCACTCAACCGTGGCTCACTAAAATGCCAACTGCGAATGCACAACGACTAAAAGAAAAGCCCGAGAAAGGCTTGCTTAGCAGAAACTCAAACCAAGCTTATAACGAGCAAAGCTCGCCTCCAAGCTGCCACTCAACTCTTAAGCCCATCTGGCTGCTCCAAGGACTTCCTCCTTATAGCTTAGACCTAACTCTTCTTCCAATCCAGAAACTCCACCCACGAAACATCGCGAGGAATAAGGATAGCGACGACCACAAGCTTGCGGATCCTGAACAACACGAGTCGGCAAGACTACCTCAAAAGTTAAAACTCGAGGCCGGTATCCACGGTGCAACTCAACTACCCAAGAACTAAGGGGTTCCACAAACTCCAAAGATCCAACAACCTTCCGCCAACAACTCAAGCCCTGGAACTGG
Source organism: Sicyos edulis (assembly GCA_036507275.1). Taxonomy (NCBI): domain Eukaryota; kingdom Viridiplantae; phylum Streptophyta; class Magnoliopsida; order Cucurbitales; family Cucurbitaceae; genus Sicyos; species Sicyos edulis. Next base: position 16,530,762 of record CM071851.1, read on the forward strand.
CTGGATTTCGCCCTCGCGGGAACAAACACTTTCCGCTTGCTATCAAACAGACGCAGGGACACTCTCGCTAGGCTGACCACTGCGCTACTCTGATCAACTACACAACTCAGGAGCTAAGCTGACTCTTCCTCTACAGGAACGATTTCCTAGCAAGCGGACTTCCGGGACAAAAAATTTCACACACGCTCGCTGTCTTGCTCAAACTCAACGGTAGCAACCACCAACTCTCTCACAAGAAACATCCAAGGATTCCTCAATCGCTTGAACCACCAACTAAGCACTAGCGGTACTACTCAACCGCTGAGGGGGTGGCCAACTCCCAAAACTACCTGACTAGGAACAAGTCCTCAGGCGACGCCAACTTGGTCCAACCAAGCTAGCCCTAGAAAACAGCAAAGGAACCAAACCTTGGCCAACGCCAAGCACCACCTTGCTAAGAATTCTAAAAAAAAAACCAACGCGGAGGCTACTAAGAACAACTCCGACTTGTCAACCGCCTACAAGCATCCAAAGAACTCAACCGAGGAACACCGCTCGGTCCGACTGAGCTCGTGGTGAGGCTCTCCACAACTTAGGGTTCCTCCGACGCCCTCCGACTCACACTGCACTGCCGCCAAACGGTCTAACAGGACATAACCTACACAAGCACATCTCCTCCAAAGATCTCAACTGTGGCTGGCCAAAAGCTCTTCCTTGCCACATCTCAGTAGCAAGCACGGGCGATGCTCCACACAATCTGAAAAGTGCCTTACCACACTTGATGCAATGAGCGGCCGCTCGCCCCGCCTGCGGACGATCTCGAGCTCTAACTGCGGTCGGCGCTGATCGCGACCCTAGATCGCCCTCTATCGGCGAGTCTGCTATCCACTGAAAGGGAACAATCGGAAGACCCAAACTTCCTCTTGCTCAAAGCATCACCACATCGTAGCTTCTATCCAGGTAAGGATTCGAACAACTCTCTTAGCCATGGCGGCCGAAATTACGCGATTATGCTACCATCGCCTTGTTCGGGCCCAATCGAACTCCAACCATCGATCAAAAAGAAATGCCTCTACCAGGTGTCAAGGGCCAACTAGCATAACTTTCCTACGCAACAACCAAAGCTCACAGCACGGTAACCTCTCAACCCAAGTTAGGGCACTTGCCAAGAACTAAAGTCCTAACTCCTCGGAATCGAGCACTTGTTTTCACAACCCAAAACCCCTCGTGGTTCTTGAAAAATACACCACGGAATGAGCTACACAAAAGTACATTGGCGTGTACGGCTCCAACTTGGTTCCTTAAGATCCAAACCAACAAGTATTCTCACACAAGGCAACTTTTGCCTCCCAATAGAGCCACTTCTAGCAAAGGAGCAACAAGAGTTCAACCCACTCGGTGGTCAACTCACCACGGAATGCCACATTGGTCGACTCACTCTTACAAGAGCATAGCCACACCAAGCTAACTTACCGCCTACCGATGGTCCACTAAACGTGCTCCGATCAACCATCCAACTCATGGCTCTAACGGTGGGATCAACCACGCATCATCGATGCCAACCCTACTCATATTAGGGTAACTCCAGTAAATCGAATCACACTACCATCCAACCGGCTCACAAGCCCACAACACAAAGCGCGAGATCTCGGACGCGCTAGCCCTTAACAACCAACAAAGATCCTTTGTACCCAACTATCGGTGACCACAAAAGCTCCCGCTTATCCCTCGAACGACCTCAAACTTGTAGTTCTCTAGCTACCACCGAGCTAGATCTCTTATGCAACCCAAATAGGTGAAATCTCATGAATGGGTACAGGACTAGTGGGGATGCTAAACTCCGGGCGGGTCCTAGAACCACCTGCACAGAAAGTGCCAACTGGCCTGAATCTAGGCCTCCTCTCAAAGCTTGGTGCCAACGGGCACTACTTCCTTTACAACACAAACACCCCTTTACGGGCTTTAAGCCACTCTAAGGGTAGGGAAGGTCACACTCCAGGTGACAGGGAAATGGCACTCAACACAAGAGTCTCAACAATCGAGTAGACTACTCTCTCACATCACGTCCAACAGACAAGCCAAGGCCCACTCCCGCATCCCACTCGATGCTCAACGAATACTCAGGCCAACCCTCGGGTGGCAGCACCTAGCTCCACACCTGGAACATGCTAACAGAAGGTGCTCTTCTCTAATAGCCAGCTGAAAACCACGAACGGAATAAGTCCTGACAAGCAACCTCCACACTACCGCCTGGCTACGAGGGTACAAAAAGAATCGGCCGCACACAACGATCAGAGGCTTGCGGGAGGACAAGATGTCTCTACATCTTCCTCAAAAGCTACTAACTTGGCAACTTGCCAATCGACCGGTGGGTGGTGGAGACTCTACTTGTCCGCCTCTCACAGGGACTTCCACCACCACACTCACTTTGCATCAAACAACACGAGCAACGCGCCTCGACCTCTAAACATCCGGTCATCGGCCTCTGAACACCAGTCATCACAACACTTGGATGATAAACTCGATCCTGCCAACCACCTTGCTTGCTAGCGATGGGTCTCAAAACATCCACTCTACAGCTTCCACTAGCCAAACTCGGCGGCTCGATCAACGCCAACTATCTTATCAAAGATAAACTTGCTGATCAAGCCCTCCCGAGAACCTCCGGGGCTACTGGAACTACAAGGAGGGGTGTCTCCTAAATAAACTCTACCAGCTGGGCTATCTATGCCCAAGACTCCTCACTTCGCGCCACAAATCGCTCTGGTCTCCGCTCTGTTAGCTAAAAGACCTGCCATCAACTCCTTGATGGCTGGAGCACACTCTGCTCAAGGAGTCTCACTCTGAGGCGTGCTAGCCTCAACCCCCCCTACTCTTGGCAACTCATCTGCCAGGGCCAAAGGTGGCCTACGGGGCTAGACAACCCTAGACGTGGCCTCAACATCCATACAAACGGTCCAACTCCTCGGTCGGACATGCCAAGCGTCCTGCTCCTCAGAGTGCGATCCACGCACTAGCGATCGGCACGAGCACCTCCACCCTCTCACTAGGGGAGAACCACAACTGGGCCACAAATGGCCTACGGGAGTCTAAGCTCTACCTCCCTCTGGGTGCGATCGACACACTGGTGATCTGCACAAAGCATAAAACCTAGCCCACGCTGAGCTATGATCAATTGGCCGAGGGAGAAAGACCCTCGGAGATGTCCCGGGATTGGTTATGAGAACCAATCATTAGGCCGGAAGTAGGAGACTTCCGATGATTCCGGAAGTAAGAGACTTCCGATGTTTCTAGATCTTATGTTATGAGCTCGTTGAGCTATGATCTGTGTTGGTAGCTGTTTGCTTGCATATTGAGGTGCTAGATGACTGATGTATCGTATTGTACCCCGGTTGGGGATTCTTACTGAGTATGTTTATACTCACCCTTATTTATCTTTCGGGTAACTCGAGGACAACACCGGGAGGGTCAAGCGAGGAGCCGATTGATCATGGGGAACCGCCGCACTCTGTCTTTTATTATTGCATTGTTAATTCAAATGTAGATGGACAGAGTCCTAGGGGAACATTGTTTAAAACGTTGCTTAAATTGTATCGTACATTTTATTAAACACTGGCCAGGATGTTTTACTTTGTTGGATTGTTTAAACTGAAAATTGTTGGTTATGTTTTAAGGGCTCCCCCTTCTCATATGTTTTGAAAGGTTTTTAAATATAAGCTCTGAACCGCTTGTTATCATATTTAACTTGCATGCTGAGTAAGATCCCAGGTTCAGGACCATGTTTTGGGTCGGGTTCTTACAGTACGTTATGTCCGCCCTCAACCCCTGAAGCAATGTACGTTATGCTTCGCTTTACTCCCGACCGGTGGGGACAAGGTACGTTATGTCCGCTCTCAGCCTCTGGATGATGACAAACCCTACTATACTAGCTAAGAGTACAGAGTAACTGATTCCTGGCTAAACATACATATAATCATCAATCATACATAACCTAGCATGATACTACGAACTTAAAGCAGGAATTTCGAGCATGCTGGAAGAACAATCCTAGCATGGCACTAACATGTACAAACAAGCAAACATGCTAGCAAGAATGCAATCACAAGCTGTCCTATCCACTATTCATGTTCATAAAAGTAAACATGCATATAAGGCACAATCAAGAAAGCATCGCAGGGTCCACACAACCACGGTAAGGAATCCTTACCTGGAAGCAAGTGGAGAATAGCTATCACAACCAAAAAGACCCTCGAGCTTAATACGAACTCGAGCAACCTAGGCATAAATAAAGCATCCTAAGTAAATACATACAGCAGCCAGCAGCTTAAAAAAAACGAAAGGGAAAAGGCTCGAGAATTACCAACCGAGAGGACACGAGCTCTCGGCAGCAAGGGCAGGCTGGGGCGCCACTGGTGCGCAGGAGGAGCCGGGCGCTGGCTCGGCGCGCGGCAAGGCGAAAGAACGCTGGGCGCTGGCGAGGCAAGCGCTGGCGCTGGGCGTCTGCGGCAGACGAGCGATCGTCGCAGTCGCGGCGCGCACGGCAACGTCTGCCTGCTCGCGGGGCGACGCGCGCGAGCGCAGTGCGAGCTCGGCTGGTTGGCGCGCGGCGAACGCTGGCTTCTTTGGGCGTGATGCGCTGCAGCGACGGCCGAAGCGTCGCCGAGCGCGTCGGGCGGTGATGGGTGTGCGATGGTGGGGCTTCGTCGGCAGTGTCGCGTGGTGGGCGGCGGCGCAGGCCGGGCGGTCAGTGCAGTGGCTCGGGCGGGTGTGTGCGTGCGCGCGCGGGGGCGTGCGGGCGGTGTGGTGCGATGGACGGTGAGTGCGGGCTGGGTGGCTCGGTGGGTGGTTCGATGGTGTGGCTAGGGTTGCTCGGCTAGGGTTTTAGGAGAGAGAGAGAGAGACGGCCAACAAGGGGAAAAATAGGGGTTTCTTGATTTTTCCTTCTCTTCCTTATTTTAAATAGGGTTAGGAAACCTAAAATTGCCTTCCCAAGGATTTTTCTCTTGCGGGTCCCGGCTAAAGAAATTCTTTTCTTTTTAACTAAATCTTCTTTTTCTAAAAACTCCAATTTCACCATTAGGGCAAGGGTTCAAATCCCAATGGGACTAATTAAATTCCAATTAATTTTTGCTATCAACCTAATGGAAAACGGGCCAAGTCTGTTCTCTCACTCAAAGATGCAAGTTAAATATTTCACGAGCGGTTTAGTGCTCATATTTAAAACCTTTCAAACATTTAGAACGGGGAATGCTTAAAACATAATCAACAATTTTGTTTAAGAAAACCAACGAAGTAAAACAAGCCTGGCCAGTATATGTAAAAACATCCAAAACAGTTCAAACAACTTTTAATAATGGTTCCCCTAGGACTCCTGTCCATCTACATGCTGAACAAATATGCAAACAATAAAGACAGAGTGCCGGCGGCTCCCATGATCATTCAGCTCCCTCCGCTAGCATCGTCGTCCGTGTTGTCCCAAGTTAGCCGGTGGAAAACCACAGAAATAAGGGTGAGTATAAACATACTCAAGAAGAATCTCCCAACCGGGGTACAATACGATACATCAATCATCTAGCACCCTAGTATACATGCAAACAAGCATTACCAACACAGATCATAGCTCAACGAGCTTACAAGGCGAGAATCTGGAATCCTCGGAAGTCTCCTACTTCCGGCCTAATGATTGGCTCTCATAACCAATCCCGGACATCTCCGAGGGTCTTTCTCCCTCGGCCAATTGATCACCTCAAAAACCGATCCCAAAGATGTCTCACACCCTCGAGGTCTTTCTCCCTCGACCATGATCACTCAAAAGCCAATCCCAATGGGTGTCCTCAAGGGCCTCTTACCCTCGCTATAACTGGACTATCGGAGAGTACCCAAGTCCGGCTCTAAACAGAAGGAACTGGTGTACTCACGAACATTAGCCCGGGAGCTCTCCGAACCGGCGACTAACGCGTGTGCGCGCACACCGCATGCGCTGCTGCTGCAGGCGTAAATGTGGGGGCCTAAGTACAAACTACGCGCCAGTGCACGCATGCCTAAAGACTCGGAAACGGTGTCACCGAACACGAGAGGTGCGAGGCCCTCGGCACTCATCCATGCGGCTGTACCACCGACACTGCTAAGAACCGCCAAGGCGGCTTGCACCGCTGGCGGGGTTCCGCTCTAGCAGCTACAAACTAGGCTTATGCCGATGAGGTAGCTAATTCTCATTGGTCACCGAGGGGGAGAAATAGCAATGTACGTTATGCTTAGCTTTACTTCCAATCAGTGGGGACAAAGTACGTTATGTCCGCCCTCAACCCCTGAAGCAATGTACGTTATGCTTCGCTTTACTCCCGACCGGTGGGGACAAGGTACGTTATGTCCGCTCACCTCTAGATGATGACAAATCCTACTATACTAGCTAAGAGTACAGAGTAACTCGATTCTGGCTAAACATACATATAATCATCAATCATACATAACCTAGCATGATACTACGAAACTTAAAGCAGAATTTCGAGCATGCTTGGAAGAACAATCCTAGCATGGCACTAACATGTACAAACAAGCAAACATGCTAGCAAGAATGCAATCACAAGCTGTCCTATCCACTATTCATGTTCATAAAAGTAAACATGCATATAAGGCACATTCAAGAAAGCATCGCAGGGTCCACACAACCACGGTAAGGAATCCTTACCTGGAAACGAGCAGAAATAACCTTCACAATCAAATAATGACCCTCGAGCTTTAAAGCTAAACCGAGCAACCTAAGCATTTTAAAAGCATCCTAAATAAATATACAGCACCAGCAGCTTTAAAAATCTAAAAGGGATAGGTTCGGGAATTACCAACCGAGAAGGCACGGGGTCTCGCAGCAAAGGGGGCGCTTTTTGGGCGTGTGGTGCAATGGGGCGCTGCTCGAGAGCTAACGGCGCTGGCTTTGGGCGCGGCTGGCGCGCAGGGACAGCGCCGCGCTGGCCGCGCGCGATCGCGACAGGCGCAGCGCAGCGCGCGCGGCGACGACGCGACGGCTGGGCGCTGGCGCGCGATGCGCGATGGACGACGCGGCGTGTGCGCGGTCTCGGCTCGGACGCGCGCGCGCGCGCGTCTGGGCGGTCTGGTGCGGGACGTTGCGGCGCGTTTGGGCGGCCTGGTGCGGAACGGCGCGACGACGCTGCTCTGGCTGGGCGAGGCAAGGCGATCGGGCGCGCTCGGCATGGGCGATGCGTAGGCGCGTCTGGCACGCTGGGCATGTCTTTATCTTTGCTGATGCGGGCCTGCTGCCGTGCGCTGGGCCGAGCAGTGGCCGAGCGGGGTGCGGCTAGGGCGGCTAGGGTTTCTTGGTGAGGTCGGCTAGGAGAGGGAGTGAGAGAGAGAGAGAGAGAGATTTTTCCAAAACAAGGGGAATAGGATTTTCTTTCCTTTTCCTAATTTAAATGGGTCCAAAATCCCTTCCCAAGGCTTTCTCTTGCGGGTCCCGGCTAAAGAATTTCTTTTCTTTTTAACTAAATCTTCTTTTTCTAAAAACTCCAATTTCACCATTAGGGCAAGGGTTCAAATCTCAATGGGACCAATTAAATTCCAAAAAATTTTGCTATCAACCGGAATGTCTCTGAACTTCTAACCAACTAACCCAAACTCCTTGGGTCTTGCAACCAACATTAATCAAGTTTCAACGAAGGCCGAAATGACCCTGAAGCCCTGAAAATCCTCAACCTCTGACCGGGGAGCAAAATACCAACATACCCTTAAAGGTTAAAACAGCTCTAACGGCCCATCCGAACATTCGAATAATGACCCGAAATCACCTGGGTACCCGAAATAGAAAACTGGGCCTTTACACACAAACTCCACTCGGCCAAACCAACAAACTCGGCCCCTCAACGGCCGACCGCAAATATTCCAACGCAATCCTACCAGCAACTAGTCCAAGAAAACATCGACAGCCAAGGAAGCAACCAACAATCCCCTCATGGCAATCTCGAGAAGTAAGGAAGAAAACAACACGGGGCTACCTGCAACTCAACAGCTTGAGGATACCAACTCAAAGGTCTAACCAACCAATGCCACGACACCACTATGCCAACCCACTCAGCTTTGGCTAAACTAAATGCCAACTATAAACGCGCAACAACTAGGAGCAAAGCCTGAGAAAGGCTTGCTCTGCATAACTCAACTCAAGCTTACAACCGGCGAAGCTCGCCTCCAAGGACATGCCACTCTCAAGTCCAACTGGCTAAACAAAAGACTTCCTCCTTTTAGCTTAGGCCTAACTCATCTTCCAACCAGAGACTCCACAACAGGAACATCTCAAGGAATACGAATAACGACAACCACGATGCTGGCGAATTGCAAGCAACATGAACCTGACAAGGCTACCTCAAAAGTTAAGGCTCGAGGCTGGCACCCACGGTGCAACTCAACGACCATAGAAACTAGGGGTTCCTCAAACTCCAATGATCCAACAACTTCTAACAGCAACTCAACCACTTAAACTGGTTGACCTCCGTCCTCACGGGGTCGAACAACTAGTTGCTTGCTATCAACACCATGCAAGAATTCCTCTGGATGGGCTGACCGCTGTGCCACCCTGATCAACTCCACAACTCAGGAGCTATGCTGCTCCTCCTAAATGGGGACGATTCCCCAGCAAGCAGACTTCCGAAGGACAACGAACTTCACACACGCTCGCTGTCTTGCTCAACCCAAGGGCAACAATCCAACTCTCTCAGAAATAACAGCAGAGAGATTCCACAATCGATTGAACCACCAACTTAGAACTAGCAGTACTTATCCAAACACGGAAGGAGGTGCCAACTTCTGAACTTTCCAAACAAGAACAAGTCCTCAGGGCCACGCCCGCTTGCTCCAACCAAGCTAGCTCTTACAACAACATGGGAACCAAACCTTGGCCAACGCCAAGCACCAACTGATGACAGTTTCGAAACCAACGCGGAGGTACCAAAAAACAACACTAGCTTGTCAACCGACTACAAGCTTCCAGCAACTCAACCGACGAACACTGCCTGGGTCTGACTGAGCTCTGGTGAGGCTCTCCACAACCTAGGGTTCCTCCTATCACCCTCCGACACACACTATCGTCAAATGGTCTATCAGACAACTGGCTACACGAGCACAACTCTATCCAGCATCTCAACTATGCTTGTAACGACCCAGGTTTTTCTTCCCGGTCTTCCAGGTATGCCCTAGGGGTATTTTGGTAATTTGGTCGGGCCGTCAGGGTCGTTTGTGTCTTTTCCAGTTACTAAAATTATTGGATGGTTTTTGTAGGTTTTTGGAGGGGTTTGAGGTTTGGTTTGAGCAAGGTTTGATGCAAAAGTAAAAATAAAGGAAATTGTGCTGCAGCCGGGGTTTGAACCCGGGTCTCCTGGGAAGCTTGTAGAGAGGTGTGCCAATTGAGCCATTAGGTGCTCTTGTTGCTCTTTCTGCATCACTTCTTAGTTAACCTTGGATTTTGGAGTTTTGGTGCATTTGGTTAAATGAAATAGTATTAGGTTATTCCATCTTCTTCTCCAAAACACCTCTTGGCCGCCCAAGCTCTCCATCTCCATAGCCTTGCCGATTCTTCATCCTTGCATCTCCTTGGGTTCGATCATCATCATTCCGGGTAGGTATTGATCTTCTTCTTCTTCTTCTCATCCGTTTGGTGTGCGTTTGGCCAAGTGAAAAGAGGTGTGTTGTGTGTGTTGTGTTGATTGCAACCCGGTAGTGTAGTGTAGCCGAGCCAAGAAGCACGACGCCCCGATCGCCTGACGCGCCAGATCTGTCCCAAGAAATTGCTGTTCGCCCAAGAAAGACAGATCGCTTCTCGCTGCGCACGCCACGTCCGGCCCGATCGCTTCGCCACGCCCAGATCTGTCCCAGCCTTGAGCTTTGCCGTTCGCCCAGCAAAGAAGACAGACGCCGCTGACGCCGCGACGCCGAGGTCTCGCCAGGCGCCAGCGCCACCGTCCAGCTGCGCCGCGCGTCGCCCATCGCGCGCCCCTCGCGCGCGTCGCGTCGCCGCCGCTGCGCCCTCGCGCCGTCCGCTTGCCCAAGCGCTCGCTTTCGCGCCGCCGCCGCGCTCGCCGCGCGCGTGCCGCGCTGCCTAGCCGCGCAGCAGCGCGCCAGCGCAGCGTCCGTCTTGCCGTGCCAGCGCTCGTCTGCTGCCGTGCCCGGCTACGCGGCCCCCAAGCTCGTGTCGTCGCGCCGCGTGAGTTCCCGAGCCAAGCTTGCTGTTCTATTGTTGTTTAGATATTTTAGATGCTGATTATTGTTGGTTTGCTAGGTTCCCGCCGCTAGCTCGGGATTGTTCCGCAGCCTTAGGATTTGTGTGTAGAAGTCTTCCACCAAGGTAAGGATTTCTTCACGGGGTTGTGTGGACCTCTGCGGTATATTTGTGATTGTTGTTTTGTATGCCCGTATGATTACTAGCATGTTTATCTCTAGGTGCTCTGTTCAATTCTGATCGGCATGAACTCTTGTATTGTTTCTCATGTTAGCCCATGCTAGGTTGTTCTATTCTAGCATGTTCGATATCTCGTTCTTGCTTCGTAGTATCATGCTAGGTTCTTTGTATCCGATGAGCACGTATTGACCGCATTGATTGAATCGTTATTATTGTTAAGGGTTAGAATTGAGGTAGATAGAATCATCCGGGCCCGATGCATAAAGTATCTTGCATCTATGGCAAGGACGTTCGAGACAGCTTCTCCGTCCTTGGACCCCGTGAGGGATTAGCTATCCCAACCGGTAGGCCCCGCAATCTTGGGTGAGGGTGGCGATCGTTAAATGCCCCAACGGTCGGGATGATGACTTGGCATTGCCTCGCCCCCGGCAGTCGGCACGTCCTCGCGTGTTCGGCCGTAGCCCTTGATTGCCACTGTTAGGGCAAGGACCGCTTCTGGTGTAAGCCTACCACGACCGGTTCCTTAGCCTCAAAGTGCGGTGGTACAGTGACATAGTTCACGTGTCCGTGTCTCACACCCCTATGTCGGTGACACCGATCCGGAGATTTAGTTAGGCATGGTGGATCGAACTCGGGCGGCTTGCCACTAGACCCGGCACTTCGAGTTTGCGGTAGCATGCGGTGCGCGCTTACGCTCATTACAGCGCCGACCGAGAGCTCCTCGGGATCTTGAGCTAGTGCACCTTTCGTGACGACGGTAGACAGCGGTGAGGTCGGGACTTGTTCCCGTATAGCGCGTATAGTGTGTTGTGGTATTTTTTCCTGACTAAGACCACGAGATGGCATCCGAGGTCCAAGTGTGGACTTAGCTATGTGCTCCGCTCTGTGTTTGTACTCATAGCTTGCATACATTCTTCTAGATGATCATGTATATCGTATTGTACCCCGATTGGGGATTCTTACTGGGTAATTCGTTACTCACCCTTATTCTGTGGTTTTCCACAGTAAATCAAGGGGAGACAGGATGGTCGATGGAGGAGCCGTGATCATGGAATCCTGCTTCATCTCCGATTATTCTATTTTATTTATCATGACTCTTGACTTTTGTTATTTCCCTGAATGCATGTAGACGGGCACAGAGCCCCGTGGATGTTTTCTTACGTTTTATGGATTCCAAAGATATTTGTACTTGTGGATTGTTTTAATGGTTTAAATAAATCTCTGATCGTGTATGCTTTTAGAAATGTATGTTTTGGTTGTTGAATGTTTCTGCTTTTACTTGGGATCCAAATGTATTTTTCTTAATATCTTTTATTTTCACTACATGCATTGGGGTAAAGGCCCATTTAGAGCCCCTTTTGGGTGGTCTTTACTGATTGGTATCGAGCTCGAGTCATAGATTCTGTGAGACTCCGACCTTTTGTTGTAGGTCGTTTTCCATGATCATCAAGACTCAAGCAGGTCATCAGTGCGCCTAGATTTATTGTTTTAGAAAGGAAAAGGGTTAAGAATTTACAATACCTATCATCTAGTGTATGCCTTGTTTGGTGTTGTGGAATGGTGACAGCGTTTTTGATTCGTTGTTGGTTTGGATGTAGATCGCCAAAGATGCGACCACCCGCATCGGGAGAGGAGGTTCGAGAGCGTGTCGAGGTATCGAGATCGGATCTCGATATCTGCAGGGACATCGTCCCAAGCCGACATCGATGGCATTCCACCAAAGAAATCTCTGTTACGCCTAGAGCGGGCGTTGAGGCGATCGAGCGCCGTGAGATCGCTTCCCGGAGCGAGTTTGCCGAGTCTATGAGGGCTTTTATGGTCGGCATGTTGAGTGACCAGAGGGCGAGACCTGTGCCTTGTTGGCGCTGCAGCGGGGAAGAGTCCTCGAGCCCAGATCGAGCGATTGACTCGATTGGTTCAAAGAGAGCTCGTAGCACCTCCACTCCACAGAGCAAGTAGCCCCAGAGGCGTATATGGCGGAGGGTGCCGAGGAATTGGGTAGGTGGTGAAGGATTTTGTGAAGTGGAAGCCCGAGAAGTTTGATGCCACCGGTGATGCGTTAGCGGCAGCCAGTGTGGATGCCCATTTGGAGTACACCTTCCCGATCATGGTGTGCCCCGATATTCGTGAGGCCGAGATGTGCGGCTCATGTGCTAGGAGGCACAAATGAGATGGTGGTGGGAGTCCACCTTGAGCGAGAGACCACCGGGTCTCCACCCGCTACTTGGGAGTTCTTCAAGGTGAGTTCAAGGTAAAGTTCATCGGTGATGAGGCTCAGGAGAAGATGGTGGAGCTCTTCCAGAACTCAAGCGGTTCTGATTCCATTGAGGAATATGAGCGCAAGTTCTCGAGTATGGATATTTTGCTCCTCGCTTGATTGCCACCCCAGAGTGAAGATTCGGAAGTTCATATCCGGATTGAGGCGGTGTTTCCCGTGATGTCGTGGCTTAGGCCCCGACACTTATGCTAGGGCATCCCGATTAGCCACGATCTATAATGGGAAGTATCTCACTGAAAGCGAGTTGTTGCCGCTCATGTTCAGTCCCCGTCCCAAAGAAATTGTAGGCGCGAAGAGAGAAAGTTTGACTTTCGGGAGGCGGCAGCGCGCGCCAAGGGCGATTCAGAAGCAGATCATCGGCGAGAGCTCCACCGTTTCACTCGACAAAGCAGGAGAGGACCCGTGCGCTTTCCGCTTGTGCTACTTAGGGAAAGTCCACGCCGAGCTGTCGGCTGGACCTAGATTGTGCTTCCGTTGTGGTAGAGAGGGTCACATGGCCCGTTTTTGTGATCGACCAACTATGGCGGCTTCAACCAATAGCAGCAGTTAGAGTCGAGTGTTTGCTACGACCGTCAGAGGCCGAGCGTCACGGATGCGTATGGCGGTGCGCTTCTTGTTTTAGATCAACTGCGCATTTGTCTTGTTTGATTCTCGTTCCACGCATTCTTTTGTATCTGTGTTGTTTGGCCGAGCATGCTAAGTTGAGGCTAGAGCCTCTAGGTTTTGAGTTATCTGTTGCAACTCCTTCGGGAGTTAATATGTTGGCTAGAGATAAGATTAAGGATGGCCGGATCGAGATATCCGGAGAGTTGCTTGTGGCTACGCTCATAGTTCTCGCCTATGAGCGGTTTTGATGTGATTCTTGGTATGGAGTGGTTAGTGCTAACCACGCGTTGATTGACCGCCACCGAAAGAAGTAGTGTTCGATCGCGCCGGTCGGCCTAGCTTTAAGTTTCGTGGAGTCCAGGTGGAGTTTGCCCGCCCGATGGTGTCACCGTGAAAGCTCGTCGCTTGCTAGCTCATGGAGCTTGGGGCTATCTAGCCAAGTTGTGCGGGGAAGAGCCGCCGCTCGCCTGCTGATCAGTGCCGGCCGTGCGGAGTTCGCGGATGTGTTTCTGAGGAGTTACTGGGGTTGCCCCAAAGAGAGAGGTTGACTTCATTATTGAGCTCGAGCCGTGACCCTCCCTATCTCGAAGGCTCAGTGACGCATGGCGCCAGTGAGTTAAAGGAATCAAGATTCGATTCAGGAGATGTTAGACCGAGGGTTCATCCGTCCAAGTGTGTCCCCGTGGGGAGCACCGATTCTGTTTGTGAAAAAGAAGGATGGTTCTATGCGCTTATGTATTGATTACCGCGAGCTTAATAAGGTGACAGTGAAGAATAAGTATCCGCTGCCCCGTGATCGATGATTTGTTCGATCGACTTCCGGAGCTTGATGTTCTCCAAGATAGATCCGAGATCCGGTTACCATCGGGCCATGATCGGGGATGCCGACATTCCTAAGACGACTTTTCGAGTCCAGGATATGGTCACTATGAGTTTGTGGTCATGTCGTTTGGATTGACCAATGCCCCACCCGTTTATGGACATGATGGATAGGGTGTTCAAATCATTTTTGGACAACTTTCGTCATCGTGTTTCATTGACGATATTCCGATTTATTCGAGGTCTAAAGAAGACCATGCAGAGCATTTGAGGCGAGTATTGGCGGCTTTGAGGGAAAACCACTTTATGCGAAGTTTTCCAAATGTGATTTCGGTTGGGCGGTGGCCTTCCTAGGCCACGTAGTTTCGAGAGATGGTATAGCCGTGGACCCCGCGAAGATTGAGGCCGTGAGTTCATGGGCCAAGCCGACTTCAGATTCTTAGATTCGCAGCTTTTCTGGTTTGGCGGTTACTACCCGTCGGTTCGTCAAGGACTTCTCTCGCTTTAGCCTCGCCCCTCACTCATCCGGCGAGGAAGGGTGTCGAGTTTGTTTGGGACAAAGAGTGTGATGAGAGCTTTGCCGTGCTCAAGCGCGCTTTGACTTCAAACTGATGTTGGCGCAATCCGAGGGGACAGTGGTTTCGTGGTCTCAAATGATGCTTCCAAGTTTGGATTAGGTTGTGTGTTGATGCAAAGACGGGAAGGTCATTGCCTATGCTTCCCGTCACCAAGCCGTATGAGCGAAACTACCCGACTCATGATATGGAGTTGGCGTGAGCAGTGTTTGCACCGAAGATTTGGAGGCATTACATGCGGTGAGCGGATTCGAGATGTTTACCGATCACCGAGCCTCAAGTATCTGCTTTACTCGAAGGAGTTGAATATGAGGCGAGAGAGATGGTTAGAGCCGTAAAGGATTATGATCATGCGAGATTTTGTACCATCCGGTAAAGCCAATGTAGTGGCCGATGCTTTGAGCGAGAAAAGACGTCGCACTCTGCGGCGTTGTTGAGTTCCCCCCAGTTTGTAGAGAGAGTTCGAGCGGGCCGAGGTTGCGATGTTGTTGGGAGAGGTTACCGCTGTGGTAGCTCGATTGGATTGCTCACCATTGATCGATTCGCAATGGATTATAGACAGCCAGCTTGGGTGACCCCGCACTTAAGAGATTGGTTGACAGAGTCGATCTTGACGGTGACTTTGACTTTGTGTATTCACCTGCATGTGGGTTGACTTATAGAGGCCGGTTGTGTGTTCCGGACATTGCAGTTTTCGAGCCGAGTTGCTCTCTGAGGCCCACTGTCTCCCTTTTGCTTGGCACCCCGGGGTACCAAGATGTATCGAGACCTTAAGCGGACTTTCGGTGGATGGGGATGAAGAGAGATGTGGCAGAGTTTGTCGGTAGGTGTCTCACTTGTCGCCAAGTGAAGGCACCCAGCAGAGGCCACCGGTTTGCGCACCACCGAGTGTACCCAGTGGAAATGGGAAGAGATCTCTATGGACTTTATATCCGGTTTGCCAAGGACTCAGGAAGTTCTCTCAGATTTGGGTGATAGTCGACCGTTTGACCAAGAGCGCACACTTCATTCCCGACGAGACACTTATACCGTGGAACAAAGGGCGCGCATGCTTTTTGGAGCGCATCATCCGTTATCATGGTGTACCGGTGAGGATTGTGTCCGATCGTGACTCGCGGTTCACTTCTCTCGCTTCGAGAGCGCCCGTATGGGTTTGGGCACGAGTGCGATTTCAAAGATGACTTTTCACCCTCGCACGGATGGTCGATCGAGAGAGTGAATCGATTCTCGAGGATATGTTGAGGGCTTGTGTGTTGGATTTCCCGTGCAGCTTGGGACCATGCTCTGTATTTCTTGATGGAGTTTGCCTATAACAACGATTACGATCGATTTATCTGGATGGCTCCATTCGAGGCATTGTATGGTAAGCGTTGTCGGTCCCCCGTGTTCTGGGGAAGAGGTTGGTGATAGACGTGTTTTGGGTCCCGAGTTATCTGCAGCTTGACCAATGGTGCAATCACGAAAGATTAGAGCTCGTATGTTGACCGCTCGTGCGCAGTGAGAAGAGTTACGCCGATGTTCGCGTCCGAGATTTGGAGTTTGAGGTTGGTCAAAGATGTGTTCCTTAAGGTTGCTCCGATGCGAGGTGTTCTGAGGTTTGGTAAGCGTGGGAAGTTGAGTCCCCGATTTGTTGGTCCGCTTGAGATCCTAGAGAGGATTGGCGAGTTGCTTACCTGTTAGCCCTACCTCCGTCACTATCGGCGCATAGTGTTTTTCATGTATCGATGTTGAGGCAAGATGTGCTGGACCCGTCGCACATTGTGGACTTTGAGCCTTTGCAAAATGAATGAGGATTTGAACTTCGAGGAAAAGCCGGTGAGGATCCTTGCCTTTGAGACCAAGACGCTGCGTAATCGCGAGATTCGTTTGGTAAAGGTTCGATGGAAGAGTCGGGTTCGAGGAAGCCACTTGGGAGCGGGAAGACGAGATGAGGTTGCATTACCCCCGAGTGTTTTTTGTCTTAAGGACTTTCGAGGACGAAAGTCATAAAAAGGAGGGAATATTGTAACGACCTGTGTTTTTCTTCCCGGTCTTCCGGTATGCCCTAGGGTATTTTGGTAATTTGGTCGGGCCGTCGTCGGTCGTTGTGTCTTTTCCAGTTACTAAAATTATTGGATGGTTTTTGTAGGTTTTTGGAGGGGTTTGAGGTTTGGTTTGAGCAAGGTTTGATGCAAAAGTAAAAATAAAGGAAATTGTGCTGCAAATGGGTTTGAACCTGGTCTCCCGGAAGCTTGTAGAGAGGTGTGCCAATTGAGCCATTAGGTGCTCTTGTTGCTCTTTCTGCATCACTTCTTAGTTAACCTTGGATTTTGGAGTTTTGGTGCATTTGGTTAAATGAAATAGTATTAGGTTATTCCATCTTCTTCTCCAAAACACCTCTTGGCCGCCCAAGCTCTCCATCTCCATAGCCTTGCCGATTCTTCATCCTTGCATCTCCTTGGGTTCGATCATCATCATTCCGGGTAGGTATTGATCTTCTTCTTCTTCTTCTCATCCGTTTGGTGTGCGTTTGGCCAAGTGAAAAGAGGTGTGTTGTGTGTGTTGTGTTGATTGCGCAACCGAGTGTGTAGCCGAGCCAGCAGCCTGCATCGCCGATCGACGCTCGCCACGCCCAGATCTGTCCCAGCAAATTTGCCGTTCGCCCAAAGAAGACAGATCGCTTCGCTGCCGCGACGCCCAGCCGATCGCTCGCCAGACGCCCAGATCTGTCCCAGCCCGCCTTGCGCTCGCCCAAAGAAGACACGAATCGCCGACGCTCGCTCGCGACGCCAGAGGTCTCGCCGGCGCCGCGCGTCGGCCAGCGCCCTCGCCCGCGTCCGAAGTCGCCCATCGCCGCGCCTCTCTCGTGTCCGCTTGCCGAATCGCTCGCGCCCGCGCCTGCGCTGCGCCAGACGCTGCCGCGCGCGCGCGTCCACTGCCGTCTTGCCGCGCAATATGCGCACGGCAGCCGGTAGCGCGTCCTTGCCGTGCCGGCTTCGCCGCCAAGACCCCAAGCTCGTGTCGTCGCGCGCCGCGTGAGTTCCTTTGAGCCGAGCTTGCTGTTCTATTGTTGTTTAGATATTTTAGATGCCGATTATTGTTGGTTTGCTAGGTTCCCGCTCGCTAGCTCGGGATTGTTCCAGCAGCCTTAGGATTTGTGTGTAGAAGTCTTCCACCAAGGTAAGGATTTCTTACCGGGTTGTGTGGACTCTGCGGTATATTTGTGATTGTTGTTTTGTATGCCTGTGTATGATTACTAGCATGTTTATCTCTAGGTGCTCTGTCAATTCTGATCGCATGAACTCTTGTATTGTTTCTCATGTTAGCCCATGCTAGGTTGTTCTATTCTAGCATGTTCGATATCTGTTCTTGCTTCGTAGTATCATGCTAGGTTCTTTGTATCCGATGAGCACGTATTGGACCGCATTGATTGAATCGTTATTATTGTTAAGGGTTAGAATTGAGGTAGATAGAATCATCCGGGCCCGATGCATAAAGTATCTTGCATCTATGGCAAGGACGTTTGAGACGATTCTCGCCCTTGGACCCCGTGAGGATTAGCTATCCCAACCGGTAGGCCCCCGCAATCTTGGGTGAGGGTGGCGATCGTTAAATGCCCCAACGGTCGGGATGATGACTTGGCATTGCCTCGCCCCCGGCGATCGGCGCGTCCTCGGCGTGTTCGGCCGTAGCCCTTGATTGCCACTGTTAGGGCAAGGACCGCTTCTGGTGTAAGCCTACCACGACCGGTTCCTTAGCCTCGGAAGCGGTGGTACAGTGACATAGTTCACGCGTCCGTGTCTCACACCCCTATGCGTCGCACCGACACCGATCCGAGATTTAGTTAGGCATGGTGATCGAACTCGGGCGGCTTGCCACTAGACCGGCACCCCGAGTTTGCGTGAGCATGCGGTGCGCGCTTACGCTCATTACAAATACGAGATCGAGAGCTCCTCGGGATCTTGAGCTAGTGCACCTTTCGTATCGGCGATGAGAGACAGCCGAGGTCGGGACTTGTTCCCGTATAGCGCGTATAGTGTGTTGTGGTATTTTTTCCGGACTAAGACCCTGAGATGGCATCCGAGGTCCAAGTGTGGACTTAGCTATGTGCTCCGCTCTGTGTTTGTACTCATAGCTTGCATACATTCTTCTAGATGATCATGTATATCGTATTGTACCCTGGTTGGGGATTCTTCTTTGGGTAATTCGTTACTCACCCTTATTCTGTGGTTTTCCACGTGTAATCAAGGCGGGAGACAGATGGTCGATGGAGGAGCTGTGATCATGGAATCCTGCTGTCATCTCTGATTATTCTATTTTATTTATCATGACTCTTGACTTTTGTTATTTCCCCTGAATGCATGTAGACGGGCACAGAGCCCCAGGATGTTTTCTTACGTTTTATGGATTCCAGCATATTTGTACTTGTGGATTGTTTTAATGGTTTAAATAAATCTCTGATCAGAGTATGCTTTTAGAAATGTATGTTTTGGTTGTTGAATGTTTCTGTTTTTACTTGGGATCCGAAATGTATTTTTCTTAATATCTTTTATTTTCACTACATGCATTGGGGTAAAGGCCCATTTAGAGCCCCTTTTGGGTCGGGTCTTTACAATGCTGGCCCGCTCCATCTCTTAGAAAAACAAGAAGACCAGGAATACTACAGAATGTGTCAACCTCCAACTCAAGCATCGACCACATCGTAGCTTCTACCCAGGGTAGGGATCCGAACAACACTCTTAGCAATGATGGTCAGAAACTACGCGGCTTTGCTACCACCGCCCTTGTTCAGTTCCAACTGAACTCCAACCATCGATCAATAAGAAATTCCTCTACCCAGGTCAAGGGCCAACTAGCATAACTTGCCTAAGCAATAACCCAGCTACAAGCACGGTATCCTTACAATCAAAATTAGGGCACTTGCTAAGAACTAAGGCCCTAACACCTCAAGGAATGAGTACTGGTTCCTCAACACGAACCTTTCGTGCTTCCCAAAACATACACCACGGAACGAGCTACACAAAAGTACACTGGCGTGTACAGCTCCAACTTGAATCCTTAAGATCCAACAAGAACTCTCACACAAGGCAACCTTTGCCTCTAAATAGAGCCACAACTAGAAAGGGAGCAACAAGAGTTCAAACCCACTCGGGGTCAACTCACCATGAAACGCCACATTGGCCAACTCACTCTACAAGAGCATAACCTCACCAAGCTAACAAACCTCATACCAATGTGTCCACCCAAATGTGCTCCGCTCAATCCATCCAACTCATGGCTCCAACGCTGGACCAACCACGCATCATCGATGCCAACTCTACTCGTACTAAGGAAACTCAAGGGTAGTTGAATGTAAGGACCCAACCCGAAGACGGGACTAAATCTAGGTCTTTACTCAGCATGCCAGTGAAAAACTTAAAAGGACCCAGCTAGGGTCGGTTTGTAAAACTTTTCAATTATAAGAGTGGGAAACATTAAAAACAAAGTAAACATTCATTAGGCAAAAACGAACCATTCAAATTAAAACAGTGGTGATCGATCAAGATTTCTCCTTAAAAGCATAAAATAGTTCAAATCATAGTTTTCCCTACGGACCTAAGTCCAACTACATGCTTTGAAACCAAAAACAATAAAATAAGACACAACAGAGTGTCGGCGAATCCATGATCTCCCAGCCTCTCCGCTAGCCACCTCGGTCTTTGTCCCCAAGTTACACGTGGAAGAAACCACGATAAGGGTGAGTATAAACATACTCAAGTAAGAACCCCGACCGGGTGCGATACGATGCAATCTATCATCTAGCAACCTAGTACACATGTTCACACGATTATCAACACGGATCTTAGCTCGACGAGCTCTCAAGGCAAATCTGAGTCCTCGGAAGTCTCTTGCTTCCGCCTAATGATTGGCTCTCAACCAATCCCGGGACATCTCCAAGGGTCTTTCTCCCTTGGCCACTTGATCACTCTAAAACCGATCCCAAGATGTCCGACACCCTCGAGGGTCTTTCTCCTTTGACCAAAATTGATTAGCTCAAAAGCCAATCCCAATAGGTGTCCTCAAGGGCCTCCTTACCCTCGCCATAAATGACTATCGGAGAGTACCCAAGTCCGGCTCTAAACTGGAAGGAATTGGTGTACTCACGAACATTAGCCCGGGGAGCTCTCCGAACCGGCTACTACTAACGCTGTCTTGCGACACCGCATGCTCTTCTGCAACCGGCGTAAATGCGGGGCCTAAGGGCAAACTACGCGGGCCAGTACGCATGCCTAAGACTCGGAAACGGTGTCACCGAACACGATGAGTGCGAGGCCCTCGGCACTCATCTGTGCGGCACTGTACCACCGACTGAAGCTAAGAACCGCCAAGGCGGAGCTTGCACCGCTGGCGTGGTTCCGCTCTAGCAGCTACAAACTAGGCTTATGCCGATGTGGTAGCTACATCCACAACGGCTGTCGGGGGGAAGCAATGTACGTTATGCTTCGCTCTACTCCCGACCGGTGGGGACATGGTACGTTATGTCCGCTCTCAGCCTCTGGATGATGACAAACCCTATTATACTAGCTAAGACTACGAAGTACGTGATTCCTGGCTAACATTCACAAAAGACATCTGTCATACATAGCCTAGCATGATACTACGAGCTTAAAGCGGAGAATCCAAGCATGCTTGGAAGAACAAACCTAGCATGGCACTAACATGTACAAAAAGGCAAAACATGCTAGCAAGAATTCAATCACAAGCTATCCTATCCACTAACATGCTCATAAAGGTAAACAAGCATACAAGGCACAATTAAGAAAGCATAGCAGGGTCCACACAACCATGGTAGGAAGTCCTTACCTGGAAACAAGTGGAGAATAGCTATCACAACCAAAAAGACCCTCGAGCTTAATACGAACTCGAGCAACCACCGAGAAGACACGGGCCTCGGCAGCAAGGAGGGTGGCTTGGGCGCTGCTGGTGCGGCTGGGGTGCTGGCGCTGGGCGCTGGGCGTTGGGCGCGCTACACGTCGGGCGGACGCGCAGGCGCCGCGCGTGTGTGTCGCAGCAGCAAGGCGACGCGCGCAGCGAAGCGCTCATTGAGTTGGCGCGCGCGGGGTCGCGTTGGCTGAGTGGGCGCACGGCAGGGGTCGCGCTGAGCGGCGGGCGGCGCTGTCGGGCGGCGCGCGCGTTCTGGCTGCGCGCGGCACTATGCGACCACGAGCGACGCGGGCGGTCTTTGGCGGCCACGGTGACGTCGGGCGGTCTTTGGCGGCCACGCGACGGCGTCGGCGGCGATGGGGTGCGACGGTGGGGCTTCGGGTCTGCGAGCGTCGTGGCCGGGCGGCGGAGGTGGGCGGCGTGGGTCTGTGCGCGCGCAGGGTGGAGCGGCGCGCAGGGTCAGGCGGGGGGGGTGGTGCGATGGACCAGTGGTGCGTGCGCTAGGGCCGGTGGCTCGGGGTGGTTCGATGGTGTGGCTAGGGCTGCTCGGCTAGGGTTTTAGGGGAGAGAGAGAGAGAGAGAGAGAGAGAGAGACGACCAACAACGGGAAAAATAGGGGTTTCTTGATTTTTCCTTCTCTTCCTTATTTTAAATAGGGTTAGGAAACCTAAAATTCCCTTCCCAAGGATTTTTCTCTTGCGGGTCCCGGCTAAAGAAATTCTTTTCTCTTTTTAGTTCAAATTCTTATTTAAAACTCCAATTCCACCATCTAGGGCAAGGGTTCAAATCCCAAAGGATCCAATTAATTCCCAATTAATTTTGCTTATTAACCGGGAAGGAAAACGGGGCCGTTACAATACTCCCCCCTTAAAAGACTTTCGTCCCCGAAAGTCCTAAGACTGGAACAACTCCGGGTAATGAGTCCTCATCTCATCCTCTGGCTCCCACGTCGCTTCCTCTGCCTTCTGATGCCTCCAAAGAACCTTTACTAAACTTATCTCTCGGTTGCGCAATACCTTGCGCTCATAAGCCAAAATCTGCACGGGCTTCTCCTCGAAGGATAAATCTTTACTCAACTCTAAGGGCTCATGCTCTAGCACATGCGACGGATCTGCCACGTACTTTCTCAACATCGAAACGTGGAACACATTATGCACTGCTGACAAAGACGGGGGTAAAGCTAACCGATAGGCCACTGCTCCGATCCGCTCAAGGATCTCAAAAGGCCCTACAAACACGGGGCTCGGCTTGCCTCGCTTTCCAAACCTTAACACCCCACGCATAGGTGCTACCTTCAGAAAACATGTTGACCCACCTCAAACTCCAAGTCTCTACGCCTCACATCGGCGTAACTTTTTGCCTACTCAGTCTTTGTCAACATGCGAGCCCTTATCTTACGCAGACCGTCGTTCGTCATCTCCGCAGTAACTTTCGGGTCCCAGAACCTGCCTATCCCCAACCTCCTCCTGAACATCTTTGGGGATCTCTGGTAACTTACCATACAACGCCTCGAATGGGGCCATCCGAATAGTCGCTGATAGCTTTTGTTGTAAGCGAACTCCATCAAATACCGTCTTCGGTCCCAATCGCACTCGGAAGTCCAAGACACGTGCTCTCAACATGTCTTCCGAATCTGATTCACCCTCTCGATCGACCATCGGTTTGAGGGTGGAAGGCGATCTTGAAGCCGCACTCGATTCCCAAACCCTTCTGGAGCGCTCTCCAGAAGCGAGATGTGAACCGAGAATCCCGATCTGACACTATCTTCACGGGCACTCCGTGGTACCGCACAATTTGCTCTAGAAATAACTGTACCCACTGCTTCACTGTATAACTAATCCTACCGGGTATAAAGTGTGCACTCGTAGTCAGCCGGTCCACTACTACCCAGATCTGAGTAAACCCTTTCGGTGTCCTTGGCAACCCAGAGATGTAGTCCATCGAAATCTCGTCCCACTTCCACTGTGGAACACTTAACGGCTGCAATAAACCTGCAGGCTTCTGCCTGGGAGCCTTCACTTGCTGACAAGTGAGACACCGGCTAACAAACTCCGCTATA
Source organism: Sicyos edulis (assembly GCA_036507275.1). Lineage (NCBI taxonomy): Eukaryota > Viridiplantae > Streptophyta > Magnoliopsida > Cucurbitales > Cucurbitaceae > Sicyos > Sicyos edulis. The sequence continues at coordinate 16,554,380 of CM071851.1, forward strand.
TCCCGCTTCATGCCCATCCACCAAAATGTCTGCTTGAGATCCTGGTACATCTTGGTACCTCCTGGGTGCCAAGTGAATGGGGAACTATGTGCCTCGGCGAGCAACTCTGCTCGAATCTCTGCGTCATCTGGGACGCACAACCGACCTCTGTACCTTAAGCCTCCGTCTGGTGCCACAACAAAGTCGAAATCGCCATCAACCTCAACTCTCTCGAGCAATCTCTTTAACTTGGGATCACTCAGCTGACTGTCGATGATCCTCTCGCTAAGTGATGGTGAATCGATAGTTTGGGCTACCACAGCGGTAACCTCTCCCAACAAGATCGCAATCTGGGGTTCGCTCAAACTCATTCCGCAACTCAACTTGGGAGCTCGGCAAAGGCTCTTTGAATGCGACGTCTTCCTACTTCAAGTGCATCACCCACAACATTGGCTTTTCCGGGATGGTACAAAATCTCACGATCGTAGTCCTTTACTAACTCGAGCCACCTCCTCCTGCCTCATGTTCAACTCCTTCGAGTGAAGAAATATTTGAGGCTCGGTGATCCGTGAACAATGAATCCTCTCACCATATAAGTAATGCCTCCAAATCTTTAGAGCAAAAACAAGCTGCACCAACTCCATATCATGAGTTGGATAGTTTTTCTCATAAGGCTTTAATCTGCGGAAGCATAAGCTATCACCTTCCCATGCCGCATCAACACACACTTTAAAACCATATTTGGAAGCATCACTATAAACTACGAAACCTCCTATTCCTTCCGGAATCGCCAACACAGTCTTGTCGTCAAGCCGAGCTTAAAATTGGCAAAACTTTCCTCACATCTAGCATCCCAAACAAAGTCAACACCCTTCTTGGTCGACGGGTTAGGGTGCTTGCCTTAGAGGAAAAGTCTTTCACGAAACGCCGGTAATAACTCGCTGCACCCTAGAAAGTCACTGCGTATCTCTCGGCCGACCGTCGCCGGCCCGCCCACTGAGCTAATCGCCTCTATCTTCGCGGGGTCCACCGCTATACCATCTGCAGACACGATATGTCCAAGGAAGGCTACTCTCTCTAGCCAAAACTCACACTTAGAGAACTTTGCGAACAATGGTTCTCACGTAATCTTGTCAAAACTTGCCTCAAATGCGAAGCATGGTCCTCCTTAGTCTTGGAATAAATCAAAATGTCGTCTATGAATACGATGACAAAGTTATCCAAGAATGCCTTGAACACTCTGTCCATCATGTCCATAAACGCTGCGAGGGCATTTGTGAGTCCAAAGGACATGACCACGAACTCATAATGACCATACCTCGATCCGAACGCGGTCTTCGGGATATCTCGCATCTCGAATCCTCAACCGATGGTACCACGACCTCAAATCAATCTTAGAAAATACCGAGGCTCCTGGTGATCAAACAGTCATCGATAAGCGGCGGGGATACTTATTCTTCACCGTGACTTTATTCATTCTCTATAGTCTATACACAAGCGCATGGATCCATCCTTCTTCTTAACAAACAGATTTGGGTGCTCCCCACGGGGACACACTTGGCCGATGAAGCCTCGATCCAAAGATCTCTTGCAAATCGCATTTTGAGTTCTCTCAACTCACCGGTGCCATACGATCTGGGGCTTTGGAAATGGGAAGAGTCCTGGCTCCGGCTCAATGGTGAAGTCCAACTCCCGCTTCGGGGTAAACCCAGCAACTCTTCTTGGGAAAACATCCGCAAACTCTTGCACCACGGGGACCATGTCAACAGAGAACGAAGTACTACTATCTCCTGGACACTTTGCTAAGAAGCCCCAAGCTCCTCGAGCTAACAATCTACGGGCCTTCACTGCTGAGATCAAAGGCGGGCAAATTCCGCCCTGGACACCGCGAAACTTGAAGCTCGGCCTCAGAGGCGGCCTAAACACCACTTCTTTCCGGCGGTAGTCTATCAATGCATGGTTCTCTGCCAACCAATCCATGCCAAGGATCACATCGAAACCGCTCATAGATAGAACGATGAGGGTAGCCTCTAAGATCACATCGGATATCTCGCACTGCCACACTTAACTCTCATCGGTAGCTAACATACTCACTCCCGCGAGAGTGGCCACACACACTCGAACCCTAGAGGTTCGAGTTCCACACAAGCTTGTCTAACGAATGCATCAGAGACAAAGGAATGGGTCGAACCCGAATCAAACAATACAAATGCATAATGCTGTAAGACAAGCAGCGTACCTGCAACTGCATCCTCTGTACGTTCCGCCTCTTGGCGAGTGGTGGCAAACACCCGCCTCTTTGGCTTTGGCCGGCCTGCTCTACTACTAAATCCTGAGTGCGAGAATCACGGCCAAATGCCCCTCCTTGCCACATCCAGCAGCAAGCACGGGGCGATGCTCCACACGGACCATAATGTGCCTTTCCGCACTTGTTGCAATGAGTGGCCGCTCGCCCCCCCGCTGGCGATCCTGGGCTCTACCCTGAGTCGGCGCTGATCTCGACCACTAGACTGGCCCTGCCGGCGAGTCTGCTTACCAGTTGAGCGGAAACCACTAGAGCGCAACAGAATCCTGCACTGGCGGATACTTCGGGTTATAAATCGCGGCCAACTCTACTGCTCGATCATAACTCTCAGAAGCGAGTGCTGGAACATCCTGAGCAACCTCCTTCCTCAGACCACTAATAAACTTCTTAATCTTGAGCTCCTCAGTGGCAATGAGCTCCGGGGCGAAATAGCTATATTCAGAGAACTTCTTTTCATAGGCAATGATACTGTCAGAACCCTGTTTCAGATTCGAGAAGGCCTCGGCCATCTCCTGCTGAGCCTCGTCGTTAACATACTTAGCTCAACTTCGTTCTAAAGAACTCCCGTGGTGGAGAAGACCCACTGGTCTAGCTCTATCTGTGGACTCCCACCACCACTCACCGTGTCGTCGAGAGAACATGGGCCGCACATCTCGGCCTCTCTGTACATCTGGGCATCCCATAACTCAAGATGTACTCCATTCTAGCCAACCACCTAACTGCCACAAGTGGGTTCTCTGAAGCATCAAATTCCCTCGGCTTCCACTTGGTGAAGTCTTTCAACCACTTGCCAAACTCAGCAGCTCCCTCTGCACTATCAAGTGAGTCCGACCGGTCTCGATGACCTGCCCCTCGGGTTGAGCTACCGGGGCTCACTGGGCTCTTTGGAGCCACTGGGGTGCTCGCCAGTATGAGCTGTGGTCAACCGGGCTATCTCATGCCTAGACTCCTCCTCTCTTGGCTGCTAGCTGCGCTGAGTCTCCGCTCTGCTGCTCGGCCATTAGGCCCATCATCATGTCTCTCATAGCGAAATATCTCCTCCCGAGCTGTACCTTGAGGCATGGCAGCCTCGCCCCTTCTCTGGGCAAGTTGGCCTCTGGTGCCACGGGCGCCTCGAGTCCGATTTACCACCTGGCTGCTGGCTCTGCAGGATCTCTATTTGCGCCCAGACGGACTGCTCCATCAGCACAGAATCGCATCTTATCGGCGATCTACACGAAACCACAACGGGTTAGTCCACGCTCGGACTCTCTCTCGCCAACAAAGATAACACATGTGTACTTGCATATAGTATCGTAAACAAAACCCTTAGCTTAATGAACTTAGACAAACTCGGCGGCCTTGGAGTCTTTGCCGAGATCATGGGAACACAACCTACAAACAGTTAGTCTCACGAGAATCTATGACTCTGTGCTCTCGATACCAACTCGTAAGGACCCAACCCAAGACGGGACTAAATCTAGGTCTTTACTCAGCATGCCAGTGAAAAACTTAAAAGGACCCAGCTAGGGTCGGTTTGTAAAACTTTTCAATTATAAGAGTGGGAAACATTAAAAACAAAGTAAACATTCATTAGGCAAAAACGAACCATTCAAATTAAAACAGTGACTGATCAGTACTTTCCTTAAAAGCATAAAATAGTTCAAATCATAGTTTTCCCTACGGACCTAAGTCCAACTACATCTTTGAAAACCAAAATAATAAAATAAGACACAGCAGAGTGTCAAGAAGATCCATGATCTCCCAGCTCTCTCCGCTAGCCACCTCGGTGCTGTCCCAAGTTACCTGTGGAAGAAACCACGATAAGGGTGAGTATAAACATACTCAGTAAGAACCCCCGACCGGGGTACGATACGATGCAATCTATCATCTAGCAACCTAGTACACATGTTCACAGTTATCAACACGGATCTTAGCTCGACGAGCTCTCAAGGCAAATCTGGAGTCCTCGGAAGTCTCTTGCTTCCGGCCTAATGATTGGCTCTCAACCAATCCCGGGACATCTCCAAGGGTCTTTCTCCCTTGGCCACTTGATCAGCTCTAAAACCGATCCCAAGATGTCCGACACCCTCGAGGGTCTTTCTCCCTCGACCAAAATTGATTAGCTCAAAAGCCAATCCCAATAGGTGTCCTCAAGGGCCTCCTTACCCTCGCCATAAATCTGGACTATCGGGAGAGTACCCGAAGTCTGGCTCTAAACTGGAAGGAATTGGTGTACTCACGAACATTAGCCCGGGGGAGCTCTCCGAACCGGCTACTAACGCGTGTGCGCGCACACCGCATGCTCTTCTGCAACCGGCGTAAATGCGGGGCCTAAGGGCAAACTACGCGCCAGCACGCATGCCTAAGACTCGGAAACGCGGTGTCACCGAACACGAGGTGCGAGGCCCTCGGCACTCATCTGTGCATGCGGCTGTACCACCGACACGGAAGCTAAGAACCGGCCAAGGCAGGCTTGCACCGTTGGCAGGGTTCCGCTCTAGCAGGCTACAAACTAGGCTTATGCCGATGTGGTAGCTACATCCACAACGGCTGTCGGGGGGAAGCAATGTACGTTATGCTTCGCTCTACTCCCGACCGGTGGGGACATGGTACGTTATGTCCGCTCTCACCTCCTGGATGATGACAAACCCTATTATACTAGCTAAGACTACGGCACGTGATTCTGGCTAACATTCACAAAAGACATCTCATCATACATAGCCTAGCATGATACTACGAGCTTAAAGCAGAATCTCAAGCATCTTTGAAAGAACAAACCTAGCATGGCACTAACATGTACAAAAAGGCAAAACATGCTAGCAAGAATTCAATCACAAGCTATCCTATCCACTAACATGCTCATAAAGGTAAACAAGCATACAAGGCACAATTAAGAAAGCATAGCAGGGTCCACACAACCACGGTAGGGAAGTCCTTACACGGAAACAAGTGGAGAATAGCTATCACAACCAAAAAGACCCTCGAGCTTAATACGAACTCGAGCAACCACCGAGAAGACACGGGCCTCGGCAGCAAGGAGGGTGGCTTGGCGCCACTGGTGCGGATGGGGCGCGCAGCGGCGCTGGCGCTGGGCGTTAGGCGCGCAACACGTCGGGCGGGCGCGCAGGCGCCAGCGGGTGTCGCGGTTGCAAGGCGACGCGCGAGCGAGCGCTCGCTTCAGCCGAGTTGGCGCGCGCCGAGGGGTCGCGCTGGAGTGGGCGCGGCGGGGTCGCGCTGAGCGCGGCGGGCAGGCGGCGCGGCGGCGGCGCGCGTCTGGGCTGCGTTGCGGCATTTGTCGCGACCACGAGCGACGTCCGGCGGTCTTTGGCGCCACGGGCGACGTCGGTAGCGATGGGGGGTGCGACGGTGGGGCTTCGTGCGCAGCGTCAATGGCCGGGCGGGCGTAGGCCGAGCGGCGTGGTCTGAGTGCGCGCGCGGGTGTGCGGGCGGGGGTGGTGCGATGGACCAGGTGGTGCGTGCGGCTAGGGCTGGGTGGCTCGGGGGTGGTTCGATGGTGTGGCTAGGGCTGCTCGGCTAGGGTTTTAGGAGAGAGAGAGAGAGAGAGAGAGAGAGAGAGAGAGAGAGAGAGAGACGGCCAACAAAGGGAAAAATAGGGGTTTCTTGATTTTTCCTTCTCTTCCTTATTTTAAATAGGGTTAGGAAACCTAAAATTCCCTTCCCAAGGATTTTTCTCTTGCGGGTCCCGGCTAAAGAAATTCTTTTCTCTTTTTAGTTCAAATTCTTATTTAAAACTCCAATTCCACCATCTAGGGCAAGGGTTCAAATCCCAAAGGATCCAATTAATTCCCAATTAATTTTGCTTATTAACCGGGAAGGAAAACGGGGCCGTTACATTGAATCACTCTACCAATAAACTGGCTCACAAGGCCATATCACAAGCGCGAGAACTCGGACGCTCTAGCCCTTAACAACCAACAACATCCTTTGCACCCAACTCTCGGTGACCCCGAAACTCCTGTTTTCCCTCGAACGACCTCACACTTGTAGTCATCCGACTACCACCGAGCTAGATCTCTTATGCAACCCAAACAAGTGCAACCTTAGGAAATGGGTACAAGGCTAGTGGGGATGCTAAACTCCGTGTGGGCCATAGAACTACCTTCATATCTGGTGCGAACTGGCCTGAACCTAGGCCTCCTTACCAAGCTTGGTGCCAACAAGCACTACATCTTTTACAACCGAGGACAACTATATACGGGCTTTGTGTCCCACTAAGGGTAGAGAAGGCCACACTCTAGGTGACAGGGACAATGGCACTAAAAAAACAAGAAGCCCAACACTCGGGCAGTCTAATCTCTGGCATCTCGTCTAACAGGAATGCCACAGCCTACCCTTGCATCCCACTCGATGCTCAACAAAAACTCAGGCCAACCCTCGGGTGGCAACAACTAGTTCCACATTTGGAACATGCTAACAAAAGAGTGCTCCACTCTACTAGCCAACTGGAATCCACGGACGGTTTAAGTCTTGACAAGCAAGCTCCACACTACACCTGGCCACGGATACTAACCGGACAGGCTACAAAACAACGACAGGCCTGCAAGGGGTCAAGATGTCTCTACACCTTCCTCAAAAGCTACTAACACGGCCACTTGCCAATCGACCGGGTGACTGGGGGAGACTTTGCTGGTCCACCTCTCTCAAGGGACTTCCACCACCAAACTGCTGTACCAAACAGCACAAGAACGGCACGCCTCGGCCTCTGAACATCAGGTCATCCCAACACTAGGATGATAAACTCGATCCTGGCCAACCACCACGCTTCTGCTTGCCAAACTCGGCGGCTCCATCAACGCCAACTAACTCGTCAGCATAAACCTGCTGACCATGCCCTCCCGGGAACCTCCGGGGCTACTGGAGCTACTGGGGGTGTCTCCTAAATAAACTCTGTCAGCTGGGCTATCTGTGCCCGGGACTTCTCACTACGCGCTACAAACTGCGCCTGGGTCTCCACTCTCTGTTAGCTAAAAAGACCTGCCATCGACACCCTCATGGCTGGAGCACACTCTGCTCAAGGAGTCGTATTCTGAGGCATGCTAGCCTCTACCCCCCCTTCTCTTGGAAACTCAACTGCTAGGGCCAAAGTTGGCCTACGGGTCTAGACAACCCTGGACGTGGTCTCATCATCAACACGCTCAGTCCAACTCCTCGGTTGGAAATACCAAACGTCCCTGCTTCTCTATGTGTAATCAGCATAAGCGATCTACACTAAACACAAAGCTAGTCCACACCGGGACTCTCACTACCCAACAGGAGTAACACATGTATACTAGATGCAGTATTGTAAAATAAAACCCTTAGCTTAATGAACTCAGACAAACCTGACGGCCGCGGAGTGCTGATGATCATGGGAACAACAACCTATAAAGCAGGTTAGTCTACAGAATCTATGACTCTGTGCTCTGATACCAACTGTAAGGACCCGACCCGAAATACGGTCCTAAACCTAGGTCCTCACTCAGCATGCAAGTTAAATATTTCAACAAGCGTTTAGTGCTCATATTTAAAACTTTTCAAAACATTTGAGAACGGGGAACACTTAAAACATAACCAACAATTTTCATTAAGCAAATCCAACAAAGTAAAAACAAGCCTAGCCAGTATTTATAAAAACACTCAAAACAGTTTAAACAACTTTAACAACATTCCCCTAGGACTCCTGTCCATCTACATGCTGAACAAATGATGCAAATAATAAACAACAGAGTGACGGTGTAAGGACCCGACCCGAGAAACGGTCTCTAACCTAGATCCTTACTTAACATGCATGATTAAGAATGGAAAACATCAATCCGGGTACTAAATTTAAATCTTTGCAATCAACACATTTTAAGCAAAACCATAAATCCCAATAAATAAAATCAACAAGTAAATGACTGATCAGTACTTTCTTAAAACAAAACAAAGGTACGTTTCGGGAAACATAAATAGTTTGAGTGCTTTCCTAGGGACTCAAGTCCCACTACATGCTAAATCATAAAAACAATGAAAGAAACGTGCAACTCAGAGTCAGCTGTCCATGATCAACCAGCAGCCTCCTCCTAGCCATCAAGCCTCTGTCCCAAGTTACCTGGTGGAAAACCCCAGAAAATAAGGGTGAGCAACGAGTCACTTAGTAAGAATCCCCCAACCGGGGTACAATACGAAAACATCTCATTTAGCACACGGACATGCAACCATACAATGACTTAGAGCAGAAACGGTTGGTTTAGGCTATGAGCTACTTCTAGGGCGAGCCTATTCAAGGGCTTCCATCTACAGCCTATCCTAGGTTCTACACTTGGATGCCCTTCGGGCCTTACACAACCTAGGACTCAGTGATGCCCAGTGGGGCCTTACACACCTAGGACTCAGTGATGCCTAGTGGGGCCTTACACACCTAGGACTCAGTGATGCCCAGTGGGGCCTTACACACCTAGGACTTAGTGATGCCCATTGGGGCCTTACACACCTAAAATGCCCATCGGGGCCTTACACCTCCAGAATCAGTGATGCCCAGTGGGGCCTTACACACCTACGATGCCCATCGGGGCCTTACACCTCCAGAATCAGTGATGCCCAGTGGGGCCTTACACACCTAGGATGCCTATCAGGGCCTTACACCTCCAGATGTCCATCGGGGTCTTACCCGAGCGGGACCTAAACTAGTTACCCTTATAGTCTTCTACACTATACCTCACCAGCCTACCCCTAGCATGGAACTAACAGGATAAAATAGGACAAGGTATGCCAAGATAATCAAACCCCTAGCATGGAACTAATAGAATAAATCATGAATACAAGAACAACACCATCTAGAAGCAAGAAAGAGCATGCAACCTATCCACTAGGAAATTCATACAATCACAAGACATGGCATGCTATCAAGTATTCGCAGGGTCCACACAACCCCGGGTAAGGAATCCTCACCTAGAGGGGAGCAAAACCAACAATCGACAGATGACCCTCGAGCTTCTAAGCGAACCCGAGCAACCTAAGCAAGTAATAAAATCACGCTAATTAACCAAACAGCAGCTAAAATCATAAAGTCCAAAGGGTGGAGGCTTGGGAATTTACCAACCGAGAAGGCACCAGGCTCGGCAAGGCAGGCGAGCAGGCAGGGCATGCAGAGCAACAAGCTACTGCGCGTATGGTCGAGCGCTGGCGCGGCGCTGCTGAGCGGCTGGTGCAGCAGGGCGCTGGGCGCTAAGCACGGCAAGCAGGACGCGCGGCAGGGTGGACGGGCGTGCAGACGCGGTCGGCGCTGGCGTGTAAGTGTCGCAGTCGACAGTCTTTGGTGCTTGACGGGGCGCCGCATGCGGAGGCGAGCTGGCGCAGGCGAGCGAACTGGCTGGAACAAGCGCGCGATGACACTGATGGGCGGACGAACGGACAACGCTACCGGTCGCTGGGCGCGGCTGGTCGGGTGCGCGTCAGACGGAAGCGCGCTGGGCGCACAAAGATCAGGCGACGAGGCGATGTTAGGCGCGCAGGCGGCGACGGGCTGCTTCTAGCCGCAAGGCTGCTTTCGGTGTGCTCGGGTGGCGGTGTTGCTTGCGCGAGGCGGGGCAATGGGCAGCGACGGGCGGCGGCGGCGGCGAGGGTGTGGGGAGAGGGTGAGGGTTTGCGAGTGGAGCTCTTTTTTTTTTTCTTTTCCTTCCTTTCCTAAATTAAATAGGCCTTGGGAGTCTCAAATTCCCTTCCCAAGGCTTCCCCCCTTCGAGCCCTGGCTGACGCGTTTATTTTCTTTATTTAAAACCAAGCTTTCAAACCCTTTTTAGGCCAAGGGTCGAGTCCTCCCAACAACACCTTTCAAAAATTAAAATATATATATAAAAAAAACCTTATTTTACATTTAGCTGAAAACTTGGTTGTTACAATACTCCCTCCTTAGAAGACTTCCGTCCCCGGAAGTCGCTGTACCTAAAAAAACTCCCGGTAATTCCTCCTCATCTCCCCTTCCAACTCCCAAGTAGCTTCCTCAACTCCCTGATTCCGCCACTGCACTTTCACTAAATCAATGGCTCAGTTCCTCAAAACCTTTTACTCAAATGCCAAGATCTTTATGGGCTATTCCTCAAAGCTCAGGTCACGGTTCAACTGCAAAGGCTCAAAATCTATGACGTGCGAAGGGTCTGCCACATACTGGAGCATCGAAACGTGGAACACACTATGCACTGCAGCCAAGGACGGTGGCAATGCTAACCGATAAGCCACAGCCCCAATCCTCTCAAGGACCTCGAAAGGTCCAACAAACCTGGAGCTTAGTTTCCCCTTCTTACCAAACCTCAGAACCCCACGCATCGGAGCTACCTTAAGGAACACATGCTGGCCAACCTCAAACTCCAACTCTCTACGCCTGACATCGGCGTAGCTCTTTCCGCTGCTGCAGCGGTCAACATACGAGCTCTGATTTTCTGGACAGCCTCATTGGTCAACTAATGCAACTCCGGACCTAACACCTGCCTGTCTCCAACCTCTTCCCAGAATGCGGGGGATCTGCAACGCGTACCATACAACGCCTCAAACGGTGCCATCTGAATGGTCGACTGAAAACTATTGTTGTAGGCAAACTCCATCAAATATAAGTACTGATCCCAACTACCCGGGGAATCTAACACACAGGCTCGCAACATATCTTCTAAGATCTGGTTTACCCGCTCCGTCTGACCATCCGTCTGTGGATGGAAAGTCATCTCAGAGCCGCACTCTATGCCCAAACACTCGCTCAAGGGCTTTCCAAAACCGTGACGTAAAACGGGAATCTCGGTCGGAGATAATTTTAACTGGCACTCCGTGGTACCTAACTATCTGCTCAAGGAACAACTGTGCCGACTACTCCACGGTATAGTTTATCCTGTCGGGAATGAAGTGTGCACACTTAGTCAACCTGTCAACGATCACCCAAATCTGTGCATAACCTCTAGGAGTTCTGGGCAAACCCGAAATAAAGTCCATGGTAATCTCCTCCCACTTCCACTTTGGCACCCCGAGCGGCTGCAACAAACCTGCTGATTTCTACCTAGGCGCCTTCACTTGCTGACAAGTGAGACACCGACTGACAAACTGGGCAATCTCTCTCTTCATCCCCATCCACCAAAAAGTCTGCTTAAGATCTTGGTACATCTTGTTACCCCCTGGGTGCCATGCAAAAGGCGAGGTGTGAGCCTCGGTCAACAACTCTGTGCGAATATCGGCATCGGCTGGGACACATAGCCGACCCTTATATCTCAAGCCACCATCTGCAAATATCACAAAATCGAAGTCACCATCATCCTGAACCCTCTCATACAATCTTTTTAACTTAGGATCATTCAACTGGCCGTCGATAATCCTTTGCCTTATCGAAGGCTAGATGGTCAACTGAGCCACCCTGGCGGTGACATCCCCTAACAACACTGCTATTCCTGCTCTCTCGAGGTCTTTCCTTATGATACTTTTAAGATTTGCTAACGTTGCTAGATGCGAGGTCTTTCTACTTAGTGCATCTGCCACAACATTTTCTTTTCCAGGGTGATACAGGATCTCACAGTCGTAATCCTTCACGAGCTCCAACCACCTCCTCTGTCTCATGTTCAGGTCCTTCTGAGTGAAGAAATACTTGAGGCTTTGGTGGTCCGAGAAAATCTGAATCTTTTCCCCATACAAGTAGTGCCTCCAGATCTTAAGTGCAAAGACGACCGCTGCCAACTCCATATCATGAGTCGGATAGTTCTGCTCGTGCGGTTTCAACTGCCTCAAAGCGTACACTATTACCTTACCGTGTTGCATCAGAACGAAACCCAAACCAAACTTGCTGGCATCACTGTACACCACGAAACCCCCTGTTCCCTCTGGAACTGCCAACACTGGCGCAGACGTCAAACTGCTCTTCAGCTTAGCAAAACTCTCATCGCACTTCTTATCCCAAACGAAATCGACACCCTTCCTCGTCAATCGAGTAAGCGGGGTGGCTATAGCAGAAAAGTTCTGAACGAAGCGACGGTAATATCCGGCCAGACCCAGAAAGCTACGAATCTCTGACACAGTCGTCGGTCTGGCCCACGAACTAATGGCCTCTATCTTGGAAGGGTCCACAGCCACTCCCTTCTTAGACACGACGTGTCCCAGAAAAGCTACCTCCTCAAGCCAAAAGTCACACTTTGAAAACTTCGCATAGATAGAGTGGTTCTCGCGCAAGGTCACAAAATCATCTTAGGTGCGAAGCATGGTCCTCTTTAGACTTAGAGTACACAAGAATGTCATCTATGAACACGATGACAAAGCGGTTCAAGAACGCCTTGAACACTCTGTCCATCATGTCCATAAATGCAGCTGGGGCGTTCGTTAGTCCGAAAGACATGACTACGAACTCGTAGTGACCATACCTCGACCTGAACGCTGTCTTGGGGATATCTGCATCCCAAATCCTCAACTGGTGGTAGCCCGACCTCAAGTCAATTTTAGAAAACACACAAGCTCCCTGGAGCTGGTCAAACAGGTCATTGATACGAGGCAGCGGATACTTGTTCTTAATGGTTACCTTGTTCAATTCCCTGTAATCAATGCATAGACGCATCGAGCCATCCTTTCTCTTAACAAACAGCACGGGTGCTCCCCACGAGGACACACTCGGCCTAATAAATCCTCTGTCAAGCAACTCCTGCAACTGCTCCTTTAACACTTTCAGTTCAGCTGGCGCCATACGATAAGGAGCTTTCGAGATAGGACGAGTCCCTGGCTCAAGCTCTATTGAGAAATCCACCTCCCTCTTTGGCGGCAGACCAGGCAACTCTCTAGGGAAAACATCTGCAAACTCTTGTACAATGGGCACTTGCTCAACAGATAACTGATCACGGCTCTCTCCGGTCAACTTAGCCAAAAAACCCCAAGCTCCTCGAGCTAGCAAACGGTGGGCTTTGACTGCCGATATCACTGGTGGACACACCCCACTATGGGTGCCACGGAATTTAAAGCTAGGCCTGAACACTACCTCCCTCCGGCGGCAGTCAATCATCGCGTGGTTATCAGCTAACCAATCCATGCCGAGGATCACATCAAAACCACTCATTGTAATGGCCCAGTTTTCTATTCCGGTTCTCGAGGAGCTTCCGGTTCAGATTCAGTTGTTCGGTTGGGCCGTTAGAGCTGTTTTGACCCTTAGGGGTATTTTGGTCTTTTTGCTCCTCGGGCAGGATTTGTGGATTTTCAGGGCTTCAAGGTAGCTCCTGCCTTTGTCGAGGTTTGTTTGTTGGTGGCTGCGAGTCCCGAGATGTTTGGGCTATTCGTTTGGGAGTTCGGTTGTGATTTGGGTTTTGGGCAAAGTTATGGTTATTTGGGTGTTTCCATTGGGATTCGAGCCCGGGCCCTTAGAGTTGATTTGGGAGGTTGATTTAAGTGAGATTTATTCATTGGAAGAAGGTTGCTTCAGTCGGGTCTCGAGGAGGAAGCCGGGAAATGGGATTTTATGGATTTTTAAGGTTGGAAAAATGGATAAGTTTGGATAATTTGGATAAGGATAAAATAAAAGAATAAAATCCCATTTTTTCCTTTTTATTTCCCATTTTCCCTTTTATTTTCTAAAATCCCCATTTTCCCATTTTTCCATTTTTTTCCTTTTCTCTCTCCTCCAGCCCGAGCCCCCCCACCTCCCAGCCCTAGCTCACCCAACCCTGGCCGCCCAGCTCGCCCACGCTCGAGCCAGCCCGAGCCCAGCCGCGCACAGTGCCTAGGCGCCTAGCTCCAGCTCGCCCTGCCCTATGCCGCGTCCCCCACGCCCTAGCCAGCCCGAGCCCAGCTGCGCACTGTGCCGAGCATCGCACAGTGCCGCGTCGCCCAGCCCCGCACAGTTCCGTGCCAGCCCGAGTGCCATGTAGCCCGTCGCGTCACGTCGCCCGCGCGCGTCCCTGTAGCTTACCGAGCTCACGCCCGCGCGCCGTCCCCTGTGACGAGCCGCGCAGCGCGTCGTCGCCCAGCCGAGCTCGAGCCCGCGCCCTCGCGCCCTTGCCTCGCCCCAGCTCACCCGCGCGCAGCCTCCGCGCCCCTGCGCCCAGCCTGCCCTACTGTGTGGTTGGCCGAGCCTTGTGGCTTCTCGGATGGTATTTCCTGAGTCTTTTCTTCGTTGGGCCCTGATTTGTTGGCTGCTGTTTATGGATTTTATTGGGGTGTTTTATTTGATGTTTAGGTTGTTCGGGTTCGATTAGAGGCTCGAGGGTCGCTTGGTTGATTTGTAATTATTTTCTGCTTGTCCTAGGTAAGGATTTCTTACCGTGGTTGTGTGGACCCTGCGATATATCATGATTGTGCCTTGTATGCTTGTTTACTGTTATGAGCATGATAGTGATAGGAAACTATGTTTGATCTCTTGCTAGCATGTTTGCTTGATTTTACATGTTAGTGCCATGCTAGGTTTGTTCTTCCAGCATGCTTATGATTCCTGCTTAAGTTTGTAGTATCATGCTAGGTAAGCATCTTTGATGTCGGTTATTGCTTGCTAGCCAGGAATCATTTATTTTACTCTGTACTCTTAGATAGAGTTGTAGGGTTTGTCATCATCCAGAGGCTGAGAGCGGACATAACGTACTTTGTCCCCACTGGTCGGGAGTAAAGTGTGCGCAGCATAACGTATCTTGCTTCCCCCCCGATCGCCAATGTGGATTTAGCTCGCAGTCGGAGTAAAGTGTGCGCAGCATAAAGTATCTTGCTTCCCCCGCCCGCCGATGTGGATTTAGCTACCCACATCGGCATAAGCCTAGTTTGTAGCCTGCTAGAGCGGAACCCTGCCAACGGTGTAAGCCTACCTTGGCTGGTTCTTAGCTTCAGGTCTGTAACGGCCCAGGTTTTCATCCCGGTCTTCGAGGTATGCCCTGGGGGTATTTTGGTAATTTGGTCGGGCCGTCAGGGCCGTTTATGTCTTTTTCCAGTTGCTAAAATTATTGGATGGATTTATGTAAGTTTTTGAGGCTTTGTGGATGGGTTTGAGCATGGATAGATGCAAAAGTAAAAAATAAGGAAATTATGTTGCAGTTGGGATTCGAATCCGGGTCTCCGGGAAAGCCTGTGAGGATGCGTGCCAGTTGAGCTATGGAGAGCTCTTGTTGCTCTTTCTGCGTCATATTATGGTTATCCTTGGACCTTGGAGTTTGGTGCATTTCATTAAATGAAAAGAAATTAGGTTTTGTTATGTCTTCTTCTCCAAATGCTCCATGGCTTCTGTAACGACCCAGGTTTTTCTTCCCGGTCTTCCAGGTATGCCCTAGGGGTAATTTGGTAATTTGGTCGGGCCGTCATGGTCGTTTGTGTCTTTTCCAGCTACTAAAATTATTGGATGGTTTTTGTAGGTTTTTGGAGGGGTTTGTGGTTTGGTTTGAGCAAGGTTTGTTGCAAAAGTAAAAATAAAGGGAATTGTCTTTGCAGTAGGGGTTTGAACCTGGGTCTCCCGGGAAGCTTGTAGAGAGGTGTGCCAATTGAGCCATTAGGTGCTCTTGTTGCTCTTTCTGCATCACATCTTAGTTAACCTTGGAGTTTGGAGTTTTGGTGCATTTGGTTAAATGAAATAGAATTAGGTTATTCCATCTTATTCTCCAAAAACACCTCTTGGCCGCCCAAGCTCTCCATCTCCATAGCCTTGCCGAGTTCTTCATCCTTGCATCTCCTTGGGTTCGATCATCATCATTCCGGTAAGTCTTCGTCTTCTTCATCTTCTCATTTGGGTGTTTGTTGGCCGAATGTAAGAAAAAGGGGTTGTGTGTGTGTGTGTGTTGTGCAAACACCGAGAGGAGGAGCATGACCATCATCCCGGCCACTTTCGCCAGACGCCCAGATCGGTCGAGCGGCCACCGCCAGACGCCCCGATCGGTCGAGCCAGCCTCGCCAAGACGCCCAGATCGGTCGAGCCAGCCCTGCCAGCACGCCGCACTGCCCCAGCGAGCTCGCCGTTCGCCAAAGAAGATCGCCGATCGCCGCGACGCCAGAGGTCCTCGCCAGCGCAGCAAGCGTCGGCCGATCGCTCGCCGACGCCCTCGCCGTGTCCGCTTGCCGAAGCCGCTTGCCGCGCGCGCCGCTCGAGACGTTCGCCGCGCGCGCCCTCGCCGAGTTGCTCGCCGTGTCGCATCGCACGCCGCCGCGCCGCGCGCCCGCCGCCAGACGCCCGGCGCCCGCGCCTTCGCCGTCGACGCGCCGCGCGCGCGTGTCCTCGCAGCCGTGCCAATACAAGCAGCGCGTACGTGTCGTCCCGTGCCGCGTGCAGCGCAGCGCAACCAGCCACGTGTCCTCGCTGCGCAGCCATAAGCGGGCGCCACGACCTTGCCGAGCCGGCTTGCCAGCAAAGCCCCAAGCTCGTGTCGTCGCGCGCGCGCGTGAGTTCCCTTTGAGCCGAGCTTGCTCGTTCTATTGTTGTTTAGATATTTTAGATGCTGATTATTGTTGGTTTGCTAGGTTCCCGCTCGCTAGCTCGGGATTGTTCCGCACTTAGGATTTGTGTGTAAAAGTCTTCCGACCAAGGTAAGGATTTCTTACCGGGGTTGTGTGGACCTCTGCGGTATATTTTGTGATTGTTGTTTTGTATGCTGTGTATGTTTACTAGCATGTTTAGCCTAGGTGCTCGCTTACAATTCTGGATCGCATGAACTCTTGTATTGTTTCTCATGTTAGCCCATGCTAGGTTGTTCTATTCTAGCATGTTCGATATCTGTTCTTGCTTCGTAGTATCATGCTAGGTTCTTTGTATCCGATGAGCACGTATTGGACCGCATTGATTGAATCGTTATTATTGTTAAGGTTTAGAATTGAGGTAGATAGAATCATCCGGGCCGATGCATAAAGTATCTTGCATCTATGGCAAGGGCGTTCGAGACGAGCTCCGCCCTTGGACCCCGTGAGGGATTAGCTATCCCAACCGGTAGGCCCCCGCAATCTTGGGTGAGGGTGGCGGTCGTTAAATGCCCCAACGGTCGGGATGATGACTTGGCATTGCCTCGCCCCGGCAATCGACACGCGTCCTCGGCGTGTTCGGCCGTAGCCCTTGATTGCCACTGTTAGGGCAAGGACCGCTTCTGGTGTAAGCCTACCACGACCGGTTCCTTAGCCTCAAAAAGCGGTGGTACAGTGACATAGTTCACGTGTCCGTGTCTCACACCCCTATGTCGCTGACACCGATCCGGAGATTTAGTTAGGCATGGTGGTCAACTCGGGCGACTTGCCACTAGACCCGGCACCCCGAGTTTGCGGTAGCATGCGGTGCGCGCTTACGCTCATTACAAATACCATCGAGAGCTCCTCGGGATCTTGAGCCGCACCTTTCGTGACGACGATGAGACAGTGAGGCCGGGACTTGTTCCCGTATAGTGCGTTTAGTGTGTTGTGGTATTTTCCGGACTAAGACCACGAGATGGCATCCGAGGTCCAAGTGTGGACTTAGCTATGTGCTCCGCTCGTGTTTGTTCTCATAGCTTGCATACATTCTTCTAGATGATCATGTATATCGTATTGTACCCTGGTTGGGGATTCTTCTGGGTAATTCGTTACTCACCCTTATTCTACGTGGTTTTCCACGGTAATCAAGCGGGAGACAGGATGGTGAAGGAGGAGCTATGATCATGGAACTCTGCTGTCATCTCTCGATTGTTTTATTTTAATTATCATGACTCTTCACTTTTTATTATTTCCCTGAATGCATGTAGACGGGCACAGAGCCCCGTGATGTTTTCTTACGTTTTATGGATTCCAAAGATATTGGTACTTGTGGATTGTTTTAATGGTTTAAATAAATCTCTCGATCAGTGTGCTTTTAGAAATGTATGTTTTGGTTGTTGAATGTTTCTGCTTTTACTTGGAATCCAAATGTATTTTTCATAATGTCTTTTATTTTCACTACATGCATTGGGGTAAAGGCCCATTTAGAGCCCCTTTTGGGTCGGGTCTTTACTGATTGGTATCGAGCTCGAGTCATAGATTCTCAGAGATCGACCTTTGTTGTAGGTCGTTTTCCATGATCATCAAGATCTGCGCTACCATCAGTACGCCTAGATTTATTGTTTTAGAAAGGAAAAGGGTTAAGAATTTACAATACCTATCATCTAGTGTATGCCTTGTTTGGTGTTGTGGAATGGTGACAAAGTTTGATTTGATTCGTTGTTGGTTTGGAGGTAGATCGCCAAAGATGCTACCACCCCGCATCGGAGAGGAGGTTCGAGAGCGTGTCGAGGTATCGTGGATCGGATCGATATCGCAGGACATCGTCCCAAGCCGACATCGATGGCATTCCACCAAAGAGCTCCTCTGTTACGCCTAGAGCGGGCGTTGAGGCGATCGAGCGCCGTGAGATCGCTCTGGAGCAGAGTTTGCCGAGTCTATGAGGGCTTTTATGGTCAGCATGTTGAGTGACCAGAGGGCGAGACCTGTGCCTTGTTGGCGCCAAGCAATGGAAGAGTCCCGAGCCCAGATCGAGCAAAACGACTCGATTGGTTCAAAGTGAGCTCAAGAGCTCCTCCACTCCACACAGAGCAAGTAGCCCCAGAGGCGGATATGGCGAGAGGGTGCCGAGGAATTGGGTAGGCGGTGAAGGATTTTGTGAAGTGGAAGCTCGAGAAGTTTGATGCCACCGGTGATGCGTTAGCGCAGCCAGTGGATTGCCCATTTGGAGTACACCTTCCCGATCATGGTGTGCCCCGATATTCAGAGGCCGAGATGTGCGGCTCATGTGCTTTGAGGCACAATGAGATGGTGGTGGGAGTCCACCTTGAGCGAGAGACCAGCCTAGGTCTCCACCCGCTACTTGGGAGTTCTTCAAGGCCGAGTTCAAGGTAAAGTTCATCGGTGATGAGGCTCAGGAGAAGATGGTGGAGCTCTTCCGAACCTCGGCGAGGTTACGATTCCATTGAGGAATATGAGCGCAAGTTCTCGGAGTATGGATATTTTGCTCCTCGCTTGATTGCCACCCCGAGTCAAGATTCGGAAGTTCATATCCGGATTGAGGCAGGTGTTTCCCGAGATGTCGTGGCTCGTGCCCCGACACTTATGCTAGGGTCATCCAGATTAGCCACGATCTATAATGGGAAGTATCTCACGAGCGGGTTGTTGCCGCTCTCGCTCTCTGCGCCCCGTCCCAGCACACAGTGGGGCGTAAGAGGAAGTTTGACTTTCGAGGCGGCGGCCAGCGCCGCCAGGGCGCTTCGAGCAGAGATCGTGGAGAGCTCCACCCGTTCACACCACGTCGCAGGAGGACCCGTGCGCTTTCCGCTTGTGCTACTTGTGGGAAAGTCCACGCCGAGCTTGTCACTGACCTAGATTGTGCTTCCGTTGTGGTAGAGAGGGTCACATGGCCCGCTGTGGTAGAGAGGGTCACATGGCCCGCATCAGAAAGACCCGACCCAAAAGGGGCTCTAAATGGGCCTTTACCCCAATGCATGTAGTGAAAATAAAAGACATTATGAAAAATACATTTCGGATTCCAAGTAAAAACAAAACATTCAACAACCAAAACATACATTTCTAAAAGCACACTGATCGAGATTTATTTAAACCATTAAAACAATCCACAAGTACCAATATGCTGGAATCCATAAAACGTAAGAAAACATCCGGGGCTCGTGCCCGCCTACATGCATTCAGGGGAAATAATAAAAAGTGAAGAGTCATGATAATTAAAATAAAACAATCGTAGATGACAAGAGGTTCCATGATCATAGCTCCTCCTTCACCATCCTGTCTCCCGCTTGATTACTGTGTGGAAAACCACGTAATAAGGGTGAGTAACGAATTACCCAGTAAGAATCCCCAACCGGGTACAATACGATATACATGATCATCTAGAAGAATGTATGCAAGCTATGAGAACAAACACAGAGCGGAGCACATAGCTAAGTCCACACTTGGACCTCGGATGCCATCTCGTGGTCTTAGTCCGGAAAATACCACAACACACTAAACGCACTATACGGGAACAAGTCCCGGCCTCCGCTGTCTCATCGCCGATACGAAAGGTGCACTCGCTCAAGATCCCGAGGAGCTCTCCGATCGGCGCAGTAATGAGCGTAAGCGCGCACCGCATGCTACTTGCAAACTCGGGGTGCCGGGTCTAGTGGCAAGCCGCCTGTGTTCGATCCACCATGCCTAACTAAATCTCTCCGGATCGGTGTCACCGACATAGGGGTGTGAGACCGGACACGTGAACTATGTCACCGCACCACCGCACTTTGAGGCTAAGGAACCGGCCGTGGTAGGCTTACACCAGAAGCGGTCCTTGCCCTAACAGTGGCAATCAAGGGCTACGGCCAACACGCCGAGGACGCGTCGATCGCCGGACGAGGCAATGCCAAGTCATCATCCCGACCGCTGGGGCATTTAACACCGCCACCCTCACCCAAGATTGCGGGGCCTACCGGTTGGGATAGCTAATCCTCACGGGGTTCAAGGACTGAGAACTGTCTCGAACGCCCTTGCCATAGATGCAAGATACTTTATGCATCGGGCCCTGATGATTCTATCTACCTCAATTCTAAACCTTAACAATAATAACGATTCAATCAATGCACCAATACGTGCTCATCGATACAAAGAACCTAGCATGATACTACGAAGCAAGAATGTGATATCGAACATGCTAGAATAGAACAACCTAGCATGGGCTAACATGAGAAACAATACAAGAGTTCATGCCACCAGACTTGAACAGAGCACCTAGGCTAAACATGCTAGTAAACATACACAGCATACAAAACAACAATCACAAATATACCGCAGGTCCACACAACCCCTGTAAGAAATCCTTACCTTGGTCGGAAGACTTTTACACACAAATCCTAAGTCATGCTGAACAATCCCGAGCTAGCGAAAGGAACCTAGCAAACCAACAATAATCGCAAGATCTAAAATATCTAAACAACAATAGAATAGCAAGCTCGGCTCGGGAACTCACGCGCGCGACGACACGAGCTTGGGGTCAGCTGCAAGCCGCTCGCTGCAAGGCTGGCGCTGGCCGCTACCGGCACGGCAGGACACGCTACCGTTGCGCTACCGGCACGGCACGGACACGCTGCCTGCCGCGCTACCGCACGGCAGCAGGACACGCGCGCGCGCGAGCGCTCGACGGGCGCGCGCGGGCGCCGGGCGTTCGGGCGGCGAAGGCGCGGCGCCGGCGCGTGCGATGCGGACACGGCGAGCAACTTCGGCAGGACGCGCGCGCGCGGCGAACGTCTCGAGCGGCGGCGCGCGCGGCAAGCAGCTTCGGCAAGCGGACACGGCGAGGGCGTCGCGGCGCGATCGGCCGGACGCGCAGCGGCGCTGGCGAGGACCTCTCGCGGCGTGGCGAGCGACGGGCGATCTGATTCGCTGGCGAACGGCGAGGTCGCTGGGACAGTCCGGGCGTCGGCGGGGCTGGCTCGACCGATCCGGGCGTGCGGCAGTGGCTCGCTCGACCGATCCGGGCGTGCGACAGGGCTCGCTCGACCGACCGGGCGTGGCGAGCTGGCTGATGATGGTCGCTCTCCTCTACCGGGCCGCACAACACACACACACACACACCCCTTTTTCTTACATTCGCCAACAAACACCCAAATGAGAAGATGAAGAAGACGAAGACTTACCCTAATGATGATGATCGAACCCAAGGAGATGCAAGGATGAAGAACTCGGCAAGGCTATGGAGATGGAGAGCTTGGGCGGCCAAGAGGTGTTTTTGGAGAATAAGATGGAATAACCTAATTCTATTTCATTTAACCAAATGCACCAAAACTCCAAACTCCAAGGTTAACTAAGATGTGATGCAGGAAGAGCAACAAGAGCACCTAATGGCTCAATTGGCACACCTCTCTACAAGCTTCCCAAGAGACCCGGGTTCAAACCCCACTGCAAAGACAATTCCCTTTATTTTTACTTTTGCAACAAACCTTGCTCAAACCAAACCACAAACCCTCCAAAACCTACAAAAACCATCCAATAATTTTAGTAGTGGAAAAGACACAAACGACCATGACGGCCCGACCAAATTACCAAATTACCCCTAGGGCATACCGGAAGACCGGAAGAAAAAACACTGGTCGTTACACTTCCCAACCCTTCCTCTCCCAAGCCCCAAGCCGATTTTCATTCCCTTTGCAGCCCCGTGGTTCGATCGTCTTTCTGGGTAAGTTTCTTCGTCTCTTCGTCTTCTCCGATTTGAGTTCTTGCTGGCCGAATGTAAATAGAAGAGTGTGGGTGTGTGTGTGTGTTTGTTTGCACCGCTGAGAGGAGCCCCACCAAGAAATTTCCCACCGTCGCGGCCTCCCCACCGGCCGATCGCACCAAAGAATAAGCCCAGATCGCCGCTCGCCGCCCATCGCGCAGCGCCCATCGAGCGACTGTCGCTCCAAAGCCGAGCTGCACACCAGCATGGCCCCTGCCGCAGCCTCGATCTCGCCCAGCGGATGCGCCTGCCGAGCCCCTGCAGCAGCGAGACCGCACGTCAGACGCTCGTCGGCCAATGCGCCGTCGTCGTCCCAGCCCAGCGCTCGCGCGCGTGTCCGTCGCGTCCAGCTTTGTCGCGCGCCGTGCGCTGCGCCACCGGCCGTCGTCGTCGCGCGCGCGCCAAGCCAGCTGCTGCGCCCATCTGCGCTGCTCGGCGCCAGCGCCCGACCCTGCCGCGCCATCAGCGCCAAAGAAGCCGGCCTCGCCATGCTTGCTCGCTGCGTCATGCGTACCCGCGCCGCGTGAGTTGCTCCCGAGCCAAGCCTTGTTTATTTTATTATGTTTAGGCCTATGGATTGTGATTATTATTGTGTTTGTTAGGTTCTCGTTAGCTAGCTCGGGATCGATCGCAGCTTAGGATTTTTGTGTGTAGTTGCCTCCCGCCAGTAAGGATTTCTTATCGGAGTTGTGTGGACCTGCGATGTTCTATGTGATTGATGTTGTATGTTTGTTTGTGACTATCAAGCATGTATAGTTTAGGTGCTCTATTCTGATTTCCTGACTGGCATGACTTCGTATGTTGTTCTTTCATGTTAGTCCATGCTAGGTTGTTCCGTTCTGGCATGCTCATATTCATTCTTGTTCCGTAGTACCATGCTAGGTCTGCTGTATTCTTTTGAGCACGTATTGGATTGTTGCTTGATTGTTAAGGCGAGTTAGAATTGTAGGTAGCATCATCCGGGCCGATGCATAAAGTATCTTGCATCCATGGCGGGGGACGTCGAGACGCTTCTCCGCCCCTGGACCCGTTAGGGTTTAGCTAACCCGACCGGTAGGCCATGCAATCTTGGGTGAGGGTGGCGGTCGTTAAATGCCCCAACGGTCGGGATGATGACTTGGCATTGCTCGGTCCCGGCGATCGGCACGTCCTCGGCGTGTTCGGCCGTAGCCCTTGATTGCCACCGATAGGGCAAGGACGGCTTCTGGTGTAAGCCTACCACGACCGATTCCTTAGCCTCAAAGCGGTGGTTCAGGTGACATAGTTCACGTGTCCGTGTCTCACACCCTATGTCGGTGACACCGATCCGTAGATTTAGTTAGGCGTGGTGATCGGACATGGGCGCTTTGCCACTAGACCCGCACCCCCATAGTCTGCAGTAGCACGCGCAGTGCGCGCTTACGCTCATTACATACGCCGACCGAGAGCTCCTCGGGATCTTGAGCTAGTGCACCTTTCGTATTGACAAGAGGCAGTGCCGAGGTCGGGACTCATTTCTCGTATAGGGCGTATTGTGTGGTGATTTATCTCCGGACTAAGACCCTGAGTTGGCATCCTAGGTCCAAGTGTGGACTTAAGCTATGTGCTCTATTCTGTGTTTATATTCATAGCTTGCATACACTCATCTAGATGACCATGTGCATCGTATTGTACCCCCTGTTGGGGATTCTTACTGAGTAATTCGTTACTCACCCTTATTTTGTGGTTTTCCACAGGTAACCAAGGTGCGAGACAGGATGGATGAAGGAGGAGCTGTGATCATGGGAACCTGCTGTCGTCTCTGACTTTTTATTTCTATGACTCTTGTCTTTTATTTTCCCCTGAATGCATGTAGTCGGGCACAGAGCCCTAGGATGTTTTCTGAATGTTTTCGTGATTCTGCTTTATTGAATTTGAGGATGTTTCAAATGTTTTAAGAAATCTCTGATCGAGTGTACGTTTTGGAAATGTATTTGCCTTGAACAGTGCTTGGAGACAGGGGGCGTGTTTCAAAGAAACTATCTTTATTTCTCGATTGAACCTTGATTGTTTTGTTTTAATTGGGAATCCGAAAATTATTTTCATATTGTCCTTTACTTTGAATGCATGCGTTGGGGTAAGGGCCTATTTAGAGCCCTTTTTGGGTCGGGTCTTTACAGTTGGTATCAGAGCTCAGAGTCATAGATTCTGTAGATTGACCTTTTGTTGTAGGTCATTTTCCCCATGATCACCAAGACTCAAGGCAGATCATCATCGTGCGCGCTAAGTTTATCGTTCTTAGAAAAGGGTTAAGAATTTACAATACCTTTCATCTAGTGTATGCCTTGTTTTGTGTTGTGGAGCGAGAGACGAGCGGTGTTCGACTCGTCGTTGGTTTGGGTTTAGAGCGCCATCATGCCAACTTCCCGCAGTGTGTGAGTCAGTATGTTGTGGTTTGTTGAGATATCCGAGATAGATTCGGATACCACTGGGACATCGTTCGGATGGAGGCGAAGGTTAGACTCTCGTAGGCCACGTGTGGCCCAGCTTAATTCCCCTAGTGAGAGGGTGGAGGTGTTTTTCCCTGGAGTACCACTCCAGGAGAGGAGTTAGCTTTGGCTTTTGCTCATGTTGATGCTTGTGGAGCAGGTCCCAAGTGGGCTAGCCTGGGTAGTTCAGGTGTGGATCTTGAACCTTAGCAGATTGTCTGTTTGCCCATTGAGTAGCTGCATAGTTGGTAGCCTTCGAGGAGGTTGCTGAGACATCTTTGTTCTCTTATAAGTGTTGTGGTTTGCACCAAAGATGGCGGAACCACAGTAGTTAAGGGTGCAAATGAGCAGTGTTCCCATTGGACTTGATCCGTTGGCGCTTTCTCTCGATTGTTTTGTAGAGTTGAGCACTCTTCTTTTGGTGAGCCCTAGAGTAGGGCTAGCTGCTGCATGTTGAGAGAGCCGACCAGAGTTTTGTTGAGCATCATGTGGAGATGCAAGAGTAGGCCGTGAGCCCCCAGTTTGATGAGATGCCATAGTCTGGTTGTTT
The DNA here is from genome assembly GCA_036507275.1 of Sicyos edulis. NCBI lineage: Eukaryota > Viridiplantae > Streptophyta > Magnoliopsida > Cucurbitales > Cucurbitaceae > Sicyos > Sicyos edulis. Next base: position 16,579,783 of record CM071851.1, read on the forward strand.
GAGTTGAGCTCCTGTATGCCTCGCCATAGTTTTTGTCACTTGAGGTTGTGACCTTGCTGGCCCCATTTGTAGTAGGATGTGGATTTGGTAGTAGTGGCACTTGAGGTGCAATGGTTGGTGTGCCGCTTTGGCTCTACGTCTGGTTCAGGACTGAGTTTGGCATGGGTATAAGCAGATGGTTCTATGACCCATCCGGAGTTCAGCACACTCCTTTAGCCTTTGGTTCCGGTTGTGGCAGTTGCACTTGTTTAGGTCGTGCAAGAGGGCTAGTTCAGTGGTAGTCAGAGGACTACAAGTGAAAGGATGTTCGAGAGGCGCTGGAGCCTCTTCCCAGTGTTACTGGGGGGTTGAGTAAGTCAGCAGGTTGGCGGTTGGTAAGTGTTAGTGCGTGTGAGTCTCACGCTAGTGCTAAGGCCAAGAGATCTTTGTGGTTGGTAGTGCGGTCCATTACCTTTGGGTGCCTAAACTTTGAGTTGAGTGAGCATTGTAGATGCGAGTTCGGTCCAAAGAGAGGGCCCGTGAGTTGGATGCTTATGAGATGAGTTTGGTGCTTATGAGATGAGTTGGATGCCTATAAGATGAGTAGGATGCCTTATGAGAGGAGTTGGACGCCTTATGTGTAAGAACACTTGGTAGGGGCTTGGTGTAAAGTAAGTTCGGTTTGGCATTGTTATACTTTAGTAGAGCAAGGTTGCAAAGACTTCAGTATCGTGTGGAGATGGAACTTTTGGTGTTCCTTTGGTTGATTGTATCTCTCCGCGAAAGTTAGTGTTGCCTTTTTTAAAGCACTGTTAGTCTTGGATCTCTGAAGGAAGGTTGAGAGTTGTGCACACATGTGTGTTTCAGTAGTTTGTTCTCGCGGCAAGAGTTCCGAAACCATGTAGGGTTTGCATTGGAGAACCGGTGCTCGGTTCTTGGAGAAGTTGGACTCTAGGTGGATGTTGTAAGGCTTTAGTTGAGGTTGTAAGGATACCGTGCTCGTAGTTGGGTTATTGCTTAGGCAAGTTTGTTAAGTTGAACCTAAGCTTGGTTGGTGGAACCTCTTGTGGCTCTTGGTTGGAGTTCAGATGGTACCGAACAAATGGTGGTTGTAGTGAAGCCGCGAGTTCCCGATCGCATTGCTAAGAGTGTTGCTCGGAATCCTTACCCGGTTGGAAGCTACATGGTGGCTGACGCTTTGAGTAGGAGGATGACACATTCTGAAGCGTTTCTGGTCTTTTTGGTTTCGAGGTTTGGAGCAGGCCAGCGTGGTTGTGATGCTGGGAAAAGGAGTTGTTTGTTCAGGCAGTTGGTTGTTAGATCGTTAGACAACAGTGTGTGTCGAGGGTTGTCGAAGAACCCTAGTTGTGGAGAGCCTTACCAGAGCTCAGTCAGACCCAAGTAGTGAGTTTAGTTGGCAAGCCAGAGTCGAGTAGTTTGTAGCCTCGGGTGAGTTGCTGGCAGTTTTGGTAGGCTAGCAAGCCAGAGTTTGTTTGGAGTAGAGTCCGGATTTGGTTCCGGTGTGGTGGCAAGTTGGTGCTTGATGTTGGCCAAGGTGTGGTTTTCGAGTTGCCAAGGAGTTAGCCTTGTTCGTGGGTAAGTGGTTTGCCCTGTAGGATGTCTCTCCTGTTCCCAGAGTTTGAGAGTGCCCTTATTTGGTGTTTGGGGGTGAGTCTTCTCTTGCCCGTGGTTGGCGGTCCAGTCTGTGGTGGACCCCTTGTTGTTGCCTCTAGGAGAGTTGGATGTTGTGCTTAGCCGAGCAAGACAAGGAGCGGTTGTGAAGCTCTCTGTCCTTTCGGATGTTCGCTTGTAAGGATCTGCTTTCTCCTTGGAAGTTGTCGTTATTCCTTGGTCTTGGAATTAGTGGTAGTGGTGCTAGTAGGAGGAAAAGTTTGTTGGTCGCTTGGAAGCGCTTGTTTGTCCAAGTTAAGCGGACTCTTGAGTGGTGTTCTGGAAGTTGCGGTAAGGGTTGTTCTGCCTCCTATGAGTGTTTGGCCTAGTTGGTTAAGGTTTTGTGTGTTGGCATGGAAGTTGTTGCACCTTTGTAGTTGAAGAACTCATTTGTATCAGTTGTGGGTTGAGGTTGCACCATTGTGATTGGATTAGGGTCTTGACCTTTTGAGGGATCCTTGCTGGTTAGTGTGTGTAAAGACCCGACCCAAAAGGGCTCTAAATAGGCCTTTACCCCAATGCATGCATTCAAAGGAAAGGACAATATGCAAATAAGTTTTCAGATTCCCAATTAAAACAAAACAATCAAGGTTCAATCGAAATCAATATAGTTTGTTGAAACTCGTCCCTGTCTCCAAGCACTGTTTCAAGGCAAATACATTTCCAAAACGTACACTCGATCGAGATTTATTAAAACATTTGAAACATCCTCAAATTCAATAAAGCGGGAATCCACAAAAACATTCGAAAACATCCTAGGGGCTCGTGTCTTGCCACATGCATTCAGGGGAAAATGAAAGACAAGAGTCATAAAAATAAAAAGTCGAGACGACAAAGAAGTTCCCATGATCATAGCTCCTCCTTCACCATCCCGCCTCGCGCCATGGTTACTGAAAAGATAAGTAAGGGTGAGTAACGAATTACTCAAGAAGAATCCCCAACCGGGTACAATACGATGCACATGGTCATCTAGATGAGTGTATGCAAGCTATGAATATAAACACGAATAGAGCACATAGCTTAAGTCCACACTTGGACCTCGGATGCCAACTCGTGGTCTTAGTCCGGAATAATCCACACCACACAATACGCCCTATACGAGAACCAAATCTCGGCCTCACCGCTTCTCATCCGATACGAAAGGTACACTAGCTCAAGATCCCGAGGAGCTCTCCGGTCGGCGCCAGTAATGAGCGTAAGCATGCACCGCGTGCTTCCACAGAACTATGGGGGTGCCGGGTCTAGTGGCAAGTCGCCCATATCCGGATACCACGCCTAACTAAATCTCTCGGATCGGTGTCACCGACATAGGGGTGTGAGACCGGACACGTGAACTATGTCACTGTACCACCGCACTTTGAGGCTAAGGAACGGGTCGTGGTAGGCTTACACCGTGAAGCCGTCCTTACCTTAACAGTGGCAATCAAGGGCTACTACCGAACACACCGAGGACGTGTTTACCGCCGGGGACTAGGCATTGCCAAGTCATCATCCCGACCGTTGGGGCATCGTTAAGACTACCACCCTCACCCAAGATTGCGGGGGCCTACCGGTTGGGATAGCTAATCCCTCACGGGGTCCAAGGACGGAGAATCTCGAACGTCCTTGCCATAGATGCAAGATACTTTATGCATCGGGCCCGGATGATGCTATCTACTCCGAATTCTAACTCGCTTAACAATCGACAAACAATCCAATACGTGCTCGAAAGAATACAAAGCAGACCTAGCATGGTACTACGTAACAAGAATGAATATGAGCATGCCGAACGGAACAACCTAGCATGGACTAACATGAAAGAACAACATACGAAGTCATGCCACCAGAATTGAATGCGAGCACCTAAACTATACATGCCGATAATCACAAACAAACATACAACATCAATCACATAGAACATCGCAGGTCCACACAACTCCGTAAGAGATCCTTACAGCCGGGAGGCAACTACACACAAAATCCTAAGTGCGATCGAACCCGAGCTAGCTACCGAGATGTAACGACCTGTGTTTTTCTTCCCGGTCTTCCGTATATGCCTAGGGGTAATTTAGTAATTTGGTCGGGCCGTCGTGGTCGTTTGTGTCTTTTCCAGATTACTAAAATTATTGGATGGTTTTTGTAGGTTTTTGAGGGGTTGTGGTTTGGTTTGAGCAAGGTTTGATGCAAAAGTAAAAATAAAGGAAATTGTCTTTGCAGCCTAGGGTTTGAACCCGGGTCTCCTGGAAAGCTTGTGGGGATGTGTGCCAATTGAGCCATTAGGTGCTCTTGTTACTCTTTCTGCATCACATCTTAGTTAACCTTGGATTTTGGAGTTTTGGTGCATTTGGTTAAATGAAATAGAATTAGGTTATTTCATCTTCTTCTCCAAAACATCTCTTGGCCGCCAAGCTCTCCATCTCCATAGCCTTGCCGATTCCTCATCCTTGCATCTCCTTGGGTTCGATCATCATCTTTCCGGGTAGGTATTGATCTTCTTCTTCTTCTTCTCCTTCTTCTCATCCGTTTGGTGTGCGTTTGGCCAAGTGAAAAGAGGTGTGTTGTGTGTGTTGTGTTGATTGCGACCCGTAGGAGTGTAGCCGAGCCAAGAAAGACAGATCGCCCATCGCCGATCGCTCGCCGCGTCGCCCACCGATCGCCGCGACGCCCAAACGATCGCCGCTCGCCGCCCAGATCCGTCCCGCCGCCTTGCTGTCGCCCAAGAAGACAGATCGCCCGATCGCTCGCGCCAGAGGTCCTCGCCAGCGCTCGCGCGCCCTCGCCGTGTCCGCTTGCCGAAGCCGCTGCCGCGCGCGCCGCGCCGCGAGACGTTCGCGCGCGCGCGTCCTGCCGAGCTGAAGCGCTTGCCGTGTCCGCAACGCACGCCAGCCGCCGCGCGCGCGCGCCGCCCGACGCTGCGCCAAGCGCGCGCTCGCTCCTGCCGCTGCGTGCCGGCCACGCAGCCGGTCGCGCGTCCTGCCGTGCCCGTGCCGGGCCAGGCGGTCGCGCGTCCTCGCTGCTGCGCGTGCCGGTTGCGGCCAGCCAGCGGCGTCCTTGCCCGTGCCGGCTACGCGCCAGACCCCAAGCTCGTGTCGTCGCGCCGCGTGAGTTCCCCGAGCCGAGCTTGCTTGTTCTATTGTTGTTTAGATATTTTAGATGCCGATTATTGTTGGTTTGCTAGGTTCCCGCCGCTAGCTCGGATTGTTCCGCAGCTTAGGATTTGTGTGTAGAAGTCTTCCGACCAAGGTAAGGATTTCTTACCGGGTTGTGTGGACCTGCGGTATATTTGTGATTGTTGTTTTGTATGCCCGTGTATGATTACTAGCATGTTTATCTCTAGGTGCTCGCTCAATTCTCGATCGGCATGAACTCTTGTATTGTTTCTCATGTTAGCCCATGCTAGGTTGTTCTATTCTAGCATGTTCGATATCCTGTTCTTGCTTCGTAGTATCATGCTAGGTTCTTTGTATCCGATGAGCACGTATTGGACCGCATTGATTGAATCGTTATTATTGTTAAGGTTTAGAATTGAGGTAGATAGAATCATCCGGCCCGATGCATAAAGTATCTTGCATCTATGGCAAGGACGTTCGAGACGCCTCGCCCTGACCTCCCCGTGAGGGATTAGCTATCCCAACCGGTGAGCCCCGCAATCTTGGGTGAGGGTGGCGGTCGTTAAATGCCCCAACGGTCGGGATGATGACTTGGCATTGCCTCGCCCCCGTGAGTCGGCACGTCCTCGGCGTGTTCGCCGTAGCCCTTGATTGCCACTGTTAGGGCAAGGACCGCTTCTGGTGTAAGCCTACCACGACCGGTTCCTTTAGCCTCGCGGTGCGGTGGTACAGTGACATAGTTCACGTGTCCGTGTCTCACACCCCTATGTCGGTGACACCGATCCGTAGATTTAGTTAGGCATGGTGATCGAACACGGGCGGCTTGCCACTAGACCCGGCACCCCCGAGTTTGCGTGAGCATGCGCGTGCGCGCTTACGCTCATTACAGCGCCGATCGGAGAGCTCCTCGGGATCTTGAGCGATGCACCTTTCGTGTCGACGATGAGTCGGTGAGGCCGGGACTTGTTCCCGTATAGCGCGTTTAGTGTGTTGTGATATTTCCGGACTAAGACCACGAGATGGCATCCGAGGTCCAAGTGTGGACTTAGCTATGTGCTCCGCTCTGTGTTTGTACTCATAGCTTGCATACATTCTTCTAGATGATCATGTATATCGTATTGTACCCCGGTTGGGGATTCTTACTGGGTAATTCGTTACTCACCCTTATTCTCGTGGTTTTCCACGGGTAATCAAGGCGGGAGACAGGATGGCCGATGGAGGAGCCGTGATCATGGAATCCTGCTGTCATCTCTGATTATTCTATTTAGCCAACTGAACTTCTCTGCTAAAACAACACTAGCCCTTCTCTGATAACCAAACCCTCTTGGGTTCTCAAAGGCTCAAAGCCACAATGCTCTCGATCTGCCACAAACTATCTCAACAAAGAGACGAGGAACACAAAACTTGCTTCTTTGTCAAAGACGGGCAAAGCTAACCATCGCTCCAATCCGCTCAAGGATCTCAAAAGCCCTACAAACTTGGGGCTCAAACCAAAACCCACTAAACCAACACTTTAACACCTCTCAACGGTGTTACTCTCAAAGAAACTAGCGGTGGCACAAGCTCCAAAACTCAACGCCACGCCTTTGGCGTAACTTCTCTGAATGCCCACAATCGATAACAAATCGCCTCAACACAACGCCAAGTGGCCAAACAATCGAACCTCTCGGGTTCCGAAAACCAAACGGCCTACTCTTTCTTCACAAGAGACCAGCCGAACCACAAGGCTTGCCTAAAGCCTTAACGAAAAGCAATCGAACCACCAATCGCGCGATCGATCCAAAAGGCAAACTTTTCCCACTAGCACAAAGCCGAAACTTCACTACGGCCAACCCTAAATGGCCAAAAACCGAGCACAGCTCCACTCGGCCAAGCCAAAGAATCGAGCCTCACAACGGCCGAACACAAACTTTTCCATGCAAACCTACTAGCAATCGCCAAAAAGAACATTGCCGTGCAAGGAAACACCCAACATTCCTCTCATGGAAAATCTCGGCAAAGAAAGACCAAACCCTCACAGGGCTACCACAAACAACACACAACAAATTGAGGAAAACAGCCCAAAGGCTAACCAACCAATGCCACGACACCTCTGTGCCAACACACTCAATCGAGGCTCAATTTATTCGCCAATCATGCGAAAGCTCAACAACTAGAAACAAAGCCCGAGAAGGCCTTGCTCACAGAAACTCAACTCAAGCTCAACTCTTAAATCACAGGCCCACCGCTCTTGCGGGACAAACAACTTTTCGCTTGCTAACAACACAATGCGGGGACCCTCTCATTGGGGCTAACCATCTGCGCTACTCTGATCAACTACACAACTCAGAGCTACGCCGACTCCTCAACGGAACGATTTCCCGGCAAGCAAAACTCTAAAGGGCAACATCACACACACACGCCGTGACTTGCTCAAACCCAAGGGCAACATCAACCAACTCTCTTGGAAGCAACACCCAGGGAAACTCAACCGATTGGACCACCAATCCGAACTAGCCGAACTTACTCAACCACCGAGAGAGGAATCAACTCCCAAAACAACCAGACTAGGAACAAATCCTCGTGGCAACGCCCTGCAGCTCGAGCAGAGCAAGCTCTTGAAACATCAAGAGAACCAAAATCTTGGTCAACACCAAGCACCAACTAACCTCCAAAACCAAACAAGCACTAGCTTGCTAGGATCGCCAAATCTGCAAGCAACTCACCCAAGGAACACTGCCTGGGTCTAACTGAGCTCTGAAAGGCTCTCCACAACTAGAGATCCTCTGATCACCCTCCGACACACACGGTCGACAACGATCTAACAAACAACCGGCTACGCGGGCACAACCCTCTCCAACATCTCAACTACGCTGCCAACTCCAACTTGGAAACCAAGGGAACCGGAACGCGCTACGGGGCGTCATCCTCCTACTCAAAGCAACAACCTCAACATACCTTCTTCTCAAGGTAAGGATCCGAACAGCTTTCTTAGCCAAAACGATCGAAAATCGCGCGCGCTTGCCACTCTTGCTCTTGTTCAAATCCCAATCGAAGTCTAACCAGGGCAAGGACCAACTAGCAAAACTTGCTTAACCAACAAATTTCGACAACGAGCACGGCATCCTTACACCAAAGCTAGGGCACTTGCCAAGAACTAAAGCCTTGACACCTCAAAGATCGAAAGCACTGGGTCCTCAACACGAACCTCTCGTGGTTTTCCAAACATAAACTACGGAACGAGCTACGCAAAAGTGCACCGGGGAGTACAGCTCCAACTTGATCCCTTAAGATCCGAAGCCAACAAGGGCTCTCACACACAGGGCAACTTTTGCCTCCAAACAGAGCCACAACAAACAAGGGAGCAACGAGAGTTCAAACCCACTCGGGGCCAACTCACCACGAAAAGCCACATTGGCCAACTTACTCTTACAAGCGCAAAACCACACCAAGCTAACATTCCTCGAAACAATGTGCTCACTAAACGCGCTCCGATCACCATCCAACTCATGGCTCTATCATCGATCAACCACGCATCCACGATGCCAACACTAACCATACTAGGGCAACTCAAAGGGTAGCCGAATCATGCTACCATCAAGCTGGCTCACAGGCTCACAACACAGCGCGCGAACTCGAACGCGCTTAGCTCTTAATGACCTATAGCATCCTTTACACCCAACTCTCGAGAGATCCCGAACAGCTCCTACTTTCCTCGAAAACCTCAAACTTGTAGTCCTCGACTACCACCGAGCTAGATCTCTTAAGCAACCCAAACAGTGCAACCTCGGGAAAAGGGTACAAGACAAGCGGGGATGCTAGACTCACGGCAGCCATGGAACCACCTGCACTAAAAGTGCCAATCGGCCCGAATCTAGGCCTCCTCTCAAAGCTTGGTGCCAACAGCACTACATCCATTACAACACGAATCAGCCTCAAACGAGCTTTATGCCCCTCTCGAGAATAGGGAAGTCACTCTCAAGTGACGGGGCAATGGCACTCAAAGACAGAGTCCAAAACACTCGAGCGGCCTAATCTCTCGGCATCTCGACCAACAGACTTGCCACGGCCAACTCCTGCATCCCACTCGATGCTCAACAAAAGCTCAGGCCAACTCCTCGGGTGGCAACAACTAGTTCCACACTCGGAACATCCAAATAAAAGAGGGTTCCACTCTACTAGCCCGCCGAAATCCACGGATGGATAAAACCACGCAAGCAAACTCCACACTACACCACAGCTACGAGGGTACAAAGAGAATCTGGCAGCAAAACAACAAAGAGGCTTGCAAGGGGCACAGATGTCTCTACATCCGCCTCAAGCCACTAACACGGCAACTTGCCAATCAATCGGGCGATCGGTGGAGACTCGCTAGTCCACCTCTCTCAAGGGACTACCACCACCAATCTGCGAATCAACAAAGACGGAACGCGGCTCACCTCGGCCTCTGAGCAATGAGGGCATCCCAACACACGGATGCTAAACTCAAACTCGCCAACCGCTTTACTACTAGCGGTAGGACTTTCTAATACATCAAGCTCTGAGGCATCCACTTGCCAAATCGGGCGGCTCCATCAACGCCAACAAACTCAATCGCATAAACTCTGCTGATCAAGCCCTCCCGAAACCTCCGGCTACGAGAAACTCTGGGGAAAAATGCTGAAACAAACTCACACCGGGCTATCCATGCCCGGACTCCTCGCTACGCGCTACAAATCTGCGCTGGTCTTTGCTCTCTGATAGCTAAAGACTCGCCATCAAATCTCACATGGTGGAGCACACTCTGCTCAAGGAGTCATACTGAGGCGTGCTAGCCTCTACCCCCTCCTCTAGGCAACTCAATCGCCAGGCCAACTCGCCAAAGGGCTAAACAACCACGGGGCGCGGCCTCAACATCAACAAGATCACCCAACTCCTTGGTCGACATGCCAAGCGTCCCGCTCCTCTCGAGTGCAATCAACATATCGGCGATCGCACAAGGCACCTCCACCCTCTCACTAGGGAGAAACCAACAATGGGCCACAAATGGCCTAAGGGAGTCTAATCTCTCCTCCTCCTCTGAGTGCGATCGACACACACCGATCGACCGCACAAAGCAACAAAACCGCCCACACGGGGCTCTCACCGCTCATCAAACTACTCGCATCGCGAAAAAAATTGGCATGATGGCTCTCTAAGCCCAAACCAACAACGAGTCGAACTCGCTCGTCTCCGCTCCACAACTCTACACATGCATAAAAGCTAGAAGAAAAGTATTGTAAATTCTTACCCTTAACTTAATTGAACTCGGACAAACCAAGCGTAGTGGAGTCTTGATGACCATGGGAACAACAACCTACAAAGCGAGGTTAGTCTCACGAATCTATGACTCGTGCTCACGATACCAATTGTAAGAACCCGACCCAAAACATGGTCCTAAACACGGGATCTTACTCAAAGATGCAAGTTAAATATGATAACAAGCGGTTTAGAGCTTACATTTAAAAACCTTTCAAAACATATGAGAAGGGGGAGCCCTTAAAACATAACCAACAATTTAAGTTTAAACAATCCAACAAAGTAAAACATCACGGCGGTGTTTAATAAAATGTACAATACAATTTAAGCAACGTTTTAAACAATGTTCCCCTAGGACTCTGTCCATCTACATGCTTTGAATAAACAATGCAATAATAAAAGACAGAGTGCCATGGCGGTTCCCCATGATCAATCGGCTCCTCCGCTAGCCCTCCCGGTGTTGTCCCAAGTTACCCGAAAGATAAATAAGGGTGAGTATAAACATACTCGGTAAGAATCTCCAACCGGGTACAATACGATACATCGGACATCTAGCACCTCAATATGCAAGCAAACAACTACCAACACAGATCATAGCTCAACGAGCTCATAACACAAGATCTGGAAACATCGGAAGTCACTTACTTCAGGAATCATCTAAGTCTCCTACTTCCGGCCTAATGATTGGTTCTCATAACCAATCCCGGGACATCTCCGAGGGTCTTTCTCCCTCGGCCAATTGATCAACTCAAAAACCGATCCCAAGATGTCCGACACCCTCGAGGTCTTTCTCCTCGACCAATTGATTAGCTCAAAAGCCAATCCCAATGGGTGTCCTCAAGGGCCTCCTTGCCCTCGCTAACAATCTGGACTATCGAGAGTACCCAAGTCCGCTCTAAACCGAAGGAATCGTGTACTCACGAACATTAGCCCGGGAGCTCTCGAACCAGGCTACTAACGCGTGTGCGCGCACACCGCATGCTCTTCTCGCAACCGGCGTAAATGCGGGGCCTAAGGGCAAACTACGCGGGCCGTGCGCATGCCTAAGACTCGGAAACGGTGTCACCGAACACGATGGTGCGAGGCCCTCGGCACTCATCTGTGCGGCACCTGTGCACACACCGACTAAGCTAAGAACCGCCAAGCGCAGCTTGCACCGCTGGCGTGGTTCCGCTCTAGCGGGCTACAAACTAGGCTTATGCCGATGTGGTAGCTACATCCACATCGGCCGCCGGGGAAGCAATGTACGTTATGCTTCGCTCTACTCCCGACCGGTGGGGACAAAGTACGTTATGTCCGCTCGACCTCCGGATGATGACAAACCCTACTACTCTATCCAAGAATACCGAGTAAATCAATGATTCTGGCTAGCAAGCAAAGACCGACATCAATCACGTTTACCTAGCATGATACTACAACTTAAACAGAATCACAAGCATGCTTTGGAAGAACAAACCTAGCATGGCACTAACATGTAAAATCAACAAACATGCTAGCAAGAGATCATCAAAGTCGCCTATCACTATCATGCTCATAACAATCAAAGAAACATACAAGGCACAATCGAGACATATCGCAGGGTCCACACAACCACGGTAAGAAATCCTTACAGGACAAGCGAAAAATAATCATAACTCAACCAAGCGATCCTCGAGCCTCTAATCGAACCCAAACAACCTAAACATAAAATAAAGCAACCCAAATCAAATACATAAAACAAATTCAAATAAATCCTAAAACAAAGACCAACAAATCGGGGCCCAACGAAGAAAAGACTCGGAAATACCATCCGAGAAGCCACAAGGCTCAAGCCAACCAAAGACACAACAGTGCAAAGCCGGGCGCAGAAAGAGCACCGGGCCGGCGCGCTGGGCACAGCGCGCTGGGCATCAAGGCGCCAATGTGCGTGGCGCGGGCGCAGTACGCGCGCTGGGCGAGGCGAGGCGGCGCACGGCGCGGCTCGAGCTCGGCTGGGCGACGACACACACGCGCGCGGCTTGGCGAGAAGACGGCGCGCGCGCGCGCGCGAGTGAAGCAATGTGCTCGGGGCGCTCGGGGCACGGCGACCTCTGAGGCGAGCGACTTCGGTGCGGCGAGGGCTCGGGCGACTCGACACGGACACAGGGCGACACGGAGACGGCCTTGGCGATGCCGATCCGGGCTCGGCGCGACCTAGGCGACACGGAGACGGCCTAGGCGATGCGGATCTCGTGCTCGCGCGACTAGGGCGTGGGCGTCGCGATCGGCGCTGGGTGGCTTTCGGCACGGCGCGGCATGGGCGACCAGGCGGGTTTGTGCGCGGGGCGCGGCTCGGCCGGACATGGTGCGACTAGGGGCCGACGATGCAACGCATCTGGCGCACTGGATCGCGATGCGGCGTCTGCGTGCGCGGGTCGGGCGAGGCTATCTTTGGCCGAGCGGCCTGATGCGATGTGGTGTGCGGTGGCATGGCGGCTAGGGCATAGGGGTTGGGTCTTCTTGGTGGGTCTTCTTGGGGAGAGAGAGAGAGAGAGAGAGAGAGAGAGATTGCAAAACAAGGGGAAAGGGACTTTCTTGATTTTTCTTCCCTTTTCCTAATTAAAACAAGCCTTAAAGTCCTTAAATCCCATTTCCGCTTCCTCCTTCGAGACCCTACTGAAGCAACCTTTTCCAAACAATAACTCTCACTTAAACAAACTCCCAAATCATCTCTAAGGGCCTGGCTCGAATCCCAAAGGAAACACCCAAACAACGATCACTTTGCCCAAAACCCAAATCACAACCGAACTCCCAAACGAATAGCCCAAACATCTCGGGACTCGCACCACCAACATACAAGCCTCAACAAAGGCGGGAGCGCCTCGAAACCCCGAAATCCACAAATCCCGCCCGGGAGCAAAAGACCAAAATACCCCTAAGGGTCAAACAGCTCTAACGGCCCAACCGAACCATCGACCAACCTAAGCACCTCGAGAATCGGAATAGAAAATCGGGCCGTTACGGTAGAGGTGGTGAAGGATTTTGTGAAGTGGAAGCTCGAGAAGTTTGATGCCACCGGTGATGCGTTAGCGGCAGCCTGTGTGGATTGCCCATTTGGAGTACACCTTCCGATCATGGTGTGCCCCGATATTCGAGAGGCCGAGGTGTGCGGCTCATGTGCTAGGAGGCACAAATGAGATGGTGGTGGGAGTCCACCTTGAGCGAGAGACCACTCGGTCTCCACCCGCTACTTGGGAGTTCTTCAAGGCCGAGTTCAAGGTAAAGTTCATCGGTGATGAGGCTCAAGAGAAGATGGTGGACCTCTTCCGAACTCAAGCGTGGTTACGATTCCATTGAGGATAAGAGAGAAGTTCTCGGAGTATGGATATTTTGCTCCGCAGATTGATAGCCTCCCAGAGTCAAGATTCGGAAGTTCATATCCGGATTGAGCGGCAGTGTTTTTCGGATGTCGTGGCTCGGGCCCCCGACACTTATGCTAGGGTCACCCGATTAGCCACGATCTATAATGGGAAGTATCCTGCTGAGCGGGTTGTTGCCGCTCTGTTCGATGTCCCGTCCCAACAACACCGGGGGGCGTAAGAGGAAGTTTGATTTTCGAGGGCGGCGGCGCGCCAAGGGCGATTTCGCACAGAGATCGGGAGAGCTCCAAATTGTTTCCAAATTCGGCAGCGAGGAGGACCCAGCGTGTTCCCGCATGTGCTACTTGTGGGAAAGTCCACGCTGGAGCTTGTCGATTGGACCTAGATTGTGCTTTCGTTGTGGTAGAGAGGGGCACATGGCCCGCTTTTTGTGATCACCAAAGTAGCGGCAGCAGGGTCGAGTGTTTGCTACGACCGTCAGGAGGCCGCAGCGCACGGATGCCGCTGTGGCGTGTACGCTTCTTGTTTTAGATCACTGCGCATTTGTCTTGTTTGATTCTCGTTCTACGCATTCATTTGTATCTGTGTTGTTTGCTTTGAGCATGCTAAGTTAAGGTTAGAGCCTCTAGGTTTTGAGTTGATCGCTGCAACTCCTTCCGGAGTTAATATGTTGGCTAGAGATAAGATTAGGGATGGCCGATCGAGATATCCGGAGAGTTGCTTGTGGCTACGCTCATAGTTCCGCCTATGAGCGGTTTTGATGTGATTCTTGGTATGGAGTGGTTAGTCGCTAACCACGCGTTGATTGACCGCCACCGGAAAGAAGTAGTGTTCAGCCGCCGTGTCGGCCCAAATTTTTAAGTTTCGTGGAGTCCAGGGTGGAGTTTGCCCACCGATGGTGTCACCGTGAAAGCTCGTCGTTTGCTAGCTCATGAAGCTTGGGGCTATCTAGCCAAGTTGTGCCGGGAGAGCGCCCCTCATTGTCTGTTGATCAGTGCACCGGTCGTGCGAGGAGTTTGCGGACGTGTTTCTGAGGAGTTACCGGGGTTGCCCCCAAGAGAGAGTTGACTTCACAATTGAGCTCGAGCCGTGGACCCTCCCTATCTCGAAGGCTCCGTATCGTATGGCGCCGGGTGAGCTAAAAGAAGATTCGATTCACGGGAGATGCTTGATCGAGGGTTCATCCGTCCGAGTGTGTCCCCGTGGGGAGCACCCGATTGCTTTGTGAAGAAGAAGGATGGTTCGATGCGCTTATGCATTGATTACCGCGAGCTTAATAAGGTGACAATGAAGAATAAGTATCCGTTGCCCCGTATTGATGATTTGTTCGATCGGCTTCGGGGAGCTTCCGTGTTCTCCAAGATAGATCTCGAGATCCGGTTACCATCGATTGCGGATCGTGGATGCCGACATTCCTAAGACGACTTTTCAGTCTAGATATGGTCACTATGAGTTTGTGGTCATGTCGTTTGGATTGACCAATGCCCCACCCGCGTTCATGGACATGATGGATAGGGTGTTCAAATCATTTTTGGACAACTTCTGTCATCGTGTTCATTGACGATATTCGATTTATTCGAGGTCTAAAGAAGACCATGCGAGCATTTGAGGCGAGTTTTGGAAGCCTTGAGGGAAAACCACTTTACGCGAAGTTTTCCAAGTGTGAGTTTTGTTGGGAACAGTGGCCTTCCTAGGCCACGTGGTTTCGAGAGATGGTATAGCCGTGGACCCCGCGAAGATTGAGGCCGTGAGTTCGTGGGCCAAGCCGACTTCGATTGCCGAGATATACGCAGCTTTCTCTGGTTTTGGCGAGTTACTACCGTCGGTTCGTCAAGGACTTTTCTCGCTATAGCCTCGCCCCTCACTCAAATCGGCGAGGAAGGGTGTCGAGTTTGTTTGGGACAAAGCAGGTGTGATGAGAGCTTTGCTAGGCTCAAGCGCAGCTTTGACTTCAAAGACTGTTGTTGGCGATCCGGAGGGGACAGTGGTTTCGTGGTCTACAATGGCGCTTCCAAGTTTGGATTAGGTTGTGTGTTGATGCAAAGACGGAAGGTCATTGCCTATGCTTCCCGTCACCAAGCCGTATGAGCGAGAACTACCCGACTCATGATATGGAGTTGGCGGCGATGGTGTTTGCAATCAAGATTTGGAGGCATTACCCGTATGGTGAGCGGATTCGAGATGTTTACCGATCACCGAGCCTCAAGTATCTGCTTACTCAAAAGGAGTTGAATATGAGGCGAGAGGAGATGGTTGGAGTTGGTAAAGGATTATGATCATGAGATTTTGTACCATCCGGTAAAGCCAATGTAGTGGCCGATGCTTTGAGTAGAAAGACGTCGCACTCTCGCGGGCGTTGTTGAGTTCCCCCCCGCTTTGCGGAGAGAGAGTTCGAGCGGGCCGAGGTTGCGATGTTGTTGGGTGAGGTTACCGCCAGGTAGCTCGATTGATGATCTGGCCGTCGATTAGGCAAATGGATTATAGACGGCCAGTTGGGTGACCCCGCACTTAAGAGATTGGTTGATAGAGTTAGTGCTAACGGAGACTTTGACTTTGTATATTCACCAGACAGTGGGTTGACTTATAGAGGCCGGTTGTGTGTTCCAGACATTGTAGGATTGCGAGCGAGTTGCTCTCGAGGCCCACAGATTCCCCATTTGCTTGGCACCCCTGGGTACCAAGATGTATCGAGACCTTAGCGGACCTTCCGGTGAATGGGAATGAAGAGAGATGTGGCGAGTTTGTCACCCGGTGTCTCACTTGTCGACAAGTGAAGGCACCCAGCGAGCAGGCCGGTGGTTTGTTGCAGCCACCGAGTGTGCCCTGTGGAAATGGGAAGAGATCTCCATGGACTTTATCTCTGGTTTGCCAAGGACTCCGAGGAAGTTCTCTCAGATTTGGGTGATAGTCGACCGTTTGTCTAAGAGCGCACACTTCATCCCCGGTAGAGACACTTATACCGTGGAGCGAAGGCGCAATTGTTTTTGGAGCAGATCATCCGTTACCATGGTGTGCCCGTGAGGATTGTGTCCGACCGTGACTCGCGGTTCACTTCTCGTTTACGGAGAGCGCCCGGAAGGGTTTGGGCACGAGTGCGATTTAAAGACACTTTTCACCCTCGGACGGATGGTCGACCGAGAGAGTGAATCGATTCTCGAGGATATGTTGAGGGCTTGTGTGTTGGATTTCCCGAGCGATTGGGACCAGATGATCTCAGATTTGATGGAGTTTGCCTATAACAACAAATCATCGATCGTCGATTCGAGATGGCTCCATTCGAGGCTTTGTATGGTAAGCGTTGTCGGTCCCCGTGTTGCGGGAAGAGGTTGGTGATAGACGTGTTTTGGGTCCCGAGTTACTGCAGCTGACCAATGGTGCGGTCTGAGAAGATTAGAGCTCATATGTTGACAAACTTTCAGAGCGACATAAGAGTTACGCCGATGTTCGGCGTCGGATTTGGAGTTTGAGGTTGGTCAACATGTGTTCCTTAAGGTTGCTCCGATGCGAGGTGTTTTGAGGTTTGGTAAGCGTGGGAAGTTGAGTCCCCGTTTTGTTTGTCCATTTGAGATCCTAGAGAGGATTGGCAGAGTTGCTTACCGGTTAGCCCTACCTCCGTCTCTATCAGCGGTGCATAGTGTTTTTCATGTATCGATGTTAAGGCAGTATGTGCCGGACCCATCGCACATTGTGGACTTTGAGCCCTTGCAGCTGAATGAGGATTTGAGCTTCGAGGAGAAGCCCGTGAGGATCCTTGCCTCTGAGACCAAGACGTTGCGTGTCGCGCGATTCGTTTAGTAAAGGTTCGATGGAAGAGTCAGGGTTCTGAGGAAGCCACTTGGGAGCGGGAAGACGAGATGAGGTTGCATTATCCTGAGCTGTTTCAGTCTTAAGGACTTTCGAGGACGAAAGTCATAAAAAGGAGGGAATATTGTTACGACCCAGGTTTTTCATCCCGGTCTTCCAGGTATGCCCTAGGGGTAATTTGGTAATTTGGTCGGGCCGTCGGGCCGTTTGTGTCTTTCGATTACTAAAATTATTGGATGGATTTATGTAGGTTTTGGAAGGATTTGTGGTTTGGTTTGAGCAAGGTTTGATGCAAAAGTAAAAATAAAGGAAATTGTGCTACAGCTGGGGTTTGAACCTAGGTCTCCTGGAAAGCTTGTGGGGATGTGTGCCAATTGAGCCATTAGGTGCTCTTGTTGCTCTTTCTGCATCACATCTTAGTTAGCCTTGGATCTTTGGTGTTTGGTGCATTTGGTTAAATGAAATAGAAATTAGGTTTGTTCCATCTTCTTCTCCAAAGTGTGTGGCCGCCCAAGCTTTTCTCTCCATTGCCTTGCCGAATTCTTCACCCTTGCAGCTCCCTTGGATCGTTCATCATCATTCCGGCCAGCCGAGAGAGCCCGGCCAGCCAGACCATTGTCGCCGCGTCCACGGCTCACCGCCGCCGATCGCGCCAAGAAGCGGCCCGATCGCCCCTGCCGTCGCACCAGATCGCCCTCGCCATCACAGCCTCTGTCGCGCCCAGATCTCGCACAGCAACCGGCCCAGCCCCTGCTCAGCCATCGCCAGCCCGACGTCACGCCAGATCGCGCGCAGCAGCAGACGCCTGACGCCCGCGCGCGCCTTCGCCCGTGTCGCTTGCCGAGCCGCTCGCTCGCGCACACCCAGTGACGTTCCCAAGCGCGCGCGTCCTCGCCGAAAGCGGTCGCCGTGTCCCGCGCCGCGACGCCAGCGCCCGTGCGCCCGTGCCGTGCCGCTCGCCTGTCGAGTCCCGTCTGTCCGTGCGCACAGCCTTACCCTTACGCCCATCCGCGCGCGCAGACGCGCCTAGCGCCGTGTGCGGTAAGCGCAACCAGCGCCAGCCTGCCGTGCCCGGCTGCCCGGCAACTCCAAGTTCGTGTCGCCGTGCCGCATGAGTGCCCCGAGCCGAGCTTGCGTTCTATTGTTTTTAGACGTTTTAGATGCTGATTATTATTGGTTTGCTAGGTTCCCGCTCGCTAGCTCGGGATTGTTCCGCACTTTAGGATTTGTGTGTAGAAGCCTCCCGACCAAGGTAAGGATTTCTTCACCGGAGTTGTGTGTGCCTCGCAGTATATTTGTGATTGTTGTTTTGTATGCCCGTGTATGATTATTAGCATGTTTAGCCCTAGGTGCTCTGTTTACAATTCGTGGATCGCAAGAACTCTCGTATTGTTTCTCATGTTAGCCCATGCTAGGTTGTTCCATTCTCGCATGTTCGATATCTGTTCTTGCTTCGTAGTATCATGCTAGGTTCCTTGTATCTGTTGAGCACGTATTGGACTGCATTGAATGAATTGTTATTATTGCTAAGGTTTAGAGTTCGTAGGTAGCATCATCCGGGCCGGATGCATAACGTAACTTGCATCCCCGACAGCGGGCGTGCGAGATGGTACTCGTCCCTCGATCCCGTTAGGGTTTAGCTAACCCTAACGGCCGGCCCGCAATCTTGGGTGAGGGTGGCGGTCGTTAAAAGCCCCAACGGTCGGGATGATGACTTGGCATTGCCTCGTCCCCGACAGTCGGCACGTCCTCGGCATGTTCGTAGTAGCCCTTGATTGCCACTGTTAGGGCAAGGACCGCTTCTTGGTGTAAGCCTACCACGACCGGTTCCTTAGCCTCAAAGCGTGGTTCAGCCGACATAGTTCACGTGTCCAGTCTCACACCCCTATGTCGCTGACACCGATCCGTAGATTTAGTTAGGCGTGGTGATCGGACATGGGCGACTTGCCACTAGACCCTGCACCCCATAGTCTCTGTGAGCACGCGGTGCGCGCTTACGCTCATTATAGCCCCGACCGGAGAGCTCCTCGGGATCTTGAGCTAGTGCACCCTTCGTATCGACAGTAGACAAGCTGAGGCCGGGACTTGTTTCCCGTATAGGGCGTATAGTGTGTTGTGGTATTTTCCGGACTAAGACCCTGAGTTGGCATCCGAGGTCCAAGTGTGGACTTAGCTATGTGCTCCGCTCTGTGTTTGTACTCATAGCTTGCATACATTCTTCTAGATGATCATGTATATCGTCTTCTGCACTCTGGTTGGGGATTCTTCTTGAGTAATTCGTTACTCACCCTTATTTTGTGGTTTTCCACAGGTAACCAAGGCGCGAGACAGGATGGCTGAAGGAGGAGCTGTGATCATGGAATCCTGCTGTCATCTCTGACCATTTTATTATATCATGACTCTTGACTTTTGTTATTTCTCCTGAATGCATGTAGACGGGCACGGAGCCCTAGGATGTTTTCTTATGTTTTACGGATTCCAACATATTTGTACTTGTGGAATGTTTAAATGGTTTAAATAAATCTCTGATCGAGTATGCTTTTAGAAATGTATTTATCCTCAAACAGTGCTTGGCAACAGAGGGAGTTTTAGAGTAAATTGTTTTGATTGTTGAATGTTTCTATTTTTACTTGGGATCCGAAACATTATTTTTCATAATGTCTTTTATTTTGAATACATGCATTGGGGTAAAGGCCCATTTAGAGCCCCTTTCGGGTCGGGTCTTTACAGTTAAGTTCTCGTTAGCTAGCTCGGGATCGATCGCAGCTTAGGATTTTTGTGTGTAGTTGCCTCCCGGCCAGGTAAGGATTTCTTACTGAAGTTGTGTGGACCCTGCGATGTTCTATGTGATTGATGTTGTATGTTTGTTTGTGACTATCAGCATGTATAGTTTAGGTGATCTGTTCTGATTCCCTGACTGTCATGACTTCGTATGTTGTTCTTTCATGTTAGTCCATGCTAGGTTGTTCCGTTCTGGCATGCTCATATTCATTCTTGTTCCGTAGTACCATGCTAGGTCTGTTGTATTCTTTTGAACACGTATTGGATTGTTGCTGATTGTTAAGGCAGGTTAGAATTAAGATAGGTAGCATCATCCGGGCCTGATGCATAAAGTATCTTGCATCCATGGCAGGGACGTCGAGACAGTTCTCCGTCCTGGACCCGTTAGGGGTTTAGCTAACCCGACCGGTAGGCCACGCAATCTTGGGTGAGGGTGGCAGACTGTTAAATTCCCCAACGGTCGGGATGATGACTTGGCATTGCCTCGTCCCCGACAGTCGGCACGTCCTCAGCGTGTTCGGCCGTAGCCCTTGATTGCCACCTGATAGGGCAAGGACGGCTTCCTGGTGTAAGCCTACCACGACCGATTCCTTAGCCTCAGTGCGCGTGGTTCAGGTGACATAGTTCACGTGTCCGTGTCTCACACCCCTATGTCGGTGACACCGATCTAGAGATTTAGTTAGGCGTGGTGGATCGGACATGGACAGCTTTGCCACTAGACCGGCACCCCCATAGTTCGCAGCAAGAGCACGCGCGCGCGCGCTTACGCTCATTACGATGCCGATCGGAGAGCTCCTCGGGATCTTGAGCTAGTGCACCTTTCGTGACGATCGAGATGAGCCGAGGCCGGGACTCGTTTCTCGTATAGGGCGTATTGTGTGGTGATTTATCTCCTGACTAAGACCACGAGTTGGCATCCGAGGTCCAAGTGTGGACTTAAGCTATGTGCTCTATTCTGTGTTTATATTCATAGCTTGCATACACTCATCTAGATGACCATGTGCATCGTGTTGTACCCCTGGTTGGGGATTCTTCTTGAGTAATTCGTTACTCACCCTTATTTTGTGGTTTTCCACGGTAACCAAGGTGCGAGACAGGATGGTGAAGGAGGAGCTGTGATCATGGGAACTCGCTGTCGTCTCGACTTTTTATTTCTATGACTCTTGTCTTTTATTTTCCCCACAGAATGCATGTAGTCAGGGCACAGAGCCCTAGGATGTTTTCTCGAATGTTTTCGTGGATTCTGCTTTATTGAATTTGAGGATGTTTCAAATGTTTTAAGAAATCTCCGATCGAGTGTACGTTTTGGAAATGTATTTGCCTTGAGCAGTGCTTGGAGACAGGGGACGTTTTCAAAAAACTATCTTTATTTCGATTGAACCTTGATTGTTTTGTTTTAATTGGGAATCCGAAAATTATTTGCATATTGTCCTTTACTTTGAATGCATGCATTGGGGTAAGGGCCTATTTAGAGCCCTTTTTGGGTCGGGTCTTTACAAGGTCGGTGGTTCAGGCTGCACAGATGAGCGCCGAGGGCCTCGCGCTACTTTGATCAGTGACACCGCTTCCGAGTCATAGGCATGCGTACCTGGCCCGCGTAGTTTTCCCTTAGGCCCCTGCATTTACGCCGGTTGCAGCAGCATGCGGTGTGCGCGCACAAGCGTTAGTTGCCGGTTGGGAGAGCTCCCCCGGGCTAATGTCGTGAGTACACCATTCCTTCCAGTTTAGAGCCAGACTTCGGGTACTCTCCCTGTAAGGACCCGACCCAAAAGGAGCGGTCTCTAACCTAGGTCCTTACTTAGCATGCATGTCTAGGAATGTAAAACGTCATTCAGAGTTTGAAATTTAAATCCTTGAGGTAAGTACATTCAAAACAAAGAAAATATAATTCCATTTAAAAATAGACAGGTAGATGACTGATCAGTTCTTTTAAAAAAAATAAATCAAGGGAAATGGTACGAGAAACAGAAAATAGGTTTTTGAGTACTTTTCCTAGGGACTCAAGTCCCACTACATGCTAAGTCATAAGAAACAATAAAAGAATATGCATCCCGTAGTCACCTATCCATGATCATCCAAAGACCTCCTCCTAGCCATCCCGCCGATGTCCCAAGTTACCCGTGGAAAACCACAGAAAATAAGGGTGAGCAACGAGTTACTCAAGAAGAATCCCCAACCGGGTACAATACGAAAAACATATCATCTAGCACACGGACATGCAACCATGCAAAGACTCGTGAGCCAACAGATGGGTTAACAGAACGTCACTCTTGGGGCTTGCCTATTCGAGGCTTACACGACCTAGAACTCAGTGTTGCCCTTCGGGGACTTATACACCTAGGATGCCCATCAGGGTCTTACACCTCCAACTCAGTGATGCCCATCGGGGACTTACACACCTAGGATGCCCATCGGGTCTTACACCTCCAACTCGGTGATGCCCATCGAGGACTTATACACCTAGGATGCCCATCGGGTCTTACACCTCCCACTCGGTGATGCCCATCGGGACTTATACACCTAGGATGCCCATCGGGGTCTTACACCTCCAACTCGGTGATGCCCATCGGGACTTATACACCTAGGATGCCCATCGGGTCTTACACCTCCCACTCGGTGATGCCCATCGGGACTTATACACCTAGGATGCCCATCGGGTCTTACACCTCCAACTCGGTGATGCCCATCGGGGACTTATACACCTAGGATGCCCATCGGGTCTTACACCTCCAACTCGGTGATGCCCATCGGGACTTATACACCTAGGATGCCCATCGGGTCTTACACCTCGGATGTCCATCTGGGGTCTTACCCGAGCGGGACGCACTAGTTACCCCTACAATCTCTTACACTATACATCACCTGCCAATTTCTAGCATGGCATTAACAGGATAACGTGTTCACGGTTATGCCGAGACAATTTAACCCCTAGCATGAAACTAACAGGATATATCAAGAATCACAAGCGCAAAACCATCTGAAAACAAGAAGGAACAAGCAACCTATCCACTAGCAGTTTCATACATACACAACACATATCATGCTATCAAGTATTCGCAGGGTCCACACAACCCCGGTAAGAAATCCTTACCTGAGTGAATCGATCCAACGATCAACGGATGACTCTTGAGCTTCTAAGCGAACCCGACAACCTAAGCAAGTAATAAAAATCAACCTAGTTAACCAACAAAGACAAAAAACACAAAAGTCCAAAGGGTCACCTCGGAATTTACCAACCGAGAAGGCACCAAGCTCGGCAAGGCGTGCGCGGCGGTGCGCGCGCGGAGGGCGTGTCGCCGCGCGCGGTCGATCATTGGGCCGCTTTCTGGGCGGCAGTCTGCAGCGGGCGCTGGGCGCGGGTGCGCTGGTGCAAGGGCGAGGCGCGTGGCCCTCGGCAATCTGATAAGCGGGGCGTCTGCGCGGCGCCGCTGATCGTCGTGCGCAAACGGTCGGCGTCTTTGGCGCGCGACGCAGCGATCTTGGCCGGGTGCCGAGCGGGCGTCGCGTCGCGGAATGAGAATCGCGCAGCGCGCGCGCGCTCGCGCTGGAGTAGGCGCGTCGCGGCGACGCCGAGGTACGGACAGACGGCACACGGTGGGTGTCTTTGAGACCCGATCGCGGCGTGCGGTCGGTCGGCCGAGCGACGCTGGGCGCCGCAGTCGCGACGCCGAGCGGTGCCGAGGCGCACGGCGCGACGTCCGAGCGGTGCGCGCGCGACGGCGACGGCGAGCAGTCGAAGCGGTGCGGCGACAGTCGGGCAGCGCGACGGCGAGGGGGCGGCGCGCGCGAGGGTGTGGGGAGAGGGTTTTTGCGAGAGGAGTGTTTTCTTTCCTTTTTTTTTTTAAATAAATAAGCTTGGAAATCCTAAATTCCCTTCCCTAGGCTTCCCTCCTTCAAACCCAAGTTGACTCACTTATTTTTCTTAATTAATTCCAAACTCCCATCTCTCTTTGAGGCCGAGGGTTCGAGTCCTCCAAAATCATCTTCTAATCCTTATTTTAATTTAACTAAAATCCGGGCTGTTACAATACTCCCTCCTTAGAAGACTTCCGTCCCCTAAGTCATTGCTTCCTAAAACAACTCTGGGTAACATCTCCTCATCTCCCCTTCCAACTCCCAGGTAGCTTCCTCAACTCCTTGATTCCGCCACTGCACTTTCACTAGGTCAATTGCCCGGTTCCTCAAAATCTTTTTCTCAAATGCTAAGATCTTTATGGGTTTTTCCTCAAAGCTCAGGTCATGGTTTAGCTGCAAAGGCTCGAAATCTATGACATGCGAAGGGTCGGCCACATCTTGGGCGGAGCATCGAAACATGGAACACACTATGCACCGCAGCGGCCAAGGCGGGCGGCAATGCTAACCGTAGCTACGGCTCCGATCCTCTCGAGGATCTCGAATGGTCCGACAAACACGGGCTCGGCTTCCCTTCCTACAAAACCTCGTAACTCCACGCGCCGGAGCAACCTTAAGGAACACGTCTTTGGCCAATCTCAAACTCCAACTCTCTACGTCCGACATCGGCGTAGCTCTTCCGCGCTGCTCTGGGCGATCGATATCTGAGCCCTAATCTTCGGACACCTCATTGGTCAACTGAAGCAACTCTGGACCCAATACCGGCCTGTCTCCAACCTCTTCCCAGAATACTGGGGATCTGCAGCGCTTGCCATACAACGCTTCAAACGGTGCCATCTGAATGGTTGACTGAAAACTATTGTTGTAGGCGAACTCCATCAAATACAAATCACCGGTCCCAATCGCCAGGGAAATCCAACACGCAGCTCGCAACATATCCTCTAAGATCTGGTTTACCCGCTCGGTCAGCCATCGATCCAGTGCAGGTGGAAGGTCAGGTCTTTGTGCCGCACTCTGTGCCCAAGCTCGCTGAAGGGCCTTCCAAAACCGTGATGTAAACCGAATCCTGGTCGGAGATAATTTTAATCGGCACTCCGTGATACCTCACTATCTGCTCAAGGAACAATGTGCCTCACCGCTCTACGGTGTAATTTATCCCGCTGGAATGAAGTGGGCACACTTAGTCAACCTATCAACGACCACCCAAATCATGCATATCCTCTAGGAGTCCAGGCAAACCCGAGATAAAATCCATGGTAATTTCCTCCCACTTCCACCGTGGCACTTTCGAAGCGATCGCAAAGCAACCTGCTGGTTTTACGCTAGGCGCCTTCACTTGCCGACAAGTGAGACACCGATCGACAAATCGGGCAATCTCTCTCTTCATCCCCACCCACCAAAAAGTCTCGCTTAAGATCTTGGTACATCTTGTTACCTCCGGGTGCCATGCAAAAGGCGAGGTGTGAGCCTCGATCAACAATTCGAACGAATACCGGCATCGGCCGGGACACATAGCCGTCCCTTATATCGCAAGCCACCATCTGCATATATCTCAAAATCGAAGTCACCATCACTGGACCCTCTCATACAACTTTTTCAACTTAGGATCATCCAATTGGCCGTCAATAATCCTTTGCCTTATCGGAAGGTCGGATGGTCACCGTGCTACTACAGCGGTAACATCCCCAACAACACTTTGCTACTTACGCTCTCTCGAGGTCTTTCCTTATGATACTTTTGGGATTTGCCAACGTTGCTAGATGCGAGGTCTTCCTACTTAGTGCATCCGCCACAACATTTGCCTTTCGGGGTGATACAATATCTCACGGTCGTAATCCTTCACGAGTTCCACCCACCTCCTCTGCCTCATGTTCGTGTCCTTCGAGTGAAGAAATACTTGAGGCTTTGGTGATCCGAGAAAATCTGAATCTTTTCCCCATACAAGTAGTGCCTCCAAATCTTAAGTGCAAAGACGCATCCACGCCAACTCCATGTCATGAGTCGGGTAATTCCGCCGTGCGGTTTCAATGCACGGAAGCGTATGCTATCACCTTACCGTGTTGCATCAAAACGCAACCCAACCCAAACTTGCCGGCATCATCAGTACACCACGAAACCCCAGCTTCCTCGGAATCGCCAACACCGGGCAGACGTCAAAGCGCTCTTTAGCTTAGCAAAACTCTCATCGCACTTCCTATCCCAAACAAAATCAACACCTTTCCTCGTCAATCGAGTAAGCGGGCGGCTATAGCGGAAAAATTTTGAACGGCGCGTCGGTAATATCCGCCAAACCTGCAAAGCTACGAATCTCTCGACCACGTCGTCCGGCCAGCCCACGAACTAACGGCCTCTACCTTCAAGGGTCCACACCCACTCCCTCCTTAGACACAACGTGTCCCGAAAAAGCTACCTCCTCGAGCCAAAGTCACACTTTGAGAACTTCGCATAGAGCTTGTTCTCGCGCAAGGTCGCCAAAATCTGTCTTAGGTGCGAGGCATGGTCCTCCTTAGACTTGGAGTACACAAGAATGTCGTCTATGAACACGATGACAAAGCGGTCCAAGAACGCCTTGAACACTCTGTCCATCATGTCCATGAATGCACCAAGGCGTTCGTTCGTCGGTCCGAAAGACATGACTACGAACTCATAATGCCCATACCTCGACTGACGAACTGCTTGTGGGAATATATCGCATCCCGAATTCTCAACCGGGTGATAGCCCGACCTCAAGTCAATCTTCGAAAACACACAAGCTCCACGGAGCTGGTCAAACAGTCATCGATCACGAGGCAATGGATACTTGTTCTTAATGGTTACCTTGTTCGGTTCCTTCGTAATCGATGCATAGACGCATCGAGCCATCCTTTTTCTTAACAAACGGCAGACGGTGCTCCCCACGAGGACACACTCGGCCTAATAAATCCTCTGTCAAAGCAACTCCTGCACTGTTCTTTTAACTCTTTCACTCTCTGCCGGCGCCATGCGATAAGGAGCTTTCGAGATAGGGCGAGTCCCGGCTCAAGCTCTATTGAGAAATCCACCTCTCTCTTCGGCGGCAGCCGTGCAACTCCTCGGAAAAACATCCGCAAACTCTTGCACTATGGGCACTGCTCGACAGATATATCTGGTCACGGTTCTCGCCGGTCAACTTAGCTAAGAAACCCCAAGCTCCTCGAGCTAACAAACGGTGAGCTTTAATCTGCCGAAATCACCGGCGGACACACCCCACTGGGTGCCCCAAATTTAAAGCTAGGCCTACACGGCGGCCCGACACCACCTCTCCTTACAACGACGGTCCAATCATAGCGTGGTTATCGCCTAACCAATCCATGCCGAGGATCACATCAAAACCGCTCATATCTAACACTATGAGGGTAACTCAGCAGAGTGCAGTCGGACACCGTATCCGACCATCCCTTACCTTCTCAGCTGCCAAACATACTAGTTCCCGAGGGAGTAGCGACAGATAACTCAAAACCTAGAGGCTCTAAATTCATGCAAGCATGCTCAAGAAAAAAGCAATGAGAAACAAAAGAATGGGTGGAACCCGAATCAAACAACACAAAGGCGAGGTGATCAAGAACTAGGAGCGTACACGCCACTCACGGGTCCGGCTCTCTCGGCCCTCTGGCGGGTCGTAGCATATACTCTTCCTCGCTCTTTGTCTTTGTGTGCCACCACCTTGCCTTACAGTTTGCAATGCCGGGCCGATGTCCCTCCTTACCACGCTTATAGCAAGCTCTAGGGTTACCACCACAAGGCCCCCAATGTTGTTTACCACGGGGTCTACAATACGGTGGCGGCCTCCCTACGCCCCGTTGGCGAGGCCGATCGCGATTCGATCCGGTCTTGGTCTCTCGCCATGATAAGTACTCGTGGCGCCCCGCCGCCTCCATGACCATTACCACTGCGTCAAACTTACGCTTCGACCCGAGTACACTGGGCCTTACGCACCACAAGACTAACAACTGCTCTGGAGGATACTTTCCATCATATATAGTTGCCAATCGCCTTTGCCTTGGCAAAAGTCTCCGGGGGCTGTGCCCTAACATCCCGAGATACTCCCGCCTCGGACTGCAATAAACTTCCCGATCTTGGCTCGGGAGTAGCAATCAATCTGCGGTCACGAAGTACCCATATTCCGAAAACTTCCTC
Organism: Sicyos edulis; assembly: GCA_036507275.1. NCBI lineage: Eukaryota > Viridiplantae > Streptophyta > Magnoliopsida > Cucurbitales > Cucurbitaceae > Sicyos > Sicyos edulis. The sequence goes on from CM071851.1 coordinate 16,607,708, forward strand.
TCATACACCTCGATTGGGTCAGACCCCTGCTTAAGGTTCGAAAACAGCTCGATCATCTTTTCTTGGGCTTCTTCACTAATAAATTTTGCCTTGAACTCAGCCTTGAAGAATTCCCAGGTGGCAGGGGGAGACCCAGCTGGTCTCTCTCACTCAAGGTGGAATCCCACCACCACTTAGTTATTCAGCTAACGCATGAGCCGCACATCGAGCTCGCGCACCTCGAGACAAGCCATTACCATAAAAGTATACTCTAGTTCGGCAATCCACCGGCTGCCACCACCGTGGTTCCCAGAGGGCACTAAACTTCTCCGGCTTCCATTTGACGAAATCTTTTAGCCACTTGCCCAAATCCTCAGCACCTTCCGCCACAACGGCCTCGTTCACAATTGGCTCCTGCTGAGCTGGCGGTACTGGCGGCGCGGCGGTCCTCTGCTGAACTAACTCGGTCAGCTGCTCTATCTGAATCCGAGACTCCTCCTGCAGGTGCACTAACGAGCTGCGTCTCGACCCTGCTGCTCGGCTCTGCGACAAAGAATTCCAACCATAAGAGCCCTCATGGACTCCACAAAAGCAACTCCCGGTGCGACCTCTCGAGGCCGAGTTGCCTCCACGCCCTCACCGGGCAACACAGCAGAGAAGGGCTCAGAGGCGGCCTAACATCGCACATCGGCTTGGGGCGACGTCCTCCCGTGTCGGAATCAATACGAATGCCCCGGGTGGTCGGCCTTGAGCCTCCACGCCTCTACGAGTGGCTGGCATAACGACAATCTACACTCAAACGAACAATGAGTCAGAACCTGTTTTCCCTGCTCCTCAACAACAAGTCATATACATGCAAGGTGCAAATGGTATTGTAATTCTTAACCCTTAACCTTAAACTTTCGGACATACCTGATGGCTGGCGGAGCGCTGATGATCATGGAAAACAACCTACAACTGCAGGTCAGTCTACAGAACCTATAACTCTGGGCTCTGATACCAACTGTAAGGACCCGACCCAAAAGGAGCGGTCTCTAACCTAGGTCCTTACTTAGCATGCATGTCTAGGAATGTAAAACGTCATTCAGAGTTTGAAATTTAAATCCTTGAGGTAAGTACATTCAAAACAAAGAAAATATAATTCCATTTAAAAATAGACAGGTAGATGACTGATCAGTTCTTTTAAAAAAATAAATCAAGGGAAATGGTACGAGAAACAGAAAATAGGTTTTTGAGTACTTTTCCTAGGGACTCAAGTCCCACTACATGCTAAGTCATAAGAAACAATAAAAGAATATGCATCCCAGAGTCAGCTATCCATGATCATCCAGCAGCCTCCTCCTAGCCATCCTGCCGATGTCCCAAGTTACCTGGTGGAAAACCACAGAAAATAAGGGTGAGCAACGAGTTACTCAGTAAGAATCCCCAACCGGGGTACAATACGAAAAACATATCATCTAGCACACGGACATGCAACCATGCAAAGACTCGAGAGCCAACGGATGGGTTAACAGAACGTCACTCTTGGGGCTTGCCTATTCGAGGCTTACACGACCTAGAACTCGGTGTTGCCCTTCGGGGACTTATACACCTAGGATGCCCATCGTGGTCTTACACCTCCAACTCGGTGATGCCCATCGGGACTTACACACCTAGGATGCCCATCGGTCTTACACCTCCAACTCGGTGATGCCCATCGAGGACTTATACACCTAGGATGCCCATCGGGTCTTACACCTCCCACTCGGTGATGCCCATCGGGACTTATACACCTAGGATGCCCATCGGGTCTTACACCTCCAACTCGGTGATGCCCATCGGGGACTTATACACCTAGGATGCCCATCGGTCTTACACCTCCCACTCGGTGATGCCCATCGGGGACTTATACACCTAGGATGCCCATCGGGTCTTACACCTCCAACTCGGTGATGCCCATCGGGACTTATACACCTAGGATGCCCATCGGGTCTTACACCTCCAACTCGGTGATGCCCATCGAGACTTATACACCTAGGATGCCCATCGGGGTCTTACACCTCCAGATGTCCATCGGGGTCTTACCCGAGCGGGACGCACTAGTTACCCCTACAATCTCTTACACTATACATCACCTGCCAATTTCTAGCATGGCATTAACAGGATAACGTGTTCACGGTTATGCCGAGACAATTTAACCCCTAGCATGAAACTAACGAGGATATATCAAGAATCACAAGCGCAAAACCATCTGAAAACAAGAAGGAACAAGCAACCTATCCACTAGCAGTTTCATACATACACAACACATATCATGCTATCAAGTATTCGCAGGGTCCACACAACCCCGGTAAGAAATCCTTACCTGAGTGAATCGATCCAACGATCAACGGATGACTCTTGAGCTTCTAAGCGAACCCGACAACCTAAGCAAGTAATAAAAATCAACCTAGTTAACCAACAAAGAAAAAAAACACAAAAGTCCAAAGGGTCGACCTCGGGAATTTACCAACCGAGAAGGCACCAAGCTCGGCAAGGCGGCGCGCGGCGGCGGCGGCGCGCGTGGGCGGTGGCTTCTTGTGAGGCGGCGATCAGCTGCCTGCGCTTTGGGCGTGCAGCAAGCAGGCGCTGGGCGCGGTGCGCGCTGTGCAAGGGCGAGGCGCGTGGCCCTCAGCGATCTGATAAGCGGGGACGTCGGCCGGGCCGACGGCCGTGCGTAAACGGCCGGCAGCGTCTTTGCGCGCGACGCAGCGGCATCTTGGTGCCGAGCGGGCGTCGCGTCGCGAATGAGAATCGCGCGCGCGAGCGGGCTCGCTGGAGTAAGCGTCGACGCGAGGTACGGACAGACGCACGACGGGTGCCGAGACCTGCGGTGGGTGTCTTTGAGACCCGATCTCGCGAGTGCGGTCGGTCGGGCGACGCCGAAAGGCGCCGCGAGTGCGACGTCAGCGGCCGAGCGAGCGCCGCAGTGCGGCGTCACGGCGGCGCGAGCAGTCGAATCGGCGCGCGCGACAGTCGGGCAGCGGTACGGCGCGGGGTGGGCGGGCGCGGCGGGTGTGGGGAGAGGGTTTTTGCGAGAGGAGTGTTTTCTTTCCTTTTTTTTTTTTTAAATAAATAAGCTTGGAAATCCTAAATTCCCTTCCCTAGGCTTCCCTCCTTCAAACCCAAGTTGACTCACTTATTTTTCTTAATTAATTCCAAACTCCCATCTCTCTTTGAGGCCGAGGGTTCGAGTCCTCCAAAATCATCTTCTAATCCTTATTTTAATTTAACTAAAATCCGGGCTGTTACACTCCCGTAAGCCCAGATTAGTAGCAAGGGCAAGGAGGCCCTTGAGGACATCCTTGGGATCAGTTTTTAAGCTGAACAATCCCCCGAGTGAAAGAGACCTCGGTGATGTCCCATGATTGGTCAGGGTAACCAATCATTAGGCCGAAAGTAGGAGACTTCCGATGACTCCAGATCTTGCATTATGAGCTCGTTGAGCTATGATCTGTGTTGATAGCTGTTTGCTTGCATGTTGAGGTGCTAGATGACTGATATATCGTATTGTACCCCAAGAGGGCTAGCGGAGGGAGCTGATTGATCATGGGAGCTGCCGGCACTCTGTCATTTATTATTGCATTGTTTATTCAGCATGTAGATGAACAGGAGACCTAGGGGAACATTGTTTAAAAAGTTGTTTAAATTGTATTGTATGTTTTATAAACACTGGCCAGGTTGTTTTACTTGTTGATTATGTTTAAATGAAAATTGTTGATTAGGTTTTAAGGGTTCCCCCTTCTCATATGTTTTGAAAGGATTTTAAATATGAGCACTAAACCGCTTGTTATCATATTTAACTTACATGCTGAGTGAGAACCCCAGTTTAGGGCCGTGTTTCAGGTCGGGTTCGTCACACTCATAGCTAACACTATGAGCGTAACCTGCAGAGACTCGTTGGATACCTGTATCCGACCATCCCTTACCTTCTGACTAGCCAACATACTAGCTCCCGAGGGAGTAGCAACAGATAGCTCAAACCCTAGAGGCTCTAAAATCATGCAAGCATGCTCAGCGAAAACAGCAGAAACAAAAGAATGTGTGGAACCCGAATCAAACAACACAAAGGCAAGGTGATCAAGAACTAGGAGCGTATCGCCATCACAAGGGCCCCGCTTTCTCATTTCATGGAGGGTCGTAGCATACACTCTCCCCTGCTGTTGAGCTGGCTGCGCCACCACTGCTTTCTGATTGCAATGCCGGGCCCGATGCCCTTCCTTTCCACAGTTGAAGCAAGCTCTAGGGTTACCACCACAAGGACCCCAATGCTGCTTCCCACAAAGTTTACAATACGGTGGCAGCCTCCCTACGCCCTGTTGGCGAGGCTGATCACGGTTACGGTCTCGGTGCTGGTCTCTGCCATGATAAGAACCCTGAGGGCGCTGACCGCCCCCACGGCCATTACTCCCTGAGTCAAACTTACGCTTCTGGCCAGAGTACACTGGGGCCCTCTGCACAACAGCACTAGCAACCTGCTTTGGAGGATACTTTCCATCATAAATAGTTGCCAACTGCACTGCCTTGGCAAAAGTCTTTGGGGCCTGTGCCCTAACATCCTGAGACACTCCCTGTCTCAAACCCGCAATAAACTTCCTGATCTTCAACTCAGGGGTAGCAATCAAATGCGGCGCGAAGTACCCATACTCCGAAAACGTTTTCTCATACACCTCGATCGAGTCATACCCCTGCTTAAGGTTTGAAAATAGCTCAATCATCTTTTCTTGGGCTTCTTCACTGATAAATTTTGCCTTGAACTCAGCCTTGAAGAATTCCCAGGTGGCAGGTGGAGACCCAGCCGGTCTCTCACTCAAAGTGGAATCCCACCACCACTTAGCTGTACCAGCTAACACATCGAGCTCGCTGCACCTCAGGACAAGCCATCACCATAAATGTATATTCTAACTCAGCAATCCACCTGGCAGCTACAAAACGGTTCTCCAGGGGCACTACACTTCTCGGGCTTGAATTTCACAAAATCCTTCAGCCACTTGCCTAGATCCTCAGCACCTTCCGCCATAACGGCCTCATTCACAATTGGCTCTGCGGAGTCAAGCAGACTGGTGGCATCGCAGATCCTCTCTTGAAACCAACTCGGTCAGCTGCTCTATCTGAATTCGGGACTCCTCCCTCTGCGCAGCTAATAAAGCCTGCGTTTCAGCTCTCTACTCGGCCCTCTGGTCAGCTAGCAACCCAACCATAAGAGCCCTCATGGACTCCACAAAAGCAACTCCTGGTGCAGCCTCCCGAGGCTCATTTGCCTCCACGCCCTCTCTGGGCAACACAGTAGAAGGGCCTGTCGGTGGCCTAACATCAGCATCAGCTTGGGACGACGTCCCTTTGGTGTTAGAATCAATACGAATGCCCTGGGTAGTTGGCCTCGAGCCTCCCTGCCCTCTACGAGTGACTGGCATGCTGATAATCTACACCCAAACCAACAATGAGTCATAACCTATTTTCCCTGCTCTACAACAACAAGTCATGTACATGCAAGGTGCAAACGGTATTGTAATTCTTAACCCTTAACCTTAAACTTACAGACATACCTGATGGCTGGCGGAGAGCTGATGATCATGGAAAACAACCTACAACTGCAGGTCAGTCTACAGAACCTTACCTCTGGGCTCTGATACCAACTGTAAGGACCCGACCCGAGAAACGGTCTCTAACCTAGATCCTTACTTAACATGCATGATTAAGAATGGAAAACATCAATCCGGGTACTAAATTTAAATCTTTGCAATCAACACATTTTAAGCAAAACCATAAATCCCAATAAATAAAATCAACAAGTAAATGACTGATCAGTACTTTCTTAAAACAAAACAAAGGTACGTTTCGGGAAACATAAATAGTTTGAGTGTTTTCCTAGGGACTCAAGTCCCATTACATGCTAAATCATAAAAACAATGAAAGAAACGTGCAACTCAGAGTCAGTTGTCCATAATCAACCAGCAACCTCCTCCTAGCCATCCAGCCTCTGTCCCAAGTTAACTGGTGGAAAACCACAGAAAAATAAGGGTGAGCAACGAGTTACTCAGTAAGAATCCCCAAAAAGGGTACAATACGAAAAGTCTCATTTAGCACACGGACATGCAACCATACAATGACTTAGAGCAGAAACGGTTGGTTTAGGCTATGAGCTACTTCTAGGGCGAGCCTACTCAAGGGCTTCCATCTACAGCCTATCCTAGGTTCTACACTTCGATGCCCTTCGAGACTTACACAACCTAGGACTCAGTGATGCCCAGTGGGGCCTTACACACCTAGGACTCAGGGATGCCCAGTGGGGCCTTACGCACCTAGGATGCCCATCCGGCCCTTACACCTCCAGAATCAGTGATGCCCAGTGGGGCCATACACACCTAGGATGCCCATCAGGGCCTTACACCTCCAGATGTCCATTGGGGTCTTACCTGAGCGGGACCTAAACTAGTTACCCCTACAGTCTTCTACACTATACCTCACCCGCCTACCCCTAGCATGGAACTAACAGGATAAAATAGGACAAGGTATGCCAAGATAATCAAACCCCTAGCATGGAACTAATAGAATAAATCATGAATACAAGAACAACACCATCCGGAAGCAAGAAAGACCATGCAACCTATCCACTAGGAAATTCATACAATCACAGGACATGTGTAAGGACCCGACCCGAGAAAAGGTCTCTAACTAGATCCTTACTTAACATGCATGATTAAGAATGGAAAACATCAAATCGGGTACTAAATTTAAATCTTTGCAATCAACACGTTTTAAGCAAAACCATAAATCCCAGTAATTATAAAATCAACAAGTAAATGACTGATCAGTACTTTCTTAAAACAAAATAAAGGTACGTTTCGGGAAACATAAATAGTTTGAGTGCTTTCCTAGGGACTCAAGTCCCACTACATGTTAAATCATAAAAACAATGAAAGAAACGTGCAACTCAGAGTCAGCTATCCATGATCATCCAAAGACCTCCTCCTAGCCATCCACCTCTGTCCCAAGTTACCTGGTGGAAAACCACAGAACATAAGGGTGAGCAACGAGTCACTCAGTAAGAATCCCCTAACCGGGGTACAATACGAAAACATCTCATTTAGCACACGGACATGCAACCATACAATGACCTAGAGCAGAAACGGTTGGCTTAGGCTATGAGCTACTTCTAGAGCGAGCCTATTCAAGGGCTTTCATCTACAGCTTAACCTAGGTTCTACACTTGGATGCCCTTCGGGCCTTACACAACCTAGGACTCAGTGATGCCCAATGGGGCCTTACACACCTAGGACTCAGTGATGCCTAGTGGGGCCTTACACACTTAGGACTCAGTGATGCCCAGTGGGGCCTTACACACCTAGGATGCCCATCGGGGCCTTACACCTCCAGAATCAGTGGCCCAGTGGGGCGTTACACACCTAGGATGCCCATCGGGGCCTTACACCTCCTGAATCAGTGATGCCCAGTGGGGCCTTACACACCTAGGATGCCCATCAGGGCCTTACACCTCCAGATGTCCATCGAGGTCTTACCCGAGCGGGACCTAAACTAGTTACCCCTACAGTCTTCTACACTATACCTCACCCGCCTACCCCTAGCATGGAACTAACAGGATAAAATAGGACAAGGTATGCCAAGATAATCAAACCCCTAGCATGGAACTAATAGAATAAATCATGAATACAAGAACAACACCATATGGAAGCAAGAACGAGCATGCAACCTATCCACTAGGAAATTCATACAATCACAAGACATGTGTAAGGACCCGACCCGAGAAAAGGTCTCTAACTAGATCCTTACTTAACATGCATGATTAAGAATGGAAAACATCAAATCGGGTACGATATTTAAATCTTTGCAATCAACACGTTTTAAGCAAAACCATAAATCCCAGTAATTATAAAATCAACAAGTAAATGACTGATCAGTACTTTCTTAAAACAAAATAAAGGTACGTTTCGGGAAACATAAATAGTTTGAGTGTTTTCCTAGGGACTCAAGTCTCACTACATGTTAAATCATAAAAACAATGAATGAAACGTGCAACTCAGAGTCAGCTATCCATGATCATCCAACAGCCTCCTCCTAGCCATCCAGCCTCTGTCCCAAGTTACCTGGTGGAAAACCCCAGAAAATAAGGGTGAGCAACAAAGTCACTTAGTAAGAATCCCCCAACCGGGGTACAATACGAAAACATCTCATTTAGCACACGGACATGCAACCATACAATGACCTAGAGCAGAAACGGTTGGCTTAGGCTATGAGCTACTTCTAGAGCGAGCCTATTCAAGGGCTTTCATCTACAGCTTAACCTAGGTTCTACACTTGGATGCCCTTCGGGCCTTACACAACCCAGGACTTAGTGATGCCCAGTGGGGCCTTACACACTTAGGCCTCAGTGATGACCAGTGGGGCCTTACACACCTAAGATGCCCATCGTGGCCTTACACCTCCAGAATCAGTGATGCCCAGTGCGGCCTTACACACCTAGGATGCCCATCGGGGCCTTACACCTCAAGAATCAGTGATGCCCAGTGGGGCCTTACACACCTAGGATGCCCATCGGGGCCTTACACCTCTAGAATCAGTGATGCCCAGTGGGGCCTTACACAGCTAGGTTGCCCATCGGGGCCTTACACCTCCAGATGTCCATCGGGGTTTTACCCGAGCGGGACCTAAACTAGTTACCCCTACAGTCTTCTACACTATACCTCACCCGCCTACCCCTAGCATGGAACTAACGGGATAAAATAGGGCAAGGTATGCCAAGATAATCAAACCCCTAGCATGGAACTAATAGAATAAATCATGAATACAAGCACAACACCATCTGGAAGCAAGAAAGAGCATGCAACCTATCCACTAGGAAATTCATACAATCACAAGACATGGCATGCTAACAAGTATTCGCAGGGTCCACACAACCCCGGGTAAGGAATACTTACCTGGAAACAAGCGGAGAATAACTATCACGAATCAAATAACAACCCTCGAGCTTTAAAGCAAACCCGAGCAACCTAGGCATACAATAAAAACATCCTAAATAAATAAACAGCAACCAGGAGCTTTAAGTCTAAAAGGGGAAAGGCTCGGGAATTACCAACCGAGAAGGCACGCGGTCTCCGCAGCAAGGAGCGGGGATGGGCGCTGGGCTGCTCTGCGTGCACAAGACGAGCAGATACGCTGGGGCGATGCGGCGACACTGGCCGCGCGGAGATGGCGCGCGCCATGGCGGCGGACTCATTGGGCGGCGCGGCGAAGCGCCTGGTCTGGCTGGGGTGTCGCGCTGCAGGCGACGGTCCGGCCGTGGGCGTGCGACGGCTGGGCTTCTACGCTGGGTGGTGGCCCAGTGCAGTGCGGCGCTGGGCGGTAGTGGGCAATGCAGGGCGTGTGACCTGGGTTGGGCGACCTGGTGCGACGGCGACGAGGGTGTGGCTGGGTGCGATGGCGGCGATGGTGTGGTGCGGCTAGGGTGAGGGTTGAGAGAGAGTGGAGTTCTTTCTTTTTTTTTCTTTTCCTTCCTTCCCTAAATTAAATAGGCCTTGGGAGTCTCAAATTCCCTTCCCAAGGCTTCCCCCCTTCGAGCCCTGGCTGACGCGTTTATTTTCTTTATTTAAAACCAAGCTTTCAAACCCCTTTTTAGGCCAAGGGTTCGAGTCCTCCCAACAACACCTTTCAAAAATTAAAATATATATATAAAAAAAACCTTATTTTACATTTAGCTAAAAACCGGGCTTTATTATGGTACGCGCAGCTTCCCATGATCAATCGCCTCCTCCGCTAGCCGTAGTCCAAGTCTTTGTCCCAAGTTACCTGGTGGAAAAACCACAGAAATAAGAGTGAGTATAAACATACTCAGTAAGAATCCCCAACCGGGGTACAATACGATACATCAGTCATCTAGCAACCTAGTATACATACAAACAAATACGAGCTCAGAAGCAACAAGTTGGCTCAGGCTAACCGCAACCTACACTAGGTTCTACACCATGATGCCTATCGGGGTCTTACACAACCTAGGGCGCAATGATGCCCATTGGGGTCTTACACATAAGGATGCCGATCGGGGTCTTACACCTGCTAGACTCAGTGATGCCCATTTGGGACTTACACACAAGGATGCCCATCAGGGTCTTACTCCACAATTCAATTATGCCCATCGGGGTCTTACACATACGGATGCCCATCGGGGTCTTACACCTCAAATCAATGATGCCCATTGGGGTCTTACACATACGGATGCCCATCGGGGGTCTTACACCTCTAGCCATCAATGCTGTCCAACGGAGTCTTACACATCTAGGATGCCTATCGCGGACTTACTCCGGCTAGGATCACGGAGATGCCCATCGGGGTCTTACACTCCCTAGCAACCTTATGACGCCCATCGAAGACTTACATTGTAACGGCCCAGTTTTCTATTCTGGTTTTCGAGGTGCCTTCGGTTTAGATTCGATTGTTCGGTTGGTCCGTTAGAGCTGTTTTGACCCTTAGGGGTATTTTGGTCTTTTTGCTCCCCGGGCAGGATTTGTGGATTTTCAGGATTCCTAGGCAGCTCCTGCCTTTGTCGAGGCTTGTTTGTTGGTGGTTGCGAGTACCGAGATGTTTGGGCTTGTCGTTTGGAAGTTTGGAAGTGATTTGGGTTTGGCAAAATTATTGTTGTTTGAGTGCTTCCATTGGGATTTGAGCCCTTGCCCTTAATGTTAATTTGGGTGTTTGATTTAAGTGAGTTTTATTTATTGGAAAAAGATTTCTTCAGCCGGGTCTCGAAGAGGAAGCCGGGGAATGGGATTTTGGGGATTTTTAAGGCTATTTAAAAATTGGATAAGGTTGGAAAATAAGGATAAAAAATAGAAAAATCCCATTTTCCCTTTTATTATTTAAATCCCCATTTTTATTCCCTTTTTTTTCTCTCTCTCTCTCTCTCTCTTCCTCTCACCCAACCCGAGCCCCCCAGCCCCAGCCCCAACCCTCAGCTCGCCCAACCCCAGCCCGAGCCCTAGCCCAACCGCGCAAGATGCGGGCCGCCCGCCCTGCTAGCCTGCTAGCCTGCACCAGCGTCCTCGGCCCTCGCCCAGGCTCCGCGTCGCCCAGATCCGTGTCGCCCAGGCCTCTTCGCGCCAGATCACCCTGCACTGTGCCGAGCCGCACCGAGTAGCTCATCCCTATAGCTCACCGTGCCTAGTTGCACGTCCCTGTAGCCCGTCGCGTCTCGTCGCCCAGCGCGCGTCCCTGTAGCTCGCCGAGCTCGCGCCCACGCGTCGTTCCCTGTGCCGAGCCGTGCCGCATGCCTTCGCCCAGCTGAGCTCGAGCCCACGCCCTCACGCCTTTGTCTCGCCCCAGCGCCCATCCCTGCGCCCAGCCAGCCCAGCCCTGCGCTCAGCCTGCCCAGTTGTGTTGGTTGGCCCGAGCTTTGTGTTTTCTCGGTTGGTAGTTTCCCGAGTCTTTTCTCCTTTGGGCCCGGAGTTGTTGGCTGCTGCTTATTGATTTAATTTGGGTGTTTTATTAAATGTTTAGGCTGCTCGGGTTCCATAGAAGCTTGAGGGTCGCTTGTTGATTTGTGATAATTATTTCTGCTTGTTCCAAGTAAGGATTTCTTACCGTGGTTGTGTGGACCCTGCGATATTATCATGATGTGCCTTGTATGCTTGTTGACTGTTATGAGCATGATAGTGATAGGACAGCTATGTTTGATCTCTTGCTAGCTTGTTTGCCCGATTGTACATGTTAGTGCCATGCTAGGTTTGTTCTTCCAGCATGCTTATGATTCCTGATTTAAGTTCGTAGTATCATGCTAGGTAAATGTGTTTGATGTTGTTTATTGTTTGCTAGCCAGGAATCATTTACTCTGTACTCTTAGCTAGTAAAGTAGGGTTTGTCATCATCTAGAGGCTGAGAGCAGACATAACGTACTTTGTCCCCACCGGTCGGGAGTAGAGCGCGTGAAGCATAACGTACATTGCTTCCCCCCCGGCCGTCGATGTGGATTTAGCTACCCACATCGGCGTAAGCCTAGTTTGTAGCCTGCTAGAGCGGAACCCTGCCAACGGTGTAAGCCTGCCCTGGCCGGTTCTTAGCTTCAGGTCGGTGGTACATGCTGCAGAGATGAGTGCCGAGGGCCTCGCACTACTGTGATCAGTGACACCGCTTCCGAGTCTTAGGCATGCATACCTGGCCCGCGTAGTTTGTCCTTAGGCCCCCACATTTACGCTGGTTGCAACAGCATGAAGTGTGCGCGCACACGCGTTAGTTGCCGGTTCGGAGAGCTCCCCCGGGCTAATGTCGTGAGTACACCATTCCTTCCAATTTAAAACCAGACTTCGGGTACTCTCCCGTAAGTCCAGATTTGTTAGCAAGGGTAAGAGGCCCTTGAGGACATCCTTGGGATCAGTTTTTGAGCTGATCAATTTTCCGAGTGAGAGAGACCTCAGAGATGTCCGGGGATTGGTTAGGAGAACCAATCATTAGGCCGAAAGTAGGAGACTTCCAAAGATTCCAGATCTTGCCTTGTAAGCTCGTTGAGCTATGATCTGTGTTGGTGGTTGTTTGCATGTATGCTAGGGTACTAGATGACTGATGTATCGTATTGTACCCCGGTTGGGGATTCTTACTGAGTATGTTTATACTCACCCTTATTTATCTTTCAGGTAACTTGGGACAACACCAGGATGGCTAGCGGAGGGAGTTGATTGATCATGGGAGTTGCCGGCACTCTGTCATTTATTGTTATTGCATTGTTTATTCAGCATGTAGATGGACGGGAGTCCTAGGGGAACATTGTTTAATGTTGTGTTTTAACTATTTTGATAGTTTTTTATAAATACTAGTCAGGCTTGTTTTACTTCGTTGGTTTGCTTGAATGAAAATTGTTGGTTATGTTTTAAGGGTTCCCCCTTCTCATATGTTTTGAAGAATTTTTAAATATGAGCACTAAACTGCTTGTTATCATATTTAACTTGCATGCTGAGTGAGAACCCAGGTTTAGGACCGTATTTCGGGTCGAGTTCTCACATACACATAAGCCAACAGGTAGTGCCCATCGGGGACTTACATACACTAGCAACGCATTGGTGCCAATCGGGGACTTTCCCAAGCGGAACCTGAACTAACAACCCCTAACGGTCTCCTAAGTACAAAGACACAAACTAGCCTAACAATCAGACAATCAACATTACCTGTCTAACCCTAGCAAGAAACCAACAGAATACGAGCAGGAAACATGGATATGCCAAGGTAAGGAAAGTCCCTAGCACGATACTACAAACTCAAGCAGGATTCAAAAGCATGCTGGAAGAACAAACCTAGCATGGCACTAACATGAACAAAAAGCAAACATGCTAGCAAGATTTCAAACACAAGCTGTCCTACAGCTAACATGCTCATAACAGTAACCAAGCATACAAGGCACAATCCTGAAAGCATCGCAGGGTCCACACAACCACGGTAAGAAATCCTTACCTGAAAACAAGCAGAGAATAATTATCACAACCAATAAGCGACCCTCGAGCCTCTAAGTGAACCCGAGCAACCTAAGCAAACAATAAAAATCATCCTAATTAAGCAAACAACAACTAACATCTTAAGGTCCAAAAGAGTGGAGGTTTGGGAATTACCAACCGAGAAGGCATAAGGGCTCGGCCCAACTCTCTTTGGCAAAATTAGCCTCTCAGCAGCAAGGGGCAGGCAGGTTGGGCGGCAGAGGCGAGCAGGCTAGGCGCCATTGGCGCCGCCGAAGCCGCCGCAGCTGGCTGGCCTTGAGCGGCAGGCGGGGGGGCGACGCGCGTGGACGGATGTTGGCACGACGACACGGGCGCGCTAGTGTGGCAGGGGACAGGCGCGCGGGCGCGGCACGGCTGGGCGCGATGCGAGAAGGCTGGCGGGGAGTTTGGGCGCGATGCAGGGGCTATGTTGGGGCGTCTGGGCTGCTCGGTGGCTATCACGACAGTGCGGCCGCTGCTGCTTCTTTGGTCTTGTGGCGCGGCGATGTGCGTGGCTGGGGCTGGTGTACGGGCGAGCGGCCGGGTCCGATGCGCTGGTCTTGGCTCTCGGTTCTTGATTCTTGGAGGACGGCAAGGTGAGAGGGAAGGAGTGATGGAGGGTGGGCGACAAAACATGGGAAGGAATTTTCTTGGTTTTCCTTCCTTTTCCTAACTTAAATAGGCCTTGGTGACCTAAATCCCTTCCCAAGGCTTCCTCCTTCGAGTCCCGGCTGAAGCAATCGTTTCTCTAAATTAAAACTCATTAAAATCAAGCTTCCAAATCACCATTAGGTCAAGGGTTCAAATCCCATTGGAGGCACTTTAATTAACATTAATTTTGCTAATAACCAAATCACCTCCAAACTTCCAAACAACTAGCACCAACTTCTTGGGTCTTGCAACCAACAACAATCAAGCCTCGATAAAGGGCAGGAATGACCCTGGAATCCTGAAAATCTACAAACCCTGACCAGCGAGAGGGTCCCTGCATTGTGTTGTTAGCAAGCGAAAAGTTGTTTGTCCCCGCAAGGGCGGAGGCCAGCCAGTATAAGAGTTGATTTGTTTCTGGAACGTTGTTGGTTCTTTGGGGATTGAAGATTTTCCCTCCTAGTCTCTGTGGTGGTTGAGTTGCACCATGGATGCTAGCCTCAAGTATTGGCTTCTGAGGTAGTCTTGCTGATTCGTGTGGCTCTTGATCCGTAAGCTTTGAGGTTGTCGTTATCCATTTTCCTTGCAAGGTTTCGGGAGTGGAGCTTCTGGTTGGAAGATGAGTTAGGCCTAAGCTAAAAGGAGGAAGTCTTTTGAGTAGCCAGTTGGACTTAAGAGTTGAGTGGTAGCTTGGAGGCGAGCTTTGCTCGTTATAAGCTTGGGTTGAGTTCTGCTGAGCAAGCCCTTCTCGGGCTTTGTTCGTAGTTGTTGTGCGTTCGCAGTTGGCGTTATAGCGGAGCCACATTTGAGTGAGTTGGCACAGAGGTGCCATGGCATTGGTTGGTAAAGCCATTGAGCTGTTATCCTCAAGGTGTTGTGTCGCAGATAGCTGCGTGATGGTTTAGTCCTTGCTACCCGAGATTTCCATGAGAGGAATGTTGGTTGTTTCCTTGCCTGGCAATGTTCTCTTAGGCCAGTTGTTGGTAGGTTTGCTTCAAAAAGTTTGCGTTAGGCAGAAGAGGGGCTCTAGTTTGTTGGTTTGGCCGAGTGGAGCCTGTGTCTGGCCCTTATCTTTTAGAGGTGGTCGTAGCTGAAGTTTCAGCTGGTGTGAGTGTTGTTAGCCGTCTGGTGTACCAGGATTGTGCCCCTTGCCTTTGGTTCGACGATTTCTCTTTAAGATGGTTGCTTGAGTGTTGTGGACGTGTTCTAGTTGGAGAGGTTTGCCTTTAAGATCAGTCGCCAGTTGGTGGTTCGATTGTATTTCGTTAAGGCTGTAGGCAAGATTTGAGGTTCGCTGGTCTCTTGTGAAGTAAGAGTAGGCTGTTTAGTTTTCTGGAACCTGGGAGGTTCAGTTGTTTGGTCAACATGGTTTAGGGTTGAGGCTGTTTGTTAACAGTTGTGAGCTTCCAGAGGAGTTATGCCAGTGCGTGGTGTAGTGTTTTAGAGCTTGTGGCCAGTCCACGAGTTTACTGAGACTAGCACTGTTTGAGAGTTGGTGCGAGTTGAGGATGTGGTTTGCCGTCTAGCTTTATTGCGTCTATTCCCTTCTGAGTTCAGTGTATGCCCAGTCTTGGTTGAGATAGTTTGTGGCAGTCTGGATGGCATTGTGGCTTTGAGTTTTGAGAACCCAAGAGGGTTTGGTTTTCGAAGAAGGTTAGTGTTGTCTTAGCCGAGAAGTTCAGTTGGTTAGGAATCAGTGGAGTTTTCCTAGAGCGGTTTCGTCTTAGGACTTTCGAGGACAAAATTCTTAAAAGGAGGGAGTTTTGTAACTGCCCAATTTTCTATTCCAGTTTTCGAGGTGCCTTCGGTTCAAGATTCGGTTGTTCGGTTGGGCCGTTAGAGCTATTTTAACCCTTAGGGGTATTTTGGTCTTTTGTTCCCCGGGCAGGATTTGTGGATTTTTAGGACTTCAAGGTCGCTCCTGCCTTTTTCGAGGCTTGATTGATTGTTGGTTGCAAGACCCAAGATGTTTGAGCTAGTCGTTTGGAAGTTCGGATGTGGTTTGGGTTTTGGCAAAGTTTTGTTGTGTGAGTGCTTCCTTTGGGATTTGAGCCCTTGCCCTTAATGTTGATTTGGGAGTTTGGATTTAAGTGAGTTTTATTTATTGGAAAAGATTGCTTCAGTCGGGTCTCGAAGGAGGTAGCTGGGGAATGGGATTTTAGGTCTTTAAGGCTATTTAAATTGGATAAGGATGGAAAATAGGAAAAAATCCCATTTTTCCCTTTTGCTCTCTCTCTCACTCTTTCTCTCTCTCCCTCTCACCAAACTCGAGCCCCAGCCCCTGCTAGCCCGAGCAACAGCTCGCCCCAGCCCTAGCCACCCAGCTCGCCCAAGCCCGAACCCCAGCTCGCCCAGCCCTTGCTGGCCAAGCCGCGCACTGTGCCGCATCGCACAGCCCCGCACCAGGCCGCTCCGCTCTAGATCGCCCAGACCCAATGCCGCCCAAATCCGAGTCACCCAGCCCTTCCCTGTGTCTAGTCGCTCGTCCCCGTGTGCGTCCCTGTAGCTCGTCGCGTCGCCCGTCCCCGCGCGCGTCCCTGTAGCTCTTCGCGTTGCCCAGCCCGCGCGCCGTTTCCGCGTCTGCGCCCCGCGCCCCAGCGCTCGCCAGCGCCCAGCAGCAGCCTCGCTGTGCAGCCTGCCCGTCCACGTGTCAGCCGTGCTGCGTGAGTAGCTCCCGAGCCGAGCCCTGTTTATTTTATTATATTTAGGCCTATGGATTGTGATTATTGTTGTGTTTGTTAGGTTCGCTTTAGGTTGCTCGGGTTCGATCGCAGCTTAGGTTTCTTGTGTGTTGTTGCCTTCCGACAAGGTAAGGATTTCTTACCGGAGTTGTGTGGGCCCTGCAATATTATATGTGATTGCTGATTGTATGCTTGTTGTGTTTATTAACATGTTTAGTGATAGGTGCTCTGTTCTGAATTCCCGACTGGCATGATTTCCTATGTTGTTTCTCATGTTAGTCCATGCTAGGTTGTTTTGTTCTGGCATGCTCGCATCTGTTCTTGCTTCGTAGTATCATGCTAGGTTCATTGTATCTAATTGAGCACGTATTGGATTGTTTGCTGTTTGATATTATAGGTTTAGAGTGCAGGTAGGTAGCATCATCCGGGCTGGGTGCATAACGTAACTTGCATCCACGACGGGGACGTCATGAGAGGCGGTGCTCGCCCCGATCCCGTTAGGGTCTAGCTAACCCTAACGGTGGCCTGCGCAATCTTGGGTGAGGGTGGCGGACTATTAAATGCCCCAACGGTCGGGATGATGACTTGGCATTGCCTCGTCCCGGCATCGGCACGCGTCTCAACGTGTTCGGCCGTAGCCCTTGATTGCCACTGTTAGGGCAAGGACGGCTTCTGGTGTAAGCCTACCACGACCGGTTCCTTAGCCTCAAAGCGCGTGGTTCAGGTGACATAGTTCACGTGTCTAGGTCTCACACCCTATGTCGGTGACACCGATCGAGAGATTTAGTTAGGCGTGGTGGATCGACATGGGCAACTTGCCACTAGACCGGCACCCCCATGGTGCGGTGTGCACGCGGTGCGCGCTTACGCTCATTACAGCGCCGACCGGAGAGCTCCTCGGGATCTTGAGCTAGTGCACCTTTCATTCGACAGTAGACAGGCTGAGGCCGGGACTTGTTTCTCGTATAGGGCGTATTGTGTGGTGGATTATTCCGGACTAAGACCCTGAGTTGGTGTAAGAACCCGACCCAAAATACGGTCCTAAACCTGGGTTCTCACTCAGCATGCAAGTTAAATATGATAACAAGCGGTTTAGTGCTCATATTTAAAAACCTTTCAAACATATGAGAAGGGGGAACCCTTAAAACATAACCAACAATTTTCATTTAAACATAACCAACAAGTAAAACAACCTGGCCAGTGTTTATAAAAACATACAATACAATTTAAACAACTTTTTAACAATGTTCCCCTAGGACTCTGTCCATCTACATCTTTGAATAAACAATGCAATAATAAATGACAGAGTGCCAAGAAGCTCCATGATCAATCAACTCCCTCCGCTAGCCATCCAGGTGTTGTCCCAAGTTACCTGAAAGATAAATAAGGGTGAGTATAAACATACTCAGTAAGAATCCCCAACCGGGGTACAATACGATACATCAGTCATCTAGCACCTCAACATGCAAGCAAACAGCTATCAACACAGATCATAGATCAACGACCTCATAAGGCAAGATCTGGAGTCATCGGAAGTCTCCTACTTCCGGCCTAATGATTGGTTCTCATAACCAATCCTGGGACATCACCGAGTTTCTCTCACTCGGGAAAATGATCAGCTCAAAAACTGATCCCAAGGATGTCTGACACCCTCGAGGGTCTATCTCCCTCGACCAAATGATTAGCTCAAAAGCCAATCCCAAAGGGGTGTCCTCAAGGGCCTCTTACCCTCGCTGCAAATCTGGACTTACGGGAGAGTACCCGAAGTCTGGCTCTATACGGGAAGGAACTGGTGTACTCACGACATTAGCCCGGTGGAGCTCTCCGAACCGGCGCCTAACGCGTGTGCGCGCACACCGCATGCTACTGCAACCGGCGTAAATGTGCGGGCCTAGGTACAAACTACGCGGGCCAGGTACGCATGCCTAAGACTCGTAAGACGTGTCACTGATCACAGTAGTGCGAGGCCCTCGGCACTCATCTATGCAGCATGATCCACCGACCTGAAGCTAAGAACCGGCCAAGGTAGGCTTACACCGTTGGTAGGGTTCCGCTCTAGCAGGCTACAAACTAGGCTTATGCCGAAGTAGGTAGCTAAATCCACAATCGGCGGCCCGGGAGGGGGGAGAAAAAAGCAATGTACGTTATGCTTTGCTTTACTTCCAACCAGTGGGGACAAAGTACGTTATGTCCGCTCTCAACCCCTGAAGCAATGTACGTTATGCTTCGCTCTACTCCCGACCAGTGGGGACAAAGTACGTTATGTCCGCTCTCAGCCTCTAGATGATGACAAACCCTACTATACTATCTAAGAGTACAGAGTAAATGATTCCTGGCTAGCAAAAAATAATCGACATCAAACACGCTTACCTAGCATGATACTACGAACTTAAGCAGGAATCATAAGCATGCTGGAAGAACAAACCTAGCATGGCACTAACATGTAAAATCAGGCAAACATGCTAGCAAGAGATCAATCAAAGCTGCCCTATCAATATCATGCTCATAACAGCAAACAAGCATACAAGGCACAATCATGATAATATTGCTGGGTCCACACAACCACGGTAAGAAATCCTTACCTGGAACAAGCAGAAAATAAATATCACAAATCAACAAGCAACCCTCGAGCCTTTAATCGAACCCGAACAGCCTAAACATTAAATAAAACACCCCAATTAAATATAATAACCAGCAGCCAACAAATCAGGGCCCAACAAAGAAAAGACTCGGGAAATACCATCCGAGAAGCCACAAGGCTCGGCCAACCACACAGCAGGGCAGGCTGGGCGCTGGGCATAGGCGTAGGAGTAGGCGCTGGGGCGCTGAGGCTGCGCGCGGACGAGCTGGGGCGAGACAAGGGCGCGCAGGCGCGGGCTCGAGCTCAGCTGGGCGAAGGCGCACGGCGCGGCTCGGCACAAGGAACGGCGCGCGGGCGCGAGCTTGGCAAGCTACAGGGACGCGTTCGGGGCGACGCAACGCGACGGGCTGCTCTGAGCGCTCGGGCTGCACGACATCAGTCGGGGCGTGGCGACGGCATTGTCTTGTGGCGCGGCCAAGATCTTGCGCGCACTAAGCGACACTCGTGGGACCCGACCCAAAAGAAACGGTCTCTAACCTAGATCCTTACTTAGCATGCATGTCTAGGAATGTAAAACGTCATTCAGAGCTTGAAATTTAAATCCTTGAGGTAAGTACATTCAAAACAAAGAAGGATATAATTCCATTTAAAATAAACAGGTAGATGACTGATCAGTACTTTCTTAAAAACAAATCAAGGGAAACGGTACGAGAAACATAAAATAGGTTTTTGAGTACTTTTCCTAGGGACTCAAGTCCCACTACATGCTAAATCATAAGAAAACAACAAAAGAATATGCATCCCAGAGTCAGCTATCCATGATCATCCAAAGAGCCTCCTCCTAGCCATCCCCGCCGATGTCCCAAGTTACCCGTGGAAAACCACGAGAAAAAATAAGGGTGAGCAACGAGTTACTCAAGTAAGAATCCCCAACCGGGTACAATACGAAAACATATCATTTAGCACACGGACATGCAACCATGCAATGACTCGGAGCAAGCAGGATGGGTCAACGAACGTCACTCTTGGGCTTGCCTATTCGAGGATTACACAACCTAGAACTCGGTGTTCCCCTTCTGGGACTTATACACCTAGGATGCCCATCGTGTCTTACACCTCCAACTCGGTGATGCCCATCGGGACTTATACACCTAGGATGCCCATCGGGTCTTACACCTCCAACTCGGTGATGCCCATTGGGGACTTATACACCTAGGATGCCCATCGGGTCTTACACCTCCAACTCGGTGATGCCCATCGGGGACTTATACACCTAGGATGCCCATCGGGTCTTACACCTCCAACTCAAAGATGCCCATCGGGGACTTATACACCTAGGATGCCCATCGGGGTCTTACACCTCCAACTCAGTGATGCCCATCGGGGACTTATACACCTAGGATGCCCATCGGGGTCTTACACCTCCCACTCAGTGATGCCCATCGGGGACTTATACACCTAGGATGCCCATCGGGTCTTACACCTCCCACTCGGTGATGCCCATCGGGACTTATACACCTAGGATGCCCATCGGGTCTTACACCTCCGATGTCTATCGGGGCCTTCCCGAGCGGGACGCGCTAGTTACCTCTACAATCTCTTACACTATACATCATCCGCCAATTCCTAGCATGGCACTAACAGGGTAACAAGGTCACGGTTATGCCGAGACAATTTAACTCCTAGCATGATAACTTAACAGGATATATCAGGAATCTCAAGCACAAAATCACCTAGAACAAGAAAGAGCAAGCAACCTATCCACTAGAAATTCCATACAAACACAACACATGGCATGCTATCAAAGTATTCGCAGGTCCACACAACCCCTGTAAGAAATCCTTACCTGAAGTGAATAGAACCAACGATCAACGGATGACTCTCGAGCTTCTAAGCGAACCCGACAACCGAGAAGGCACCAGGCTCGGCAAGGCGGCGCGTGCGCGGGCGTGGCGTGCGGAGCGACAGGCTGCTGCGCGGGTGGTCGATCGGCGGGGCTGCTGTGCTAAGCTAGGCGGCCGTGCAGCCAGGGCGCTGGGCGCGGGTGCGCTGGTGCAAGGGCGGGCGCGTGGCCCTCGGCGCAGGCGGCAGCGTGACGTCGGCCGGGCCGACGGTCGTCGCGGCAGCGGTCGGCGTCTTGGCGCGCGGCCGGGGCGCGCGCTTGCGAGGCTGGTGCCGAGCGGGCATCGCGTCGCGAGACGAACCGCGCGCGCGGCGAGCGGGCTTCTTTGGAGTAGGCGTCTCGACGGCGCGCAGCTTGGCCGGCGCGAGCGGCGAGCGACGCGGCTGGCGCTTTGGTGTTGCTGCAGGCGCGCCGCCGACAGGCGATCGCGGTGGTGCGCTGGGCGCACGGCGGCGGCGACGGGCGCGCTGGGAGCACGGCGCGGCGGCGACGGCGGGTCTGGCGCCGACGCGGTGTGGCCGGCGATGGCTCGGTGCGGTGCGGCGCATGCGCGGCGCGGCGCGGCGGTGTGCCGGCCGGCAGCGGCGGCAGTGCTTGCGCGCGGCGCAGGCGAGCGTGCGGCGCGGGCGTGGGTGTTGGGCGAGAGGTTAGGGTTTTTCGAGAGAGAGAGTTTTTTTTTTTTTTTTTCCTTAAGCTAAATAGACTTGGAAATTTCAAATGACTTTCCCAAGACTCCCCCTTCGAGCCCTGGCCAACGCATTTATTTTTCCCTTAATTAATTCCAACTCCTATTTCCCTTTTTTTTTTTTAAACTATTTCCGGTTAGCTAAAAACTGGGCTGTTACAATACTCCTCCTTAGAAGACTTCCACATCGGGAGTCATTGCTCCTAAAACAACTCGGGTAACTCCTCCTCATCTCCCTTCCAACTCCCGTAGCTTCCTCAACTCCTTGATTCCGCCACTGCACTTTCACTAGGTCAATTGCCCGGTTCCTCAAAATCTTTTTCTCAAATGTCAGGATCTTTATGGGCTTCTCCTCAAAGCTCAGGTCATGGTTCAACTGCAAAGGCTCAAAATCTATGACGTGCGAAGGGTCTGCGCCACATCTTTGGCGAGCATCGAAACGTGGAACACACTATGCACTGCAGCCAAGGGCCAGCGGCAATGCTAACCGGTAGCTACGACCCCAATCCTCTCGAGGATCTCGAACGCAGTCCAACAAACACCGGGCTCGGCTTCCCTTCCTACCAAACCTCGTAACTCCACGCGCGGAGCTACCTTAAGGAACACGTCTTTGGCCAATCTCAAACTCCAACTCTCTACGTCGACATCGGCGTAGCTCTTACGCTTTGCTCGGGCAACAAAGATACGAGCCACGATCTTACGGGATGCCTCATTGGTCAACTAGAGCAACTCTAGACCCAATACTCGCTGTCTCCAACCTCTTCCTGAATACTAGGGATCTGCAGTAGCTTACCATACAACGCTTCAAACGGTGCCATCCAATGGTTGATCAAAACTATTGTTGTAGGCAAACTCCATCAAATACAAGTATCGGTCCCAACTTCCGGGAAATCCAACACACAAAGCTCGCAACATATCCTCTAAGATCCGATTTACCCGCTCGATCCGCCATCGGTCCAATGGGTGGAAGGTCATCTTTGTAGCCGCACTCGTGCCCAAACTCGCTGAAGGGCTTTCCAAAACCGTGATGTAAAACGGGAGTCCCGGTCGGAGATAATTTTAACTGGCACTCCGTGATACCTCACTATCTGCTCAAGGAACAGCTGTGCCCACTGCTCCACGGTGTAGTTTATCCTGCCCGAATGAAGTGGGCACACTTAGTCAACCTATCAACGACCACCCAAATGCATGCATATCCTCTAGGGGTTCGGGCAATCTGAAAATAAAATCCATGGTAATTTCCTCCCACTTCCACTTGTGGCACCCGAGCGATCGCAAAGCAACCCCGCTGGTTTTACGCTTAGGCGCCTTCACTTGCCGACAAGTGAGACATCGATCGACAAACCGGGCAATCTCCTCTTCATCCCCATCCACCAAAAAGTCTCGCTTAAGATCTTGGTACATCTTGTTACCCCACGGGTGCCATGCAAAAGGCGAGTGTGAGCCTCGGTCAACGATTCCGAACGAATACACGCAGATCGGCCGGGACACATAGCCGACCCTTATATCTCAAGCCACCATCTGCAAATATCTCAAAATCAAAGTCACCATCAGCCGGACCCTCTCATACAACTTTTTCAACTTAGGATCATTCAATTGGCCGTCAATAATCCTTTGCCTTACCGAAGGCTGGATGGTCAATCGAGCTACCACGGCGGTAACATCCCCTAACAATACTTGCTATTTCTGCTCTCTCGAGGTCTTTCCTTATGATACTTTTGGGATTTGCCAACGTCGCTAGATGCGAGGTCTTCCTACTTAGTGCATCTGCCACAACATTTGCCTTTCGGTGGTGATACAATATCTCACGATCGTAATCCTTCACGAGTTCCAACCACCTCCTCTCGCCTCATGTTCGAGTCCTTCGAGTGAAGAAATACTTGAGGCTTTGGTGATCCGAGAAAATCTGAATCTTTTCCCCATACAAGTAGTGCCTCCAAATCTTAAGGGAAAGACGACCACGCCAACTCCATATCATGAGTCGGGTAATTCGCTTCGTGCGCTTTCAATCGCACGAAGCGTATGCTATCACCTTACCGTGTTCCATCAAAACGCAACCCAAACCAAACTTGCTGGCATCATCTTGTACACCACGAAGCCCCGGTTCCTCTCGGGATCGCCAACACCGGCGGACGTCAAACCGCTCTTTAGCTTAGCAAAACTCTCATCGCACTTCCTATCCCACACGAAATCAACACCCTTCCTCGTCAATCGAGTAAGCGGGCGGCTATAGCGGAAAAATTTTGAACGGCGTCGGTAATATCCGCCGCACCGGAAGCTACGAATCTACGACACGATCGTCGCTTGGCCCGCCCACGAACTAACGGCCTCTACCTTCAAGAGTCCACGACCACTCCTCCTTAGACACAACGTGTCCCGAAAAGCTACCTCCTCGAGCCAAAAGTCACACTTTGAGAACTTCGCATAGAGCTTGTTCTCGCGCAAAGGGTCGCAAAAATCGCGCTTTAGGTGCGAGGCATGGTCCTCCTTAGACTTGGAGTACACAAGAATGTCGTCTATGAACACGATGACAAAGCGGTCCAAGAACGCCTTGAACACTCTGTCCATCATGTCCATGAATGCGGTACGGGGCGTTCGTCGATCCGAAAGACATGACTACGAACTCATAATGCCCATACCTCGACTGAACGCTTTGTCTTGGGAATATCTCGCAACCCGAATCCTCAATCGTGGTAGCCCGACCTCAAGTCAATCTTGAAAACACACAAGCTCCTGGCCGGTCAAACAGTCATCGATACGAGGCGGCGTGGTACTTGTTCTTAATGGTTACCTTGTTCGGTTCCTCAGAATCAATGCATAGACGCATCGAGCCATCTTTTTCTTAACAAACAAAGACGGTGCTCCCACGAGGACACACTCGGCCTAATGAACCCTCTGTCAAGCAACTCCTGCAGCTGTTCCTTTAACTCTTTCAGCTCTGCTGGCGCCATACGATAAGGAGCTTTCGAGATAGGGCGAGTCCCCGGCTCAAGCTCTATGGAGAAGTCCACCTCCCTCTTGGCGGCAGCCGTGCAACTCTTTGGGAAAAACATCTGCAAACTTTTGCACTATGGGCACCTGCTCGACAGATAACTGGTCACGGTTCTCCCCGGTCAACTTAGCTAAGAAACCCCAAGCTCCTCGAGCTAACAAACGGTGAGCTTTAACTGCCGAAATCACCGGCGGACACACCCCACTCTGGGTGCCCCGAAATTTAAAGCTAGGCCTACCTGGCGGCCTGAACACCACCTCTTTACAACGACAGTCAATCATAGCGTGGTTATCAGCTAACCAATCCATGCCGAGGATCACATCAAAACCGCTCATAGCTAACACTATGAGGGTAACTCAGCAGAGTCCAGTGGGACACTGTGTCCGACCATCCCTTACCTATCAGCTGCCAAACATACTAGTTCCCGAGGGAGTAGCGACAGATAACTCAAAACCTAGAGGCTCTAAATTCATGCAAGCACGCTCAGCAAAAACAGCAGAAACAAAAGAATGGGTGGAACCCGAATCAAACAACACAAAGGCGAGGTGATCAAGAACTAGGAGCGTACACCTTGCTGCGTCCGGTCCGGCTTTCTCGACCTCTGGCGAGTCGTAGCATATACTCTTCCTCTTCTTTGAAATGGCTGTGTTGTGCCATCGCATCGCCTTCTGGTTGCAATGCCGGGCCTGATGCCCCTCCTTACCACAGTTATAGCAAGCTCTAGGGTTACCACCACAAGGCCCCCAATGTTGTTTACCACAGGGTCTACAATACGGTGGCGGCCTCCCTACGCCCTGTTGGCGAGGCTGATCACGATTACGATCCCGGTGCTGGTCTCTGCCATGATAAGTACCCTGACGGCGCTGACCGCCTCCATGTCCATTACCTCCTGCGTCAAACTTACGCTTCTGACCCGAGTACACTGGGGGCCTTACGCACTACAAAGACTAACAACCTGCTCTGGAGGATACTTTCCATCATAAATAGTTGCCAACTGCACTGCCTTGGCAAAAGTCTCGGGGGCCTGTGCCCTAACATCCTGAGACACTCCCTGCCTCAGACACATAATAAACTTCACGATCTTGGCTCGGGGTAGCAATCAACTGCGGTGCGAAGTACCCATACTCCGAAAACTTCCTCTCATACACTTCGATTGGGTCAGACCCCTGCTTAAGGTTCGAAAATAGTTCAATCATCTTTTCTTGGGCTTCTTCACTGATAAATTTTGCCTTGAACTCAGCCTTGAAGAATTCCCAGGTGGCAGGGGGAGACCCAGCCGGTCTCTCACTCAAGGTGGAATCCCACCACCACTTAGCTGTTCCAGCTAACGCATGAGCTGCACATCGAGCTCACGCACCTCGAGACAAGCCATTACCATAAAAGTATACTCTAGCTCGGCAATCCACCTGGCCGCCACGGTGGTTCTCCAGGGCACTAAACTTCTCCGGCTTCCATTTGACGAAATCTTTTAGCCACTTGCCCAAATCCTCGGCACACCTTCTCGCCACAACGGCCTCGTTCACAATTGGCTCTGGCGCTGAGCGGCGGCGATCGTGGCACTCGCGTCCTCTCTTTGAACTAACTCGGCCACCGCTCTATCTAAATCCGAGACTCCTCCCTGCAATGCGGCTAGTAGAGCTGCGTCTCACCTCTGCTCGGCCCTCTGGTCGACAAAGAACCCAACCATAAGAGCCCTCATGGACTCCACAAAAGCAACTCCCGTGCGACCTCCAGAGGCCGAGTTGCCTCCACGCCCTCACCGGCAACACAGCAGAGAAGGGCACAGGGCGGCCTAACATCGGCATCGCTTGGGGCGACGTCCCTCCCGTGTCGGAATCAATACGAATGCCTGGGCTGGTCGGCCTCGAGCCTCCGCCGCCTCTACGAGTGATCGCATAACGACAATCTACACTCAAACGAACAATGAGTCAGAACCTGTTTTCCCTGCTCCTCAATAACAAGTCATATACATGCAAGGTGCAAATGGTATTGTAATTCTTAACCCTTAACCTTAAACTTTCGGACATACACGATGGTGGCGGGCGCTAATGATCATGGAAAACAACCTACAAGCTGCAGTCGGTCCTACGAACCTATAACTCTGGGCTCTGATACCAACTGTAAGGACCCGACCCAAAAGAAACGGTCTCTAACCTAGATCCTTACTTAGCATGCATGTCTAGGAATGTAAAACGTCATTCAGAGCTTGAAATTTAAATCCTTGAGGTAAGTACATTCAAAACAAAGAAGGATATAATTCCATTTAAAATAAACAGGTAGATGACTGATCAGTACTTTCTTAAAAACAAATCAAGGGAAACGGTACGAGAAACATAAAATAGGTTTTTGAGTACTTTTCCAAGGGACTCAAGTCCCACTACATGCTAAATCATAAGAAAACAACAAAGAATATGCATCCCAGTCACTATCCATGATCATCCAGCCTCCTCCTCCTAGCCATCCTGCCGATGTCCCAAGTTACCTGGTGGAAAACCACAGAAAATAAGGGTGAGCAACGAGTTACTCAGTAAGAATCCCCAACCGGGGTACAATACGAAAACATATCATTTAGCACACGGACATGCAACCATGCAATGACTCAGAGCAAACAGATGGGTCAACAGAACGTCACTCTTGGGCTTGCCTATTCGAGGCTTACACAACCTAGAACTCGGTGTTGCCCTTCCGGGGACTTATACACCTAGGATGCCCATCGGGTCTTACACCTCCAACTCGGTGATGCCCATCGAGGACTATACACCTAGGATGCCCATCGGGTCTTACACCTCCAACTCGGTGATGCCCATCGAGGACTTATACACCTAGGATGCCCATCGGGTCTTACACCTCCAACTCGGTGATGCCCATCGGGGACTTATACACCTAGGATGCCCATCGGGTCTTACACCTCCAACTCGGTGATGCCCATCGGGACTTATACACCTAGGATGCCCATCGGGTCTTACACCTCCCACTCGGTGATGCCCATCGGGACTTATACACCTAGGATGCCCATCGAGTCTTACACCTCCGGATGTCCATCGGGCCTTCCCAGAGCGGGACGCGCTAGTTACCTCTACAATCTCTTACACTATACATCATCCGCCAATTCGTAGCATGGCACTAACGAGTGGTAACAAGGTCACGGTTATGCCGAGACAATTTAACTCCTAGCATGATAACTTAACAGGATATATCAAGAATCTCAAGCACAAAATCACCTGGAACAAGAAAGAGCAAGCAACCTATCCACTAGAAATTCCATACAAACACAACACATGGCATGCTATCAAAGTATTCGCAGGGTCCACACAACCCCTGGTGAAAAATCCTTACAGAAGTGAATAGAACCAACGATCAACGGATGACTCTCGAGCTTCTAAGCGAACCCGACAACCGAGAAGGCACCAGGCTCGGCAAGGTAGGCGTCTGAGCGCGAAGCGTGCGGAGCGGCAATTTCTTCTGCGCGGCGCGATCAGGGCTGCACGGCTTCTTTGGCGGTTGAGGGGCGGCGCTGGGCGCGCGGTGCGCTGGTGCAAGGGCGGCGCGTGGCCGTCAGCGTCTGCACGCGGGACGTGGCGGCCGGCCGAAGGTCGTCGACGCGGTCGGCGTCTTGCTGGCGCGCGCGACGCGTGCGATCTTTGGAGTGCCGAAGCGGGCGTCGCGTCTTGAGACGAAGCGCGCGCGGCGCGCGGGCTCGGCTGGAGTAGGCGTCGACGGGCAGCGGCGCGTCGCGGGGAGTGGAGCGACGCGGTCTGGCGCGCTGGGTCTTGCTCGTCTTTGCGGCGCGGACGAAGCGATGCGATGCGGTGGTGCTGCGCGGCGCCGCAGTCTTCTGCGGCGACGGCGGCGCTGGGGCGCCGCAGTGCGGCGGCGGCGGCGCGGCGGGCTGCTCGACGCGGTCTGGGCTGGCGATGGCTCGGTGCGGTGCGCGGCGATGAGCGGCGGGCGTCTTGGCGGTGTGGGTGCTGGCGCGCAGCGGCAGTGCGCGGCGGCGGGGCGAGTAGGGCGTGCGGCGTGGGTGTTGGGCGAGAGGGTTAGGGTTTTGCGAGAGAGAGAGTGTTTTTTTTTTTTTTTTTTTTTTCTTAAGTTAAATAGACTTGGAAATCTCAAATGACTTTCCCAAGACTCCCCCTTCGAGCCCTGGCCAACGCATTTATTTTTCCCTTAATTAATTCCAACTCCTATTTCCCTTTTTTTTTTAAAACTATTTCCGGTTAGCTGAAAACCGGGCTGTTACAGACACGGACTTGGGAGAGGTCGGGCGATGCGGGCCTGGGCGACATAGTGCGACGCGACACAGGGCAGGGGCGAGCAAGGCTAGGCGGCTTTGGGCATTGTCTTGTGGTGGGCTCTGGGGTTCCGGGCTTGGCCAGTGAGGCAGGGCGGCAGGGGGCTAGGGTCGGGCTGGGGTGAGGGCTCGGGTTGGGTGAGAGGAAGAGAGAGAGAAAAGGGAAAAATGGGGATTTTTTCTTATTTATTTATTTTATCCTTATTTTCCATCCTTATCCAAATATATAAATAAGCCTTAAAATCCCTAAATCCCATTTCCCGGCTTCCTCCTTCGAGACCCGACTGAAGCAACCTTTTCCAATAAATAAAACTCACTTAAATCCAACTCCCAAATCAACACCAAGGGCCCAGGCTCGAATCCCAATGGAAGCACCCAAACAACCATAACTTTGCCCAAAACCCAAATCACAACCGAACTTCCAAACGAATAGCCCAAACATCTCGGGACTCGCAGCCACCAACAAACAAGCCTCGACAAAGGCAGGAGCTGCCTTGAAGCCCTGAAAATCCACGAATCCTGCCCGGGGAGCAAAAAGACCAAAATACCCCTAAGGGTCAAAATAGCTCTAACGGCCCAACCGAACAACCGAATCTGAACCGAAAGCACCTCGAGAACCGGAATAGAAAACTGGGCCGTTACAGTTGGCATCCGATGTTTATATGTGGATTTAAGCTATGTGCTCTATTTTGTGTTTATATTCATAGCTTGCATACCCTTTCTGCTAGATGACCATGTATATCGTATTGTACCCCGGTTGGAAAGGTTGAATGTTTTAAATAAATCTCTGATCAGAGTAAGTTTTGGAAATGTATTTGTCTTGGAACAGGTGCTTGGAAACAGGGACAGGTTTCAGGAAATTATGTTGACTTTTAAATGGATGTTTTTACGTTTTAGTTTTTACTTAGAATCCGAAACACCATTTTTCATTTTTACTGTAGTTTTGATTGCATGCATTGAGGTAAAGGCTTATTTTAGAACCCCATTCGGGTCGGGTCTTTACACTAGTGATCAGTAAACATCTGAATCCGCTCACCATACAGGTAATGCCTCGAAATCTTCAGTGCAAACACTACTGCTGCCAACTCCATATCATGAGTCTGGTAGTTCTGCTCATACGGCTTCAGCTGGCGGGAAGCATAAGCAATGACCTTCCCGTCTTTGCATTAACACACAACCTAACATAAACTTGGAAGCATCAGCTGTAGACCACGAAACCACCCGTCCCCTCCGGGACTGCCAACACTCGTGCTGAAGTCAAACTGCGCTTGAGCCTGGCAAAGCTCTCATCACACTTACTGTCCCAAACAAACTCGACACCCTTCCTCGTTAGACGAGTGAGGGGTGAGGCTATTGCGGAACAGTCCTTAACGAACCGACGGTAGTAACCTGCCAAACCTAGAAAGCTGCGTATCTCGGCAACTGAAGTTGGCTTGGCCCACGAACTCACGGCCTCAATCTTCGCGGGGTCCACGGCTATACCATCTCTCGAAACTACGTGACCTAGGAAGGCCACCTACTCCAACAAGAAATCACACTTGGAAAACTTCGCATAAAGCTGGTTTTCCCTCAAGGCTGCCAATACTCGCCTCAAATGCTCTGCATGATCCTCCTTAGTCCTCGAATAGATCAGAATATCGTCAATGAACACGATGACGAAGCTGTCCAAAAATGATTTGAACACCCTATCCATCATGTCCATGAACGCTGCTGGGGCATTAGTCAATCCAAACGACATGACCACAAACTCATAGTGTCCATATCTAGACCTGAAATCTGTCTTAGGAATGTCGGCGTCCCTGATCCGCAACTGATGGTAACCGGATCTCAAATCTATCTTGGAGAACACGGAAGCTCACTGAAGCTGGTCGAACAAATCACCAATACGGGGCAACAGATACTTATTCTTCACTGTCACCTTATTAAGCTCGCGATAATCAATACATAAGCGCATCGAACCATCCTTCTTCTTTACAAAGCAGAATCGGTGCTCCCACGAGGACACACTCGGACGGATGAACCCTCGATCTATTATCTCCTGCAATCAACCTTGATTCATTTAACTCTGCTTTGGCGCCATACGATCTGAGCCTTCGAGATAGGGAGGGTCCACGGCTCGAGCTCAATTGTGAAGTCAACCTCTCTCTTGGGGCAACCCGGTAACTCCTCGAAACACATCCGCAAACTCCTACACGACCGGCACTGATCAGCAGACGGCGGCGCGGCTCTCCCAGAACAACTTGGCTAGGTAGCCCCAAACTCCATGAGCTAGCAAGCGACGAGCTTTCACAATTGACACCATCGGCGGGCAAACTCCACCTGGACTCCACAAAACTTAAAAATTGGGCCGACCGTGCGGCTGAACACTACTTCTTTCGGTGGCGGTCAATCAGCGCGTGGTTAGTAGCTAACCACTCCATACCAAGAATCACATCGAAATCGCTCATAGGCAGAACTATGAGCGTAGCTACAAGCAACTCTCTGGATATCTCGATCCGGCCATCCTTAATCTTATCTCTAGCTAACATATTAACTCCCGAAGGAGTTGCAACAGATAACTCAAAACCTAGAGGCTCTAATCTCAACCTAGCATGCTCAGCAAACAACACAGATACAAATGAATGCGTAGAACCCGAATCAAACAAGACAAATGTGCAGTGATCTAAAACAAGGAGCGTACCTGCCACAGCAGCATCCGTATGCTCGGCCTCCTGACGGGTCGTAGCAAACACCCCCCCCTGCTGCTGCTGCGCTGGCTGAACACAAAAACGGGCCATGTGCCCCTCTCTACCACATCGAAAACACAGCCTGGGCCCGGTCTGACAAGCTCCAGTGTGGGCTCTCCCACAAGTAGCACATGCGGGAATCTGCCTGGGACCGCCCTGCTGGCGAGGCTGGAAATGGGCTGGAACTCTCCGCTGATCCCGGTTCTAAAACTGTCCTTGGCGACGCTGGCCGCCTCCCCAAAAATCAAACTTCCTCTTCTGCCCCACTAGAGCTCGGACAGGACGCTGAACCGGAACGGCAACAACCCGCTCAACAGGATACTTTCCATTATAAATGGTGGCTAATCGAAGCAGCTCGGCATAAGTGTCGGGCTCACGAGCCACGACATCCTGGGACACCCCCTACCTCAAACCAGAAATGAACTTCTGAATCTTCAACTCAGGGGTGGCTATCAACTGCGGAGCAAAATAACCATACTCCGAGAACTTTCTCTCATACTCCTCTATAAAATCGGAACCCTGCTTCAGGTTCTGGAAAAGCTCCACCATCTTCTCCTGGGCCTCATCACTAATGCACTTGACCCTCAACTCAAACTTGAAGAACTCCCAGGTGGCAGGTGGAGACCCAGCTGGTCTCTCACTTAATGTGGACTCCCACCACCATCTAGTTGTGCCTCCTAGCACATGAGCTGCACACCTCGGCCTCTGAACATTGGGGCACACCATAATCAGGAAGGTGTACTCCAAATGGGCAATCCATCTGGCTGCCGCTAAAGCATCTCCTGAGGCATCAAACTTCTCTGGTTTCCACTTCACGAAGTCCTTCAACCATCTGCCAAGCTCCTCGGCACCCTCTGCCACATCTGCCTCTGGGGCTGCTTGCTCTTGTGGAGCTGGGGGTGCTCCTGCGCCCTGCTGAAACATGCGAGTCAACTGCTCGATCTAGGCTCGGGACTCTTCCCGCTACGCTGCCAACAAGGCCTAAGTCTCTGCCCTCTGGTCACTCAACAGGCTGACCATCAAAGCCCTCATAGAATCAGCAAATTCTGCTCCAGGAGCAGTCTCACGGTGCTCGGACGCCTCAACGCCTGCTCTAGCGCAGCAGAGAGGAGCTCTTGGTGGAATGCCATCGATCTCGGCTTGGGATGATGTCCCTCGATGTCGAGATCCAATCCACGATACCCCACCGCTCTCAAACCTCCTTTTCCGGTGCGGGTGATTGGCATGCTGGCGATCTACACCCAAACCAACAACGAGTCAGAACCTGCTCGTCTCCACTCTACAATACTAAACAAGGCATACACTAGATGAATGGTATTGTAAGTTCTTAACCCTTTTCTAAAAACAGTAAACTTAGGCGTGCTGATGGTAGCCAGTCTTTGGTGATCATGGGAAAACGACCTACAACAAAAGGTTAGTCTACATAATCTATGACTCTGAGATCTGATACCAACTGTAAAGACCCGACCCAAAAGGGGCTCTAAATGGGACTTTATCTCAATGCATGCAAACAAAGTTAAAGACAATATGCAGGAATGGCTTTCGGATTCCAATTAAAAACAAAACATCCAAAACATTCAACTCAAAGTCAGACAATTTCCTTAAATCTGTCCCTGTCTCCAAGCACCTGTTTCAAGGTAAATACGTTTCTAAAAGTTTACTCTGATCAGAGATTTAATAAAGCATTCAAAACTTTAAACAGTTACAACCGTGCTGGAATCCGTAAAAACATTCAGAAACAACGTAGGGCTCCGTGCCCGGCTACATGCATTCAGAGGAAATAAAACGATAAAGAGTCATAGCATAAAAATCAGAGATGGACAGCTAGTTCCCATGATCACAGCTCCTCCTTCAGCCATTCTGTCTCGCACCTTGGTTACCTGTGGAAAACCACAAAAATAAGGGCGAGTAACGAATTACTCACTAAGAATCCCCAACTGGGGTACAATACGATATACATGGTCATCTAGCTGGAAGATATGCAAGCTATGAATATAAACACAGAATAGAGCACATAGCTTAAATCCACATAAAAACCTGGGATGCCAACTCAGGGTCTTACTCCGGAATAATCCACCTCATGATCGCCCTATCGAGAAAACAAGTCTCGGCCTCACTGTCTCATCGCCGATCGAAAAGATGCACTGGCTCAAGATCCCGAGGATCTCACCGGTCGTGGCGCTGTAATGAGCGTAAGCGCGCACCGCATGCTATTGCGGACTGCGGGTCTGCGGGTCTAGTGGCAAGCTGCCCAGTCCATCACCATGCCTAACTAAATCTCTGGATCGGTGTCACGCGACATAGTGGTGTGAGACTTGGACACGTGAACTATGTCGGCTGTACCACCGCACTTTTGAGGCTAAGGAACCGGCCGTGGTAGGCTTACACCAGAAGCCGTCCTTGCCCTAACGGTGGCAATCAAGGGCTATGGCCAAACACGCCGAGGACGTGCCGCATCTGCCGGGGGCAGAGGCAATGCCAAGTCATCATCCCGACCGTTGGGGCATTTAACAGTCTGCCACCCTCACCCAAGATTGCAGGGCCAGCCATTAGGGTTAGCTAAACCCTAACAGGGATCAAGGACGGAGTACCGTCTCGTACGTCCCTGTCATGGATGCAAATTACGTTATGCATCCGGCCCGGATGATGCTACCTACCTGAACTCTAAACTAGAATATCAACAGCAAACAATCCAAAACAATCCAATACGTGCTCAACAGATACAACGAACCTAGCATGATACTACGAAGCAAGAACAGATACGAACATGCCAGAACGGAACAACCTAGCATGGACTAACATGAGAAATAACATAAGAAATCATGCCAGTCGAGAATTCAAAACAGAGCACCTATCTCTAAACATGCTGATAAACACAAACAAGCATACAAACAACAATCACATATAATATCGCAGGGCCCACACAACTCCGGTAAGAAATCCTTACCTTGGTCGGGAGGCAACTATACACAAAATCCTAAGCTGCAAACGAACCCGAGCTAGCTACCGAGAACCTAACAAATACGATAATAATCACAATCCATAGGCCTAAATATAATAAAATAAACAAGGCTCGGCTCGAGAGCAACTCACGCGGCGCGGCTGACACTCGGACGGGCGGGCGGTGCACGCGAGGCTGGCATTGGCGCCGATGGGCGGCGAGGATGCACGCCCACCCACGGCTACGGGCGCATGGGGAGCGCGAGCGTCTTGGCGAGTGTGGCGCGGCGCTTGGGGTTGGGCGGGCGACGACGAGCTTCGGCGAGCCGATGGCGTGTAGGAGCGGTGGCGCGGACGTGGGACACGGGCGCGCGGGCTGCTCGGCGATGCGCTTGCATCGCGACGGCGGGGCGACGACAGGCGACGATGGGCTCTTCTTTGTCGCGAGCGGCAAGGGCGATCTGGGCGCGATCTGGCAGTGCGATAGGGGCGATCTGGGCGCGATCTGGCCGGCTGGTGCGTGCGACGGTGGGGCTGCTGGCTGGGGGCGTCTCTCGGCTAGCTGCAACCAAACACAAACACATACACACCTCTATTCACTCGGCCAAACAACACCTCAATTAGAGGAGGAGAAGAAGAAGAAGAGGGTGAAGAACCTTATCGGAACGACGATCGGATCTCGGGGCTGCTAAGGAGAAGAAATTCGGCTTAGGGAGCTAGGGAGACAAGCTTGGGCGGCCACAATGCATTTGGAGAAGAAGACAAAACCCTACACTTCTTTTCCTTTAATCAAATGCACCAAAACTCCAAAGATCCAAGGCTAACCAAGATATGTCGTGGAAAGAGTAACAAGAGCTCCCAATGGCTCAACTAACACACATCCCAACAGGCTTTCTCGGAGACCCGGGTTTGAATCCCAGCTGCAACACAATTTCGTCTATTTTTACTTTTGCATCTATCCAAGCTCAAACCCATCCACAAAGCCTAAAAAACCTACATAAACCCATCCAATAATTTTAGCAACTTGAAAAAGACATAAACGGCCCTGACGGCCCGACCAAATTACCAAAATACCCCTAGGGCATATTTGGAAGATCAGGATGAAAACCGGGGCCGTTACATAAGAGCTCAGAAGTAACAAGTTGGCTCAGGCTAATAGCCGATCTAGAAATTGCCTATTCAAGGACTTACAACCACAATCTACACCAGGTCCTACACCTTGATGCCCATCGGGGTCTTACACAACCTAGGACGCGATGATGCCATCGGGGTCTTACACATAAGGATGCCCATCTGGGTCTTACTCCTGCTACACTTAGTGATGCCCATCGAGGACTTACACACAAGGATGCCCATCGAGGTCTTACACATACGGATGCCCATCGGGGTCTTACTCCTGCTAAACACAGTGATGCCCATCGGGGTCTTACACACAAGGATGCCCATCGGGGTCTTACTCCACAATCAATGAGGCCCATCGGGGTCTTACACATACGGATGCCCATCGGGGTCTTACTCCATAAATCAATGATGCCCAACGGGGTCTTACTCATCTAGGATGCCCATCGGGGTCTTACTCCAGCTAGGAACATCGAGATGCCCATCGAGGTCTTACACTTCCTAGCTACATTATGATGCCCATCGGGGACTTACACATAATCCCAACAGTGTAGTGCCCATTGGGGACTTACGTACACTAGCAACGCATTGGTGCCCATCGGGGACTTACCCAAGCGGAACCTAACTAATAACCCCGGTCTCCTAAGTTCAGAACACAAACTAGCCTAATAATCAGACAGCATACATTACCTGCTATCCTAGCATGAAACTTACAGAATACGAACAGGAAACATGGATATTCCAGGATAAGAAATCCCTAGCATGGAACTAACAGATTACGAACAGGAACATGGGTATGCTAGAATAAGAAAGATCCCTAGCATGATACTACGAACTTAAGCAGGAATCAAAAGCATGCTGGAAGAGCAAACCTAGCATGGCACTAACATGAACAACAAGCAACATGCTAGCAAGAATTCAAACGCAAGCTGTCCTATGGCTAACATGCTCATAACAGAAGTCAAGCATACAAAGCACAATCCTGAAAGCATCGCAGGGTCCACACAACCCAGATAAGAAATCCTTACCTAGAAACAAGCAGAAAATAACTACCACAACCAACAAGCGACCCTCGAGCTTCTAAGTGAACCCGAGCAAGCTAAGCAACCAATAAAATCATCCTAATTAAACAAACAGCAGCTAACATCTTAGGGTCCAAAAGAGTAGAGGCTCGAGAATTACCAACCGAGAAGGCACTAGGTCTCGGCCCAACTCTCTCAGCAAAACAGGCTCTCGACAGCAAGTGGGCAGGAAGGAAGTGCGGCTGGGGCGAACCTCCTGGGTGCTGCTGGCGCGGGCGCTAAGGCACAGACAGGCGACGGCAACACGGGCGCGCAGACGCGGACGAGCAGTGTCGACAAGCTTGCGCTGAAACGGCGCGCGGGCTGGGCGTGGACGAGCGACGCAATCTGGCTGCTGGGCTGCGACGCGATGCAGGCGGGCATTGGGCGTCTGGGCGCGATGCAGGGGCTGAGCGGTGGAGTTTGGGCTGCTCGGCTGCTGGTGCGACAGCGAGGGCTCTGCTTCTGCTGGTGTGTGGCCGAGAGGTCGGCGACAACGTGCGACGCAGGGTGAGTGGCGACACACGCCGGCGTGTCGGAAGCGCTCTCGGTTCTTGATCTTGATGAGCTCGGCAAGAGGATGAAGGGGAAGAGATTGTGTTTGGCAAGGGGAGTAAGGGAACTCGGCTAGAGCAAGGAGAAATAGGGTTTCTTGATTTCTTTTCCTTTTTCCTAATTTAATTAGGCTTTGGTGACCTAAAGTCCCTTCCCAGGGCTTTCCTCCTTCGAGTCCCAGCTGAAACAATCTTTTCTCTTTAATAAAACTCATTTAAATCAAGCTTCCAAATCACCATTAGGTCAAGGGTTCAAATCCCAATGGAAGCACTTTAATTAACATTAATTTAGCTAATAACCAAATCACCTCCAAACTTCCAAACAACAAGCACCAACTTCTTGGGTCTTGCAACCAACAACAATCAAGCCTCGATAAAGGGCAGGAATGACCCTGGAATCCTGAACATCCACAAACCCTGACCGGAGAGCAAAAGACCAAAATACCCCTAAGGGTTAAAATAGCTTTAACGGCCCAACCGAACAACCGAATATTGAACCGGAAACACCTGGGAAACCTGAATAGAAAACTGGGCCGTTACAATACTCCCTTCTTTTAAGACTTTTGTCCCCGAAAGTCCTAAGACGAAAACAACTCTAGGAAATCTCCACTGATCCTTAACCATCCGAACTCCCGGTTAAGACAACACTAGTTCTTCTTCGAAATCCAAACCCTCTTGGGTTCTCAAAGGCTCAAAGCCATAATGACATCAAGTCCGCCACAAACTATCTCACCCAAGACTGGACATACACTGAACTCCGAGGAAAGAGATGCGATAGTGCTAGTCGGTAAGCCACATCCTCAAACTCGCACCAACCCTCAAACGGTCTTACGACCCTAGGGCTCACTTATCCCTGCTGACTCAACTCAGAACGCCTTTCTACGGCGCTACTCTCAGCAAACTTGTGGACTGGTCACAAGCTCTAAAACTCTACGCCACTCACCGGCGTAACTTCTCT
The DNA here is from genome assembly GCA_036507275.1 of Sicyos edulis. Classification (NCBI taxonomy): domain Eukaryota; kingdom Viridiplantae; phylum Streptophyta; class Magnoliopsida; order Cucurbitales; family Cucurbitaceae; genus Sicyos; species Sicyos edulis. The sequence continues at coordinate 16,646,313 of CM071851.1, forward strand.
TAAAGCTCACAGCTGTTATTGTAACGGCCCAGTTTTCTTTTCCAGTTCTCGAGGTGCTTCCGGTTCAGATTCAGTGGTTCGGTTGGGCCGTTAGAGCTGTTTTGACCCTTAGGGGTATTTTGGTCTTTTGCTCCCTGGCGGGATTTGTGGATTTTCAGGGTTTCGAGGCAGCTCCTGCCTTTGTTGAGGCTTGTATGTTGGTGGCTGCGAGTCCCGAGATGTTTGGGTTATTCGTTTGGGAGTTCGGTTGTGATTTGGGTTTTGGGCAAAGTGATCTTTGTTTGGGTGTTTCCTTTGGGATTCGAGCCCAGGCCCTTAGAGATGATTTTGGGAGTTTGTTTTAAGTGAGAGTTATTGTTTGGAAAAGGTTGCTTCAGCCAGGTCTCGAAGGAGGAAGCCGGGAATTGGGATTTAAGGACTTTAAGGCTTGTTTAAATTAGGAAAAAGGGAAGAAAAATCAAGAAAGTCCCTTTCCCCTTGTTTTGCAATCTCTCTCTCTCTCTCTCTCTCTCTCTCTCTCTCTCTCCCCTAGCCGACCTCACCAAGAAGACCCAACCCTAGCCACCCAGCCATGCCCTAGCCGCACCCTCCCTGGCCGCATCGGGCCGCTCGGCCCGCGATAGCCCCCCGGCCACACGCCGCACGGGCGCCTCTGCATCGTCCAGCCCTAGCCGCGCCCTCGCTCCAGGCCGCCCAGGTCGCCCATGCCGCGCCGTGCCGAGCCACCCCAGCGCCCGATCGCGTCGCCCTCGCCCTAGTCGCGCCGAGCCCGGATCGGCATCACCCAGGCCGTCTCCGTGCTGAGTCGCTCGCCCCTATAGGTCGTCGTGCCTTCCCGAGCGCCCCCGAGCCCGTCGCGTCGCGTCGCCTCGCGCGCGCGCCTGTGCGCCGTCCTCTGTCAAGCCGCGCCGTGTGTCGTCGCCCAGCCGAGCTCGAGCCCGCGCCCGTGCGCCTTTGTTTCGCCCCAGCCGCGCCGCGTGCTGCGCGGCCCCCGCGCCTGCGCGCGCGTGCTCTGCGCTGCGCCCACTGCTGCGCCCACACGCCCAGCGCTGTGCCCAGCGCCCGGCACACTGTTGTGTCTTTGGTTGGCTTGAGCCTTGTGGCTTCTCGGATGGTATTTTCCCAGTCTTTTCTTCGTTGGGCCCCGATTTTGTTGGTTCTTTGTTTAGGGATTTGATTTGGGCTGCTTTATTTTATGTTTAGGTTGTTTGGGTTCGATTAGAGGCTCGAGGATCGCTTGGTTGAGTTATGATTATTTTCTGCTTGTCCCAGGTAAGGATTTCTTACCGTGGTTGTGTGGACCCTGCGATATGTCTCGATTGTGCCTTGTATGTTTCTTTGATTGTTATGAGCATGATAGTGATAGGCGACTTTGTTTGATCTCTTGCTAGCATGATTGTTGATTTTACATGTTAGTGCCATGCTAGGTTTGTTCTTCCAAAGCATGCTTGTGATTCTGTTTAAGTTGTAGTATCATGCTAGGTAAACGTGATTGATGTCGGTCATTGCTTGCTAGCCAGAATCATTGATTTACTCGGTATTCTTGGATAGAGTAGTAGGGTTTGTCATCATCCGGAGGCCGAGAGCGGACATAACGTACTTTGTCCCCACCGGTCGGGAGTAGCGAAGCACAACGTACATTGCTTCCCCGGCGGCCGATGTGGATGTAGCTACCACATCGGCATAAGCCTAGTTTGTAGCTCTGCTAGAGCGGAACCACGCCAGCGGTGCAAGCTGCCTTGGCGGTTCTTAGCTTCGTGTCGGTGGTACAGTGCGCGCAGATGAGTGCCGAGGGCCTCGCACTCACCGTGTTCAATGACACCGCTTTCCGAGTCTTAGGCATGCGTACTGCCCGCGTAGTTTGCCCTTAGGCCCCGCATTTACGCCGGTTGCGAGAAGAGCATGCAGCAGTGCGCGCGCACACGCGTTAGTAGCCGGCCTCGGAGAGCTCCCGGGCTAATGTTCGTGAGTACACCATTCCTTCGATTTAGAGCGGTGCGCGGTACTCTCCCGATAGTCCGATTGTTAGCGAGGTAAGAGGCCCTTGAGGACACCCATTGGGATTGGCTTTTGAGCTAATCAATTGGTCGAGGAGAAAGACCCTCGAGGGTGTCGGACATCTTGGGATCGGTTTTGAGTGATCAATTGGCCGAGGAGAAAGACCCTCGGAGATGTCCCGGGATTGGTTATGAGAACCAATCATTAGGCGGAAGTAGGAGACTTCCGATGATTCCGGAAGTAAGAGACTTCCGATGTTTCCAGATCTTGTGTTATGAGCTCGTTGAGCTATGATCTGTGTTGGTAGTTGTTGCTTGCATATTGAGGTGCTAGATGACCGATGTATCGTATTGTACCCCTGTTGGGGATTCTTCTGAGTATGTTTATACTCACCCTTATTTATCTTTCGGTAACTCGGGACAACACCGGGAGGGCTAGCGGAGGGGCTGATTGATCATGGGGAACCGCCGGCACTCTGTCTTTTATTATTGCATTGTTTATTCAAATGTGTAGATGGACAGAGTCCTAGGGAACATTGTTTAAAACGTTGCTTAAATTGTATTGTACATTTTATTAAACATCGCCGGATGTTTTACTTTGTTGGATTGTTTAAACTTAAATTGTTGGTTATGTTTTAAGGGCTCCCCCTCTCATATGTTTTGAAAGGTTTTTAAATGTAAGCTCTAAACCGCTTGTTATCATATTTAACTTGCATCTTGAGTAAGATCCCGTGTTTAGGACCATGTTTTGGGTCGGGTTCTTACAGCTTGGTATCAAAGCACAAAGTCATAGATTCTGTAGACTAACTTTGCTTTGTAGGTTGTTGTTCCCATGATCATCGGCACTCCACGGCCGCTTGGTTTGTCTGAGTTCAATTAAGTTAAGGGGTAAGAATTTACAATACTTTTCTTCTAGCTTTTATGCATGTGTAGAGTTGTGGAGCGGAGACGAGCGGTGTTCTCGACTCGTTGTTGGTTTGGGCTTAGAGAGCCATCATGCCAACTTTTCGCGATCATGCGAGTAGTTTGATGAGCGGTGAGAGCCCCCGTGTGGGCGATTTTGTTGCTTTGTGCAGATCGCCATGTGTGTCGATCGCACTCGAGGGAGGCGAGATTAGACTCCCTTAGGCCATTTGTGGCCCGGTTGTTGGTTTCTCCCCTAGTGAGAGGGTGGAGGTGCCTTGTGCGGTCGCCAGATATGTTGATTGCACTCGAGGAGCGGGGCGCTTGGCATGTCCGACCAAGGAGTTGGGTGATCTTGTTGATGTTGAGGCCGCGTCCGAGGGTTGTTTAGCCCTTTGGCGAGTTGGCCCCGGCAGATTGAGTTGCCTAGAGGAGGGGTAGAGGCTAGCACGCCTCGTATGACTCCCTTGAGCGAGTGTGCTCCACTATGCGAGATTTGATGGCGTGTCTTTAGCTATCGAGAGCAAAGACCAGCGCGATTTGTAGCGCGTGGCGAGGAGTCCCGGCATGGATAGCCCAAATTGACAGAGTTTGTTTCAGCATTTTCCCCGAGTAGCTCGTAGCCCCTGAGGTTCCCTGGAGGGCTTGATCGGCAGTTTATGCGATTGAGTTTGTTGGCGTTGATGGAGCCGCCCGATTTGGCAAGTGGATGCCTGTAGAGCTTGATATATTAGAAAGTCCTCACGCTAATAGTAAAGCGGTTGGCGAGTTTGAGTTTAGCATCCGTGTGTTGGGATGCCTGCTGCTCGAGAGGCCGAGGTGAGCCGTTCCGTCTTTATTGATTCCAGCAGATTGGTGGTGGTAGTCCCTTGAGAGAGGTGGACTAGCGAGTCTCCACCATCGCCCGATTGATTGGCAAGTTGCCGTGTTAGTGGCTTGAGGCGGATGTAGAGACATCTGTGCCCCCTTGCAAGCTTCTTTGTTGTTTTGCACCAGATTCTCTTTGTACCCTCGTAGCTGTGGTGTAGTGTGGAGTTTGCTTGCCGGGGTTTTATCCATCTGTGGATTTCGGCGGGCTAGTAGAGTGGAACCCTCTTTTATTTGGATGTTCCGAGTGTGGAACTAGTTGTTGCCACCCGAGGAGTTGGCCTGAGCTTTTGTTGAGCATCGAGTGGGATGCGGGGGTAGGCCGTGGCAAGTCTGTTGGTCGAGATGCGAGAGAGATTAGGCTGCTCGAGTGTTTGGACTCTGTCTTTGAGTGCCACGCCCGTCACTTGGAGAGTGACTTTCCCTATTCTCGAGAGGGCATAAAGCTCGTTTGAGGCTGATTCGTGTTGTAATGGATGTAGTGCTGTTGGCACCAAGCTTTGAGAGGAGGCCTAGTTTGGGCCGGTTGGCACTTTTTTGTGCAGTGGTTCCATGGCTGCCCGAGTATAGCATCCCCGTTTGTCTTGTACCCTTTTCCCGAGGTTGCACTGTTTGGGTTGCTTAAGAGATCTAGCTCGGTGGTAGTCGAGAGGACTACAAGTTTGAGGTTTTCGAGGGAAAGTAGGAGCTGCTTCGGGATCTCGAGAGTTGGGTGTAAAGGATGCTATAGGTCATTAAGAGCTAGCGCGTTCGAGTTCTCGCGCTTTGTGTTGTGAGCCCGTGAGCCCGCTTGATGGTAGCATGATTCGGCTACCCTTTGAGTTGCCCTAGTATGGTTAGTGTTGGCATCGTGGATGCGTGGTTGATCCAGTGTTAGAGCCATGAGTTGGATGGCTGATCGGAGCGCGTTTAGTGAGCTCATTGTTTCGAGGAATGTTAGCTTGGTGTGGTTTTGCGCTTGTATGGGTAAGTTGGCCAATGTGGCTTTTCGTGGTGAGTTGGCCCCGAGTGGGTTTGAACTCTCGTTGCTCCCTTGTTTGTTGTGGCTCTGTTTGGAGGCAAAAGTTGCCCTGTGTGAGAGCCCTTGTTGGCTTTGGATCTTAAGAGATCAAGTTGGAGTGTGCACCCTGGTGCACTTTGCGTAGCTCGTTAAAGTGGTTTATGTTTGGAAAACCACGAGAGGTTCGTGTAGAGGACCCAGTGCTCGATTTTGAGGTGTCAAGGCTTTAGTTCTTGGCAAGTGCCCTAGCTTAGGGTCGTAAGGATGCCGTGCTCGCTGTCGGGCCGTTGGTTAAGCAAGTTTTGCTAGTTGGTCCTTGCCTGGTTAGACTTGAGCTTGGAACCGAACAAGAGCGATTGTGGCAAGCCGCGCAGATTTCGATCGTTTTGGCTAAGAAAGTCGTTCGGATCCTTACCTTAAGAAGAAGGTATGTTGAGGTTGTTGCTTTGAGTAGGAGGATGACGCCTCCTGTGTAGCGTTCTGGTCCCCTTGGTTTCCAAGTTGGAGTTGGCCACCTTAGTTGAGATGCTTTGAGAGGGTTGTGCCCGCGTGGCCGGTTGTTTGTTAGATCGTTGTCGACCGTGTGTGTCTGAGGGGTGATCGAAGGATCTCTAGTTGCGAGAGCCTCTCGAGCTCGATTAGACCCGTGCGGTGTTCCTTGGGTGAGTTGCTTGCGATTTGGCGATCTAGCAAGCTAGTGCTTGTTTGGTATTGGAGGTTAGTTGGTGCTTGGTGTTGACCAAGATTTTGGTTCTCTTGATGTTTCAAGAGCTTGCTCGGTTCGAGCTGCAGGGCGTTGCCCGAGGATTCGTTCCTAGTCCGGTTGTTTTGGGAGTTGATTCCTTCCTCGGTGGTTGAGTAAGTTCGGCTAGTTCGGATTGGTGGTCCAATCGGAGAGTTTCCCTTGGGTGTTGCTTCCAAGAGAGTTGGTTGATGTTGCCCTTGGGTTTGAGCAAGTCGTGAGCGTGCGTGATGTTCGCCGCCCTTTAGAGTTTTGCTTGGCGGGAAATCGTTCCCGTTGAGGAGTCGGCGTAGCTCCCGAGTTTGTAGTTGATCGAGTAGCGCGATGGTTAGCCCAAATGAGAGGTCCTCGCATTGTGTTGTTAGCAAGCGAAAAGTTGTTTGTCCCACGCAAGAGCGGTGGCCACCAGTTTAAGAGTTGAGCTTGAGTTGAGTTTCTGCGAGCAAGGCCTCCTCGGGCTTTGTTTCTAGTTGTCGAGCTTTCGCGATTGGCGAATAGTGAGCCTCGATTGAGTGTGTTGGCACAGAGGTGCCGTGGCATTGGTTGGTTAGCCTTTGGGCATGTTTCCTCAAGCCGTTGTGTGTTCTTTGGTAGCCCTGTGAGGGTTTGGTCCTTCTTCGCCGAGATTTTCCATGAGAGGAATGTTGGGTGTTTCCTTGCCCGGCAATGTTCTTTTTGGCCAGATTGCTAGTAGGTTTGCATGGAAAAGTTTGTGTTCGGCCGTTGTGAGGCTCCAGTTGTTGGATTGGCCGAGCGGAGCTCAGTGCTCGGTTTTTGGCCATTTAGGGTTGGCCGTAGCTGAAGTTTCAAACTTGTGCTAGTGGGAAAAGTTTGCCTTTTGGATCAATCGCCATTGGTGGTTCGATTGTTTTTCGTTAAGGCTTTAGGCAAGCCTTGTGGTTCATTTGGTCTCTTGTGAAGAAAGAGTAGGCCGTTTGGTTTCTGGAACCCGAGAGGTTCAGTTGTTTGGCCACTTGGCGTTGTGTTGAGGCGATTTGTTATCGCGATTGTGGGCATTCAGAGAAGTTACGCCAGTGCGTGGCGTTGAGTTTTGGAGCTTGTGCCCAGTCTGCTAGTTTGCTGAGAGTAACACCGTTGAGAGGTGTTCCGTGTTGGTTTAGCGGGGTTTTGGCTGAGCGCCAAGTTTGTAGGGCTTTTGAGATCCTTGAGCGGATTGGAGCGGTGGTTAGCTTTGCCCGTCGTTGACAATGATGCAAGTTTTGTGTTCCTCGGCTCTTGGTTGAGATAGTTTGTGGCTTTGAGCCTTTGAGAACCCAAGAGGGTTTGGTTTTCAGAGAAGGGTTAGTGTTGTTTTGGCCGAGAAGTTACATTGGCTAGGAAACATTGGAGTTTTCCTAGAGTCATTTCGTTTTAGGACTTTCGAGGACGAAAGTCTTAAAAGGAGGAGTATTGTAACGGCCCGATTTTCTTTTCCGCCTCTCGAGGTGCTTCCTGCCTTGATTCGATGGTTCGGTTGGGCCGTTAGAGTTGCTTTTGACCCTTAGGGGTATTTTGGTCTTTTTGCTCCCGGGCAGGATTTGTGGATTTTGGGGTTTCGAGGCAGCTCCTGCCTTTGTTGTTGAGGCTTGTATGTTGGTGGTCACGAGTCCCTAGATGTTTGGGTTATTCGTTTGGGAGTTCGGTTGTGATTTGGGTTTTGGGCAAAGTGATCTTTGTTTGGGTGTTTCCTTTGGGATTCGAGCCTGGCCCTTAGAGATGATTTTGGGAGTTTGTTTTAAGTGAGAGTTATTGTTTGGAAAAGGTTGCTTCACCAGTCTCAAGGAGGAAGCCGGGAATTGGGATTTAAGGACTTTAAGGCTTGTTTAAATTAGGAAAAAGGAAGAAAAATCAAGAAAGTCCCTTTCCCTTGTTTTGCAATCTCTCTCTCTCTCTCTCTCTCTCTCCCCCTAGCCGACCTCACCAAGAAGACCCAACCCTAGCCACCCACCCATGCCCTAGCCGCACCACTCTCCTGGCCGCATCGGACCGCTCACCAAAGATAGCCCTCGCCCGCCACGCCGCACGGGCGCCCGCATCGTCCGGCCCTAGCCGCGCCCTCGCTCCAGCCGCCCAGTCGCCCATGCCGCGCCGTCTTGAAACCACCCAGCGCCCGATCCGCCGCCCTCGCCCATGCTGCGCGTCCGAAAACCACCCCAGCCCCGATCGCGTCGCCCCTCGCCCTAGTCGCGCCGAGCCCAGATCGGCATCACCCAGCCATCTCCGTCTTTGAAGTCGCTCGCCTTATAGGTCGTCGTGCCTTCCCGAGCGCCCCGAGCCCGTCGCGTGCGTCGCGCCTCGCGCTGCGCGCTTTGTCGTGCCGTCCTCTGTCCAAGCCGCGCCGTGTGTCGTCGCCGCCGAGCCGAGCTCGAGCCCGCGCCGCGCGCCTTTTGTTTCGCCCAGCGCGCGCGTGCTGCGCGCGGCGCCACGCCTGCGCGCGCGTGCGCGCGGCGCAGCCTGCGCTGCGCCCACAGTGCCCAGCGCTTGCGCCCAGCCGCCACCTGCTGTTGTGTCTTTGGTTGGCCCGAGCCTTGTGGCTTCTCGGATGGTATTTTCCCTAGTCTTTTCTTCGTTGGGCCCCGATTTTGTTGGTCTGCTTGTTTAGGGATTTGATTTGGGCTGCTTTATTTTATGTTTAGGTTGTTTGGGTTCGATTAGAGGCTCGAGGATCGCTTGGTTGAGTTATGATTATTTTCTCTTGTCCTGGTAAGGATTTCTTACCGTGGTTGTGTGGACCTGCGATATGTCTCGATTGTGCCTTGTATGTTTGCTTTGATTGTTATGAGCATGATAGTGATAGGCGACTTTGTTTGATCTCTTGCTAGCATGATTGTTGATTTTACATGTTAGTGCCATGCTAGGTTTGTTCTTCCAAAGATGCTTGTGATTCCTCGTTTAAGTTGTAGTATCATGCTAGGTAAACGTGATTGATGTCGGTCATTGCTTGCTAGCCAGAATCATTGATTTACTCGGTATTCTTGGATAGAGTAGTAGGGTTTGTCATCATCCGAGGTGAGCGGACATAACGTACTTTGTCCCCACCGGTCGGGAGTAGAGCGAAGCACAACGTACATTGCTTCCCCGGCGGCCGATGTGGATGTAGCTACCACATCGGCATAAGCCTAGTTTGTAGCTGCTAGAGCGGAACCACGCCAGCGGTGCAAGCTGCGCTTGGCCGGTTCTTAGCTTCGTCGGTGGTGCAGTCAGCGCAGATGAGTCTTGAGGGCCTCGCACTCATCGTGTTCGGTGACACCGCTTCGAGTCTTAGGCATGCGTGCACGCCCGCGTAGTTTGCCCTTAGGCCCCGCATTTACGCCGGTTGCGAGAGAAGAGCATGCGGTGTCGCGCGCACACGCGCGTTAGTAGCCGGTTCGAGAGCTCTCCCGGGCTAATGTTCGTGAGTACACCGCTTCCTTCGATTTAGAGCCGGATCGCGGGTACTCTCCCGATAGTCCAGTTGTTAGCGAGGGTAAGAGGCCCTTGAGGACACCCATTGGGATTGGCTTTTGAGCTAATCAATTGGTCGAGGAGAAAGACCCTCGAGGTTGTCGGACATCTTGGGATCGGTTTTTGAGTGATCAATTGGCCGAGGAGAAAGACCCTCGGAGATGTCCCGGATTGGTTATGAGAACCAATCATTAGGCCGGAAGTAGGAGACTTCCGATGATTCCGAAGTAAGAGACTTCCGATGTTTCCAGATCTTGTGTTATGAGCTCGTTGAGCTATGATGCTCGTGTTGGTAGCCATGTTTGCTTGCATATTGAGGTGCTAGATGACTGATGTATCGTATTGTACCTCTGGTTGGGGATTCTTCTCGAGTATGTTTATACTCACCCTTATTTATCTTTCGGTGTAACTCAGGACAACACCGGGAGGGCTAGCGGAGGAGCTGATTGATCATGGGGAACCGCAAGGCACTCTGTCTTTTATTATTGCATTGTTTATTCAAAGATGTAGATGGACAGGAGTCCTAGGGGAACATTGTTTAAAACGTTGCTTAAATTGTATTGTACATTTTATTAAACACTGGCCAGGATGTTTTACTTTGTTGGATTGTTTAACCTTAAATTGTTGGTTATGTTTTAAGGGCTCCCCCTTCTCATATGTTTTGAAAGGTTTTTAAATGTAAGCTCTAAACCGCTTGTTATCATATTTAACTTGCATGCTGAGTAAGATCCCAGGTTTAGGACCATGTTTTGGGTCGGGTTCTTACAGTTAACGAGCAACCTCAACTCTACACCATGCTGGCCAAACAACTGAACCTCCTAGGTTCCAGAAGCTAATCGGCCTACTCTTACTTCACAAGAGACCAACGAACCCCAATGTTTGCCTACAAGCCTTAACGAAATCCAATCGCACTACCAACTGGCGACTGATCCCAAAGGAAAACTTTTCCAACTAGCACGCGTTCACAACACTTAAGCAACCATCTTAAAGAGAAACTGTCGCACCAAAGACAAGGGGCACATTCCCGGTTCACCAAACGGCTAACACCACTCACACCAACTAAAACTTCAACTGCGGCCACCTCTAAACGACAAGGTCCAGGCACAGGCTCCACTCGGCCAAACCAACAACTGGAGCCCCTCATCTGTCGACCACAAACTTCCAATGCAATTTTTATCAGCAACTAGCCTAAGTGAACATCGCCAGCCAAGGAAACAAACAACATTCCTCTCACGGAAATCTCGAGTATCAAGGAATAAAACATCACACAGCTACCACAAAAGTTAAGGCTTGAGGCTGGCACCCACGGTGCAACTCAACGACCATAGAAACTAGGGGTTCCTCAAACTCCAATGATCCAACAACTTCTAGCAGTAACTCAACCACTTAAACTGGCTGACCACCGTTCTCACGGGGTCGAACAACTTGTCGTTTGCTATCAACATCACGCAGGAATTCCTCTGGCTAGGCTGACCGCTTGTAAGAACCCCACCCAAAATGCGGTCCTAAACCTAGGTTCTCACTCAGCATGTAAGTTAAAATACTTCATCAAGCGGTTTAGTGCTTCATATTTAAAAGCTCTCAAAACATTTAAAAGTGGGGACACTTAAAACATAAACAACAACCTTCATTTAAACAAACCAACAAAGTAAAACAAGCCTGGCCAGTGTTTATGAAATCATGCAATACAATTTAAACAACTGTTAAAAACATCCCCCTAGGACTCATGTCCGTCTACATGCTGAACAAATTATGCAACAATAAAAGACAGAGTGCCATGGCTCCCATGATCAATCGGCTCCTCCGCTTAGCCGTCCCGGTCTTTGTCCCAAGTTACACTCGTGGAAAACCACGAAATAAGGGTGAGTATAAACATACTCGGAAGAATCCCCAACCGGGGTACAATACGATACATCAATCATCTAGCACCCTAGTATACATGCAAACAATTACCAACACGGATCACGGCTCAACGAGCTTACAAAGCGAGAATATGGAATCCTCGGAAGTCTCCTTCTTCCGGCCTAATGATTGGCTCTCATAACCAATCCCGGGACATCTCCGAGGGTCTTTCTCCTCGGCCAATTGATCAGCTCAAAACCGATCCCAAAGATGTCCGACACCCTCGAGGGTCTTTCTCCTCTACCATATGATCACTCAAAAGCCAATCCCAATGGGTGTCCTCAAGGGCCTCTTACCTCGCGCTAATAAGTCCGGACTATCGGGAGAGTACCCAAGTCCGGCTCTAAACAGAAGGAACTGGTGTACTCACGAACATTAGCCCGGGAGCTCTCCGAACCGGCGACTAACGCGTGTGTCTGCGCGCACACGCTGCATGCTTTCTTTGCAACCGGCGTAAATGTGGGGGGGCTAAGTACAAACTACGCGCGGGCCAGTACGCATGCCTAAAGACTCGAAGGCGGTGTCACCGAACACAGAGTGCGAGGCCCTCGGCACTCATCTATGCGATCTGTACCACCGACTGAAGCTAAGAACCGCCCAGGCAGCTTGCACCGCTGGCGGGGTTCCGCTCTAGCAGAGCTACAAACTAGGCTTATGCCGATGTGGTAGCTAAATCCACATCGGTATTTCGGGGGAAGCAATGTACGTTATGCTTCGCTCTACTCCCGACCGGGTGGGGACAAGGTACGTTATGTCCGCTCTCGACCTCTAGATGATGACAACCCTAACACACTAGCTAGAGTATAGAGTAAACGATTCTGGCTAAACATACATAATCATCATCAATCATACATAACCTAGCATGATACTACGAACTTAAAGCAGAATCTCAAGCATGCTTGGAAGAACAATCCTAGCATGGCACTAACATGTACAAACAAGCAAACATGCTAGCAGGAATGCAATCACAAGTCATCCTATCCACTAATCATGTCCATAAAAGTAAACATGCATATAAGGCACATTCAAGAAAGCATCGCAGGTCCACACAACCACGGTAAGGAATCCTTACCGAAAACGAGCGAGAATTAACCTTCGCAATCAAATAATGACCCTCGAGCTTTAAAGCGAAACCGAGCAACCTAAGCATTTTAAAATCATCCTAAATAAATATCTGAGCAGCCAAAGACTTAAAAATCTACAAGGGATAGGTTCGGGAATTACCAACCGAGAAGGCACGGGTCTCGCAGCAAAGGGGGCAAGGCCGGGCGCTGCTGGTGCGTGTTGGCGCTGGCGCGCTGCTCGGGCGCTAACGGCGCTGGGCTGGGCTGGCTGGCGCTGGGCTGCTGCGATGACGCGACAGTGCGCAGCAGCGCCCGGGCGGTGGACGCAGACGAGCGGCACGCACGCACGCAGACGCGACGGCCGGTCTTGGCGCGCGCGCGCGCGCGGCAGGCGCACGCAGTCTGCGCGCGATCGCGAGGCGGCTCGGTGCGGGATCGCGCGGCGCGTCTGGGCGGCTTTGGTGCAAAAAGCGCCACGCGTCTGGGCTGGGCGAGGCAGCGCGATCGGCGCGGGCTGGCATGGGCGATCTGAGGCGTCTGGGCACGCCTGGGCATGGGCTGTCTGCGCCCCGGCAGGCGGTGGCCGGGGCTGGTAGTGCGATCTGGGGCGTGGTCGTGGTGGGCGGTGGCGCGATCGTGTGGGGATGGGCCGAGCGGCTAGGGTTTGGTTTCTTGGTGAGGGGCTCGGGAGAGAGAGAGAGAGAGAGAGAGAGAGAGAGAGAGAGAGAGAGAGATTTTTCCAAAACAAGGGGAATAGGATTTTCTTTTCCTTTTCCTAATTTAAATGGGTCTAAAATCCCTTCCCAAGGCTTTCTCTTGCGGGTCCCGGCTAAAGAAATTCTTTTCTTTTTAACTAAATCTTCTTTTTCTAAAAACTCCAATTTCCCCATTAGGGCAAGGGTTCAAATCTCAATGGGACCAATTAAATTCCAATTAATTTTGCTATCAACCGGAATGTCTCCAAACTTCTAATCAACTAACCCAAACTCCTTGGGTCTTGCAACCAACATTAATCAAGTCTCAACGAAGGCCGAACTGACCCTGAAGCCCTGAAAATCCTCAACCTCTGACCGGTGAGCAAAATACCAAAATACCCTTAAAGGTTAAAACAGCTCTAACGGCCCATCCGAACATCCGTATAATGACCCGAAATCACCTGGGTACCCGAAATAGAAAACTGGGCCGTTACAATACTCCCTCCTTTTAAGACTTTCGTCCTCGAAAGTCCTAAGACGAAAACAACTCTAGGAAAACTCCACTGGTTCTTAACCAACCAAGCTCCTGATTAAGACAACACAAATCCTTCTTTGAAACCGAACCCTCTTGGGTTCCCAAAGGCTCCAAGCCCAACAGACACCGAGTCTGCCACGAACTATCTCAATCAAAACTGAACTAACACTGAGCTTCGAAGAAAACATACGATAACTAGACGGTGAGCCACATCTTCTGAATCGCACCAACTCTCAAACGATCTTACGACTCTAGGGCTCACTTATCCATGCTAACCCAACTCGGAACGCCTCTCTACGGTGCTACTCTCAGCAAACTCATGAACGGGTCACAAGCTCTAAAACTCAACGCCACGCTCCGGCGTAACTTCTCTCTCAATGCTCATAGTCAAGTTATTAAACAAACCTCGACCCTTCACCATGCGACCAAACAATCGAACCTCCTGTGTTTAAGAAACTAAACGGCCTACTCATACTTCGCAAGAGACCTGCGAACCCCACAGTTGCCTACAATCCTTAACGAAATCCAATTCGAACCACCAATCGGTGACTCGATCCCTAGGCAACCTTCTCCAACTAGCATGCGTCCACAACACTAAAGCAACCATCTTATGAGAAATCGAAGCACCAAAGCCAAGGGCACTTTTCAGTTCACCAAACGGCTACCACCACACACACTAGCTTATACTTCACCTGGCCACCCCGAACGAGCGGTCCAAGAACAGGCTCCACTCAGCCAAACTAATAAGCCGGAGCCCCTCAACGGCCGACAACAAACTTTCCAATGCAATCCGATCAGCCACTGGCCTAGGTGAACATCGCCAGACAGGAAAACAAACAACATTCCTCTCACGGAAACCTCGAGCAAAGAAGGAATAAAACATTACGTGGCTACTAGCAACACGATAGCCGGAGGATCGCAACTCAAGGGCTTTACCACCCAATGCCACGGCACCTCTGTGCCAACTCACTCAACTGTGGCTCAGCTAAAATGCCAACTGCGAATGCACGACGACTAAAAGAAAAGCCCGAGAAAGGCTTGCTTAGCAGAAACTCAAACCAAGCTCATAACGAGCAAAGCTCGCCTCCAAGCTGCCACTCAACTCTTAAGCCCATCTGGCTGCTCCAAGGACTTCCTCCTTATAGCTTAGACCTAACTCTTCTTCCAATCCAGAAACTCCACTCACGAAACATCGCGAGGAATAAGGATAGCGACGACCACAAGCTTGCGGATCCTGAACAACACGAGTCGGCAAGACTACCTCAAAAGTTAAAACTCGAGGCCGGCATCCAAGGGTGCAACTCAACTACCAAAGAACTAAGGGGGGTCTACAAGCTCCAAAGATCCAACAACCATCCGCCAACAGCTCAAGCCCTGGAACTGGCTGGCTTTCGCCCTCGCGGGAACAAACAACTTTCCGCTTGCTATCAAACAGACGCAGGGACACTCTCGCTAGGCTGACCACTGCGCTACTCTGATCAACTACACAACTCAGGAGCTAAGCTGACTCCTCCTCTACAGGAACGATTTCCTAGCAAGCGGACTTCCGAAGGACAGCGAATTTCACACACGCTCGCTGTCTTGCTCAAACTCAACGGCAACAACAACCAATTCTCTCGGAAGCAACATCCGAGGATCCTCAATCGCTTGAACCCCCAACTTGGAACTAGCAGTGCCTACCCAATTGTCGAGGGAAGGGTCAACTCCCAAAACTTCCTGACTAGTAACAAGTCCTCAGGGCAACGCCCGCTTGCTCGAACCGAGCTAGCTCACAAAACAACATGGGAACCAAACCTTGGTCAACACCAAGCACCACCTCGCTAAGAATTCCGAAAATCAACGTGGAGGTTACCAAGAACAGCTCTAACTTGTTATCCGACAACAAGCATCCAAAGAACTCAACCGAGGAACACTGCGCTTGGTCCGACCGAGCTCGGTGAGGCTCTCCACAACTTAGGGTTCCTCCGTTCGCCCCTCAGACACACTGCGTCAAGCAAACGGTCTAACAGACAAATCGGCTACACGAGCACATCTCCCTCCAGCATCTCAACGTGCTGGCCAAAAGCTCTTCCTTGCCACATCTGTAGCAAGCACGGGCGATGCTCCACACAATCTGAAAGGTGCCTTACCACACTTGATGCAATGAGCCGGCTGCCTGGCCCCGCCCTGCTGACGATCCTGAGCTCTAACCTGCGGTCGGCGCTGATCGCGACCCTAGATCGCCTCGCGGCGAGTGCGCTATCCACTGAAAGGGAACAACTGGAAGACCCAAACTTCCTCTTGCTCAAAGCATCAGCCACATGGTAGCTTCTATCCAGGGTAAGGATCCGAACAACTCTCTTAGCCATGGCGGCGAGAAACTACGCGATTATGCTACCATCGCCCTTGTTCGGTTCAATCGAACTCCAACCATCGATCAACAAGAAATGCCTCTACCAGTCAAGGGCCAACTAGCATAAATTTCCTACGCAAATAACTCCTCGCTCATGACGGTAAACCTCTCAACCCAAGTTAGGGCACTTGCCAAGAACTAAAGTCCTAACTCCTCGTAATCGAGCACTAGGTTCACAACCCAAACCCCTCGTGGTTCTTGAAAAATACACCACGGAACGAGCTACACAAAAGTACATTGGCGTGTACAGCTCCAACTTGGTTCCTTAAGATCCAAACCAACAAGTATTCTCACACAAGGCAACTTTTGCCTCCCAATAGAGCCACTTCTAGCAAAGGAGCAACAAGAGTTCAACCCACTCAGGGTCAACTCACCACGGAATGCCACATTGGTCGACTCACTCTTACAAGAGCATAGCCACACCAAGCTAACTTACCTCCTACCGATGGTCCACTAAACGTGCTCCGATCAACCATCCAACTCATGGCTCTAACAGTGGATCAACCACGCATCATCGATGCCAACCCTACTCATATTAGGGTAACTCTGTGGTAATCGAATCACACTACCATCCAACCGGCTCACAAGCCCACAACACAGCGCGCGAGATCTCGGACGCGCTAGCCCTTAACAACCAACGGTATCCTTTGTACCCAACTCTGGGTGACCACGAAGGCTCCTACTTATCCCTCGAACGACCTCAAACTTGTAGTTCTCTAGCTACCACCGAGCTAGATCTCTTATGCAACCCAAATAGGTGACATCTCATGAATGGGTACAAGACTAGTGGGGATGCTAAACTCCAAGCAGGTCCTGGAACCACCGCACAAAAAGTGCCAACCGCCCGAATCTAGGCCTCCTCTCAAAGCTTGGTGCCAACAGCACTACTTCCTTTACAACACAAACATCCCTTTACGGGCTTTAAGCCACTCGAGGGTAGGGAAGGTCACACTCCAGTGACAGGCAATGGCACTCAACACAAGAGTCTCAACAATCGAGTAGACTACTCTCTGACATCACGTCTAACAGACAAGCCAAGGCCCACTCCTGCATCCCACTCGATGCTCAACGAATACTCAGGCCAACCCTCGGGTGGCAAACCTAGCTCCACACACGGAACATGCTAATGAGAGGTGCTTCTCTCTAATAGCCACCATGAAAACCACGGACGGATTAAGTCCTCGACAAGCAAACTCCACACTACTCCTCAGCTACGAGGGTACTAAAAGAACTAGCCGCAAAAAGCGATCGTAGGCTTGCAGGAGGACAAGATGTCTCTACATCTTCCTTAAAAGCTACTAACTTGGCAAACTGCCAATCGACCGGTGGTGGTGGAGACTCTGCTGTCCGCCTCTCACAGGGGACTCCCACTACCACACTGCTGCATCAAACAACACCAGAACGGCGCGCCTCGACCTCTAAACATCTGGTCATCGGCCTCTGAACACTAGGTCATCGCAACACTTGGATGATAAACTCGATCCTGGCCAACCACCTTGCTGCTAGCAGTAGGTCTCAAAACATCCAGCTCTACAGGCTTCCACTTGCCAAACTCGGCGGCTCGATCAACGCCAACTATCTTATCAAAGATAAACTCACTGATCAAGCCCTCTCGGGAACCTCCGGGGCTACTGGACCTACAAGGAGGGGTGTCTCCTAAATAAACTCTACCAGCTGGGCTATCTATGCCCAAGACTCCTCACTTCGCGCTACAAACTGCGCCTGGGTCTCCGCTCTCTGTTAGCTAAAAGACCTGCCATCAACTCCTTCATGGCTGGAGCACACTCTGAGGCGTGCTAGCCTCAACCCCCCTACTCTTGGCAACTCATCTGCCAGGGCCAAAGGTGGCCTACGGGTCTATACAACCCTAGACGTGGTCTCATGATCAACATGAATAGTCCAACTCCTCGGTTGGAAATACCAAACGTCCTGCTCCTCAGAGTGCGATCCACACACTGGCGATCTGCACGAGCACCTCCACCCTCTCACTAGGGGAGAACCAACAACTGGGCCACAAATGGCCTACGGGAGTCTAAGCTCTGCCTCCCTCTGGGTGCAATCAACCTACTAGCGATCCACACAAGCATAAAAGCTAGCCCACGCTGGGGCTCTCACTGCCGAACAAGGGTAACACATGTATACTAGATGCAGTATTGTAAAATAAAACCCTTAGCTTAATGAACTCAGACAAACCTAACGGCCATGAGTACTGATGATCATGGGGGCAACAACTCAAAGCGAGTTAGTCTACGAGAATCTATGACTCGTGCTCGATACCAACTGTAAGAACCCGACCCAAAATGCGGTCCTAAACCTAGGTTCTCACTCAGCATGTAAGTTAAAATACTTCATCAAGCGGTTTAGTGCTTCATATTTAAAAGCTCTCAAAACATTTAAAAGTGGGG
Organism: Sicyos edulis; assembly: GCA_036507275.1. NCBI lineage: Eukaryota > Viridiplantae > Streptophyta > Magnoliopsida > Cucurbitales > Cucurbitaceae > Sicyos > Sicyos edulis. The sequence continues at coordinate 16,664,259 of CM071851.1, forward strand.
ACACTTAAAACATAAACAACAACCTTCATTTAAACAAACCAACAAAGTAAAACAAGCCTGGCCAGTGTTTATGAAATCATGCAATACAATTTAAACAACTGTTAAAAACATCCCCCTAGGACTCATGTCCGTCTACATGCTGAACAAATTATGCAACAATAAAAGACAGAGTGCCGGCGGCTCCCATGATCAATCGCTCCTCCGCTTAGCTAGCCGTCCCTGTCTTTGTCCCAAAGTTACCCGTGTGGAAAACCACGAGAATATAAGGGTGAGTATAAACATACTCGGTAAGAATCTCCCAACCGGGGTACAATACGATACATCAATCATCTAGCACCCTAGTATACATGCAAACAGTTACCAACACAGATCACAGCTCAACGAGCTTACAAGGCAGAATCTGGAATCCTCGGAAGTCTCCTTCTTCCGGCCTAATGATTGGCTCTCATAACCAATCCCGGGACATCTCCGAGGGTCTTTCTCCTCGGCCAATTGATCACCTCAAAACCGATCCCAAAGATGTCCGACACCCTCGAGGGTCTTTCTCCTCGACCATATGATCACTCAAAAGCCAATCCCAATGGGTGTCCTCAAGGGCCTCTTACCTCGCTAATAAGTCCGGACTATCGGAGAGTACCCAAGTCCGGCTCTAAACAGAAGGAACGGTGTACTCACGAACATTAGCCCGGGAGCTCTCCGAACCGGCGACTAAAGCGTGTGCGCGCACACCGCATGTTTCGCAACCGGCGTAAATGTGGGGCCTGGCCTAAGTACAAACTACGCGGGCGTGTGCGCATGCCTAAAGACTCGAAGCGGTGTCACTTGAACACAGATGGTCACGAGGCCCTCGGCACTCATCTGTGCGGCACTGTACCACCGACTGAAGCTAAGAACCGGCCAAGGCGGGCTTGCACCGCTGGTAGGGTTCCGCTCTAGCAGCTACAAACTAGGCTTATGCCGATGTGGTAGCTAAATCCACATCGGCCGCCGGGGAAGCAATGTACGTTATGCTTCGCTCTACTCCCGACCGGTGGGGACAAGGTACGTTATGTCCACTCTCAACCTCTAGATGATGACAAACCTCTAACACACTAGCTAGAGTATAGAGTAAACGATTCTGGCTAAACATACATAATCATCATCAATCATACATAACCTAGCATGATACTACTACGAACTTAAAGCGGAATCTCAAGCATGCTGGAAGAACAATCCTAGCATGGCACTAACATGTACAAACAAGCAAACATGCTAGCAGAATGCAATCACAAGTCATCCTATCCACTAATCATGTCCATAAAAGTAAACATGCATATTAGGCACATTCAAGAAAGCATCGCAGGGTCCACACAACCACGGTAAGGAATCCTTACCTGGAAACGAGCAGAATTAACCTTCACAATCAAATAATGACCCTCGAGCTTTAAAGCGAAACCGAGCAACCTAAGCATTTTAAAAGCATCCTAAATAAATATACAGCAGAAATGCTCAGCAGCCTTAAAAATCTACAAGGGATAGGTTCGGGAATTACCAACCGAGAAGGCACGGGGTCTCGCAGCAAGGGGGCAAGGCCGGGCGCCGCTGCGATGCGGCTGGGAGCTGGCGCTGCTCGAGCGCTAACGGCGCTGCTGGCTGGCCGGCGCGGCAGGGGACGGCGCTGGCGCTGGTTGCGCGCAGATCGCGACAAAGCGCAGCGCGCGCCGGGCGGCGACGCGACGAAGCGGTACGGCACGCTGACGCGATGACGATCTTTGGGCGCGCGCGCGCGGCGGGTGACGCGGCGGCGCGCGATGCGGCGGCGGCTCGGTGCGGATCGCGCGCGCGCGTCTGGACGGCTCGGTGCGGAACGCAGCGCGACGCTTCGGGGCTGGCGGCGGCAACGCGATCGGGCGCGCGCTGGCATGGGCGATGCAGGAGTCTCGCACGCTGGGCATGGGGTGTGCCTTTGCGCCCGGTCGCGGCGACGTGGCAAGGGTGGCCGGTGCGATCCGAGCGGCGTGGTCGGGCAGGTAGGGCGCGATCGTGTGTGGGGATGGGCCGAGCGGCTAGGGTTTGGTTTCTTGGTGAGGGGCTCGGCAAGGAGAGAGAGAGAGAGAGAGAGAGAGAGAGATTTTTCCAAAACAAGGGGAATAGGATTTTCTTTTCCTTTTCCTAATTTAAATGGGTCTAAAATCCCTTCCCAAGGCTTTCTCTTGCGGGTCCCGGCTAAAGAAATTCTTTTCTTTTTAACTAAATCTTCTTTTTCTAAAAACTCCAATTTCCCCATTAGGGCAAGGGTTCAAATCTCAATGGGTCCAATTAAATTCCAATTAATTTTGCTATCAACCGGAATGTCTCCGAACTTCTAATCAACTAACCCAAACTCCTTGGGTCTTGCAACCAACATTAATCAAGTCTCAACGAAGGCCGAAGTGACCACGAAGCCACCAAAATCCTCAACCTCGACCGGTGAGCAAAATACCAAAATACCCTTAAAGGTTAAAACAGCTCTAACGGCCCATCCGAACATCCGTATAATGACCCGAAATCACCTGGGTACCCGAAATAGAAAATTGGGCCGTTACACCGCTGCGCCACCCTGATCAACTACACAACTCAGGAGCTACGCTGACTCCTCCTAAATGGGGACGATTGTAACAGCCCAGTTTTCTATCCCAGTTTTCGAGGTGCCTTTGGGTCCAGATTCGGTTGTTGGTTGGGTTTTAGAGCCGTTTGGCCCTTTGGGGGTATTTTGGTCTTTTGGCTCTCCGGGCAGGATTTGTGGTTTCCAGGGCTTCGAGGTAGCTCCTGCCTTTGTCGAGGCTTGTTTGTTGGTGGCTGCGAGTCCCGTGGTGTTTGGGCTAGTCGGTTGGATGCTCGGTTGTCGTTAGGGCTTTGGCAAAGTGTTGGTTTGTTGTGTGTTTCCTTTGGGATTCGAGCCCGGGCCTTTAGTGTTGCTTTCGGAGTTGGATTTAAGTGAGTTTGATTTATTGGAAAAGATTTCTTCGGTCGGGTCTCGATGGAGGAAGCTGGGAAATGGGATTTTGAGGTTTTAAAGTGGATAAGGATGGAAAATGGAATTAAAACACCATTTTTTCCCTTTTTTCCCATTTTCCTTTTTATTTCTCTTTTTCTTTTCTTTTTTCCCAAAATGCATTTCTCTCTCTCTCTCTCTCTCTCTCTCTCTCTCCCTGAGCCCCCCACCTAGCCCGACCTACCCCTTGGCTCGCCCAGCCCCAGCCCGTGCAGCCCCTGGCTCGCCCACGCCCAGCCAGCCCGAGCCCAGCGTCGCCAGAGCCAGCCTGAGCTCGCCCAGCGCCCGCGCGCCCCTGCATCGCCCAGCCCGAGCATCGTGCGCCCTCGCCCTGCGTCGCCCGGCCGCCGCGCCGCTCGCCTGTCCGTGTCGCTTAATCGCCCAAGCTGCGCCTTTGTGCGCCGGCACGCGATCAGCGCTGCGTCGCCGCCAGCCTCGCCAGCTCAATCGCGCGTCCCGCCGCTGATCGCTCGCCTCGCCCGCGTCGTGTGCGCTCGCGCCACGCTGCTGCTCTCTGTCTGAAAGCGCGCGCGCGCCAGCGCCAGCAACCGAGCAGCGCCGCCCCGCCAGCGCTGCTTCAGCTGTTCGCGCAGCCAGCGCCCCTCGCGCGCAGCTCGCGCCCAGCGCCACCAGCCTGCGCCCAGCCCAGCGCTGTCTGCGCCAATGGCCACTTAGCTAGCCGTCTGCAGCCGGCCCGTTCGAGTGTCAACTGTGCCTCGTGAGTTGCTCCCAGCCGAGCCTGTTTATTTTAGTGTATTTAGGGCTATTTTATTGTAAGGACCACCCAAGAAACGGTCTCTAACCTAAAGTCCATACTTAGCATGCATGATTAAGAATATAAACATCATTCGAGTCGGAAGTTTAAACCATTGCAAAGAAACACTTTTAAAACAAAACCATGATTTCAATTAAATAAAACAGTAAATGACTGATCAAGATTTCTTAAAACAACTCAAAGGAAAACGATGCGAGAACATAAAATAGTTTGAGTGCTTTTCCTAGGGACCCAAGTCCCACTACATGCTAAATCATTAAGGAAAACATTTAAAGAAACGTATGACCAAGAGTCACTATCCATGATCATCGAGCCGCTTCCTCCTAGCCATCCACCTCTCTGTCCCAAGTTACCCGGTGGAAGGCCACAGAAAATAGGGGTGAGCAACAAGTTACTCAAGAAGAATCCCCAATCGGGTACAATACTAAAATCATCTCATTTAGCACACTGGACAGCAACCATACAAAGACTTAGAGCACGAACGGTGGCTTAGGCTATGAGCTACTTCTAGGGCGAGCCTATCCAAGGGCTTCCGTCTATAGCCTCTCCTAGGTCCTACATTTGGATGCCCTTTGGGCCTTACACAACCTAGGACACGGTGATGCCCAAAGGGGCCTTACACACTTAGGATGCCCATCGGGCCTTACACCTTCGATGACGGTGATGCCCAAAGTGGGCCTTACACACCTAGGATGCCCATAGGGCCTTACACCTCCGTAATCGGTGATGCCCGGTGGGCCTTACACACCTAGGATGCCCGTAGGGCCTTACACCTCCAAACTCGGTGATGCCCAAAGTGGGCCTTACACACCTAGGATGCCCGTAGGGCCTTACACCTCCGTAATCGGTGATGCCCAAAGGGCCTTACACACCTAGGATGCCCGTAGGGCCTTACACCTCCAAACTCAGTGATGCCCAGTGGGCCTTACACACCTAGGATGCCCGTAGGGCCTTACACCTCCAGAATCAGTGATGCCCAGTGGGCCTTACACACCTAGGATGCCCGTAGGGCCTTACACCTCCGGATGTCCATCGGGTCTTGCCTTGAGCGGGACCCCAAACTAGTTACCTCTACGGCCCTCTATACTATACATCACACATCTAACTGTGAACTTGGATCTAGCAAAGATACAATAGGCAAAGATGGTTCTATCAAGATAGGAAAGCCTAACATGGAACTAACGGGATGTAAACATGTCACGAACATGAATCAAAAGAAAACATGGAAACTATCACTAGAAACTCATATAATTACAGTAATCAGCGTGCTATCAACTATTCGCAGGGTCCACACAACCCCGGGTAAGAATCCTTACCGAAATAAGTGGAGGTTAATTATCCCGAATCAAATAACGACCCTCGAGCTTTTAAGCGAACTCGAGCAACCTAAACAAGTAATAAAACATCCTAATTAATAAACAAACATCTAAAATCGTGAAGTCCAAAGGGTGGAGGCTCGGGAATTTACCAACCGAGAAGGCGCTGCTCTCAGACAAGCGGCAAGCGACAGCGTTGCTAGGCGGCGGGGTCGCCGGCGCCGCCTCTGGCGCTATCGGGCGCTGGGGGCACGCCCGCGCGACAGGGGACGAGCGCGCTGGCGCTGGCTGCGCGCGGCAGGGACGAGCGCGCAGCGCGCTGGCGGCGGTGGACGCGACGAAGCGCACGGCGCACGCAGACGCGGGCGGTCGCGGTCAGAGCGTCGCGGCGCGCGCGCATGGCGCTGGGTGGTGTCGTGTGGGCGCAGAGGTGGCTACACGGCCGTCTGCTGGGCGACTGGTGCGGAGTGGAGGCTGGGCCGCATTGGCGGCGGTGGCGAGCCGCCGCTCGACGCGATCTGGGCCGGGGTGGCTCGGTGCGGCATGCGGCGGGGTCGCAGGCGTGCGATGTCGCGGCGGCGAAGCAGCGAGGCGTTAGGCGAGGCACGGCGGCGGTGTGGGGCGGAGCACGGCGGCGGTGTGGGGCGGCTTAAGCGAGGTGAAGGAGAAGTCTAGGGTTTTGGGTTCTTTCTTTTTCCTTATTTTCTCTTTTCTTTCTCTTTAAATATAATTCCCTTCCTTAACTTAAATAGACTTGGGAATCTCATATGGCCTTCCCAAGACTCCCCTTCGAGCCCCGGCTGATGCGTTTATTTTCCTTATTTAAACCCAAGCTTCCAAACCCCTTTTTAGGCCAAGGGTTCGAGTCCTTCCAACAGCTCCTCCCAAACTAAAAAAATATAAAAGGAAACCTTATTTTACATTTAGCTGAAAACCGGGCTGTTACATTTATGATTATTGATGTTTTTGCTTTGCTCGTTATAGGTTGCTCGGGTTCGATCGCAGTTTATTTTATTGTGTGTTGTTGCCTTTCGACCAGGTAAGGATTTCTTACCGGAGTTGTGTGGGCCCTGCGATATTGTCATGATTTTGCCTTGCTTGTTTGCTGACTGTTATGAGCATGATAATAATAGAGCAGCTTTGATTGATTTCTGCTAGCATGTTTGCTTGATATTACATGTTAGTGCCATGCTAGGTTTGTTCTGCCAGCATGCTTGTGATTCCTGCTTAAGCTCGTAGTATCACGCTAGGTAGTGTGATTGACGTCGGTCTTTGCTTGCTAGCCAGGAATCTTTGCTTTTTACTCTGTACTCTTAGATAGAGTTGTAGGGTTTGTCATCATCCAGAGGCTGAGCGGACATAACGTACTTTGTCCCCACTGATCGGGAGTAGTGTGCGACGCATAACGTATCTTGCTTCCCCCCCCGGTCACTAAGGTGGATTTAGCTCAGGTCGGGAATAAAGTGTGCGCAGCATAACGTATCTTGCTACCCCGCCCGACCAGCCGGTTGTGGAATTAGCTACCCACTTCGGCATGGCCTAGTTTGTAGCCTGCTAGAGCGGAACCCTGCCACGGTGTAAGCCTGCCTTGGCCGGTTCTTAGCTTCAGGTCGGTGGACCAGGCTGCACAGATGAGCGCCGAGGGCCTCGCGCTACTGTGATCAGTGACACCGCTTCCGAGTCTTAGGCATGCGTACCTGGCCCGCGTAGTTTGCCCTTAGGCCCCCGCATTTACGCCGGTTGCAGAAGAGCATGCGGTGTGCGCGCACACGCGTTAGATGCCGGTTCGGAGAGCTCCTTCCGGGCTAATGTTCGTGAGTACACCATTCCTTCCAGTTTAGAGCCAGACTTCGGGTACTCTCCCGATAGTCCAGATCTATTAGCAAGGGTAAGAGGCCCTTGAAAACATCCTTGGGATCGGTTTTTGAGCTGATCAATTGGCTGAGGGAGAAAGACCCTCAGAGATGTCCCAGGATTGGTTAGGATAACCAATCATTAGGCCGGAAGTAGGAGACTTCCGATGACTCCAGATCTTTCTTTGTTAGCTCGTTGAGCTATGATCTGCGTTGGTAGCTGTTTGCTTGCATGCTTTGGTACTAGATGATTGATTATATCGTATTGTACCCCGGTTGGGGATTCTTACTGAGTAATTCGTTACTCACCCTTACTTATCTTTCAGGTAACCATGGCGCGAGGCGAGATGGTGGAGGAGGAGGAGCGTGATCATGGAAACCCGTTGTTCAACTCTGAGATTTATGTTTATGATTTAAATGTTCTCTGAATGCATGTAGTTGGGCATGGAGCCCTAGGGTGTTTTCTGAATGTACTTTCGGATTCTAGCATTGTTGTAAAGTTTGTATGTTTTAAATAAATCTCTGATCAGAGTAGGTTTTGTAAATGTATTTGTCTTGGAACAGGTGCTTGGAAACAGGGACAGGTTTCAGGAATTGTTGTTGATTTTTAAATGGATGTTTTTATGTTTTAGTTTTTACTTAGAATCCGAACACCATCTTGCGAATTTTCTGTAGATTTGAATGCATGCATTGAGGTGACGGCCTATTTAGAACCCTATTCGGGTCGGGTCGTTACAACGATTCCCTAGCAAGTGGGCTTCCGAAGGACAACGAACTTCACACCCGCTCGTTGTTCTACTCAAACCCTAGGGCAACAACAACCAACTCTTCCGGAAATAACACCAGCGGAATTCCACAATCGATTGAACCATCAACTTAGAACTAGCAGTACTTACCAAAATACCGAAGGAGGTGTCAACTCCCGAAACTTTCCAAATAAGAACAAGTCCTCAGGGCCACGCCCGCTTGCTCCAACCAAACTATCTCTTAAAACAACATGGGAACCAAACCTTGGTCAACGCTAAGCACCAACTTGATTTCAGTTTCTAAACCAACGCGGAGGTACTAAAAACAACACTAGCCTATCAACCGACTACAAGCTTCCAGCAACTCAACCGAGGAACCCTGCCTGGGTTTGACTGAGCTCTGGTGAGGCTCTCCACAACTTAGGGTTCCTCCGATCACCCTCCAACACACACTGTCGTCAAACGGTCTAACAGACAACTGGCTACACTGGCACAACTCTCTCCAGCATCTTAACTATGCTGGCCTGCTCCATCTCTTCAAAAAACCAAGAAGACCAGAAACGCTACAAAGTGTGTCAACCTCCTACTCAAGCATCGGCCACATCGTAGCTTCTACCCAGGGTAAGGATCCGAACAACACTCTTAGCAATGACGGTCGGAAACTACGCGGCTTTGCTACCACCGCCCTTGTTCAGTTCCAACTGAACTCCAACCATCGATCAACAAGAAATTCCTCTACCTAGGTCAAGGGCCAACTAGCATAAATTTCCTAAGCAACAACCTGGCTACGTGGGCGTTAAGGAAACAAGAGGGAGCTGCACACGTCGATGCACTTTCGTGTAGCTCGCTCTGTGGTGTAAGTTTTGGGAACCACGAGAGGTTTGTGTTGAGAAACCAGTGCTCAGTCCTAGAGGTGTTAGGGTTTTAGTTCTTGTCAAGTGCCCTAACTTTGGTTGTATGGATACCGTGCTCGTAGCCGGGTTGTTGCTTAAGCAAGTTACGCTAGTTGGACCTTGACCTAGTTAGAGGAACTCCTTGTTGTTTGATGGTTGGAGTTCATCTAGTGCTGAGTAGGAGCGGTGGTAGCAAAGCCGCCTAGTTTCTGATCGTCATTGCTAAGAGTGTTGTTCAGATCCTTACCCTGGGTAGAAGCTACGATGTGGCTGATGCTTTGAGTAGGAGAATGACACATTTTGTAGCGTCCCTGGTCTTTTTGGTTTTTCGAGGAGTTGGAGCTGGCCAGCATAGTTGAGATGCTGGAGGGAGTTGTCGCCGTGTAGTCAATGGTATGTTAGACCGTTTGAAGACAGTGTGTGTTGGAGGGTGGCCGAAGGAACCCTAAGTTGTGGTGAGCCTCACCATAGCTCAGCCAGACCTAGGCAGTGTTCCTCGGTTGAGTTTCTGGAAGCTTATAGTCCGTTGACAAGCTACAGTTGTTCTTAGTAACCTCTGTGTTGGTTTCAAAGATTGTTAGCAAGGTGGTGTTTGGCGTTGACCAAGGTTTGGTTTCCATGTTGTTCTAGAGCTAGCTTGGTTGGAGCAAGCGGGCGTTGCCCTAAGGGCTTGTTCCTATTTGGGTAGTTTCGGGAGTTAACCCCTTCTTCGGCGTTTGAGTAAGTACTGCTAGTTCTAAGTTGGTGGTTCAATCGATTGTGGGATCCCTCGGTTGTTGCTTCAGAGAGAGTTGGTTGTGGTTTCCTTTGATGAGCAAGACAACGAGCGTGTGTGAAGTTCGCTATCCTTCAGAAGTCCGCTTGCTAGGGAATCTATCCTGTATAGGAGGGGTCAGCTTAGCTCCTGAGTTGTGAAGTTGATTAGAGTGGCGCAGCGGTCAGCCCAGCTAGAGGGTCCCTACGTTGTGTTGTTAGCAAGCGGCAAGTTGTTTGACCACGCGAGGGTAGTGGTCAGTCCAATTGAAGAGTTTGAGCTGTTGCTGGAAAGTTGTTGGATCTTTGGAGTTTGAGAAATCCCTAGTTTCTATGGTGGTTGAGTTGCACCGTGGATGCCAGCCTCTAGTCCTAACTTTTGAGGTAGCCTTGCTGGTTCGTGTTGCTTATGATTCTCCAACATTGTGGTTGTCGTTATTCGTATTCCTAGCAATGTTCCGGGTGTGGAGTTTCTGGTTGGAAGTTGAGTTAGGCCTAAGCTAAAAGGAGGAGGTCCTTGAGTAGCCAATTGGACTTGAGAGTTGCATGTCCTTGGAAGCGAGCTTCGCCGTTGTAAGCTTGAGTTGAGTTCTAAAAGCGAGCCTTTCTCAGGCTTTGTTCCTAGTTGTTGTGCATTCGCAGTTGGCGTTATAGCTGAGCCAAGTTGAGTTAGTTGGCACAATGGTGTCGTGGCATTGGTTGGTTAGACCTTTGAGTTGTTATCCTCAAGCTGTTGTGTTTGCAAGTAGCTGCGTGGTGTTATCTTCCTTGCTTCTCGGGATGGCAATGAGAGGGACGTTGGTTGTTTCCTTGACTAGCGATGTTCTCTTGGGCAAGTTCTGGTAAGTTTGCGTTGGAATGTTTGCGATCGGCCGTTGAGGGACCTAGTTTGTTGGTTTGGCAAAGTGGAGCCAATGCCGGACCTTGTTAATTAGTGTGGTCATGGTCGAAGTTTCAGCTGGTATGAGTGGTTTTAGCCGTTTGGCGAACCAGGAGTGTGCCCCTTGACCCTGGTACGATGATTTTTCTTTAAGATGGTGGCTTAGTTGTTGTTGACCCATACCAGTTGCTAAAGTTTGCCTTAGGATCAGTCGCCAGATAGTGGTTCAGATGGATTCCGTTGAGATATGTAGGCCAGCATTGGATTTTGCTGGTCTCCTATGAAGAGAGAGGAGGCTGAGTGGTTTTTGGAACCCGATAGGTTTAGATGTTTGACGACGTGATGTAGGGTTGAGGCTGTTTGTTAACAGCTGTGAGTGTTCAGGGAAGTTACGTCAGTGTCCGGCGTAGTGTTTTGGAGTTTGTGATCAGTCGGCGTGTTTGTCGGAAGTAGCGTCATGGTGAGGCGTTCTAAGTTTGGTAAGCAGAGATAGGTAAGCCCCAGGGTTGTAAGACCACTGTCACGTCTCTGTCTTCGGAGCTTAGTGTATATCTAGTTTTGGCTTTGAGCCTTTGGAAACCCAAGAGGGTTTGAGTTTCGAAGAAGAACTGGTGTTGTCTTAACCGAGAGTCAGGTTGGTTAAGGATTAGTGGAGTTTTCCTAGAGTTGTTTTAGTCTTAGGACTTTCGGGGACGAAAGTCTTAAAAAGAGGGAGTATTGTAAAGGCCCAGTTTTCCGTTATGGTTTCCCAGGTACTTTCGGTTCAGTATTCGGACATTCGGTTGGGTCGTTAGGGCTTTTTAACCCTGAAGGGCATCTTGGTCATTTTGCTCTTAGGGCTGACCTGGTGGATATTTATGATGTTTGTTAGGGTTTTGGAGGTATCCCAGTTAAATGTAAAATTAAGGAAAATTTAATAGAAAAGTGCTCGAGCCAGGACTCGAATCCAGGTGACTAGGAGTTGGAGTTTGTTGTTGATTAATTAAGAATTAATTAAGGTTGCTGCTGGGATTCGAACTTGTGACCAGCTAGGCTTTGGGAGGCTTGCTTTGTAGAGAATAAATAAGAGGGAAAAAGTGTTGTTGTTAGGATTCGAACCCTTGACCTACAAGGGAGTTTGGAGGCTCGGATTAAAAAGGATTAGTTAAGAAGAAACTTGTGTTGTAGCTGGGACTCGAAGGGGAGATGCCAAGGGATTTTAATCGATCAATTTAGGAGGACTTTTCCATGCATATTTTTCCTTTCCCTAAGAAGTTGCCGCAACCTTCCCTCCTCCCAGCATCTTCATCTTTCTGAGACTATCATCTCTTCCCCACCTTCACCTTATTGATTCTACAAGAAGCCGAGCCAAGATTCCAAGAGGTAAGTCTTCTTTTCCCTAGCCGTGTTGTTCATGTGTGGTTGGATGTTTCCTAACCGAGCGAGTTCTTCACCTTTTTCTCTTGTAGCCGAGAGTTTTGGTCCTTGGAAGTGTCGAACCACCATCTTGCTCCTTTGACTGATGTCGCACACTTCCATCAAGAGCCCCTAGCAGCCGTGATCATCCTTGCCTCCCCATCTTGTTGTTGTCGAGCCAAGCCTTGAGAGGCCAAGCCGTGAGCCTTAGTGAGCCTTGTGATTACCGAAACCCCTAGCATCCTTTTTGATCTTGATCTTGATCTTGGACTTGACCAAACCCTAATCGAGACCTCTCCACTCCCTTCTCTTGCTTGGCCGAGAGGAGCTCCACCCCTAGTAGTCAAGAGATCACCTTGTTCTTTATCTTGTCTAGCCGCCACTTAGAATCATCACCTTGCTGGGAGAAGTCTGGAAGTTCTTGCAGCCGAACTTGAGTGGTAAGTTCTTCCTTTGGCCGAGAACCATAGCTTGCTGGTTGGGTGAGCCTTAGTTTTGTTCTTGTTGTTTTGCAAGCTCCGATCGAAGCCGAGAGGGTTCCCGCATCAAGCCCTAGCCGTCGTGAGCAGTTGCCTAGCCTAGCACACTCCCGAGGTGAGTTTCCTAACCTAGCCGTGGGCATGGATGCTTGGTTGGGCTGGATTGTTTGTTGTTTTGACCGAGCTAACTTGTGTTCCGTTGTGTTGGAGGTGAAGCCTAGCCGAATCCAAGAAGTTGTTGAGAGAGAGCCGGAAGCAAGCCCTAGCCGAGAGGTCCCTTGGTCAAACCCAAGGAGCTGTGCCGAGAGCATGGTGTTGATTACTAGGTAACTTCCCGGTTCCTGTTTTCTTGAGTTTTAGTTTAGGGGTAATTAGATTAGATTATTGATGCTTGTTGTATGTTTTTGCTAGGATTATGTGTGCTACAGCTCAAGGAGCGTTGTACTTGTTACTGCTTGTTTCCAAGTAAGGATTTCTTACTGGGGTTATGTGGGCCCCGCGAAACACTTAAATAGTACATTTATATGTCGCAAGTATGTACAAGCATTCTAGTGGATAGGATCTTTGTTTTCGTTTGCCGGCACGTAGTTGACTTATTCATGTTTCCTGTTTCCTGTTTTATGTTCTGTAGAGTCATGCTAGGGATTTTCTTACTCTGGCATATCCATGTTTCCTGTTATGTTCTGTAGAGCCATGCTAGGATTGTGTTGTCATTGATTTCTGCCAGGTTGGACTGTTAGCTTGTATTACTGTGTTAGGAGACTGTTAGGAGCTGTTAGTGCAGGTCTCACATGGGTAAGTCCCCGAAGGGCTCCAATGCGTTGTCAGTGGGTGTAAGTCCCCGCTGGACATCATACTGTTGCGGTATGTGTAAGTACCCGATGGCATCATAGTGCATCTAAGGAGTGTAAGACCCTGTTGGGCAACTTGTGAACCTAGTAGGAGTAAGTCCCCGATGGGCTTCCGTGTATTGAGTAGGTGTAAGACCCTGATGGGCATCCTTGTGCTTAAGATGGTGTAAGTCTCCGATGGGCAACCTTGAGTGCTGCTTGAGTAAGACCCTATTGGGCGTCATCGCGCTTAAAAGTGAGTAAGTCCCTGATGGGCCTCACCAGGTATAAGACCCCGATGGGCATTCTGCAGGTGTAAGACCCCGATAGGCATCCTTGTGTTCAGTTGGTGTAAGATCTCGATGGGCATCCACGTGTTCTAGATGGTGTAAGACCCCGATGGGCATCTAAAGTGTAAACTGAATGTAGGTTGCGGTAGTAAGTCCTTGAATAGGCAAGTTCTAGAATGGCGTTTAGCCTGAGCTAGGTTGTTGATTCTGTGCTCGTACTTGGTTGCATGTATCTGTGTGCTAAATGATTGTTTTTTCGTATTGTACCCAGTTGGGGATTCTTATTGAGCGACTCGTTGCTCATCCTTATTTTTCTGTGGTTTTCCACCAGGTAACTTGGGACCGAGACTGGATGGCTAGGAGGATGCTGCTGGATGATCATGGACAGAGTACTCTGAGTCTTGTTGCGTCTGTTCTTAGTTCCTTTGCATGTAGACAGGGCACAGAGCCCTTAGGTGGACTTGTTGTATTTCTGAATCTTAAATTATTTGCTTCGGTTCATTTTCTTGAAATTGTTTTGGATCTTTTCACTTGCAAATCAACGAAACTCAGGCCAAGGTTTGATTTGATAAGTGTTTTGACAGGTGTTTGGAAACAAGGACAGGTCCTAAAACTAAATTTCACTGAATGCTTATTTGTTTTAAAGTTTTTTATAATTCCACATTTATGATTCGAGTCTATTTACATGCATAAGAGGTTTAAGACCTAGGTGTAGGACCCTATTCGGGTCGGGTCTTTACAACAGCATAGTCGTGCAGGTCGCCCAGCCGTGCCGCTTGCCTGCGTCTCCGCCTGGCCTGCTCGCCCACGCGAGCTTTGCCCCAGCAAAGCCTGCTGCAACCGACTGCACAGCTCCGCAGCAGCCTTACCGCAATCGCCTTGCCCACCCTGCTGACCTGTGCCGCATGTCTAGCCACTGTGAGTCGCTCTCACCTTCGTAAAGCCTTACCGAAAGCTTTGCCTTTGCCCTTCCCCGAGGCCTTGCGGTAGAGCCTGTTCTTCTCGGTTTGGGTAGTTCTCGAGCCCTTTGTCTTTTGGTGCTTAGTTGTCAAATGGTTGTTTGTTTAATATGAGTTGTTTATATTATTTGCTAGGTTGTGTTGATCCAGCAGTTCAAGGAGCACTTAGTTTCTGTTATTGTTTCTTGCTTGTTTCGGGTAAGGGTTTCTTACTGGGGTTGTGTGGACCCTGTCTACGGTAATGATAACTCCTAGCTTGATTGTTTTGCTGGTTATTATGAACTGTTAGTGGATAGGTTTGTGCAGGATGTCTGATGTTATTATTGAACTGTTAGTGGATAGGCTCGTGCAGGTTTATTGAATGTTATTCTGTAAATACCATGCTCTGTTCTGGTTGCCTATTGATGTGTTATTGTTTGATGCGTGCCTATTTATCATATTATGGCCAAAGCATGTTAGCGGATTAGGTTCGTTCAGGTTGACTGAATGCTATGATTTATCATGTATGCCTGTCTTGTATGCCCTGTTCCTGATTACTGTATCTTGCACGTTTTGTTTGTTATGGCTTAGCATGTAGTTGTTGTGAATTATTGTTGTACTCCTTGTTTGATAACTGTCTCGAATGTCTGCAAATACTCTAATGGTTATAGACTTATGGTTTTTTGGACACTGTTAGCTCTAGGCTGCCTTGTAAGTGACAGTCGAGTTGCGTGCTGGCTCATTTTCCCAAGTGACAGTCGAGTTGCGTTGTAAAGACCCGACCCAAAAGGGGCTCTAAATAGGCCTTTACCCCAATGCATGCATTCAAAGGAAAGGATAATATGCAAATAAGTTTTCAGATTCCCAATTAAAACAAAACAATCAAGGTTCAATCAGAAATCAATATAGTTTGTTTGAAACTGTCCCCTGTCTCCAAGCACTGCTTCAAGGCAAATACATTTCCAAAACGTACACTTCTGACGATCGAGAGATTTATTAAAACATTTGAAACATCCTCAAATTCAATAAAGCGGGAATCCACAAAATCATTCAGAAAACATCCTAGGGCTCGTGCCCCGCTACATGCATTCGGGGAAAATGAAAGACAAGAGTCATAGAAATAAAAAGTCGAGACGACAAAGACGTTCCCATGATCATAGCTCCTCCTTCACCATCCCGCCTCGCGCCATGGTTACCCGAAAGATAAGTAAGGGTGAGTAACGAATTACTCAAGAAGAATCCCCGACAGGGTACAATACGATGCACATGGTCATCTAGATGAGTGTATGCAAGCTATGAACATAAACACGAGAATAGAGCACATAGCTTAAGTCCACACTTGGACCTCGGATGCCAACTCGGGGTCTTAGTCCTAATAATCCACACCACACAATACGCCCTATACGAGAACCAAGTCTCGGCCTCGGCTGCATCTCTCCGTCGATCACGAAAGGTGCACTTGCTCAAGATCCCGAGGAGCTCTCCGATCGCGCGCCAGTAATGAGCGTAAGCATGCACCGCGCGTGCTCTGCGCAGAACTATGGGGTGCCAGTCTAGTGGCAAGTCGCCCATGTCCATCCACCACGCCTAACTAAATCTCTGCGGATCGGTGTCACCGACATAGGGTGTGAGACTGGACACGTGAACTATGTCGGCAACCACCGCACTGAGGCTAAGGAACCGGCCGTGGTAGGCTTACACCAGAAGCGGTCCTTGCCCTAACAGTGGCAATCAAGGGCTACGGCCGAACACCGAGGACGTGCCGATCGTCGAGGACGAGGCAATGCCAAGTCATCATCCCGACCGTTGGGGCATTTAACGATCGCCACCCTCACCCAAGATTGCGGGGCCTACACGGTCGGGTTAGCTAAACCCTAACGGGGTCGAGGGACGGAGAATCGCTCGACGTCCCCGCCATGGATGCAAGATACTTTATGCATCGGGCCGGATGATGCTACCTACCTACACTTTAACCTATCATATCAATAACATACAATCCAATACAATCCAAAACGTGCTCAACAGATACAACGAACCTAGCATGGTACTACGAAGCAAGAATGATATGAGCATGCTAGAACGCGGAACAACCTAGCATGGGCTAACATGAGAGAACAACATACGAAGTCATGCTAGTCGTGAATTCAGCACAGAGCACCTAAACTATACATGCTGATAATCACAAACAAACATACAAACAACAATCACATAGAACATCGCGGGGTCCACACAACTCCTGGTAGAAATCCTTACAGCCGGGAGGCAACTACACACAAAATCCTAAGTCGCGATCGAACCCGAGCTAGCTACCGAGAACCTAACAAAAACAATGATAATCACACTCTAATGGCTTAAATATAATAAAATAAATAGGGCTCGGCTCGAGCAACTCACGCGATCTGGTGACACACGCGGACGGCAGGCAAAGACGGTGGAAATTGGCTTCTTTGGCGCGATGGGCGCTGATGGGCGGCAAATGGCGCGCACACTGGCGCGCGATGGGCGGCAAATGGGCGCACATCGGGCGCTGCCGCGACGCGACGACAGCGCTGGCGCGATGGCGCGCTAAGCGCGAGCCGCGGCCGAGACGGCACGCGACGCGGGCGCAGCGCGACAGAGGAGGCGCGCGCGCGCGACGCGGACGACGGGCGCTGGGCTGCGTGCGGACGCGAGCTCGGTAGCGATGGTGAGGCGGCGCGCGCGCGCGCGGCGAACGGTGCGATCGCGGCGCGCGCGGCGGCGACGCGATCGGCGCGCGCTGCGACGCGACGGACGCGCGGGATCGGTCTTCGCGACGCCTCTGCTGGGCGGCTGCGACGGCTGGGCGCTGGCTGCGTCTGGCTGGGCGCTGGCGTCTGGGCGGCTTCTTCTTGGGCGCTGAGCGCTGCTGGTGCGATCTGGCTGGCCGCTGCTCGGCCGCTTTGCTCATTGGTCGCTTATTGGCCGGAACGGCGCTCGGGTGCAAGGGAAGAAAATCACGGCAAGGGGCTTGGGAGAGAAGAGGGTTGGGCGGCCATGGAGTTTTGGGGAAGAAAACACAAAACCTAATTTCTTTTCATTTAACCAAATGCACCAAACTCCAAAGATCCAAGGGTAACTAAGATATGACGCGAAAGAGTAACAAGAGCTCTCCATAGCTCAATCGCACGCCTCCTCACAGCTTTCCTGAGACCGGGTTCGAATCCCAACCGCAACATAAATTTCCTTTATTTTTACTTTTGCATCTATCCATGCTCAAACCCATCCACAAAGCCTCAAAACTTACATAATACCATCCAATAATTTTAGCAACCGAAAAATATATAACGCGGCCGACGACGGCCCGACCAAATTACCAAAATACCCCCAGGGCATACCTCGAAGACCGGGATGAAAACCTGGGCCGTTACATGCGTGTTGGCTCATTTTCTCTAAGTGACAGTAGAGTTGCATGCTGGCTTGTTTAACCCACGAGTGACAGTCGAGTTGCTTGCTGGCTCCTTTGGCCCCAATGACACTCGAGTTGCATGCTAGCTCGTAGTGCCCCGAGTGACAGTCTAGTTGCGTGCTAGCTCGGTTGGCTCAAGACTAACCCAGTGTGTTACTGTCCTCTGTTAGCCCAGTGTGCTTCTGACAGGTATGAGTAGGACTTACCCGAGTGACAGTCGAGTGGCGTGCTAGCTCAAGTTGTCCCTTGTTAGCCCAGTGTGTGATAACTATGTGTGTTGTATTGTGGAAGCTGCTGAGATTACTTAACTGTTTCTCCTGCTTGTTAGCCCAATGTGTGTTAACTTCGTATTGTCTAAGAGATAGACATTTCTGAGACAGAGGTCACTTAGGTTGCCCTCTTGTCTAGTCAGCCCAGTGGCGTGCTGACCCTGCTCGACACTTGTTGTCTGTTTTTATTTAGACTTGTTGAGACTACCATTATTGTATATTGTTGTTTGCTTGTATGCTAGGATGCTAAATGATTTTTCTTGCGTGATGTACCCCGGTTGGGGAATTTTTACTGAATGCAATTGTACTCACCCTTTCTGTGGTTCCTTCCACAAGGTAACTTGGCACAACATCGAGGTGGTTAGAGGAGGAGCTGATTGATCATGGGAATTAGTCCATTGCATCTGCAGTCCTTCATTGCATCTTTTATTCTAAAAACTTTTATTTATGTTGTAAAGGATTTGTTTTATACACTCTTGCCAGGGCTAATTGTTTATGTATTTACTGGTACTTGGAGTTTGAAACATTTATTTAATAAGATGCATGTGTTTCTTAAATCTTTTACGACCATGTTTAAATGAATTTTTTAGTCAAGGCATTTAGTAAGGGCCATTTATGACCATTTAGAGTCGAGTCCTTACAGCCACCCCAGTGCCAGACTTGTGGCAAATCCCACTATGGTTTATGTGGAGCTTCACCCAGAGAATTCTTTAAGTGTGGTAATGTAACGACCCGACCCGAATAGGGTTCTAAATAGGCCGTCACCTCAATGCATGCATACAAATCTACAGAAAATTTGCAAGATGGTGTTCGGATTCTAAGTAAAAACTAAAACATAAAATCATTCATTTAAAAATCAACAACAATTCCTGAAACCTGTCCCTGTTTCCAAGCACCTGTTCCAAGACAAATACATTTCCAAACATACTCTGATCAGAGATTTATTTAAATCATACAAGCTTTACAATATTTACAACAATGCTAGAATCCGGAAATACATTCAGAAAACACCCTAGGGCTCCGTGCCCAACTACATGCATTCAGAGAACATTTAAATCATAAACATAAATCTCAGAGTTGAACAACGGGTTTCCATGATCACAGCTCCTCCTCCAGCCATCCTGCCTCGCGCCACGGTTTCCTGAAAGATAAGTAAGGGTGAGTAACGAATTACTCAGTAAGAATCCCCAACCGGGGTACAATACGATATAATCAATCATCTAGTACCAAAGCATGCAAGCAAACAGCTACCAACACAGATCATAGCTCAACGAGCTTACAAAGAAAGATCTGGAGTCATCGGAAGTCTCCTACTTCCGGCCTAATGATTGGTTATCCTAACCAATCTCGGACATCTCTCGAGGGTCTTTCTCCTCACCAATTGATCACCAAAAACAACCCAAGGATGTCCTCAAGGGCCTCTTACCCTTGCTAATAGATCTGGACTATCGGGAGAGTACCCGAAGTCTGGCTCTAAACTGGAAGGAATGGTGTACTCACGAACATTAGCCCGGGGGGAGCTCTCCGATCCGGTATCTAACGCGTGTGCTCGCACACCGCATGCTCTTCTGCAACCGGCATAAATGCGGGGGCCTAAGGGCAAACTACGCGGGCCAGGTACGCATGCCTAAAACTTGGAAGCGGTGTCACTGATCACAGTAGCGCGAGGCCCTCGGCGCTCATCTGTGCAGCCTGGTCCACCGACCTGAAGCTAAGAACCGGCCAAGGCAGGCTTACACCGAGGCAGGGTTCCGCTTTAGCAGGCTACAAACTAGGCCATGCCGAAGTGGGTAGCTAATTCCACAACCGGCTGGTCGGGGGGGTAGCAAGATAAGTTATGCTGCGCACACTTTATTCCCGACCTGAGCTAAATCCACCTTAAGCAAGATACGTTATGCGTCGCACACTACTCCCGATCAGTGGGGACAAAGTACGTTATGTCCGCTCAGCCTCTGGATGATGACAAACCCTACAACTCTATCTAAGAGTACAGAGTAAAAAGCAATGATTCCTGGCTAGCAAGCAAAGACCGACATCAATCACACGACCTAGCATGATACTACGAGCTTAAGCAGGAATCACAAGCATCTTTGCGAGAACAAACCTAGCATGGCACTAACATGTAATATCAAGCAAACATGCTAGCGAAAATCAATCAAAGTCGCTCTATTATTATCATGCTCATAATAACAATCGAAAACAAGCAAGGCAAAATCATGACAATATCGCAGGGCCCACACAACTCCGGTAAGAAATCCTTACCTGATCGGAAGGCAACAACACACAATAAAATAACTGCGATCGAACCCGAGCAACCTATAACGAGCCAAGCAAAAACATCAATAATCATAAAATAGCCCTAAATACACTAAAATAAATGGGGCTCACTCGAGCAACTCACGAGGCACGGTGACACGCAAACGAGCCGGCAGACGGGCTAGGCAAAGAAATGGCGCAGACAGCGCACTGGGCGCGCGGTCAAGGCGCTGGCGCTGCTGGGCGCGCTTAACACGGCGCTGGGGGCGCGCTGACACACGGCTACCGGGCTCGTTGGTCGGCTCAAAAGCGCACTAACGCGCGGGCGAGCAGCAGGGAGGCGAAGGCACGCGGGCGCGAGCTCGGCACAGGGACGGCGCGCCTCGACACGGCGCTACAGGGGCACGACTCGGAGCGGCTCGGCACAGGGGCGACGCGCGAGCGCGGGGGTGACACGGATCTGGCGACACGAGGGCTCAGGCGACACTGCGGCGAGCGACTTCGGGCTGGGTGGCGATCTGATCGGGCAGGCGAGCGAGCTCGGTGCGACCGGTGGGCGAGCTAGCTGGTGCGCGGTCACGACCTATCGCGCGGGGCTCGGGTGGCGAGGCCGGCTCGGCGCACAGGCGAGCCAAGGCTGTTCGGGCAAGAAGGTCAAGTAGCCAAGGGTCGGGCGTCGGGCTAGGTGGGGGCACGGGGAGAGAGAGAGAGAGAGAGAGAGAAATGCATTTTGGGGAAAAAAGAAAAGAAAAGAGAAATAAAAAGGAAAATGGGAAAAAGGAAAAATGGGATTTTTAATTCCATTTTCCATCCTTATCCACTTTAAAACCTCAAAATCCCATTTCCGCTTTCCTACTTGAGACCCGACCAAGCAATCTTTTCCAATAAATCAAACTCACTTAAATCCAACTCCCAAAGCAACACTAAAGGCCCGGGCTCGAATCCCAAAGGAAACACACAACAAACCAACACTTTGCCAAAGCCCGAACCACAACCGAGCATCCAACCGACTGGCCTAAACACCACGGGACTCGCAGCCACCAACAAACAAGCCTCGACAAAGGCAGGAGCTACCTCGAAGCCCTGAAAACCACAAATCCTGCCCGGAGAGCCAAAAGACCAAAATACCCCCAAGGGGCCAAACGGCTCTAAAACCCAACCAAACAACCGAATCTGGACCCGAAGGCACCTCGAAAACTGGAATAGGAAACTGGGCTGTTACAGGTAAGGAGGGGCACATAGCCAGAGTGTGCCCGCAGGTTGGAACAGATGCTAGACCGGCTCAGTAGTAAGACCGTGTATTTGCCACGACTCGGTAGGAGGCTGAGAGGATAGACGCAACTATCACAGGTACCATACTTTTCTTGGATCACTATGCTTATTTTTTGTTTGGTTCGGGCTCGACCCGCTCGTTTATCTCTGTGATTTTTGTTAGTCAAGCCTGTTTGGAATTAGAACCACTAGGGTTCTAGTTGTGTGTTGCCACTCCATCGGTAGTTAGTATGCTTACTAATGATAAGATTAGTGACGGTTGGATCCTTGTATCTGGAGAGTTGTTAGCAGCCACCCTCATAGTTCTGCCTATGAGTGGGTTTTACACTATTCTTGGCATGGATTGGTTAGCTGAGCACCATGCATTAATTCACTACCACCAGAAAGAAGTATCCTTTAGGCTGCCTAAGAAACAGAGTTTCAAGTTCCACAGTGTTCAGAGTGGAGTTTGTCTGCGTTAATTTCTGCAATGAAAGCCTGTCGTTAGCTCGAGAAGCTTGGGGCTACTTGGCAAAGTTGTCGGGAGAAGGTCGTCCTTCGTTGTCAGTTGATCAGGTACCTGTGGTACAGGAGTTTGCAGACCTGTTCCCAAAGGAGCTACCTGGTTTAACACCGCAAAGGGAGGTTGACTTCACCATCGAGCTCGAACCAGGAACTCTCCCTATCTCGAAGGCTCCATACCAGATGGCGCAGCAGAACTGAAGAAGTTAAAAGAATAGTAGCATGAGTTGTTGGACGAGGGTTCATTCGTTCCAGTGTGTCCCCATGGGGAGCACCTATAAAGACCCGACCTGAAAGAGGTCCTAACCTAGGCCTTTACCTCAATGCATGTTTTTAAAATTTAAATTTAATATGCAAGATTGTTATCCAGATTCTGAATGAGAAATAAAACTTGTAAACATTCATGAAGTAATCGGTTATAAAACGTCCTGAAACCTGTCCCTGTTTCCAACCACCTGTTTCAAGCTAAAAGCAGTTTAAAACATACCCTGATCAGAGATTTATTTAAAAAACATTCAGTTCCAAACAGTTTACTAACAAGCCAGAATCCAGAAACAATCAGAAAACATCCTAAGGGCTCCATGCCCAACTACATGCATTCAGAGGACAAAACATAAACATAAACATAAACTCGGAGATGAAAAGACAGCAAGTTTCCATGATCAGCAGCTGCTCCTTCAGCCATCCTGTCTCGCGCCCTGGTTACCTGTGGAAACCACATAAATAAGGGTGAGTAACGAATTACTCGGCAAGAATCCCCAACCAGGTTACAATACGATACAACTGGTCATCTAGCAGAACGTATACAAGCTATGAATACAAACACAGAAGAGAGCACATCACTCTAATCCATACATAAATACCACGGATGCCATCTTACGGTCTTACTCCGAAAATTACAACGAATCTCGGTACTCTACGAGAAACTAGTCTCGGCCTCAGCTTTCCTACTACTGTCGATATGAAAGGTGCACTGAGCTCAAGATCCCGAGGAGCTCTCCAGTCGACGTTGTAATGAGTGTGCGCGAGCACCGCATGCTGCTGCAAACCAGGGAGGTTCTGGGTTTAGGGCATGCTGCCCTAGTCCAGCACGCATGCCTAAAAGAATCTCTGGATCGGTGTCACTGAACATAGTGGTGTAAGACCAGGACACTATGACTATGTTAGCCTGTACCACCGCACCTGAGGCTAAGAAACCGTCCGTGGTAGGCTTACACTAGGAACCGGCCCTTGCCCTATCAGGTGGCAATCAAGGGCTACTGCCGAGACGTTGAGGTCGTGTAGACTACCTAGGGACAAGGCAATGCCTCGTCATTCCCCCCGGCCATTGGGGCATTTAATAGTCTGCACCCTCACCCAAGATTGCACTGGGCTGCCGTTAAGGTTAGCTAAACCATAACGACGGATCAGGGACGGAGTACTGCCTCACACGTCCCTGTCACGGATGCAAGTTAAGTTATGCATCCTCGCCCGGATGATGCTACCTATCAGAACACTATACTATAAACAGCTAATAGAAATCGTACTTAACACATGCTCAGCATAAACAAAGAACCTAGCATGGTACTACGAAACAAGAACAGATTACGAACATCCCAGAACAGAGCAACCTAGCAAGGAACTGACATGAGAATAAACACGAGAATCATGCCAATTGGAATTTAGAACAAAGCACCTATGAACTATCATGCTGGTAAACATAAACAGGCATACAATCAACAATCACAGAAGTAAAGTAACGCAAGGCCCACACAATTCCGGTAAGAAATCCTTACCTGAATCGGAAGGCAAACAAGCACACATGTGGACTCCCGAGCTGCAAACGAACTCGAGCAAGCTAATAGAACCCTAACAAACAAATAGCAAATACATCACTAACTATAGACTCTAAATAAAGTACAACAGAAGCTCGGCTCGGTCGGAAGCAACTCACATCGCTCAGCCAAACACCAGTGGTGTCTCGGCTGCAAGGCACTTGGCAAGGAGCTGGCACGCGGACGAATGGGCTGCAAGGCACAAGGGTCGGCGACGTGCGGCTGTGTAAAGACCCGACCCAAAAAGGGCTCTAAATAGGCCTTTACCCCAATGCATGCATTCAAAGTAAAGGACAATATGCAAATAATTTTCGGATTCCCAATTAAAACAATACAATCAAGGTTCAATCGAAATAAAGATAGTTTGTCAAACTCATCCCTGTCTCCAAGCACCTGTTTCAAGGCAAATACATTTCCAAAACGTACACTCTGATAAGAGATTTCTTAAAACATTTGAAACATCCTCAAATTCAATAAAGCAGGAATCCACGAAAACATTCAGAAAACATCCTAGGGCTCTGTGCCCGACTACATGCATTCAGGGGAAAATAAAAGACAAGAGTCATAGAAATAAAAAGTCAGAGACGATGGCGAGTTCCCATGATCACAGCTCCTCCTTGACCATCCTGTCTACGCACCTTGGTTACTGTGGAAAACCACAAAATAAGGGTGAGTAACGAATTACTCAGTAAGAATCCCCAACCGGGGTACAATACGGTGCACATGGTCATCTAGATGAGTGTATGCAAGCTATGAATATAAACACAGAATAGAGCACATAGCTTAAGTCCACACTTGGACCTCGGATGCCAACTCAGGGTCTTAGTCCGGAGATAAATCACCACACAATACGCCCTATACGAGAAACGAGTCCCGGCCTCAGCCTGTCTACTGTCGATACGAAAGGTGCACTAGCTCAAGATCCCGAGGAGCTCTTCGGTCGGCGCTGTAATGAGCGTAAGCGCGCACCGCATGCTACTGCAGACTATGGGGTGCCGGGTCTAGTGGCAAGCTGCCCATGTCCAGTCACCACGCCTAACTAAATCTCTGGATCGGTGTCACTGACATAGGGGTGTGAGACCTGGACACGTGAACTATGTCAGCCTGAACCACCGCACCTGAGGCTAAGGAATCGGTCGTGGTAGGCTTACACCAGGAAGCCGTCCTTGCCCTATCAGGTGGCAATCAAGGGCTACGGCCGAACACGCTGAGGACGTGCCGATCGCGGGGGGCGAGGCAATGCCAAGTCATCATCCCGACCGTTGGGGCATTTAACGATCTACCACCCTCACCCAAGATTGCGGGGCCTACCGGTCGGGTTAGCTAAACCCTAACGGGGTCGAGGGACGAGAAAGCGCCTCGACGTCCCCCGCCATGGATGCAAGATACTTTATGCATCAGGCCCGGATGATGCTACCTACCTGAATTCTAACATGCCTTAACAATCAGCAACAATCCAATACGTGCTCAAAAGAATACAGTAGTCCTAGCATGGTACTACGGAACAAGAATGAATATGAGCATGCCAGAACGGAACAACCTAGCATGGACTAACATGAAAGAACAACATACGAAGTCATGCCAGTCAGGAAATCAGAATAGAGCACCTAAACTATACATGCTGATAGTCACAAACAAACATACAACATCAATCACATAGAACATCGCAGGTCCACACAACTCCTGTAAGAAATCCTTACACAGGCCGGAGGCAACTACACACAAAAATCCTAAGTCGCGATCGATCCCGAGCTATCTAACGAGAACCTAACAAACACAATAATAATCACAATCCATAGGCCTAAACAGAATAAAATAAACAAGGCTTGGCTCAAAGAGCAACTCACGCGCGCGGCGGACACGCGCGACGAGGCGAGAAGCATGGCGAGGCTGGCTGCTGGGCGCTGATGGGCGCTGATGGGCGGCGGGCGGCGCTGGGCGCCGATAGCGCAGATGGGCGCGAGCTGGCGCATGCGCGCGCGCGCCGGCCGCCGCCCTGCCGGGCGCGCACAAGGCGAGCAAGCTGACGCGACGGACACGCGCGCGGCGCGCGCTGGGGCACGACGACGGCGCGCGCGGGCGACAGCGCTCTGGGCGTCGCGATTTCGCTCTGCGCAGGCTCGGCAGGCGCATGTCTTTGGCGAGGTCTGGGCCGCGACGGGGCTGTCTGGGCGTCTTTGGCCGCGATGACAGGCTGTCTGGCGTCTCGCTCATTCGCCGAGCGACAAAGCCGCTCGATGGCACTGCAGGGCGATGGAGCTGGCGACTCGGCGATCTGGGCTTCTTCTTTGGTGCGATCTGGCCGTGCTGGGAGCTCGACGGTGGGGCCGCTGGTGGGCTCCTCTCGGCAGGCTGCAAGCAAACACACACACACACCCACACTCTTCTATTTACATTCGGCCAGCAAGAACTCAAATCGGAGAAGACGAAGAGACGAAGAAACTTACCAAGAAAGACGATCGAACCACGGGGCTGCAAAGGGAATGAAAATCGGCTTGGGGCTTGGGAGAGGAAGGGTTGGGCGGCCATGGCGCATTTGGAGAAGAAGACATAACAAAACCTAATTTCTTTTCATTTAACCAAAGCACCAAACTCCAAAGTCCAAGGATAACCATAATATGACGCAGAAAGAGCAACAAGAGCTCTCCATAGCTCAACTGGCACGCATCCTCACAGGCTTTCCCGGAGACCCGGGTTCGAATTCCAGCTGCAACATAATTTCCTTTATTTTTACTTTTGCATCTATCCATGCTCAAACCCATCCACAAAGCCTCAAAACTTATATAATCTATCCAATAATTTTAGCAATCGAAAAAGATATAAACGCGCCCTCGACGGCCCGACCAAATTACCAAAATACCCCGGGGCATACCTCGAAGACCGGGATGAAAACTCAGGCCGTTACAATATTCCTCCTTTTTATGACTTTCGTCCTCGAAAGTCCTTAAGATCAAAAACGGACAGATATCGCAATCTCATCCGTCTTCCCGCTCACAAGCGGCCTCCTCTGAACTCGGCTCCTCCACCGAACTTTTACCAAACGGATCCCACGATTATGCAACGTCTTCGTCTCAAAGACCAGAATACTCACAGCTTTCCCTGAAGCTCAAATCCTCAATCAGCTGCAAAGGCTCAAAGTCCACAATGAGCGATGGGTCCGACACATACTGCCTCACACCGATACATGAGAACACTGCACACGGCTAACAATGACAGAAAAAGCTAACCAATATGCAACTCTGCCAATCCTCTCGAGAATCTCAAATGGTCCAACAACAGGAGACTCGACTTCTCCCGCTTACCAAACCTCAACACAACTCATAACGGCACAACCTTAAAACTACGCCTTTGTCAACCTCAAACTCTAAAACTCGACGCTGAACATTGGCGTAACTTTTCTGCCTGCTCTGAGTTGACAACACTAGCTCTAAACTCCTGCACATCACCTCTGGTCAAATGCAGCAACTCAGGACCCAAAACAAAATTGATGGCCACCAACCTTTTCCCAGAACATTGGAATCCTGCAATACTTACCTTGCAATGCCTCAATGGAACAACAAGAATTGACCGTTGAGAACTGCAACCCAAGGCAACCTCATAAAACCACACTAGTCCCCCGCTGCCTAATCACGGAAACACCAACTCACAACAAGTTCTGAAGGATCTGGCTCACTCTTCCCAAAAGACCATCGGTCAGAGGGTCAAAACTCTACAGAAACTGCACTCGGCTCATAAGCCTCTTAACAACGCTCTCCAGAACCACAGTTCATCAACGCACTGCCTAGAACAAACCTTCGTTGCCACACTCGTGGTGACAACAACTTCGACTGAAATCGACATGCCTCTACTCCATAGAAATGGCATCTCAGCACACGAAACGAGGTGCGAGCTCTCACTCATCAAACCAATCCTCCAAGAATCTAATCTCACACAACAACCTCAACTAACTGACAGCTCCCACATGGAAAACTTACAATCCAACAACTTGAGTGCTACGGCCTCGGAAGCTCAAACAACTACAAACTGCATAGCTATGCCAATCCACACAACTCTAGCTTGACTTAAATCACTGGCTGGACAAGTCAGCCTGCCAACAACCGGGCCCAGAGGGCTCCCTCCACCAAACTTACCTCCATGCAAGCAACGGAACGAAGCTTGCCTCAAAAAATGAAACACATCTCATAAGTCCAAACGATAACACATACAGGCTTAACCATCTAGCTTAGGCTTATTGCACCTTTCCACCGAAACTTCATAAACGAAACTCCACTATTCGGTTAACACCAACTACCATGAACCAGACACCAAAAATGGTGGGCAGAGCACAAGCCACACTAACCAAAGAAGGATCCCTCAAAAGGTCAAGACCCTAATCCAATCACAATGGTGCAACCTCAACCCACAATCGATACAAATGAGTTCTTCAACTACAAAGGTGCAACAACTTCCATGCCAACACACAAAACCTTAACCAACTAGGCCAAACACTCATAGGAGGCGAACAACCCTTACCGCAACTTCCAACACCACTCAAGAGTCCGCTTAACTTGGACAAACAAGCGCTTCCAAGCAACCAACAAACTTTTCCTCCTACTAGCACCACTACCACTAATTCCAAGACCAAGGAATAACTCCGACAACTTCCAAGGAGAAACAGATCCTTACAAGCGAACATCCGAAGGACAGAGAGCTTCACAACCGCTTCATTGTCTTGCTCATTCAAGCACAACATCCAACTCTCCCAGAGGCAACAACAAGGGGTCCACCACAGACCGGACCGCCAACCACGGCAAGAGAAGACTCACCCCAAAACACCAAATAAGGGCACTCTCAAACTCGGGAACAGGAGAGACATCCTACAGGCAAACCACTTACCCACGAACAAGGCTAACTCCTTGGCAACTCGAAAACCACACCTTGGCCAACATCAAGCACCAACTTGCCACCACATCGGAACCAAATCCGACTCTACTCCAAACAAACTCGGCTTGCTAGCCTACCAAAATCGCCAACAACTCACCCGAGGCTACAAACTACTCGACTGCGGCTTACCAACTAAACTCACTACTGGTCCGACCGAGCTCTGGTGAGGCTCTCCACAACTAGGGTTCTTCGACAACCCTCGACACACACCGCCGTCGTCTAACGATCTAACAACCAACTACCCGAACAAACAACTCCTTTTCGCAAAGATCACAACCACGCCGGCTGCGCTCCAAACCTCGAAACCAAAAAGACCGAAACGCTTGAATGTGTCATCCTCCTACTCAAAGCGTCACCACCATGTAGCTTCCACCTGGGTAAGGATTCCGAGCAACACTCTTAGCAACTGCGATCAGGAACTACGCGGCTTCACTACAACCACCATTTGTTCAGTACCATCTGAACTCCAACCAAGAGCCCCAAGAGGTTCCACCAACCAAGCTTAGGTTCAACTTAACAAACTTGCCTAAGCAACAACAAACTACGAGCACGGTATCCTTACAACCTCAACTAAAGCCTTACAACATCCACCGAGTCCAACTTCTCCAAGAACTGAGCACCGGTTCTCCAATGCAAACCCTACATGGTTCTCGGAACTCTTGCCGCTTGAAACAAACTACACTAAACACACTTGTGTGCACAACTCTCAACCTTCCTTCAGAGAGATCCAAGACTAACAGGTGCTGTTCCAAAAGGCAACACTAACTTCTGGCAAAGATACAATCAACCCAAGGAACACCAAAAGTTCCATCTCCACACGATACTCGAAGCAGTGGCAACCTTGCTCTGCTAAAACATAACGATGCCAAACCGAACTTACTTTATACCAAGACTCTACCAAGTGTGCTTTACACATAAGACAACCTGCTCATCTCATAAGGCATCCAACTCATCTCATAAGCACCAAACTCATCTCATAAGCATCCAACTCACGGTCCTCTCTTGACCGAACTCGCATCTACAATGCTCACTCAACTCGAGTTTAGTCACCCGAAGGTAGTGGACCGCACTACCAACCACAAAGATCGCTTGGCCTTAGCACTAGCGTGAGACTCACACGCACTAACACTTACCACCCGCCAACTCTGCCGACTTACTCAACCCCCAGTAACACTGGGAAGAGGCTCCAGCTCCTCTCGAACATCCTTTCACTTGTAGTCCTTCGACTACCACTGAACTAGCCCTCTTGCACGACCTAAACAAGTGCATTTTCCATAAATGGATCCAATGGCTAAAGAAGTGTGCTGAACTCCGGACGGGTCATAGAACCATCTGCTTATACCCATGCCACACTCAGGTCTGAACCAGACTTAGAGCCAAAGCGGCACACCAACCATTGCACCTCAAGTGCCACTACTACCAAATCCACATCTTACTACAAATGGGGCCAAGCAAGGTCACAACCTCAAGTGACAAAAACTATGGCGAGGCATATAAGAGCTCAACTCAAACAACCATGCCTAAGGCATCTCATCAAACCAGTCTCATCGCCTACTCTTGCATCTCCACATGATGCTCAACAAAACTCGCCGACTCTCTCAACATGCGTGCAGCTAGCCCTACTCTAGGGGCTCACCATAAGAAGAGTGCTCAACTCTACCAGACAACTGGGGAAACCACCAACGGATCACGTCCGATGGGAACACTGCTCGCTGCACCCTTAACCACAGGGTTCCGACTTACTAGCTGCAAAACAACAACACTTACAGGAGAACAAGGATGTCTCAGCAACCACCTCGAAGGCTACCAACTCTGCAGCTACTCACTGGGCAATCAACCATCTGCTAAGGTTCAAGATCAACACCTGAACTACCCAGGCTAGTCCACACTAGGACCTGCTCCACAAGCATCAACATGAGCAAAAGCCAAAGCTAACTCCTCTCCTGGAGTGGTACTCCAGGGCAAAACACCTCCACCCTCTCACTAGGGGAATTAACAGCTGGGCCACACGTGGCCTACGGGAGTCTAACCTCTGCGCCCCATCCGGACGATGTCCCAGGTGGATCCGAATCTATCTGGATATCTCAACAAACCACAACATACACTCACATCATGCGGGAAGTTGGCATGAAGGCGCTCTAAACCCAAACCAACGACGAGTCAGAACCTGCTCGTCTCCGCTCCACAACAGAAAACAAGGCATACACTAGATGAAAGGTATTGTAAATTCTTAACCCTTTTCTAAAAACAGGAAACTTAGGCGTACTGATGGTATCAGTCTTTGTGATCATGGGAAAGACGACCTACAACAAAAGGTCGATCTACAAAGTCTATGACTCTAAGCTCGATACCAATCAGAAAGACCCGACCCAAAAGGGCTCTAAATAGGCCTTTACCCCAATGCATGCATTCAAAGTAAAGGACAATATGCAAATAATTTTCGGATTCCCAATTAAAACAAAACAATCAAGGTTCAATCGAGAAATAAAGATAGTTTGTTTGAAACTCATCCCTGTCTCCAAGCACTGCTTTTCAAGGCAAATACATTTCCAAAACGTACACTCGATCAGAGATTTCTTAAAACATTTGAAACATCCTCAAATTCAATAAAGCAGAATCCACGAAAACATTCGAAAACATCCTAGGGCTCTGTGCCCGACTACATGCATTCAGGGGAAAATAAAAGACAAGAGTCATAGAAATAAAAAGTCGAGACGCACAAAGAGTTCCCATGATCACAGCTCCTCCTTCACCCATCCTGTCTCGCACCTTGGTTACCCAGTGGAAAACCACAAAATAAGGGTGAGTAACGAATTACTCAAGAAGAATCCCCAACCGGGTACAATCACGGTGCACATGGTCATCTAGATGAGTGTATGCAAGCTATGAATATAAACACGAATAGAGCACATAGCTTAAGTCCACACTTGGACCTCGGATGCCAACTCGTGGTCTTAGTCCGGAGATAAATCACCACACAATACGCCCTATACGAGAAACGAGTCCCGGCCTCGGCTTTATCTCAGATATCTGAAAGGTGCACTAGCTCAAGATCCCGAGGAGCTCTTCTGGCCGGCGCCAGTAATGAGCGTAAGCGCGCACCGCATGCTCTCGCAGACTATGGGGTGCACCGGTCTAGTGGCAAGTCGCCCATGTCCGATCCACCACGCCTAACTAAATCTCTCGGATCGGTGTCACCGACATAGGGTGTGAGACTTGGACACGTGAACTATGTCACCTGAACCACCGCACTGAGGCTAAGGAATCGGTCGTGGTAGGCTTACACCGAAGCCGCCCTTGCCTGCTATCGGTGGCAATCAAGGGCTACGCCGAACACGCCGAGGACGCGCCGATCGCCGGGGGCGAGGCAATGCCAAGTCATCATCCCGACCGCTGGGGCATTTAACAATCGCCACCTCACCCAAGATTGCGGGGGCCTCACCGTCCGGGTTAGCTAAACCCTAACGGGGTCCGGGGACGGAGAACTGTCTCGACGTCCCCGCCATGGATGCAAGATACTTTATGCATCGGGCCGAATGATGCTACCTACCTGAATTCTAACCTGCCTTAACAATCAGCAACAATCCAATACGTGCTCAAAAGAATACAGAAGACCTAGCATGGTACTACGGAACAAGAATGAATATGAGCATGCCGAGAAAGGAACAACCTAGCATGGACTAACATGAAAGAACAACATACGAAGTCATGCCAACAGAAATCGAACAGAGCACCTAAACTATACATGCCGATAGTCACAAACAAACATACAACATCAATCACATAGAACATCGCAGGGTCCACACAACTCCGGTAAAGAAATCCTTACCAGTGGGAGAGCAACTACACACAAAAATTCTAAGTGCGATCGATCCCGAGCTAGCTAACGAGAACCTAACAAACACAATAATAATCACAATCCATAGGCCTAAACATAATAAAATAAACAAGGCTTGGCTCGGGAGCAACTCACGCGCGCGCGGCCGACACGCTGACGAGCGAGCGACAGACAAAGATGGCGAGGCCGCTGCTGTCGCTGATGGGCGCTGATGGCGGCGCAGGTCGCGCTGGCGCGCCGACAGCGCAGATGGGCGGCAGAGCTGGCGCACGCACGCGCGCGGACGGGCCGGCCGGGCTGACAGCGCACGGGCGCGACGGACGGCTGCGCGCGCGCGCTGGGGACGACGACGGCCGCGCTGGCCGACGAGCGCCGACGTGATTCTTCTGCTGCGAGGGCTCGGCAGGACGCATCTATCGGGCTAGGTCTGGCTGCGCGATGGGCCGTCCGCGCGTCATTGGCCGCGACAGGGCGTCTGGGCGTCTCGCTTGGCCGCTGAGCTCTGGTGCTCGATGGCACTTCGGGGCAATGGAGCCGGCGACTCGGCGATCTGGGGCTTGCTCTTTGGTGCGATCTGGCCGGGCTGGGAGCTGCGACGGTGGGGCTGCTGGCTGGGGCTCCTCTCGGCAGGCTGCAAGCAAACACACACACACACCCACACTCTTCTATTTACATTCGGCCAGCAAGAACTCAAATCGAAGAAGACGAAGAGACGAAGAAACTTACCCAGAAAGACGATCGAACCACGAGGCTGCAAAGGGAATGAAAATCGGCTTAGGGCTTGGGAGAGGAAGGGTTGGGCGGCCATGGAGCATTTGGAGAAGAAGACATAACAAAACCTAATTTCTTTTCATTTAACCAAATGCACCAAACTCCAAGGTCTAAGGATAACCATAATATGACGCCGAAAGAGCAACAAGAGCTCTCCATAGCTCGACTGGCACGCATCCTCACAGGCTTTCCCGGAGACCCGGGTTCGAATCCCAACTGCAACATAATTTCCTTTATTTTTACTTTTGCATCTATCCATGCTCAAACCCATCCACAAAGCCTCAAAAACTTACATAAATCCATCCAATAATTTTAGCAACTGGAAAAAGACATAAACGGCCCTGACGGCCCGACCAAATTACCAAAATACCCCCAGGGCATACCTCGAAGACCGGGATGAAAGCCTGGGCCGTTACAGGCTGGGCGTGCGAGTGAACGGGGAGATGGCTGCGCTGCTGTGCAGTTGGGCAGCGAACAGCGAAGGCGAGCAGCTTCGCGTGGGAGAAGCGGTTCGCTGCGGTTAGAGCGTGCGAAAGGGCTGCGGGCTGCGATAGGGTGTGCGGCCGTGAGGGCGAAGTGGGGCGATGCGGCAACGTGGGGTGATGCGACTTGGTCGCGGCTACGGGGCTACGATCGCGACAGGGCTGCTCTCGGCTGGGCGGCAAAGTGTGGCTGCAAGGGCGATGGAACGATCGGTGATACTGCTATAAAGGGCTGCTCTCGGCTGCAACCACAACAACAAACACACACAACCACAATCACCTTTCTCCTTCTCTCGGCCAGCAAGAACAACAAACAAAACCCTTAGAAAATAGATCAGCAACAACAACAAGAGGAGAAAATCGAAGTACAAAGAAACACTTACCCAGAACGATTGATCGAAGCTCTCGGGAGGCTGGAAATCGCAAGGCACGGTGGGCTTGGAGGAAAGGATTTGTGGCAAGGAGTTTGGGAAGGAGAAGGAGAATAAAACCTATTTTTAATCAAACTCACTTAAGTCACGAAAACCAAGGCAAACCAAGATAACCTGCGAAATGAGTATAAAAAACTACCTGTAGCTTGACTGGCAAAACTTCACTGCTATCTTCCTAGCCACCCTGGCTCAAGCCTCAACTGCTGCATCTATTTTCTGCCGAAAACCAAGGCAAACCAAGATAACCTGCGAAATGAGTATAAAAAACTACCTGTAGCTTGACTTGCAAAACTTCACTGCTATCTTCCTAGCCACCCTGGCTCAAGCCTCAACTGCTGCATCTATTTTCTGCCAAAAACCCTTATTTTATTTTTGCAACTCTCAACACCCAAACTCAACCAGAATGCCACCAAACCCTAATTTTGAACATCCAAGAATATAAACAGCTGAGAAGACAGAAACGGTCCTAACGACCTGACCAAATTACCAAAATACCCTTAGGACATACCTGAAAGATTGGGATGAAAACCTGGGCCGTTACAGTATTCCCTCCTTTTATGACTTTCGTCCCCGAAAGTCCTTAAGACTGAAACAACTCAGGATAGTGCAATCTCATATCGTCCTCCCGCTCCCAGGTAGCCTCCTCAGAACTCTGACTCCTCCACTGAACCTTTACCAAACGGATCTCTCGATTACGCAACGTCTTACACTCAAAGGCTAAAATCCTCATAGGCTTCTCCTCGAAACTCAAATCCTCATTCAGGTGCAAGGGCTCAAAGTCTACAATGTGCAACGGGTCCGGCACATACTGCCTCAGCATCGATATGTGAAAAACACTGTGCACCGCTGACAATGACGGAGGTAAGGCTAACCGATATGCAACTCTGCCTATCCTCTCAAGAACCTCAAACGGACCAACAAAACGGGGACTCAACTTCCCTCGCTTACCAAACCTCAACACACCACGCATCGGTGCCACTTTCAAGAACACGTGTTGTCCAACCTCAAACTCCAAGTCTGGACGCCGCACAGCGACGTAACTTTTCTGCCTGCTCTGAGCTGTCAACATACGAGCTCTAATCTTTTGCACTGCACTGTTGGTAAACTGTAGCAACTCAGGACCCAAAACCTGTAAGAACCCGACCCAAAACATGGTCCTAAACCTGGGTTCTCACTCAGCATGCAAGTTAAATATGATAACAAGCGGTTTAGTGCTCATATTTAAAACCTTTCAAAAACATATGAGAAGGGGGAACCCTCAAAACATAACCAACAATTTTTATTTAAGCAAACCAACGAAATAAAACAAGTCTAGCCACTGTTTATAAAATCATACAATACAATTTAAACAACTTTTTAAACAATGTTCCCCTAGGACTCCTGTCCATCTACATGCTGAATAAACAATGCAATAATAAAAGACAGAGTGCCGGCAGCTCCCATGATCAATCAGCTCCCTCCGCTAGCCATCCTGGTGTTATCCCAAGTTACCTGAAAGATAAATAAGGGTGAGTATAAACATACTCGAGAAGAATCCTGGCAACCGGGGTACAATACGATACATCAGTCATCTAGCACCTCAACATGCAAGCAAACAGCTACCAACACAGATCATAGCTCAACGAGCTCACAAGCCAAGATCTGGAGTCATCGGAAGTCTCCTACTTCTGGCCTAATGATTGGTTATCCTAACCAATCCCGGGACATCACCGAGGTCTCTTTCACTCGGGGGATTGATCAGCTCAAAAACTGATCCCAAGGATGTCCTCAAGGGCCTCTTTGCCCTTGCTAATAATCTGGACTTACGGGAGAGTACCCGAAGTCTGGCTCTAAACTAGAAGGAATGGTGTACTCATGACATTAGCCCGGGGGAGCTCTTCGAACCGGCAACTAACGCATGTGCGCGCACACCGCATGCTGCTGCAACCAGCGTAAATGTGGGGGCCTAAGGACAAACTACGCGGGCCAGGTATGCATGCCTAAGACTCAGAAGCGGTGTCACTGATCACGGTAGCGCGAAGCCCTCGACGCTCATCTGTGCAGCCTGAACCACCGACCTGAAGCTAAGAACCAGCCAAGGTAGGCTTACACCGTTGGGAGGGTTCCGCTCTAGCAGGCTACAAACTAGGCTTATGCCAATGTGGGTAGCTAAATCCACATCGGCAGCCGGGGGGGAAGCAATGTACGTTATGCTGTGCTCACTTTACTCCCGATCAGTGGGGACAAAGTACGTTATGTCCGCTCTCAGCCTCTAGATGATGACAAACCCTACAACTCTATCTAAGAGTACAGAGTAAAATGATTCCTGGCTAGCAAACAATAACCGACATCAAACACGCTTACCTAGCATGATACTACGAACTTAAAGCAGGAATCATAAGCATGCTGGAAGAACAAACCTAGCATGGCACTAACATGTACAATCGTGTAAACATGCTAGCAAGAGATCAAACATAGCTGCCCTATTACTATCATGCTCATAACAGTAAACAAGCATACAAGGCACAATCATGATATATCGCAGGGTCCACACAACCACGGTAAGAAATCCTTACCTGGAACAAGCAGAAAACAATAATATTCACAAGCGACCCTCGAGCCTCTAATCGAACCCGAACAGCCTAAACATTTAAATAAACACCCTAATTAAATCCAATAAACAGAAGCCAAAAAATCAGAGCCCAACGAAGAAAAGACTCGGGAAATACCATCCGAGAAGCCACAAGGCTCAGGCCAACCAACACAGCTGGGCAGGCTGGGCGTAGAAAAGCAGCTGGCTGGGCGCAGGGCACGAGCGCTGGGGAGCGCTGGGGCGAGACAAGGGCGCGCGGGCGCGGGCTCGAGCTCAGCTGGGCGATGGTGTGCGGCGCAGCTCGGCATAGGGGACGGCGCGAGGGTGTGAGCGACACGACGCGCTACAAGGACGTGCGCAGGGCGACGCGACGCGACGGCTACAGGGCGCACGGGCTCTGCACGACGAGCTACAGGGCGCACGGGCTCGACACGGTCACGAGGAGCTCGGACTGGGTGACGCAGGCTGGCGAGGCGTCGCGTCGCGGCGACGCGACCGGTCGGGGCGACACGTGCGACGCGACACACAGACGAGGGGCGACGGGCGGCATCGGCACACTGGTCAAGCGAGGCGGGGCTAGGCTCGGGCTCGGGCTCAGGTTGCTGGGCACTTTGGGTTGGGCGAGCTGGGCGCTGGGGTAGGGCTGGGGTGAGGGCTCGGGCTGGAGGAGAGAGAGAGAGAGAGAGAGAGAGAGAGAAAAGGGAAAAATGGGAAAAATGGGGAAAAAAGGGAAAATGGGGAAAATGGGGATTTGTTTTTCTTTTATTTATCCTTATCCAATTTTTCCAACCTTATCTATTTTTCCAACCTTAAAAAACCATAAAATCCCATTTCCCGGCTTCCTCCTTCGAGACCCGGCTGTAGCAAACCTTTCCAATAAATAAAACTCACTTAAATCCAACTCCCAAATCAACACTTAGGGCCCGGCTCGAATCCCAAAGGAAACACTCAAACAACAATGATTTTGCCAAAACCCAAAATCACAACCGAACTTCCAAACGAATAACCCAAACACCTCGAGACTCGCAACCACCAACAACCAAGCCTCGACAAAGGCAGGAGCTGCCTCGGGATCCTAAAAATCCACAAATCCTAAGCATCAAAATAGCTCTAACGGCCCAACCGAACAACTGAATCTGAACCGAATGCACCTCGAGAACTGGAATAGAAAACTTGGTCGTTACAAAACCTGTCTATCACTAACCTCTTCCCAGAACACAGGAGACCGGCAATGCTTACCATACAAAGCCTCGAATGGAGCCATCTGGATCGATGACTGATAACTGTTATTATAAGTGAACTCCATCAGATACAAACACTGGTCCCAACTGCCCGAGAAGTCTAATACGCAGGCTCTCAGCATATCCTTAAGAATCTGGTTCACCCTCTCAGTCTGTCCATCTGTCCGAAGGTGAAAAGCCGTACTGAAACTGCACTCGGTGCCTAAGCACATCTGGAGCGCCCTCCAGAAATAGGAAGTGAACCTCGAATCACGGTCCGACACAATCCTCACAGGCACACCATGGTAACGGATAATCTGGTCCAAAAACAACTGCGCCCACTGTTCCATGGTGTAAGTGTCTCTACCGGGAATGAAGTGTGCGCTCTTAGTCAAGCGGTCAACAATCACCCAGATCTGAGTAAACCTCCTTGGTGTCCTCGGCAACCCAGAAATAAAGTCCATAGAGATCTCTTCCCACTTCCACTGAGGCACGCTCAGTGGCTGCAGCAAGCCGACTGGCTTCTGCTTGGGAGCCTTTACTTGTTGACAAGTGAAACACCGACTTACAAACTCTGCACCGTCTCTCTTCATGCCTATCCACCAGAACTTCTGCTTAAGATCCTGATACATCTTGGTACCCCCGGGGTGCCAAGCAAATGGTGAACTGTGGGCCTCTGAAAGCAACTCTGCTCACAATCCTAAGACCTCAGGTACACACAATCGGCCTCTGTAAGTCAACCCACTGTCTGGTGAATACACGAAGTCAAAGTCTCCGTCAGCACTAACTCTGTCAATCAATCTCTTAAGTGCGGGATCACTCAACTGGCTATCCATAATCCGCTGTCTGATCGAAGGCTGAACTGTCAACTGAGCTACTCTGGCATAACCTCACCCAATAACACTACAACCTCGACCCGCCTGAACTCTTTCCGCAATCTGT
This sequence comes from Sicyos edulis, assembly GCA_036507275.1. Classification (NCBI taxonomy): domain Eukaryota; kingdom Viridiplantae; phylum Streptophyta; class Magnoliopsida; order Cucurbitales; family Cucurbitaceae; genus Sicyos; species Sicyos edulis. The sequence goes on from CM071851.1 coordinate 16,703,138, forward strand.
GTCGGGAACTCAACAACGCCGCGGAGTGCGACGTCTTCCTACTCAACGCATCAGCCACAACATTGGCTTTACCCGGATGGTATAAAATATCGCAGTCGTAGTCCTTTACTAACTCTAACCACCTTCTTTTCCTCATATTCAACTCCTTCTGCGTAAACAGATACATGAGACTCTGGTGATCAGTAAACATCTGAATCCGCTCTCCGTACAAGTAATGCTTCCAAATCTTTAACGTAAACACTACTGCTGCCAACTTCATATCATGAGTCGGGTAGTTATGCTCATATAGTTTCAACTGACGAGAAGCATAAGCAATTACCTTCTCGTGCTGCATCAACACACAACCTAACCCAAACTTGGAAGCATCAGCAGACTACTTAAACCACTGTCCCTCCGGATCGCTAACATCGTGTCAAGTCAAATCGCTCTTAAGCTTGGCAAAGCTCTCATCACATTTACCATCCCAAACAAACTCGACACCCTTCCCCGTCAGACGAGTGAGGGGCGAGGCTATGGCGGAAAAGTCCCTAACGAACCGACGGTAGTAACCTGCCAACCCAGAAAGCTGCGAACCTCGATAACTAATGTCGGCTTGGCCCATGAATACGCGGCCTCACTCTTCGTGGGGTCCACGGCTATACCATCTCTCTATACTACGTGACTGTAATGGCCTAGTTTTCTATTTCGGTTTCCCAGGTGTTTTCGGGACATTATTCGGATGTTCGGACGGGCCGTTAGAGTTAGTTTAACCCTTAGAGGTATTTTGGTCTTTTTGCCCCAGTCAGGGTTTTATGGATTTTCAGGATTCCAGGGTCACTCCTGCCTTTGTCGAAGCTTGACTGCTGTGGGTTGCAGGACCCAAGAGGTTTGGGCAAGTTGTTTGGGAGTTTGGTGGTATTTTAGTTATTGGCAAAATTAATGGGTTTTTGAGTGCTTCCTTTGGGATTTGAACCCTTGCCCTAAATGGTTTTGGGAGTTTGTAGGAAAAAGAGTTTTATTAAAAAGAAAAGTTTGTTTGGGCCGGGTTTTGAAAGAGGAGGCTTTGGGAAGGGATTTTAGACCCATTTAAATTAAGAAAAGGAAAGAAATCAAGAAAAAATCCCTTTCCCCCTTGTTTTGCAAGATTCTCTCTCTCTCTCTCTAAACCCTAGCCGCACCATGCCCAGCCCTTGCCGCACCAACCCCAGTCGCACCCTATTCGCACCCCCCCCGCACCAGGCCGTTTAGCCCTGCTAAGCCCCTGCCCAGTCGCGCTACACCGCCCCGCACCAGCCCTGCACAACCCACGCCCAGATCGCTCAGCCCATGGCCAGCCGCACCACCCAGCCCAGTCCGCCCAGCCGCTCCGCGCAGGCTGTCCAGACGCGCCACACGCTGCCGCCCAGCGTCTCTCGTGCATCGATCCAGCCACCCAGATGCGCCTCTCGTGCTCGTCCCAGCCGCCCAGATGCGCCTCCCGTGTGTCGTCCCAACCGTCGCACGCCGCAGCCTCAGACGCGCCGCCACGCGCCCGCCCCCAAAAACCCGACATCGCCGCCGCGCGCTGGCTTCCCGGTAGCGTCTGCCTTGCCTTGTCGCGCTCCCGAGCCAGCGCCTGCGCCTGCCTCGCCAGCGCCCCTGCCGCACCAGCAGCGCCCATTCCTGCCCTTTTGCTGCCGAGACCGCATGTAATCTCGGTTGGTAATTCCCGAGCCTTTCCCCTTATAGATTTTAAGCTGCTGGCTGCTGTTTATTTATTTAGGATGTTTTTATCATATGCCTAGGTTGCTCGGGTTCGCTTTAAGCTCGAGGGTCGTTATCTGATTCGCGATAGTTATTTTCCACTTGTTTCCAGGTAAGGATTTCTTACCGTGGTTGTGTGGACCCTGCGATGCTTTCTTGATTGTGCCTTATATGCATATTTACTTCAATGAACATGATTAGTGGATAGGACAGCTTGTGATTGCATTCTTGCTAGCATGGTTGCCTGTTTGTACATGTTAGTGCCATGCTAGGATTGTTCTTCCAGCATGCTTGAGATTCCTGCTTTAAGTTCGTAGTATCATGCTAGGTTATGTGTGATTGATGTTGACATGTATGTCTAGCCAGGAATCAGTTATTTTGTACTTTTAGCTAGTATAGTAGAGTTTTCCATCATCCAGAGGCTGAGAGCGGACATAACATACTTTGTCCCCACCGGTCGGGAGTGGAGCGAAGCATAACGTACATTGCTTCCCCCTGGCAGCCGATGTGGATTTAGCTACCACATCTGCATAAGCCTAGTTTGTAGCCTGCTAGAGCGGAACCCTGCCAATGGTGCAAGCCTGCCTTGGCCGGTTCTTAGCTTCAGGTCGGTGGTACAAGCTGCACAGATGAGTGTCGAGGGCCTCGCACTCACCGTGTTCAAAGTGACACCGCTTTACGAGTCTTTAGGCATGCGTGCTGCCCGCATAGTTTGTACTTAGGCCCCCACATTTACGCCGGTTGCAAAGAAGATGCGGTGTGTGCGCAAGACACGCGTTAGTCGCCGGCTCGAGAGCTCCCCAGTGCTAATGTTCGTGAGTACACCAGTTCCTTCAAATTTAGAGCCAGATTTCGGGTACTCTCTCGATAGTCCAGATTTGTTGGCGAGGGTAAGAGGCCCTTGAGGACACCCATTGGGATTGGATTTTGAGCTGATCATATGGTCGAGGGAGAAAGACCTCGAGGGTGCTCGGACATCTTTGGGATCGGTTTTGAACCGATCAATTGGCGATGGGAGAAAGACCTCTCGAGATGTCCCGAGATTGGTTATGAGAACCAATCATTAGGCCTAAGTAGGAGACTTCCGAGGATTCTAGATTCTCGCCTTGTAAGCTCGTTGAGCTATGATCCGTGTTGGTAATCAAGTAGCATGTATACTAGGGTGCCGATGATTGATGTATCGTATTGTACCCGGTTGGGATTCTTACCGAGTATGTTTATACTCACCCTTATTTCGTGGTTTTCCACCGTAACTTGGGGACAAAGACCGGACGGCTAGCGGAGGAGAGCCGATTGATCATGGGAGCCGCCAATTACTGCATCTTTCATTGTTTACATAATTTGTTCAAAGATGTAGACGGACAGAGTCCTAGAGGGACGTTTTTAAAAGTTGTTTAAATTGTATTGTATGTTTTTATAAACATTGGCCAGACTTGTTTTACTTTGTTGGTTTTGCTTAAATGAAAGTTGTTGTTTATGTTTTAAGTGTTCCCCACTTTTAAATGTTTTGAAAGGTTTTAAATATGAGCACTAAACTGCTTGATGAAGTATTTAACTTGCATGCTGAGTGAGAACCTAGGTTTAGGACCATATTTTGGGTCGGGTTTTTACAGTTGGTATCGTGAGCACGTAGTCATAGATTCTCAGAGACTAACTCCGCTTTGCAGTTGTTGCCCCCATGATCATCAGCACTCCGTGGCCGTCAGGTTTGTCTGAGTTCTTTAAGTTAAGGGTTTTATTTTACAATACTGCATCTAGTATACATGTGTTACCCTTGTTGGGCAGTGAGAGCCCCAGCGCGGGTTAGTTTTTATGCTTTGTGTAGATCGCCAGTATGTTGATTACACCTAGAGTAGCAGGGACGTTGGTATTTCCAACCGAGGAGTTGGACTGTTCATGTTGATGATGAGACCACGCCCAGGGTTGTCTAGACCGGTAGGCCAGTTCTGGCCCTGGCAGTTGAGTAGCCAAGAAGAGGGGGTAGAGGCTAGTCTGCCTCAAAGTGATACTCCTTGAGCAGAGTGTGCTCCAGCCATGAGGGAGTTGATGGCGGGTCTTTTAGCTAACAGAGAGCGGAGACCCAGGCGCAGTTTGTAGCGCATAGTGAGGAGTCTTGTTCACAGATAGCCCAGCTGGCAGAGTTTATTTAGGAGACACCCCTCCTAGTAGCTCCAATAGCCCTGGAGGTTCTCGGGAGGGCTTGATTAGCAGGTTTATGCTGATAAGATAGTTGGCGTTGATCGAGCCACCGAGTTTGGCAAGTGGGAGCCTGTAGAGCTGGATGTTTTTTAGGCCTGCTCCTGGCAGCGAGGTGGTTGGCCAGGATCGAGTTTATCATCCAAGTGTTAGGATGACCTGGTGTTCAGAGGCCGATGACCTGATGTTCAGAGGTCGAGGCGTGCCGTTCTGGTGTTGTTTGATGCAAGAAGGTGTGGTGGTGGAAGTCCCCTGTGAGAGGCGGACCAGCAGAGTCTCCACCAGCCACCCGGTCGATTGGCAAGCTGCCAAGTTAGTAGCTTTTGAGGAAGATGTAGAGACATCTTGTCCTCCTGCAAGCCTGCAGTCGTTTTGCAGCCAGTTCTTTAGTACCCTCGTAGCTAGGGTGTAGTGTGGAGGTTACTTGTCAGGACTTAACCCATCCGTGGATTCTAGTTGGCTAGTAGAGAGAAGCACCTTGTGTTAGCATGTTCCAGGTGTGGAGCTAGGTGCTGCCACTCGAGGAGTTGGCCTGAGCTTTTGTTGACCATCGAGTGGGATGCAGGAGTAGGCCGTGGCATGTCTGTTAGGCGAGATGTTAGAGATTATGCTGCTCGAGTGTTTGGACTCTTGTGTTGAGTGCCTTTTCCCCGTCACTTGGAGTGTGACCTTCCCTATCCTCAGAGGGGCATAAAGCTTGTTTTGGGCTGATTTGTGTTGTAAAGGATGTAGTGCCTGTTGGCAGCAAGCTTTGAGAGGAGGCCTAGATTCGGGCCAGTTGGCACTTTTGGTGCAGATGGTTCCATGCCCGCCGAGAGTATAGCATCCCCACCACTTTGTACCCATTTTTCTCAAGTTGCATCTGTTGGATTGCTTAAGAGATCTAGCTCGGTGGTAGTCAGAGAACTACAAGTGTGAGGTCGTTCGAGGGAAAAGTAGGAGCTTTTCAGGGTCACCGAGAGTTGGCTGCAAAGGATGCTGTAGGTTGGTGAGGGCTAGCTCGTCCGAGTTCTCGCGCTTGTGTATGGGCTTGTGAGCCAGCTTGATGGTAGTGTGTTTCGACTACCCTTGGAGTTACCCTAATATGGGTAGAGTTGGCATCGAGGATGCGTGGTTGATCCAGTGTTAGAGCCATGAGTTGGATGGTTAAGTGGAGCTTTTAGTGGGCACATTGGTATGAGGTATGTCAGCTTGGTGTAGTTATGCTCTTGTAAGAGTGAGTTGACCAATGTAGCTTTTCGTGGTGAGTTGACCCCGAGTGGTTTGAACTCTTGTTGCTCCTTTGCTAGTTGTGGCTCTATTGGGAGGCAAAAGTTGCCTTGGGTGAGAGTACTTGTTGAGTTCGGATCTTAAGGAACCAAGTTGGAGTTGTACACGCCGGTGTACTTTTGTGTAGCTCGTTCCGTGGTTATGTTTCAGGAACCATGAGAGGTTCGTGTTGAGGAGCCAGTGCTCAGTCTTTGAGTTGTCAAGGCTTTAGTCCTTGGCAACTGCCCTAGCTTTGGTTGTAAGGATGCCGTGCTCGTAGCCGGGTTGTTGTTTAAGCAAGTTTTGCTACTTGGTCCTTGCCCTTGTCAGAGTTCAGTTGGAACTGAACAAGAGCGGTGGTAGCAAAGCCGCGCAGTTTCTGATCGTCATGGCTAAGAGAGCTGTTCGGATCCTTACCTTGGGCAGAAGGTATGTTGTGGATGATGCTTGAGTAGGAGGATGACGCAGTCTGTAGCGTTTCCGGTTCTCCTGGTTTTCAAGAAGTTGGTGTTGGCCAGCGTAGTTGAGATGCTGGAGAGGGTTGTGCCCGTGTAGCCGGTTGTCTGTTTAGATCGTTTGATGACCGTGTGTGTCGGAGGGTGATCGGAGGATCCCTAGGTTGTGGAGAGCCTCTCTAGAGCTCAGTCAGACCCAGGCAGTGTCCTTGGGTGAGTTGTTGGCAGATTTGGTAGTCTAGCAAGCTAGTGCTTGTTTGGAGTAGAGTTCGGATTGGTTCCGGTGAGGTGGCTAGTTGGTGCTTGGTGTTGACCAAGGTTTGGTTCCCATGTTGTTTAGTGGGCTAGCTCGGTTCGAGTAAGCGGGCGTTGCCCTGAGGACTTGTTCCTAGTCAGGTTGTTTCGGGAGTTGACCCCTCCCTTGGTGCTTGAGTGAGTACTGCTAGTTCTGGTAGGTGGTCCAATCGGTTGTGGACTCCCTCTGGTGTTGCTTCCGAGAGCGTCGGTTGTTGATGCCTTTGAGTTTGAGTAAGGCAGTGAGCATGTGTGTAGTTCGCTATCCATCGGAAGTCCGTTTGCTAAGGAATCATCCCCGTTTAGAAGGAGTCAACGTAGCTCCTGAATTTTCAAGTTGAGCAGAGTGGCGCAGTGGTCAGTCCAGCCAGGGGAATTCCTGTGTAGTGTTAGTAGCAAGCGGCAAGTTGATCAACCTCGTGAGGTCGGTGGTTAGCCAGACTAAGTGGTTAGAATGTTGCTGATCATTTGATGGATCTTGGGAGTTTGAAGGACCCCTAGTTTCTGTGATCGTTGAGTTGCACCGTGGATGCCAGTTTCGAGTATTAACTTTTGGGGCAGTCTTGCTTGATTGGTGTGAGACCTGGACACGTGAACTATGTCAGCCTGAACCACCGCACCTGAGGCTAAGGAACCGGTCGTGGTAGGCTTACACCGTGAAGCGGTCCTTGCCCTAACAGTGGCAATCAAGGGCTACGGCCGAACACGCCGAGGACGAGTCGATCGTCGGGGACGAGGCAATGCCAAGTCATCATCCCGACCGTTGGGGCATTTAACGATCCGCCACCCTCACCCAAGATTGCGGGCCACCGTTAGGGTTAGCTAAACCCTAACGGGATCGAGACGAGTACCATCTCGTGCGTCCTGCTCGGGGATGCAAGTTACGTTATGCATCCGGCCCGATGATGCTACCTACCTGAACTCTAAATCATAGCAATAATAACAAATCATACAATGCAGTCCAATATGTGCTCAACAGATACAAGGAACCTAGCATGATACTACGAAGCAAGAACAGATATCGAACATGCCATAATGGAACAACCTAGCATGGGCTAACATGAGAAACAAAACAAGAGTTCATGCCATCAGAATTGAATGCAGAGCACCTAGGGCTAAACATGCTGCACACATACGCAGCATACAAAACAACAATCACAAATATACCGCAGGGCCCACACAACTCCGGTAAGAAACCCTTACCTTGGTCGAAAGGCTTCTACACACAAATCCTAAGTTGCGGAACAATCCCGAGCTAGCGAGCGGGAACCTAACAAATCAATAATAGTCAATACCTAAAAAGTATAAAAACAATAGAACAACAAGCTCGGCCCGGGAACTCACGCGCACGGCGACACGAGCTTGGAGCCGCTGCAAGCCGGCACGGCAGGCAGTGGGCGCCGGCCGCGCTACCGCACACAGGTGGCTGGCGCCGGCCGCGCTACCGCACGGATGCATGCGGCAGGGCGCGCGCGCGGAGAGCGTCTGGGCGAAGCGCGCGCGCGGCGGCGTCTGGCGTCTGCTGCCGCGCGCGCGATCCGCACGACGACGACGCAGCGATGGCGTCAAGGGAGGGCCGCGACGGTGGATCTGGCGCGACTGGGCGAGCGATGGCGTCGCGAGCGATCCGCGGCGGCTGCTGCCCGACCGGGCGTCGGCGGCAGGGCCGCTTCAACAGATCTGGGCGAGGGGTCGGCCGGGCCGATTTACGACAATGGTCGCTGGTGGCTTCTCTCGGTGGCCGCAAAACCACACAACACACACAACACTCTACTTCTTACCTTCGGCCAAATCAATAACCAAATGAGGAGATGAAGAGGATGAAGACTTACCCTAATGATGATGATCGAACCCAAGGAGATGCAAGGGAAAGGAGAATCGGCAAAGGCTATGGAGAGGAAAGCTTGTGCGGCCAAGAGGTGATTTGGAGAAGAAGATGGAATAGACCTAAATTTCTATTTCATATAACCAAATGCACCAAAACTCCAAACTCCAAGGCTAACCATAAGATGATGCAGGAAGAGCAACAAGAGCACCTATTGGCTCAATTGGCACACATCCCCACAAGCTTCCCAGAGACCCGGGTTCAAACCCAGTGCAAATTTCAATTCCTTTATTTTTACTTTTGCATCAAACCTTGCTCAAACCAAACCACAAATCCTTCCAAAACCTACATAAATCCAACCAATAGTTTTAGTAATCGAAAAAGACACAAACGGCCCCGACGGCCCGACCAAATTACCAAATTACCCCTAGGGCATACCTGAAGACCGGGATGAAAAACTCCGGTCGTTACAATATCCTCCTTTTTATGACTTTCGTCCTCGAAAGTCCTTAAGACTAAATCAGAAAGACTGACCCAAAAAGGGCACTAAATAGGCCTTTACCCCAATGCATGTATTAAAAGGAAAAGACATGATGAAAATAAAGTTTTCTTGATTCCCATTAAATCAAAACATTCAAGATTCATTCGAGAAATAAAGTCTACCGAAACTGCTGCTCTGTCTCCAAGCAAGCACTGTTTCACAGACAAATACATTTCCAACGATTTACTCTCGATCGAGATTTTATTAAAAACATTTAAAACATCCTCAAATTCAACAAGGCCGGAATCCACAAATAATTCGAGAAAAGTATCCTAGGGCTCAGGTGTCTGCCACATGCATGCATTCAGGGGAAAATAACGAAAAGAGTCATAACATAAGAAAAGTCGAGACGACAAAGAAGTTCCCATGATCACAGCTCCTCCTTCACCATCCCGCCTCGCGCCATGGTTACCCGAAGATAAGTAAGGGTGAGTAACGAATTACTCAAGAAGAATCCCCAACCGGGTACAATACGATGCACATGGTCATCTAGATGAGTGTATGCAAGCTATGAATATAAACACGTAATAGAGCACATAGCTTAAGTCCACACTTGGACCTCGGATGCCAACTCGTGGTCTTAGTCCTAATAATCCACACCACACACATACGCCCTATACGAGAACCAAGTCTCGGCCTCACTGCTTCGCGTCGATACGTCTGAAGGTGCACTAGCTCAAGATCCCGAGGAGCTCTCCGGCCGGCGCCAGAATGAGCGTAAGCATGCACCGCGTGCTCTGCAGAACTATGGGGTGCCGGGTCTAGTGGCAAGCCGCCCATGTCCAATCCACCACGCCTAACTAAATCTCCGGATCGGTGTCACCGACATAGGGTGTGAGACTGACACGTGAACTATGTCACCAACCACCGCACTGAGGCTAAGGAACCGGTCGTGGTAGGCTTACACCGAGAGCGCGGTCCTGCCCTAACAGTGGCAATCAAGGGCTACGGCCGAACACGCCGAGGACGTGCCGATCGTCGGGGACAAGGCAATGCCAAGTCATCATCCCGACCGTTGGGGCATTTAACAGTCTGCCACCCTCACCCAAGATTGCAGGGCCTACCGGTCGGGTTAGCTAAACCCTAACGGGGTCCAGGGACGAGAACTGTCTCGACGTCCCCGCCATGGATGCAAGATACTTTATGCATCGTGCCCGGATGATGCTACCTACCTACACTTTAACCTATCATATCAATAACATACAATCCAATACAATCCAAAACGTGCTCAATGGATACAACGAACCTAGCATGGTACTACGAAGCAAGAACAGATATGAGCATGCTAGAACGGAACAACCTAGCATGGGCTAACATGAGAGAACAACATACGAAGTCATGCTAGTCGAAATTGAACAGAGCACCTAAACTATACATGCCGATAATCACCAACAAACATACAAACAACAATCACATAGAACATCGCAGGTCCACACAACTCCAGGTAAGAGATCCTTACCGCCGGGAGGCAACTACACACAAAAATCCTAAGCCGCGATCGATCCCGAGCCAGCTAACGAGAACCTAACAAACACAATAATAATCACAATCCATAGGCCTAAACATAATAAAATAAACAAGGCTTGGCTCGAGCAACTCACGCGCGCGCGCGGCCGACACGCGACGGGCGACAAAGATGGCGAGGTCGCTGATGGGCGCTGATGGGCGGCGGGTCGGGCGCTGGGCGTTGATAGCGCAGTGGGCGCAGTAGCTGGCGCGCGCGCGCGCGGGACGGCGGCCGGCGCGCGGCGCAGCGCACGGGCGCGACAAGCTGAAGCGGACGGACACGCGCGCGGCGCGCTGCGACGACGGGCGCGCGGCCGGCCGACGCGTCTCGACGCGCGATTCTACTTCGCAGGGGCTCGGCAGGCGACTCGCTGGCCGCGATGGGCTGTCTGGCGTCTCTTGGCCGCGATGGTAGGCTGCTCGAGCGTCTCGCCTCGCTCGGCTGGCGAGCGACAGCCGCTCGATGGCACCGCAGGGGCGATGGAGCCGGGCGACTCGCGATCTGGGCTTGCTTCGCGGCGATCCGGGCGGCTCGGGCTTGCTTCTTTGGCAGATCTGGGCATGCCGGATGACTGCTACAAACACACACACACACAAGCTCTTCTCCTTACCTTCGCCAACAAGAACACCCAATCGAGAAGATGAAGAGGATGAAGACTTACCCGAATGATGATGAACGATCCAAGGGAGTGCAAGGATGAAGAATCGGCAAGGAGAGCTTGGGAGAAAGCTTGGGCGGCCACAACTCTTTTGGAGAAGAAACAACAAACCCTAATTTCTATTTCATTTAACCAAATGCACCAAACACCAAAGATCCAAGGTTAACTAAGATGTGATGCAGAAAGAGCAACAAGAGCACCTAATGGCTCAATTGGCACACATCTCTACAAGCTTCCTGGGAGACCGGGTTCAAACCCCATTGCAAAGACAAATACCTTTATTTTTACTTTTGCATCTACCCATGCTCAAACCAAACCACAAAGCCTCAAAACCTTCATAAAACCATCCAATAATTTTAGCAACCGAAAAATATATAAACGGCCTGACGGCCCCACCAAATTACTAAAATACCCCTAGGGCATACCTGGAAGATCGGGACGAAAAACTCAGGCCATTACAATATTCCTCCTTTTTATGACTTTCGTCCTCGAAAGTCCTTAAGATCAAAAACAAAGACAGATACCGCAATCTCATCCCGCTTTTCCCCGCTCACAAGCGGCCTCCTCTCGAACTCTAACACCTCCACCGAACTTTTACCAAACGGATCTCACGATTATGCAACGCCTTCGTCTCAAGGACCGAATACTCACAGGCTTCCTCTCGAAGCTCAAATCCTCAATCACCGCAAAGGCTCAAAGTCCACAATGAACAATGGGTCCGGCAGACATGCCGCCTCAACCGATACATGAGAACACCGCACACGGTGACAATGACAGAAAAAGCTAACCAATATGCCACTCACAATCCTCTCGAGAATCTCAAATGGTCCAACAACAGAGAGACTCCACTTCTCCCGCTTACCAAACCTCAACACAACTCACAACGGCACAACCTTAAAAGCACGCACCGCCCAACCTCAAACTCTAAAACTCGACGCTAACATCGGCGAAACTTTCATGCTCGCTCTGAAGCTAACCACAAACGAGCTCAACCTCTTGTACAACACCTCTGGTCAATCTGCAACAACACAGACCCAAAACAACACCGACGGCCACCAACCTTTTCTCACAAAGACTAGAGACTCGCAACACTTACCATACAATGCCTCAATGGAACCACAAGAACCGATCACGAGAATCGCTACCCAAGGCAACCTCCTAAAACCACACCGGTCTCCTGCCGCCTAATCACGGAAACACCAACTCGCAACAAGCTCAAAGGATCTGCCTCACTCCTCCCAAAAGACCATCGGACAAGAAGGGTGAAAACACTACTGAAAAACGCACTCACTCATAAGCCTCTAAGAACACTCTCTGAAACCACGGTTCGCCCACGCACCGCCTAGAACAAACCTTTGTTGCCACACCCCTAATGGCAACATCTCCAACTCAAATCGACATGCCTCTACTCCATAGAAATGGCATCCAGCACACCAACCGAGGTGCGAGCTCTAGCTACATCAAGTCAATACTCTAAAAATCCGAACTCACACAACAACCTCAACTAGCCGACAGCTCCACACACGGAAACTTACAATCCAACAACTTGAGTGCTACGAACTAGGAAGCTCAAACAACTACAATCGCATAGCTATGCCAATCCACTCATCTCTAGCTCGACTCAAATCACTAGTCGGGCAAGACAACTTGCAAACAACCAGTGCCCCTGAGAGGGCTCCATCCACTAAACTTACCTCCATGCAAACAACGGAACAAAGCTCGCCTCAAATATGAAACACATCTCACCACCCAAACGATAACACATACAGCTTAACCCTCAAGCTTAGGCTTAATGCACCTTCCCACCGAAACTTCATAACGGAACTCCACTACCCGGGTCAACACCAACTACCAAGAACAAGAATACCAACAATGGTCGGCAGAGTGCAAGCTACACTAGCCAAAGCAAGGATCCTCAATAAGTCCAGACCTAATCTAGCCACAAAGGTTGTAACGACCTGTGTTTTTCTTCCCGGTCTTCCGTATGCCCTAGGGGGGTAATTTGGTAATTTGGTCGGGCCGTCATGGTCGTTTGTGTCTTTTCCACTACTAAAATTATTGGATGGTTTTTGTAGGTTTTTGAGGGGTTTGTGGTTTGGTTTGAGCAAGGTTTGTTGCAAAAGTAAAAATAAAGGAAATTGTCTTTGCAAAGGGGTTTGAACCCGGGTCTCCCGGGAAGCTTGTAGAGAGGTGTGCCAAATGAGCCATTAGGTGCTCTTGTTGCTCTTTCTCGCATCACATCTTAGTTAACCTTGGAGTTTGGAGTTTTGGTGCATTTGGTTAAATGAAATAGAATTAGGTTATTCCATCTTATTCTCCAAAACACCTCTTGGCCGCCCAAGCTCTCCATCTCCATAGCCTTGCCGAGTTCTTCATCCTTGCATCTCCTTGGGTTCGATCATCATCATTCCGGGTAAGTCTTCGTCTTCTTCATCTTCTCATTTGGGTGTTTGTTGGCGAATGTAAGAAAAAGGGGTTGTGTGTGTGTGTGTGTTGTGCAACCAGCCGAGAGGAGCAGCCATCATCCCGGCACTCGCCGCGACGCCCGGATCGGTCGAGCCACCGCCGCGACGCCCAGACGGTCGAGCGACTCTGTCGCGCGCCCGGATCGGTCGAGCCACCACGCGCCGCGCCCGGATCGGCCGAGCGGCCTGCCGCGACGCCCAGACGGTCGAGCCACCGCCCCGCCGCACGCCCGCACTGCTCCGCGGCAGCCTCGCCGCCGTCGCCCAGCCGCAGATCGCCCGATTGCTCGCGACGCCCTCGCCGTGTCCGCTTGCCGAGCCGCTCGCCCGCGCCGCCGCCTCGGCTGACATTCGCGCGCGCGTCCCGCTGAGTTGCTCGCCGCCGCTTTCGCCCGACGCCAGCGCCGCGCGCGCCTTCGTCGAGACGCTGCGCCCGCTGCTGTCCTCAGCTGCTGCCGTGCGCCAGCGCGCAGCAAGCGGCGTGTCCGTCTGCGTGCCAGTGCAGCGCAGAACCAGCCGCTTGTCCTCGCTGCGCAACACAGCAGCCAGCCACTTCAAATACCTTGCCGAGCCAAATTGCCAGCGGCCCCAAGCTCGTAATATCGCCGCGCCCGCGTGAGTTCCCTTTGAGCCGAGCTTGTTGTTCTATTGTTGTTTAGATATTTTAGATAATCGATTATTGTTGGTTTGCTAGGTTCCCGCCGCTAGCTCGGGATTGTCCCGCACTTAGGATTTGTGTGTAAAAGTCTTCCACCAAGGTAAGGATTTCTTACCGGGGTTGTGTGGACCTCGCGGTATATTTGTGATTGTTGTTTTGTATGCTGTGTATGTTTACTAGCATGTTTAGCCTAGGTGCTCTGTCAATTCTTCGATCGCATGAACTCTTGTATTGTTCCTCATGTTAGCCCATGCTAGGTTGTTCTATTCTAGCATGTTCAATATCTGCTCTTGCTTCGTAGTATCATGCTAGGTTCTTTGTATCCGATGAGCACGTATTGGACCGCATTGATTGAATCGTTATTATTGTTAAGGTTTAGAATTGAGGTAGATAGAATCATCCGCCCGATGCATAAAGTATCTTGCATCTATGGCAAGGACGTTCGAGACAGTTCTCCGCCCTTGGACCCGTGAGGGATTAGCTATCCCAACCGTAGGCCCCGCAATCTTGGGTGAGGGTGGCGATCGTCGTTAAATGCCCCAACGGTCGGGATGATGACTTGGCATTGCCTCGCCCCCGGCGATGACACGCCCTCGCCGTGTTCGGCCGTAGCCCTTGATTGCCACTGTTAGGGCAAGGACCGCTTCGGTGTAAGCCTACCACGACCGGTTCCTTAGCCTCAAAGTGCGGTGGTACAGCCGACATAGTTCACGCGTGTCCGTGTCTCACACCCCTATGTCGCTGACACCGATCCGTAGATTTAGTTAGGCATGGTGATCAACTCGGGCGCTTTGCCACTAGACCCGGCACTTCGAGTTTGCGGTAGCATGCGGTGCGCGCTTACGCCATTACAAAGCGCCGGATCGAGAGCTCCTCGGGATCTTGAGCCGCAGCACCTTTCGTATCGACGATGAGACACAGCCGAGGCCGGACTTGTTCCCGTATAGTGCGTTTAGTGTGTTGTGGTATTTTCCTGACTAAGACCCCGAGATGGCATCCGAGGTCCAAGTGTGGACTTAGCTATGTGCTCCGCTCTGTGTTTGTTCTCATAGCTTGCATACATTCTTCTAGATGATCATGTATATCGTATTGTACCCTGCCAGGGGATTCTTACTGGTAATTCGTTACTCACCCTTATTCTCGTGGTTTTCCACGGTAATCAAGGCGGGAGACAGGATGGTCAAGGAGGAGCTATGATCATGGAACTCTCTTTGTCATCTCTCGATTATTTATTTTAATTATCATGACTCTTCACTTTTTATTATTTCCCTGAATGCATGTAGACGGGCACAGAGCCCCGGGATGTTTTCTTACGCTTTATGGATTCCAAATATTGGTACTTGTGGATTGTTTTAATGGTTTAAATAAATCTCCGATCGTGAGTGTGCTTTTAGAAATGTATGTTTTGGTTGTTGAATGTTTCCGCTTTTACTTGGAATCCGAAAGGTATTTTTCTTAATGTCTTTTATTTTCACTACATGCATTGGGGTAAAGGCCCATTTAGAGCCCCTTTTGGTCGGGGTCTTTACAGATTGTATCGAGCTCGAGTCATAGATTCGTAGGACCGACCTTTTGTTGTAGGTCGTTTTCCATGATCATCAAGACTCGGAAGCCATCATCAGTACGCCTAGGTTTATTGTTTTAGAAAGGAAAAGGGTTAAGAATTTACAATACCTATCATCTAGTGTATGCCTTGTTTGGTGTTGTGGAATGGTGACAGCGTGTTTTTGATTCGTTGTTGGTTTGGATGTAGATCGCCAAATGCTGCTACCACCCGCATCGGAGAGGAGGTTCGAGAGCGTGTCGAGGTATCGGGATCGGATCTCGAGCATCTGCAGGACATCGTCCCAAGCCGACACCGATGGCATTCCACCAAAGAGCTCCTCTGTTACGCCTAGAGCGGGCGTTGAGGCGATCGAAGCGCCGTGAGAGATCGCTCTCTGGAGCAGAGTTTGCCGAGTCTATGAGGACTTTTATGGTCGCATGTTGAGTGACCAGAGGGCGAGACCTGTGCCTTGTTGGCGTATGGCAATGGAAGAGTCCCGAGCCCAGATCGAGCAAAATGACTCGATTGGTTCAAAGAGAGCTCAAGAGCACCTCCACTCCACAGAGCAAGTAGCCCCAGAGGCGATATGGCAGAGGGTGCCGAGGAATTGGGTAGGTGGTCAAGGATTTTGTGAAGTGGAAGCCCGAGAAGTTTGATGCCACCGGGTGATGCGTTAGCGGCAGCCTGTGTGGATTGCCCATTTGGAGTACACCTTCCCGATCATGGTGTGCCCCGATATTCGAGAGGCCGAGATGTGCGGCTCATGTGCTAGGAGGCACAAATGAGATGGTGGTGGGAGTCCACCTTGAGCGAGAGACCACCGGGTCTCCACCCGCTACTTGGGAGTTCTTCAAGGCCGAGTTCAAGGTAAAGTTCATCGGTGATGAGGCTCGGGAGAAGATGGTGGAGCTCTTCCGAACTCCGGCGGGGTTCTCGATTCCATCGAGGAATATGAGCGCAAGTTCTCGGAGTATGGATATTTTGCTCCTCGCTGATTGCCACCCCGAGTCAAGATTCTGGAAGTTCATATCCGGATTGAGGCGGGGTGTTTCCCGTGATGTCGTGGCTCGTGCCCCCGACACTTATGCTAGGGGTCAGCCCATTAGCCACGATCTATAATGGGAAGTATCCGCTGAGCGGGTTGTTGCCGCCTCTGCTCAGGCGTCCGTCCCAAAGAAATTGTGGGGGCGTAAGAGGAAGTTTGACTTTCGGGAGGCGCCGGCGCCGCCAAGGGCGCTTCAAGCAGAGATCACGTGAGAGCTCCACCGTTTCACTCGGCGGCAGGAGGACCCAGCAGCGATTTCCCGCTTGTGCTACTTGTGGGAAAGTCCACGCCGAGCTTGTCACCGACCTAGATTGTGCTTCCGTTGTGGTAGAGAGGGTCACATGGCCCGTTTTTGTGATCACCAAATATGGCAGCTCGGCCAATTAGCCAGCAGCGGCGGGTCGAGTGTTTGCTACAACCCGTCAGAGGCCGAGCGTGACGGATGCCGCTGTGGCGGTGCGCGCTTCTTGTTTTAGATCACTGCGCATTTGTCTTGTTTGATTCTCGTTCCACGCATTCATTTGTATCTGTGTTGTTTGGCCGAGCATGCTAAGTTAAGACTAGAGCCTCTAGGTTTTGAGTTATCTCTGTTGCAACTCCTTCGGAGTTAGTATGTTGGCTAGAGATAAGATTAAGGATGGCCGGATCGAGATATCCGGAGAGTTGCTTGTGGCTACGCTCATAGTTCCGCCTATGAGCGGTTTTGATGTGATTCTTGGTATGGAGTGGTTAGTCGCTAACCACGCGTTGATTGACCGCCACCGGAAAGAAGTAGTGTTCAGGCCGCCAGTCGTCGCCTGACTTTAAGTTTCGTGGAGTCCAGGTGGAGTTTGCCCGCCGATGGTGTCACCATTTGAAAGCTCGCTCGTTTGCTAGCTCATGGAGCTTGGGGCTATCTAGCCAAGTTGTTGCAGGAAGAGCCGCCCCTCGCCGCCCTGTCGATCAAAGCCGGTCGTGCAAGAGTTCGCGGATGTGTTTCTGAGGAGAGTCTACCGGGTTGCCCCCAAAGAGAGAGGTTGACTTCAATATTGAGCTCGAGCCGTGGACCCTCCCTATCTCGAAGGCTCCGTGTCGCATGGCGCCAGTGAGTTAAAGGAATCAAGATTCGATTGCGGGAGATGTTAGACCGAGGGTTCATCCGTCCAAGTGTGTCCCCGTGGGAGCACCGATTTTGTTTGTGAAAAAGAAGGATGGTTCTATGCGCTTATGTATTGATTACCGCGAGCTTAATAAGGTGACATGAAGAATAAGTATCCGCTGCCCCGTATCGATGATTTGTTCGATCGGCTTCAGGGAGCTTCGTGTTCTCAAAGATAGATCCGAGATCCGGTTACCATCGATTCTGCGGATCGTGGATGCCGACATTCCTAAGACAACTTTTCGTGTCCGATATGGTCACTATGAGTTTGTGGTTATGTCGTTTGGATTGACCAATGCCCCACCCGCGTTCATGGACATGATGGATAGGGTGTTCAAATCATTTTGGACGGCCGTCATCGTGTTCATTGACGATATTCTGATTTATTCGAGGTCTAAAGAAGACCATGCAGAGCATTTGAGACGAGTATTGGCGGCTTTGAGGAAAACCACTTTATGCGAAGTTTTCCAAATGTGATTTCTGGTTGGAGCAGTGGCCTTCCTAGGCCACGTGGTTTCGAGAGATGGTATAGCCGTGGACCCCGCGAAGATTGAGGCCGTGAGTTCATGGGCCAAGCCGACTTCATTGCCGAGATTCGCAGCCTTTCTGGTTTGGCGAGTTACTACCGTCGGTTCGTCAAGAACTTTTCTGCTTTAGCCTCACCCCTCACTCGTCGGACGAGGAAGGGTGTCGAGTTTGTTTGGGACAAAGAGTGTGTGATGAGAGCTTTGCCAGTGCTCAAGCGTAGTTTGACTTCAAAGACTGTGTTGGCGATCCCGGAGGGGACAGTGGTTTCGTGGTCTACGATGATGCTTCCAAGTTTGGATTAGGTTGTGTGTTGATGCAAACGGGAAGGTCATTGCCTATGCTTCCCGTCACCAAGCCAGTATGAGCGTAACTACCCGACTCATGATATGGAGTTGGCGGCGAGTGGTGTTTGCATTGAAGATTTGGAGGCATTACCGTATGGTGAGCGGATTCAGATGTTTACCGATCACCGAGCCTCAAGTATCTGCTTACTCGTAAGGAGTTGAATATGAGGCAGAGGAGATGGTTAGAGTTGGTAAAGGATTATGATCATGAGATTTTGTACCATCCGGTAAAGCCAATGTAGTGGCCGATGCTTTGAGCGAGAAGACGTCGCACTCTGCGGCGTTGTTGAGTTCCCACTCCACTTGCGAGAGAGAGTTCGAGCGGGCCGAGGTTGCGATGTTGTTGGGAGAGGTTACCGCCAGGGTAGCTCGATTGACTGCTCACCGCCGATTCGGCAATGGATTATAGACAACCAGTTGGGTGACCCCGCACTTAAGAGATTGGTTGACAGAGTCGATCTTGTGACGGTGACTTTGACTTTGTATATTCACCGACGGTGGGTTGACTTATAGAGGCCGGTTGTGTGTTCCGGACATTGCAGAGTTTGCGAGCCGAGTTGCTCTGGAGGCCCACTTCCCCTTTTGCTTGGCACCCCTGGGTACCAAGATGTATCGAGACCTTAAGCGCACTTTCGGTGGATGGGGATGAAGAGAGATGTGGCGAGTTTGTCGGTAGGTGTCTCACTTGTCGCCAAGTGAAGGCACCTGTGCAGAGGCAGCGAGTTTGTTGCAAATGCATCGAGTGTACCCGATGGAAATGGGAAGAGATCTCTATGGACTTTATATCCGGTTTGCCAAGGACTCAGGAAGTGCTCTCGATTTGGGTGATAGTCGACCGTTTGACCAAGAGCGCACACTTCATTCCGGTAGGGACACTTATACCGTGGAACAATGGCGCGCGGTTGCTTTTGGAGCGATCATCCGTTATCATGGTGTGCCGGTGAGGATTGTGTCGATCGTGACTCGCGGTTCACTTCTCGCTTCTCGAGCGCTCGAGAGGGTTTGGGCACAGAGTGCGATTTAAAAGATGACTTTTCACCCTCGACGGATGGTCGATCGAGAGAGTGAATCGATTCTCGAGGATATGTTGAGGGCTTGTGTGTTGGATTTCCCGAGCGATTGGGACCATGTTCAGATTTCTTGATGGAGTTTGCCTATAACAATAGTTACCAATCGACGATTCGATGGCTCCATTCGAGGCATTGTATGGTAAGCGTTATCGGTCCCCGTGTGTTCGGGGAAGAGGTTGGTGATAGACAGTGTTGGGTCCCGAAAGTTACTGCAGCTTGACCAATGGTGCGATCACGTAAGATTAGAGCTCGTATGTTGACAAACTTCGAGAGCGGCGAGAAGAGTTACGCCGATGTTCGCGTCGAGATTTGGAGTTTGAGGTTGGTCAACATGTGTTCCTTAAGGTTGCTCCGATGCGAGGTGTTCTGAGGTTTGGTAAGCGTGGGAAGTTGAGTCCCCGTTTTGTTGGTCCATTTGAGATCCTAGAGAGGATTGGCGAGTTGCTTACCTGTTAGCCCTACCTCCGTCACTATCGTGGTGCATAGTGTTTTCCATGTATCGATGTTGAGGCGGTATGTGCCGACCCGTCGCACATTGTGGACTTTGAGCCTTTGCAAATGAATGAGGATTTGAACTTCGAGGAGAAGCCGTGAGGATCCTTGCCTTTGAGACCAAGACGTTGCGTAATCGCGAGATTCGTTTGGTAAAGGTTCGATGGAAGAATCGGGGTTACGAGGAAGCCACTTGGGAGCGGGAAGACGAGATGAGGTTGCATTACCCTCGAAATGTTTGTTTTAAGGACTTTCGAGGACGAAAGTCATAAAAAGAGGGAATATTGTAACGACCAGTGTTTTTCTTCCCGGTCTTCCAGTATGCCCTAGGGGTAATTTGGTAATTTGGTCGGGCCGTCATGGTCGTTTGTGTCTTTTCCAAATACTAAAATTATTGGATGGTTTTTGTAGGTTTTTGGAGGGGTTTGTGGTTTGGTTTGAGCAAGGTTTGTTGCAAAAGTAAAAATAAAGGAAATTGTCTTTGCAGTAGGGTTTGAACCCGGTCTCTGGGAAGCTTGTAGAGAGGTGTGCCAAATGAGCCATTAGGTGCTCTTGTTGCTCTTTCTGCATCACATCTTAGTTAACCTTGGAGTTTGGAGTTTTGGTGCATTTGGTTAAATGAAATAGAATTAGGTTATTCCATCTTATTCTCCAAAACACCTCTTGGCCGCCCAAGCTCTCCATCTCCATAGCCTTGCCGAGTTCTTCATCCTTGCATCTCCTTGGGTTCGATCATCATCATTCCGGGTAAGTCTTCGTCTTCTTCATCTTCTCATTTGGGTGTTTGTTGGCGAATGTAAGAAAAAGGGGTTGTGTGTGTGTGTGTGTGTGCAACGGCCGAGAGGAGCGAGCCCCATCATCCCGGCACACACTCGCACGCCCCAGATCGGTCGAGCCACTGCCGCGACGCCCGATCGGTCGAGCCGACCCTGCCGCGACGCCCGGATCGGTCGAGCCACCCTGCCGCGACGCCCCGGATCGGCCGAGCCACCACCGCACGCGCCCGACGGTCGAGCGAGCCTCCGCCAGACGCCCGGACACTGCTCGCGGCGGCCTCGCCGTTCGCCCGCCAGCCAGATCGCGCCCGATCGCTCGCGCGCCCTCGCGCCGTGTCCGCTTGCCGAGCCGCTCGCCACCGCGCGCCGCTCGGACATTCGCCGCGCGCGCGCCCCTGCCGAAGTTGCTCGCCCGCGCGCGCGTCCTGCCGAGTTGCTCGCGCGCGCGCGCTTCGCCGACGCTTGCGCCACGCGCGCCTTCGTCGAGCGCCGCGCCTAGCGCGCGTGTCCTCGCTTGCGTGTGCGGTAGCGCGCAATACAGCGATGTCCGTGCGTGCCGTGCAATACAAGCGCAACCAGCGTGTCGTGTCGCTGCCCGTGCACATACAGCGCCAGCGCCACTTTGCTTGCCGAGCGACTTGCAGCCACCCCAAGCTCGTGTCGTCGCGCGCGTGAGTTCCCGAGCCGAGCTTGTCGTTCTATTGTTGTTTAGATATTTTAGATCACCGATTATTGTTGGTTTGCTAGGTTCCCGCCGCTAGCTCGGGATTGTCCCGCATGACTTAGGATTTGTGTGTAAAAGTCTTCCGACCAAGGTAAGGATTTCTTCACGGGGTTGTGTGGACCTCTGCGTATATTTTGTGATTGTTGTTTTGTATGCCTGTGTATGTTTACTAGCATGTTTAGCCTAGGTGCTCGCTTGCAATTCTGACCGCATGAACTCTTGTATTGTTCCTCATGTTAGCCCATGCTAGGTTGTTCTATTCTAGCATGTTCAATATCTGCTTCTTGCTTCGTAGTATCATGCTAGGTTCTTTGTATCCGATGAGCACGTATTGGACCGCATTGATTGAATCGTTATTATTGTTAAGGTTTAGAATTGAGGTAGATAGAATCATCCGGCCCGATGCATAAAGTATCTTGCATCTATGGCAAGGACGTTCGAGACAGTTCTCCGCCCTTGGACCCCGTGAGGATTAGCTATCCCAACCGGTAGGCCCCGCAATCTTGGGTGAGGGTGGCGGATCATAAATGCCCCAACGGTCGGGATGATGACTTGGCATTGCCTCGTCCCCTGCGAATGACACGTCCTCGGCGTGTTCGGCCAGAGCCCTTGATTGCCACTGTTAGGGCAAGGACCGCTTCTGGTGTAAGCCTACCACGACCGGTTCCTTAGCCTCAAAGTGCGGTGGTACAGGTGACATAGTTCACGTGTCCGTGTCTCACACCCCTATGTCGGTGACACCGATCCGTAGATTTAGTTAGGCATGGTGGTCGAACACGGGCAGCTTGCCACTAGACCCGGCACCCCCGAGTTTGCGGTGAGCATGCGGTGCGCGCTTACGCTCATTACACGCCGACCGGAGAGCTCCTCGGGATCTTGAGCCATTGCACCTTTCGTATCGACGATGATGGCAGTGAGGCCGGGACTTGTTCCCGTATAGTGCGTTTAGTGTGTTGTGGTATTTTCCTGACTAAGACCCCGAGATGGCATCCGAGGTCCAAGTGTGGACTTAGCTATGTGCTCCGCTCGTGTTTGTTCTCATAGCTTGCATACATTCTTCTAGATGATCATGTATATCGTATTGTACCCCGGTTGGGGATTCTTACTGGTAATTCGTTACTCACCCTTATTCTCGTGGTTTTCCACGGGTAATCAAGGCGGGAGACAGGATGGTCAAGGAGGAGCTATGATCATGGAACCCGCTTGTCATCTCCGATTATTTATTTTAATTATCATGACTCTTCACTTTTTATTATTTCCCTGAATGCATGTAGACGGGCACAGAGCCCCGGGATGTTTTCTTACGTTTATGGATTCCAAAGATATTGGTACTTGTGGATTGTTTTAATGGTTTAAATAAATCTCTGATCAGTGTGTGCTTTTAGAAATGTATGTTTTGGTTGTTGAATGTTTCCGTTTTTACTTGGAATCAAAAGGTATTTTTCTTAATGTCTTTTATTTTCACTACATGCATTGGGGTAAAGGCCCATTTAGAGCCCCTTTTGGTCGGGTCTTTACAAAGGTGCAACCTCATCCACAATCAAACAAAGGGGCCTTCAACTACAAAGGTGCAACAGACTTCCAAGCCAACACTCAAAACCTTAACCAACTAGGCCAAACACTCATAGGAGGCGAGAACAACCCTTACTGCAACTTCCAAAGACACCACTCACGAGTCCGCTTAACTAGACCAACAACCGCTTCCAAGCGACCAACAAACTTTTCCTCCTACTAGCACCACTACCACCAATTCCAAGACCAAGGAATAACCTAACAACTCCCAAGGAGAAACAGTCCTTACAAGCAGACATCGAAGGACAGAGAGCTTCATAACCGCTCATTGTCTTGCTCAAACTAGGCACAACATCCAACTCTCCCGAGGCAACAACAAGGGGTCCACCACAGATGGACCGCCAACCACGGGCAAGAGAAGACTCACCCCAAACAACAAATAAGGGCACTCTCAAACTCGGGAACAGGAGAGACATCCTACAGGGGCAAACCACTTACCCACGAACAAGGCTAACTCCTTGGCAACTCGAAAACCACACCTTGGCCAACATCAAGCACCAACTTGCCACCACACCGGAACCAAATCCGGACTCTACTCCAAACAAACTCTGGCTTGTTAGCCTACCAAAACTGCCAGCAACTCACCCGAGGCTACAAACTACCCGACTCTGGCTTGCCAACTAAACTCACTACCTGGGTCTGACTGAGCTCTGGTGAGGCTCTCCACAACTAGGGTTCTTCGGCAACCCTCGACACACACTGTCGCCTAACGGTCTAACAACCAACTACCTGAACAAACAACTCCTTTCCCAAAGATCACAACCACGCCGCTCGCTCCTCCAACCTCTCGAAACCAAAAAGACCGAAACGCTTGAATGTGTCATCCTCCTACTCAAAGCATCGGCCACAATGTAGCTTCCACCTAGGGTAAGGATTCCGAGCAACACCCTTAGCAACTACGGTCAGGAACTACGCGGCTTCACTACATCCACCATTCGTTCAGCACCATCTGAACACCAACCATGAACACAAGAGGTTCCACCAACCAAGCTTAGGGTCAACTTAACAAACTTGCCTAGGCAACAACCCAACTACGAGCACGGTATCCTTACAACCTCAACTAAAGCCTTACAACAACCACCTGGAGTCCAACTTCTCCAGGAACTGAGCACCAGTTCTCCAATGCAATCCCTACATGGTTCTGGAACTCTCGCCACCAGAACGAACTACACGAACACACTTGTGTGCACAACTCTCAACCTTCCTTCAGAGATCCAAGACTAACAGTGCTTTCCAAAAGGCAACACTAACTTCCGCGGGGATACAATCAACCAAAGGAACACCAAAAGTTCCATCTCCACACGATACTCGAAGCAGTGGCAACCTTGCTCTGCTAAAACATAACGATGCCAAACCGAACTTACTTTATACCAAGACTCTACCAAGTGCGCTTACACATAAGGCGTCCTACTCATCTCATAGGCATCCAACTCATCTCATAAGCATCCAACTCATCTCGAGAGCATCCAACTCATCTCACGGGCATCCAACTCATGGTTCCCCTGCTGGATCGAACACGCATCTACAATGCTCATTCAACTCGAGTTTAGGCACCCGAAGGTAGTGGACCGCACTACCAACCACAAAGATCTCTTGGCCTTAGCACTAGCGTGAGACTCACACGCACTAACACTTACCACCCGCCAACCTGTACTTACTCGACCCCAAGTAACATTTGGGAAGAGGCTCCAGCTCCTCTCGAACATCCTTTCACTTGTGGTCCTTCAACTACCACCGAACTAGCCCTCTTGCACGACCTAAACAAGTGCATTTTCCATAAATGGATCCAATGGCTAAAGAAGTGTCTTTGAACTCCGGACGGCATAGAACCATCTACTATGCCAAGCCAAACTCAAGCTGAACTGGACTTAGTGCCAAAGTGGCACACCAACCAACGCACCTCAAATGCTACTACTACCAAATCCACACAGAGGAAGTGAATCATTAAACAACAGGAGGCTCGCAAGGGGCAAAGATGACCCTTCATCCGCCTCAAGCCACTAACACGCGGCAACTTGCCAAACAATCGGGCGATCGTGGAGACTCTGCTAGACCACCTCTCACAAGGGATTTCCACCACCATCGATGAACCAAACAAAGACAGAACGGCACACCTCGGCCTTTGAGCAATGGGGCATCCCACACACGGATGCTAAACTCAAACTGGCCAACTACTTTACTACTATCGGTGGGACTTACTAAAACATCGAGCTCTACAGGCATCCATTTGCCAACACAGGCGTCTCCAACAACGCCAACAAACTCATCTGAATAAACCTGCTGATCATGCCCTCCCGAGAACCTCCGGGGCTACAAGAGCTCTTTGGGGAAAAATGCTGAAACAGACTCACACCGGGCTAATCGTGCCGGGACTCCTCACTACGCGCTACAAATCTGCGCTGGGTCTCCGCTCTCGATAGCTAAAGACTCGCCATCGATCTCTCATGGTTGGAGCACACTCTGCTCAAGGAGTCTCACTGAGGCGCCGCTAGCCTCTACCCCCTCCTCTAGGCAACTCAAGCTGCCGGGGGCCAAATCGGCATGCGGGCCTAACAACCACAGGACGCGGCCTCAACATCAACACGATCTGTCCAACTCCTCGGTCGGACATGCCAAGCGCCTGCTCCTGCGTGTGCGATCAACATCTTGGCGATCGCACGAAGCACCACCACCCTCTCACTAGGGGAAAAGCGACAGAATCGGGCCACAAATGGCCAACGGGAGTCTAAGCTCTACCTCCCTCTGGAACGATGTCCCAGGGCATCCGAATCTATCTGGATACCTCAACAAGCTGCTAAACAAACCGCTTTCGCATCGCGAAAGTTGGCATGATGGCTCACTAAGCCCAAACCAACAACGAGTCGAACACACGCTCACACCACCGCTCCACAACACTACACAAGGCATACACTAGATGAAAGGTATTGTAAATTCTTAACCCTTTTCAAAAAAAACAGTAACTTAGGCGTACCTGATGACTGTCGGAGTGCTGGTGATCATGGGAAAGACGACCTACAACAAAAAGGTCAGTCTACAAAGTCTATGACTCGAGCTCGATACCAATCAGAAAAGACTGACCCAAAAAGGGCACTAAATAGGCCTTTACCCCAATGCATGTATTAAAAGGAAAAGACATGATGAAAATAAAGTTTTCGGATTCCCATTAAATCAAAACATTCAAGATTCATTCAGAACAATAAAGTCTACCGAAACCTGTTCCTGTCTCCAAGCACCTGTTTCACAGACAAATACATTTCCAACGATTTACTCTCGATCGGAGATTTTATTAAAAACATTTAAAACATCCTCAAATTCAACAAGGCTGGAATCCACAAATAATTCGAGAAAAGTATCCTAGGGCTCAGTGCCTCTCACATGCATTCGGGGAAAAATAACGAAAAAGAGTCATAACATAAGAAAAGTCGAGACGACGACAGAAGTTCCCATGATCACAGCTCCTCCTTCACCATCCCGCCTCGCGCCATGGTTACCCGAAAGATAAGTAAGGGTGAGTAACGAATTACTCAAGAAGAATCCCCAACCGGGTACAATCGATGCACATGGTCATCTAGATGAGTGTATGCAAGCTATGAATATAAACACGCAGAATAGAGCACATAGCTTAAGTCCACACTTGGACCTCGGATGCCAACTCGTGGTCTTAGTCCGAATAATCCACACCACACAATACGCCCTATCACGAGAACCAAGTCTCGGCCTCGGCTGCTTTCATCGTCGACACGAAAGGTGCACTAGCTCAAGATCCCGAGGAGCTCTCCTGGCCGTATTGTGTAATGAGCGTAAGCATGCACCGCGTGCTCTTCGCAGACTATGGGGTGCCGGGTCTAGTGGCAAGCTGCCCATGTCCAATCCACCACGCCTAACTAAATCTCTCTGGATCGGTGTGTAACGACCTGTGTTTTCATCCCGGCCTTCGTGTATGCCCTAGGGGTATTTTAGTAATTTGGTCGGGCCGTCAGGACCGCTTATGTCTTTTTCGATTGCTAAAATTATTGGATGGATTTATGTAAGTTTTGAGGCTTTGTGGATGTGTTTGGGCATGGGGAGATGCAAAAGGAAAATGGTGTGTTAAAAGTGTGTTTGGTGGGTTTCAACCCGTGGTCCGAGAAAGTCGTGGGTGGTGTGGCCATTGAGCTATTGAGAGCTCTTGTTGCTCCTTCCGGGTCATTTTATGGTTAGCCTTGGGTTTTGGAGTTTTGTTGTATTTGGTTAAAAGAGAAAGGAAGCTAGGTTTGCATTTCTTCTCCAACACCTCTCTTTGCACACAAGCCGCCTTCCCCCACCAGCACAGATCCGCCCGCACCAGCAGATCCACCGTCGCCCAACCGGCCGAAAGCAAAGACGCCCACCGCACTGAAACGGCTGTCGCGCCCTGCCGCCTTGCCGCCGCCAGACGCCTCGACCAAACAATGCACGCAGATCCGGCCGAGGATCGCCAGATCGCTTGTCGCCGCCGTGTCGCAGCCGAGGGAAGCCATCGCCCGAGATCGCACGATGAGCCCGTCGCGCGCGCAGCCACCGTTCAGAATCTGCCGGCAAAGACGCCTGCAACGCGTCGGTCGGCCACCTGCGCTGCGTCGCACACCAGCCAGACCGCCCAGATCCGTCCACCGCACGCCCGACGCTTCGCTCGTACTCGGCCAGCTCGCCCAGCGCCCGCGCGCTTCGCCGCCCGTGTCGTGCTCCAGTACAGTGTCGCACACAGCAGCCAGCGCCTTCTGCGCTTCTGGCAGCTGCGCCGGCCACTTCCTGGCACTGCCACCCGCAAGAAGATTTCGGCCGCACGTCGTGCCGTGTGTGAGTGCCTGCCCCGAGCCGAGCCTCGCTTGTTTTATTATATTTTAGGGCTATGATGGTGATTTCTATTGTGTTTGTTAGGTTCTCGTTAGCTAGCTCGGGATCGATCGCAGCGTAGGATTTTGTGTGTAGTTGCCTCCCCAAGCCAAGGTAAGGATTTCTTCTTGGAGTTGTGTGGGCCTGCGCGTATATTTGTGATTGTTGTTTTGTATGCACCGTATGATTACTAGCATGTTTAGCCCTAGGTGCTCTGCTCGTATTCCTCGATCGCATGAACTCTTGTATTGTTTCTCATGTTAGCCCATGCTAGGTTGTTCCATTCTGGCATGTTCGATATCTCGCCTTGCTTCGTAGTACGATGCTAGGTTCCTTGTATCTGTTGAGCACGTATTGGATGCATTGATTGAATCGTTATTATTGTTAAGGTTTAGAATTCGGGTAGATAGCATCATCCGGCCCGATGCATAAAGTATCTTGCATCTATGGCAAGGACGATTGAGACAGTTCTCCGTCCTTGGACCCGTGAGGGATTAGCTATCCCAACCGGTAGGCCCCGCAATCTTGGGTGAGGGTGGTAGTCTAAGCGATGCCCCAACGGTCGGGATGATGACTTGGCAATGCCTAGTCCCCGGCAATGCGCACGCGTCCTCGGCGTGTTCGGCGGTAGCCCTGATTGCCACTGTTAAGGTAAGGACGGCTTCTGGTGTAAGCCTACCATGACCCGTTCCTTAGCCTCGGTGTGCGGTGAGTACAGTCCGACATAGTTCACGTGTCCGTGTCTCACACACCTATGTCGGTGACACCGATCCGCAGATTTAGTTAGGCGTGGTATCCGGATATGGGCGCCTTGCCCCTAGACCCGGCACCCCATAGTGCTGTAGAAGCACGCGGTGCATCCTTACGCTCATTACGGCGCACGGCCGGAGAGCTCCTCGGGATCTTGAGCTAGTGCACCTTTCGTATCGATGATGAGTCGGTGAGGCCGGACTTGTTCCCGTATAGCGCGTTTAGTGTGTTGTGGTGTTTCCTGACTAAGACCACGAGTTGGCATCCGAGGTCCAAGTGTGGACTTAAGCTATGTGCTCTATTCTCGTGTTTGTACTCATAGCTTGCATGCCATCTTCTAGATGATCATGTATATCGTATTGTACCCCTGGTTGGGGATTCTTCTTGAGTAATTCGTTACTCACCCTTATTCTGTGGTTTTCCACAGTAACCAAGCGCGCGAGACAGGATGGTGAAGGAGGAGCTGTGATCATGGAATCCTACTGTCATCTCTCGATTATTTTATTTTATCATGACTCTTGACTTTTGTTATTTCCCTGAATGCATGTAGACGGGCACAGAGCCCCGGGATGTTTTCTTACGTTTTATGGATTCCAGCATATTTGTACTTGTGGATTGTTTTAATGGTTTAAATAAATCTCACGATCGTGAGTATGCTTTTAGAAATGTATGTTTTGGTTGTTGAATATTTCTGTTTTTACTTGGGATCCGAAATGTATTTTTTTATAATGTCTTTTATTTTCACTACATGCATTGGGGTAAAGGCCCATTTAGAGCCCCTTTTTGGGTCGGGTCTTTACATTGGTATCGAGCTCGTAGTCATAGATTCAGGACCGACCTTTTGTTGTAGGTCATCCTTCCATGATCACCAAAGACTCAAGCGGTCATCAGTGCACGCCTAGGTTTATTGTTTTAGAAAGAAAAAAGGGTTAAGAATTTACAATACCTATCATCTTGTGTATGCCTTGTGTAGTGTTGTGGAGCGGAGACGAGCAGGTTCTGACTCGTTGTTGGTTTGGGCTTAGTGAGCCATCATGCCAACTTTTCATGATCTTGGCGGTTTGTTTAGCGACTTGTTGAGGTATCCAGATAGATTCGGATGCCCAGGGACATCGTTCTGAGGGAGGCGAGCTTAGACTCCGTTGGCCATTTGTGGCCCGATTCTTTGCTTTTCCCCTAGTGAGAGGGTGGTGGTGCTTCGTGCGGTCGCCAAGATATGTTGATCGCACCCGCAGGAGCAGGCGCTTGGCATGTCGGACCGAGGAGTTGGACCGATCGTGTTGATGTTGAGGCGCGTCCGGGGTTGTTAGGCCCGCATGCCGATTTGGCCCCGCAGCTTGAGTTGCCTAGAGGAGGGTAGAGGCTAGCGGCGCCTCAGTGAGACTTCTTGAGCGAGTGTGCTCCAGCCATGAGAGATTTGATGGCGAGTCTTTAGCTATCGAGAGAGGAGAGACCCGTGCGCGATTTGTAGCGCGTGGTGAGGAGTCCCGAGCACGAATAGCCCAACCGACGAGTTTGTTTTAGCATTTTTCCCCAAGAGCTCTTGTAGCCCCCGGGTTCCTGGAGGGCATGATCGTGAGTTTTTTTTAGATGAGTTTGTTGGCGTTGATGGAGACGCCTGTGTTGGCAAATGGATGCCTGTAGAGCTCGATGTTTTAGTAAGTCCTCTCGCTAGTAGTAAAGTAGTTGGCCGAGTTTGAGTTTAGCATCCGTGTGTGGGATGCCTGCTGCTCGCAGGCCGAGGTGTGCCGTTCTGTCTTTGTTTGGTTCATCGGATGGTGGTGGAAGTCCCTTGTGAGAGGTGGACTAGCGAGTCTCCACCACGCCCGATTGTTTGGCAAGTTGCCGTGTTAGTGGCTTGAGGCGGATGAAGGGTCATCTTTGCCCCCTTGCGAGCTCTTCTTTGTTGTTTAACACCCGACTTCCTCGGATGTGGATTTGGTAGTAGTAGCACTTGAGGTGCATTGGTTGGTGTGCCACTTTGGCACTAAGTCCGTTCGAGCTTGAGTTTGGCTTGGGCATAGCGGATGGTTCTATGCCGTTCGGAGTTCAGCGTACTCCTTTAGCCTTGGATCTGTTTATGGCAGTTGCACCCGTTTAGGTCGTGCCAGAGGGCTAGTTCAGTGGTGGTCGATGGACTACAAGCGAAAGATGCTCGAGAGGAGCCGGAGCCTCTTCCCAGTGTTTCTGGAGGTTGAGTAGGTCAGCAGGTTGCCGGTTGGTAAATATTGGTGCGCGTGAGTCTCGCGCTAGTGTTAAGGCCAAGAGATTTTCCTTGTGGTTGGTAGTGCGGTCAACTACCTTCGAGTGCCTAAATCTGAGGAGAGTTGAGCATTGTAGATGCGAATTTGGTCCAGCTGAGGGACCATGAGTTGGATGCTTATCAGATGAGCTGGATGCCTATGAGGCGAGTTGGATGCTTTTGAGGCAAGATGAGCAGATGCCTTGCGAGAGGTTTTGGATGCCTTAGGGGTAAGCACCCTTGGTTGAGGCTTGGTACAAAGTAAGTTTGGTTTGGCATGATTATGCTTTGGTAGAGCAAGGTGGCCTCAGCTTCGAGTATCGTGTGGAGATGGAACTTTTGGTGTTCCTTGGACTGTTTGTACCTCTGCCAGGAGCTAGTGTTGCTTTTTGGGAAAAGCGCTTGTTAGTCTTGGATCTCTAAAGGAAGGCTGAGAGTTGTGCACACAAGTGTGTTTTGTGTGGTTCGTTCCGTGGCGAGAGTTTCCTGATCCATGTAGGGTTTGCTTTGGGGATCTAGTGCTCGGTTCTGGAGAGTTGGACTCGGATGGATGTTGTAAGGCTTTGGTTGAGGTGGTAAGGATACCGTGCTCGTGGTATCAAGTTGTTGCTTAGGCAAGATTTGTTAAGTTGGACCTAAGCTTGGTTGGTGGATCTTTTGTTGATCGTTGGTTGGAGTTCGATTTGGAAACCGAACAAGAGCGATGGTAGCTAAGCCGCGCGTGGTTTCGATCGTCGTCATGGTGAGAGAGTTGTTCGGATCCTTCCTTGGATAGGAGTTATGTTGTGGTTAATGTCCGAGAGTAGGAAGATGACGCTTTACAGAGCGTTCGGGTCCCCAAGGTTCCCAAGGTGTTGGAGTTGGCCAACATGGTTGGGATCTTGGCAATTGGAGTTGTTTGTTCAGCAAGTTTATCTGTTAGATCGTATGCTTGGCGGTGTGTGTGTGTCGAGGGTGGCCGAAGAACCCTAGGTTGTGGAGAGCCTCTCGAGCTCGGTCGAGCCCAACTAGTGAGTTTGAGTTGGCTAGCCGGAGGCGTGTAGTTTGTAGCCTCGGTGGAGTTGCTAGCAGTCTTGGTAGACTAGCAAGCTAGTGTTTATTTGGAGTAAAGTCCGGAGTGGTTTCGGTGTGGTGGCAAGTTGATGCTTGGTGTTGACCAATGTGTGGATTGGAGTTGTTAGAGTTTAGTTTTGCTCGTGGGGGCGAGTGGTTTGTACCATGTTGGTTGTTTTTCCTGTTTCCGGGATGTTGAGTTGCCCCGTTTGGAATTTGGAGGTTCAATCTGAGATGGACCCTTGTTGCGCCCTGTGAGATTAGATGTTGTTGCTCTGGGTGGAGCAAGGCGGTGAGCGTATGTGGAGTTCTCTGTCCGTTGGTTGTCTACTTGTAAGAGCCGTTTCCTTCGGGAGTTGTCGTTTACTCCTTGGTCTTGGAGTTAATGGTGGAAGCGCTAGCTTGAAGGAAAAGTTTGTTGGTTTTGCTTGGAAGTAGTCGTTTGTCCATTAAGCGGATTCTTGGATGGTGTTCTAGAGGCCGCATAAAGGTTGTTCGCCTCTTGTGAGTGTTTGGCCAAGATTTGGTCCGTTTGTTGTTTTGAGAGCTAGTTCGGTTCTAGCCGGAGGGCGTTGCCTAAAGGTCTTGTTCCTAGTCGAGTAAGTTTTGGGAGTTGACCCCTCCCTCAGATTGAGCAAGTCTTTGTTTGTTTCGGTTTGGTGGTCCGATTGGTTGAGTTTTCTCTTGGGTGTTGCTTCCAAGAGAGTTGGTTCTTGTTGCCTTGGGTTTGAGCAAGTCGTGACGTGTGTGGAGTTCACGCCCTTCCGGAGTTTGCTTGCCGGAAGTCGTTTTCCGTTTGGCGAGTCAACTTAGCTCCTGAGTTGTGTAGTCGATCGAGGGTAAGCGCGATGGGATCAGCCAATGAGAGGGTCCTCGCTTTGTGTTGTTAGCAAGCAAGAGTTGTTTGTTCCCGCAAGGGCGAGGCCACCAAGAAGAGTTGAGTTGTTCTGGCAAGTTGTTGGTTCTTTGGGGATTGCGATTTCCTTTCCCTCTAGCCTCTGTGGTGGTTGAGTTGCTCCTTGGATCACGAGCCTCGAGTGATAGCTTGCGAGGTAGTCTTGCGGATTCGTGTGGCCCGGGATCCGTAAGCTTTGAGGTTGTCGTTATCCGTTTTCCTTGTGAGGTTTTGGGAGTGGAGCTTACGTTTGGAAGATGAGTTAGGCTTAGGCTTAAAGGGAAGTCCTTGAGTAGCCGCTTGGATTTTAAGAGTTGAGTAGTAGCTTGGAGGCGGCGTTGCTCGTTATAAGTTTGGGTTGAGTTCTGCGAGAGCAAGCCCTTCTCGGGCTTTGTTCCTAGTTGTTGTGAGTTCCCGGTTGGCGTTAGTAGAGCCGCGTTTGAGTGAGTTGGCACAGAGAGGTGCCGTGGCATTGGTTGGTAAGTCGTTGAGCCGCTTTCCTCAAGGTGTTGTGTCGCAGATAGTCGCGTGATGGTTTAGTCCTTGCTTCCCGAGTTTTCCTTGAGAGGAATGTTGGATGTTCCTTGCCTGGCGATTTTCTCCTTAAGATGGTTGCTTAAGTGTTGTGGTCGTGTTCTAGTTGGAGAAGTTGTCTTTTTGGATCAGTCGCCATTGGTGGTGGTTCGTTTGTATCTCGTTAAGGTCAGAGTCAAGGTTTGAGGTTTGTTGGTCTTTTGTGAAGTAAGAGTAGGCCGTTTAGTTTTGGAATCTGGAAGGTTCATTGTTTGGCCAGATTTGTTGTAGGGTTGAGTTTGTTTGTTGTCACCAGTGTGCCGTTGTTTTTTTTTATGTAGCGATGTTGGGGCGGCATGTGCCGGACCCATTGTTCATTGTGGACTTTGAGCCCTTGCAGTGATTGAGGGTTTGGGCTTCGAGGAGAAGCCTATGAGTATTCTGGTCTTGAGTCGAAGACGTTGCGTAGAAGTGAGATCCGTTGGTAAAAGTTTAGTGAAGGAGTCCGAGT
Source organism: Sicyos edulis (assembly GCA_036507275.1). NCBI lineage: Eukaryota > Viridiplantae > Streptophyta > Magnoliopsida > Cucurbitales > Cucurbitaceae > Sicyos > Sicyos edulis. The sequence continues at coordinate 16,736,760 of CM071851.1, forward strand.
TCGGAGGAGGCCGCTCGTGAGCGGGAAGGGGCGGGATGAGAATGCGATATCTGTGTTGTTTCAGTCTTAAGGACTTTCGAGGAAAAGTCATAAAAAGGAGGAATATTGTAACGACCAGGTTTTCATCCCGGCCTTCGGTATGCCCTAGGGGTATTTTAGTAATTTGGTCGGGCCGTCAGGACCGTTTATATCTTTTTCGAGTTGCTAAAATTATTGGATGGATTTATGTAAGTTTTGAGGCTTTGTGGATGTGTTTGGGCATGGGGAGATGCAAAGGAAAATGGTGTGTTAAAAGTGTGTTTGGTGGGTTTCAACCCGGTGGTCCGAGAAGTCGGTGGGTGGTGTGGCCGGTTGAGCTATTGAGAGCTCTTGTTGCTCCTTCCGGTCATTTTATGGTTAGCCTTGGGTTTTGGAGTTTTGTTGTATTTGGTTAAAAGAGAAAGGAAGCTAGGTTTGCATTTCTTCTCAACACCTCTCTTTGCCGCACAAGCCGACTTCCCGAAACAAAGAGATCCGCCCGGCACCAGCAGATCCACCGTCGCCCAACCGGCCGAAAGCGGACGCCCGGCCCGCACTGAAGCGGCTGTCGCGGCCACTGCCTTGCCGCCGCGAGACGCCCTCGACCAACGCCGCACGAGATCCGGCCGAGGATCAGCGAGATCGCTTATCGCCGCGCCAGGTCGCGGCCGAGGAAGCCATCGCCCGATCGCACGATGAGCCCGTCGCGCGCGCCAGGCGGCCGTTCGAATCTGCCGGCGGCAGACGCCCGAAAACGTCGGTCAGCCACCTGCCGCCGTCGCACACCAAGCCGCCAGATCCGTCCACCGCACGCCCGACGCTCGCTCGTACTCGGCCGCTTCGCCAGCGCCAGCGCGCCGCCGCCCGTCCGTGCTCAGAAGCGTGTCGCCCAAGCGCGCAAGCCCAGCGCCAGCGCTGCCAGCGCCCGGCCAGCCCGCACCACTACTGCCAGCAAGAAGATTTCACCGCGCGTCGTCGTGCGTGTGTGAGTGCCCTGAGCCGAGCTCCGCTTGTTTTATTATATTTTAGGGCTATGATGGTGATTTCTATTGTGTTTGTTAGGTTCTCGTTAGCTAGCTCGGGATCGATCGGCGTAGGATTTTGTGTGTAGTTGCCTCCCGGCCAAGGTAAGGATTTCTTCACCGGAGTTGTGTGGGCCTGCGGTATATTTGTGATTGTTGTTTTGTATGCACGTATGATTACTAGCATGTTTAGCCCTAGGTGCTCTGTTACGTATTCTGATGGCATGAACTCTTGTATTGTTTCTCATGTTAGCCCATGCTAGGTTGTTCCATTCTCGCATGTTCGATATCTGTCTTTGCTTCGTAGTACCATGCTAGGTTCCTTGTATCTCATTGAGCACGTATTGGACCGCATTGATTGAATCGTTATTATTGTTAAGGTTTAGAATTCGGGTAGATAGCATCATCCGGCCCGATGCATAAAGTATCTTGCATCTATGGCAAGGACGATTGAGACAGATTCTCCGATCCTTGGACCCCGTGAGGGATTAGCTATCCCAACCGGTAGGCCCCGCAATCTTGGGTGAGGTGGTAGTCTAAGCGATGCCCCAACGGTCGGGATGATGACTTGGCAATGCCTAGTCCCGGCGGCCAAACGCGTCCTCGGCGTGTTCGGCGGTAGCCCTGATTGCCACTGTTAAGGTAAGGCGGCTTCTGGGTGTAAGCCTACCATGACCCGTTCCTTAGCCTCAAAGTGTGCGGTGAGTACAGGTGACATAGTTCACGTGTCCGTGTCTCACACCCCTATGTCGGTGACACCGATCCGGAGATTTAGTTAGGCGTGGTATCCGGATATGGGCAGCTTGCCACTAGACCCGGCACCCCCCCCATAGTCTGTAGAAGCACGCGGTGCATCCTTACGCTCATTACTGGCCCGACCAGAGAGCTCCTCGGGATCTTGAGCTAGTGCACCTTTCGTATCGGCGATGAGTCGGTGAGGCCGAGACTTGTTCCCGTATAGCGCGTTTAGTGTGTTGTGGTGTTTCCGGACTAAGACCCTGAGTTGGCATCCGAGGTCCAAGTGTGGACTTAAGCTATGTGCTCTATTCTGTGTTTGTACTCATAGCTTGCATGCCATCTTCTAGATGATCATGTATATCGTATTGTACCCCGGTTGGGGATTCTTACTGAGTAATTCGTTACTCACCCTTATTCTGTGGTTTTCCACAGGTAACCAAGGCGCGAGACAGGATGGCTGAAGGAGGAGCTGTGATCATGGAATCCTGCTGTCATCTCTGATTATTTTATTTTATCATGACTCTTGACTTTTGTTATTTCCCCTGAATGCATGTAGACGGGCACAGAGCCCCAGGATGTTTTCTTACGTTTTATGGATTCCAGCATATTTGTACTTGTGGATTGTTTTAATGGTTTAAATAAATCTCTGATCAGAGTATGCTTTTAGAAATGTATGTTTTGGTTGTTGAATATTTCTGTTTTTACTTGGGATCCGAAATGTATTTTTTTTTATAATGTCTTTTATTTTCACTACATGCATTGGGGTAAAGGCCCATTTAGAGCCCCTTTTTGGGTCGGGTCTTTACAGGTGTCACTGACATAGGGGTGTGAGACCTGGACACGTGAACTATGTCAGCCTGAACCACCGCACCTGAGGCTAAGGAACCGGTCGTGGTAGGCTTACACCAGGAAGCGGTCCTTGCCCTAACAGTGGCAATCAAGAGGCTACGGCCGAACACGCCGAGGACGTGCCGATTGTCGAGGACAAGGCAATGCCAAGTCATCATCCCGACCGTTGGGGCATATTACGATCGCCACCCTCACCCAAGATTGCGGGGCCTACCGGTCGGGTTAGCTAAACCCTAACGGGGTCGGGGACGGAGAACTGTCTCGGCGTCCACGCCATGGATGCAAGATACTTTATGCATCGGGCCGGATGATGCTACCTACCTACACTTTAACCTATCATATCAATAACATACAATCCAATACAATCCAAAACGTGCTCATGAGATACAACGAACCTAGCATGGTACTACGAAGCAAGAGCAGATATGAGCATGCTAGAACGGAACAACCTAGCATGGGCTAACATGAGAGAACAACATACGAAGTCATGCTAGTCGAGAATTCGAGCGAGCACCTAAACTATACATGCGATAATCACCAACAAACATACAAACAACAATCACATAGAACATCGCGAGGTCCACACAACTCCGGTAAGAGATCCTTACAGCCGGGAGGCAACTACACACAAAAATCCTAAGCTGCGATCGATCCAGCCGCCAGCTAACGAACCTAACAAACACAATAATAATCACAATCCATAGGCCTAAACATAATAAAATAAACAAGGCTTGGCTCAAGAGCAACTCACGCGCGCGGCGGACACACGGACGGGCGCGACGCGCATGGCGAGGCTGCTGATGGGCGCTGATGGGCGGCGGGTGGCGCGGCCGGCGTTGAGCAGCGCGCAGTGGCGCGCAGGCTGGCGCACGCGCTGCGCGTGCGATGGCGGCTTGGCGCGGCGCAGCGCACGGGCGCGACAAGCTGAAGCGGACGGACACGCGCGCGGGCGCGCTGCGGCAACGGGCGCCTTGGTGTGGTGACGAGCGTCTGGGCGCGCGATCTCTTCTTCTGCAGATGGCTCGGCAGTGCATCTCTTTGGGCTGCGGCGGGGTGTCTGGCGTCTCTTGGCCGCGACAGGGCTGTCTGCGTCGGCTCGCTCGGCCGCCGCGAGCGACAGCTACTCGATGGCACTGCGGGGCGATGGAGCTGGGCGACTCGGGCGATCTGGGCTTCTTCTTTGAAGCGTCTGGGCGGCTGGGCTTGCTCTTTGGGCAGATCTGGGCATCTTTGGACAGACTGCTACAAACACACACACACACAAGCTCTTCTCCTTACCTTCGGCCAACAAGAACACCCAATCGAGAAGATGAAGAGGATGAAGACTTACCCGAATGATGATGAACGATCCAAGGAGGCTGCAAGGATGAAGAATCGGCAAGGAGAGCTTGGGAGAAAGCTTGGGCGGCCACAACTCTTTTGGAGAAGAAAACACAACAAACCTAATTTCTATTTCATTTAACCAAATGCACCAAACACCAAAGATCCAAGGTTAACTAAGATGTGATGCGAGAAGAGCAACAAGAGCACCTAATGGCTCAATTGGCACACATCTCTACAAGCTTCCCGGAGACCCGGGTTCAAACCCAGTGCAAAGACAAATACCTTTATTTTTACTTTTGCATCTACCCATGCTCAAACCAAACCACAAAGCCTCAAAACCTTCATAAAACCATCCAATAATTTTAGCAACCGAAAAAGACATAAACGCCCCCGACGGCCCGACCAAATTACTAAAATACCCCTAGGGCATACCCGAAGATCGGGGCGAAAAACAGGGCGTTACGAAGCATTTCGGGATAATGCAACCTCATCTCGTCTTCCGCTCCCCAAGTGGCTTCCTCGAACAACGACTCTTCCATCAACCTTTACCAAACGAATCTCGCGATTACGCAACGTCTTGGTCTCAAAGGCAAGGATCCTCACCGCTTTCTCCTCGAAGCTCAAATCCTCATTCACCGTGCAAAGGCTCAAAGTCCACAATGTGCGACGGGTCCGGCACATCTTGCCTCAACATCGATACATGAAAAACACTATGCACCGATAGTGACGGAGGTAGGGCTAACCGGTAAGCAACTCTACCAATCCTCTCTAAGATCTCGAAAGGACCAACAAAACGGGGACACAACTTCCCACGCTTGCCAAACCTCAAAACGCCTCGCATCGGAGCAACCTTAAGGAATACATGCTGGCCAACCTCAAACTCCAAATCCCGGCGCCGAACATCGGCGTAACTCTTCTGCTGCTCTGAAATGTCAACATACGAGCTCTAATCTTACTCCTGCACCGCACCATTGGTCAAGCTGCGATAACTCGGGACCCAAAACACGCCTATCACCAACCTCTTCCCATAACACGGGGGACCGACAACGCTTACCATACAAAGCCTCGAATGGAGCCATCTGAATCGACGATCGATAATCTGTTGCTATAGGCGAACTCCATTAAGTACTGAATCTCGGTCCCAATCGCACAGGAAATCCAACACACAAGCCCTCAACATATCCTCGAGAATCGATTCACTCTCTCGATCGACCATCCGTCTGAGGGTGAAAAGTCATCTTTGGCGCACTCTGTGCCCAAACCCTTCTCGGAGCACTCTCCGAAACGAGAAGTGAACCGCGAGTCACGGTCGGACACAATCCTCACGGGCACACCATGGTAACGGATGATCTGCTCCAAAAACAATTGCGCCTTTGCTCCACGATATAAGTGTCTCTACCGGGGATGAAGTGTGCGCTCTTAGTCAAACGGTCGACTATCACCCAAATCTGAGAGAACTTCCTCGAGTCCTTGGCAAACCAGAGATAAAGTCCATGGAGATCTCTTCCCATTTCCACTGGGGCACACACGGTGGCTGCAACAAACCAGTAGGCCTCTGCAGGGTGCCTTTACTTGGCCGACAAGTGGGACACCTACGACAAACTCTGCCACATCTCTCTTCATTCCTATCCACCGGAAGGTCTGCTTAAGGTCTGATACATCTTGGTACCCCGGGGTGCCAAACAAATGGGGAATCAGGGCCTCGAGAGCAACTCTGCTCGCAATCTGCAATGCCCGAACACACAAACCGCCCCTATAAGTCAACCCACATGTCGGTGAATATACAAAGTCAAAGTCTCCAAATCGGCACTAACTCTATCAACCAATCTCTTAAGTGCGGGTCACCCAACTGGCTGTCTATAATCCGCCGCTAATCGGCGGCGGCGGCGTCAAATCGAGCTACCCTAGCGGTGACCTCTCCCAACAACACTGCGCAACCTCGGCTCGCTCGAACTCTTTTTCGCAATCTAGGTGGGAAATCAACAACGTCGCGAGTGCGGCGTCTTTCTACTCAAAGCATCGGCCACTACATTGGCTTTACCGGATGGTACAAAATCTCGCGATCATAATCCTTTACCAACTCCAACCATCTCCTCTCGCTCATATTCAACTCCTTTTGAGTAAACAGATACTTGAGGCTCGTGATCGGTAAACATCTCGAATCCGCTCGCCATACGGTGTAATGCCTCCAAATCTTGGTCACGAACACCACTGCGCCAACTCCATATCATGAGTCGGGTAGTTCTGCTCATACGGCTTGGTGACGGGAAGCATAGGCAATGACCTTCCGTCTTTGCATCAACACACAACCTAATCCAAACTTGGAAGCGTCATCAGAGACCACGAAACCACTGTCCCTCCGGGATCGCCAACACCAGTCTTGAAGTCAAAGCGTGCTTGAGCCGGCAAAGCTCTCATCACACTCTTTGTCCCAAACAAACTCGACACCCTTCCTCGTCAAAGAGTGAGGGGCGAGGCTATAGCGAAAAAAGTCCTTGACGAACCGGACGGTAGTACCTGCCAAACCCGTAAAGTCTGCGTATCTTGGCAATGAAGTCGGCTTGGCCCAAGAACTCACGGCCTCAATCTTCGCGGGGTCCACGGCTACACCATCTCTCGAAACCACGTGGCCTAGGAAGGCCACTGTTCCAACCAAAACTCACACTTGGAAAACTTCGCATAAAGTGGTTTTCCCTCAAAGTGCCAAAACTCGTCTCAAATGCTCGCATGGTCTTCTTTAGACCTCGAATAAATCGAAATATCGTCAATGAACACGATGTGACGGTCGTCCAAAAATGATTTGAACACCCTATCCATCATGTCCATGAACGCGGGTGTGGGGCATTGGTCAATCCAAACGACATGACCACAAACTCATAGTGACCATATCTAGACACGAAAGTTGTCTTAGGAATGTCGACATCCTTGATCCGATGAATCGATGGTAACCGGATCTCGGATCTATCTTGGAGAACACGGAAGCTCCTTGAAGCCGATCGAACAAATCGTCAATACGGGGGCAACGGATACTTATTCTTCATCACACCTTATTAAGCTCGCGATAATCAATACATAAGCGCATAGAACCATCCTTCTTTTTCACAAACAGAATCGTGCTCCCCACGGGGACACACTCGGACGGATGAACCCTCGATCAAGCATCTCCTGCAAATGAATCTTGATTCCTTTAGCTCACCGTGGCGCCATGCGATCACGGAGCCTTCGAGATAGGGAGGGTCCTGCTCGAGCTCAATAGTGAAGTCAACCTCTCTCTTCGGGGCAACCCCAGAACTCCTCAGAAACACATCCGCGAACTCTGCACGACGGCAGGCACTGATCAACGATCGGCAAGGGCGGCTCTCCTGAACAACTTGGCGGGTAACCCCAAGCTCCATGAGCTAGCAAGCGACGAGCTTTCACGGTGACACCATCGGCGGGCAAACTCCACCACGGACTCCACGAAACTTAAAGTCTGGGCGACTGGCGGCTTTGAACACTACTTCTTTCCGGTGGCGGTCAATCAACGCGTGGTTAGCATCTAACCACTCCATACCAAGAATCACATCAAAACCGCTCATAGGCGGAACTATGAGCGTAGCCTACAAGCAACTCTCCGGATATCTCGATCCGGCCATCCCTAATCTTATCTCTAGCCAACATATTAACTCCCGAAGGAGTTGCAACAGCCAACTCAAAACCTAGAGGCTCTAACCTTAACTTAGCATGCTCAAAGCAAAACACGGATACAAATGAATCGTAGAACCGAATCAAACAAGACAAATGCGCGGTGATCTAAAACAAGAAGCGTACACCTTGCCACGGCATCATCCGTCGCTCGGCCTCTGACGGTCGTAGCAAACACTCGACCTGCTGCTGCCGCTACGTTTGAGTGGTGCCATAGTGGGTGATCGCAAAAACGGGCCGTGTGCCCCTCCTTTCCACAGCGAAAACATAATCAGGGTCCAATCTGACAAGCTCCTGCGTGGACTTTCCCACAGGTAGCACATGCGGGAACCTGCCTGGGTACTGTAAGAACCCGACCCAAAACATGGTCCTAAACACGGATCTTACTCGGCATGCAAGTTAAATATGATAACAAGCGGTTTAGAGCTTACATTTAAAAATCTTTCAAAACATATGAGAAGGGGGAGCCCTTAAAACATAACCAACAATTTAAGTTTAAACAATCCAACAAAGTAAAACATCCTGGCGATGTTTAATAAAATGTACAATACAATTTAAGCAACGTTTTAAACAATGTTCCCCTAGGACTCTGTCCATCTACATGCTTGAATAAACAATGCAATAATAAAAGACAGAGTGTCGGCGGTTCCCCATGATCAATCGGCTCCTCCGCTAGCCCTCCCGGTGTTGTCCCGAGTTACCCGAAAGATAAATAAGGGTGAGTATAAACATACTCGGTAAGAATCCCCAACCGGGGTACAATACGATACATCAGTCTTCTAGCACCTCAATATGCAAGCAAACGACTACCAACACGCATCATAGCTCAACGAGCTCATAACACAAGATCTGGAAACATCGGAAGTCTCTTACTTCCGGAATCATCTAAGTCTCCTACTTCCGGCCTAATGATTGGTTCTCATAACCAATCCCGGGACATCTCCGAGGGTCTTTCTCCTCGGCCAATTGATCACTCAAAACCGATCCCAAGATGTCCGACACACCTCGGGTCTTTCTCCTCGACCACTTGATTAGTTCAAAAGCCAATCCCAATGGGTGTCCTCAAGGGCCTCCTTGCCCTCGCTAACAATCTGGACTATCGGGAGAGTACCCGAAGTCCGGCTCTAAACTGGAAGGAACTGGTGTACTCACGAACATTAGCCCGGGGGAGCTCTCCGAACAGGCTACTACTAACGCGTGTCGCGCGCGCACACCGCATGCTCTTCTGCAACCGGCGTAAATGCGGGGCCTAAGGGCAAACTACGCGCGGGCAGTACGCATGCCTAAGACTTCGGAAACGGTGTCACTCGAACACGATGAGTGCGAGGCCCTCGGCACTCATCCATGCGCGCTGTACCACCGACACGAAGCTAAGAACCGCCAAGGCGGGCTTGCACCGTTGGCAGGGTTCCGCTCTAGCAGGCTACAAACTAGGCTTATGCCGATGTGGTAGCTACATCCACATCGGCTGCCGGGGGGAAGCAATGTACGTTATGCTTCGCTCTACTCCCGACCGGTGGGGACAAAGTACGTTATGTCCGCTCTCAGCCTCTGGATGATGACAAACCCTACTACTCTATCCAAGAATACCGAGTAAATCAATGATTCTGGCTAGCAAGCAAAGACCGACATCAATCACGTTTACCTAGCATGATACTACAACTTAAACAGAATCACAAGCATGCCGGAAGAACAAACCTAGCATGGCACTAACATGTAAAATCAACAAACATGCTAGCAAGAGATCAAACAAAGCCGCCTATCACTATCATGCTCATAACAATCAAAGAAACATACAAGGCACAAACGAGACATATCGCGGGGTCCACACAACCACGGTAAGAAATCCTTACAGGACAAGCGAGAAAATAATCACAAATCAACCAAGCAATCCTCGAGCCTCTAATCGAACCCAAACAACCTAAACATAAAATAAAGCAAAATTTCAAATCAAATACATAAAACAGCCCAAATAAATCCCTAAACAAAGACCAACAAATCGGGGCCCAACGAAGAAAAGACTCGGAAATACCATCCGAGAAGCCACAAGGCTCGGGCAACCAAAGACACAACAGCGGTGTTTGGGCGCAGAAGCAGTGGTGGGCCAAGCCTGGCACAGCGCTGGGCACTTTGGGCGCAGGCGGCGGCCCGGCGCGCAGCAGCCTGGCGCCAGGGGCGAGAGCAAGCGCGCGACGCGCGAGCTCGAGCTCGGTGGCGACGACACACGCAGCGCTTAGCGAAGACGGCAGCGCGCGCGCGCGCGCGCGGCGACGCGATGGGCTCGGGGCGCTCGGGAAGGCACGACGACCTCTGAGGGCAAGCGACTTCGGTGCGGCGGGGGCTCGGGCGACTCGACACGGACTGGGCGACACGGAGACGGCTTTGGGCGATGCCGATCTGGGCTCGGCGCGACCTAGGCGACACGGAGACGGCTCGGCGCGGCGCGACTCTGTGCTTTCGGCGCGACTAGGGCGAGGGCGATGCGATCGGCGCGGGGGGTGGCTCGGCACACGCGCGGGCATGGGCGACTGGGCGGCTTTGGTGCGGCGCGCGGCTCGGTGAGACATGGTGCGACTAGGGTTTGGGCATGGTGCGGCTAGGGGTTTGCTCGGCGGAGGAGAGAGAAAAGGGAGAGAAAAGGAATTTTGGGGATTTTGGAAAATAAAGGGAAAAATAAAAGGAAAAAGGGAATTAAAAGGAAAAATGGGATTTTATCCTCCTTTCCATCCTTAACCAATTTAATTAAGCCTTAAAGTCCTTAAATCCCACTTCCGCTTCCTCCTTCGAGACCCAGTGAAGCAACCTTTTCCAAACAATAACTCTCACTTAAAACAAACTCCCAAATCATCTCTAAGGGTGCAGGCTCGAATCCCAAAGGAAACACCCAAACAAAGATCACTTTGCCCAAAACCCAAATCACAACCGAACTCCCAAACGAATAGCCCAAACATCTCGGGACTCGCACCACCAACATACAAGCCTCAACAAAGCGGGAGCTGCCTCGAAACCACCGAAAATCCACAAATCCTGCCCGGGAGCAAAAGACCAAAATACCCCTAAGGGTCAAAAGCAGCTCTAACGGCCCAACCGAACCACTCGAATCAACCAGGAAGCACCTCGAGAACTGGAATAGAAAATCGGGCCGTTACAATACTCCCTCCTTTTAAGACTTTCGTCCTCGAAAGTCCTAAAACGAAACAGCTCTAGGAAAACTCCAATGTTTCCTAGCCAACAGAACTTCTCGGCCAAAACAACACTAACCCTTCTCTGAAAACCAAACCCTCTTGGGTTCTCAAAGGCTCAAAGGCACAATGCTCTCCAGCATCTCAACTAAGAGACGAGGAACACAAAACTTGCACTGCTGTCAACGACGGGGCAAAGCTAACCACTGCTCCAATCCGCTCAAGGATCTCAAAAGCCCTACAAACTTGGCGCTCAGCCAAAACCCCGCTAAACCAACACGGAACACCTCTCAACGGTGTTACTCTCGACAAGAACCGCGCACTCGGCACAAGCTCCAAAACTCAACGCCACGCCTTTGGCGTAACTTCTCTGAATGCCCTGGCAACCGATAACAAATCGCCTCAACACAACGCCAAGTGGCCAAACAATCAACCTCTCGGGTTCCGAGAAAACCAAACGGCCTACTCCTTCTTCACAAGAGACCAAATAACCACAAGGCTTGCCTAAAGCCTTAACGAAAAACAATCGAACCACCAATCGCGATTGATCCAAAAGGCAAACTTTTTCCCACTAGCACAAGTTGAAACTCAGCTCGGCCAACCCTAAATGGCCAAAAACCGAGCACAGCTCCACTCGGCCAAGCCAACAAGCTGGAGCCTCACAACGGCCGAACACAAACTTTTCCATGCAAACCTACTAGCAATCGGCCAAAAAGAACATTGCCGGGCAAGGAAACACCAAACATTCCTCTCATGGAAAATCTCGCGAAGAAGGACCAAACCCTCACAGGCTACCAAAGCAACTCACAACAACTTGAGGAAAACAGCCCAAAGGCTAACCAACCAATGCCACGGCACCTCTGTGCCAACACACTCAAGCGAGGCTCAACTATTTGCCAACTCCGAAAGCTCAACAACTAGAAACAAAGCCCGAAAAGGCCTTGCTCGTGAGAAACTCAACTCAAGCTCAACTCTTAAATCTGGCCGCCACCGCTCTTGCGGGGACAAACAACTTTTCGCTTGCTAACAACACAATGCGGGGACCCTCTCGTTGGGCTAACCAACTGCGCTACTCGATCAACTACACAACTCGGGAGCTACGCTGACTCCTCAACGGGAACGATTTCCCGACAAAAGCAAAACTCAAGGGCGCGAACATCACACACGCTCACGACTTGCTCAAACCCAAGGGCAACATCAACCAACTCTCTTGGAAGCAACACCCAAGGGAAACTCAACCGATTGGACCACCAATCCGAACTAGCCGAACTTACTCAACCACCGGGAGGAATCAACTCCCAAAACAACCGGACTAGGAACGAATCCTCGGGGCAACGTCCTCCTCTGGCTCGAACCGAGCAAGCTCTTGAAACATCAAGAGAACCAAATCTTAGGTCAACACCAAGCACCAACTAGCCTCCAAAACCAAACAAGCACTAGCTTGCTAGGCGCCAAATCTGCAAGCAACTCACCCAAGGAACACTTTGCACAGGTCTAATCGAGCTCGAGAGGCTCTCCGCAACTAGAGATCCTCTCGATCACCCTCCGACACACACGGTCGACAACGATCTAACAAACAACCGGCTCACGCGGGCACAACCCTCTCAAAGATCTCAACTATCTTTGGCCAACTCCAACTTGGAAACCAAGGGGACCGAGAACGCTACGGGGCGTCATCCTCCTACTCAAAGCAACAACCTCAACATACCTTCTTCTCAAGGTAAGGATCCCAACAGCTTTCTTAGCCCAAACGATCGAAATCTGCGCGGCTTGCCACTCTCGCTCTTGTTCGGACTCCAATCAAGTCTAACCAGGGCAAGGACCAACTAGCAAAACTTGCTTACCCAACAACCAGGCAACGAGCACGGCATCCTTACGGCCAAAGCTAGGGCACTTGCCAAGAACTAAAGCCTTGACACCTCAAAGATCGAGCACTGGGTCCTCAACACGAACCTCTCGTGGTTTTCCCAAACATAAACCACGGAACGAGCTACGCAAAAGTGCACCGGGTGTATGCCTCCAACTTGATCTCTTAAGATCCAAAGCCAACAAGGGCTCTCACACAGGGGCAACTTTTGCCTCCAAACGAGCCACAACAAACAAGGGAGCAACGAGTTCAAACCCACTCGGGGCCAACTCACCACGAAAAGCCACATTGGCCAACCTACTCTTACAAGCGCAAAACCACACCAAGCTAACATCCCTCGAAACAATGTGCTCACTAAACGCTGCGCTCCGATCAGCATCCAACTCATGGCTCTATCACTTGGATCAACCACGCATCCACGATGCCAACACTAACCATACTAGGGCAACTCAAAGGGTAGCCGAATCATGCTACCATCAAGGTGGCTCACGGGCTCACAACACAGCGCGAGAACTCGAACGCGCGCTAGCTCTTAACAGACCTAAAGCATCCTTTACACCCAACTCTCGAGAGATCCCGAACAGCTCCTACTTTCCCTCGAAAACCTCAAACTTGTAGTCCTCTCGACTACCACCGAGCTAGATCTCTTAAGCAACCCAAACAGTGCAACCTCGGGAAAAGGGTACAAGACAAGCGGGGATGCTATACTCTGGGCAGACCATGGAACCACTGCACCAAAAGTGCCAACTGGCTGAAACTAGGCCTCCTCTCAAAGCTTGGTGCCAACAGCACTACATCCATTACAACACGAATCAGCCTCAAACGAGCTTTATGCCCCTCGAGAATAGGAAAGCCACTCTCCAAGTGACGGGGCAATGGCACTCAAAGACAGAGTCCAAACACTCGAGCGACCTAATCTCGGCATCTCGACCAACAGACTTGCCACGGCCTACTCCTGCATCCCACTCGATGCTCAACAAAAGCTCGGGCCAACTCCTCGGGTGACAACAACTAGTTCCACACTCGGAACATCCAAATAAAAGAGGGTTCCACTCTACTAGCCCGCCGAAATCCACGATGGATGGATAAAACCACGGCAAGCAAACTCCACACTACACCACAGCTACGAGGGTACAAAGAGAACTGGCGCAAAACAACAAAGAAGCTTGCAGGGGGCACAGAGATGTCTCTACATCTGCCTCAAGCCACTAACACGGCAACTTGCCAATCAATCGGGCGATGGTGGAGACTCGCTAGTCCACCTCTCTCAAGGGACTACCACCACCAATCATGGAATCAACGGCCACGGAACGGCTCACCTCGGCCTCTCGAGCAATGGGCATCCCAACACACGGATGCTAAACTCAAACTGGCCAACCGCTTTACTACTAGCGAGTAGGACTTTCTAATACATCAAGCTCTCTGAGCATCCACTTGCCAAACCGGGCGGCTCCATCAACGCCAACAAACTCAATGCATAAACTCTGCTGATCAAGCCCTCCCGGAACCTCAGGGGCTACGAGAGCTCTTGGGGAAAATGCTTGAAACAAACTCTGTCACCGGGCTATCCATACCGGGACTCCTCGCTCGCGCTACAAATGCGCACTGGTCTTTGCTCTCTCGATAGCTAAAGACCTGCCATCAAATCTCACATGGCCGGAGCACACTCTGCTCAAGGAGTCATACTCGAGGCGTGCTAGCCTCTACCCCCTCCTCTAGGCAACTCAACTGCCAGGGCCAACTCGGCCAAAGGGCTAAACAACCACGGGGCGCGGCCTCAACATCAACAAGATCGGTCCAACTCCTTGGTCGACATGCCAAGCGTCCCGCTCCTCTGAGTGCAATCAACATATCGGGCGATCTGCACAAGGCACCTCCACCCTCTCACTAGGGAGAAACCAACAACCGGGCCACAAATGGCCTATGGGAGTCTAATCTCTGCCTCCCTCGAGTGCGATCGACACACTTTGGCGATGCGATCTGCACAAAGCAACAAAATTGGCCCACACGGGGGCTCTCACCGCTCATCAAACTACTACTCGCATCATGGAAAAATTGGCACGATGGCTCTCTAAGCCCAAACCAACAACGAGTCGAACACCTTTCGTCTCCGCTCCACAACTCTACACATGCATAAAAGCTAGAAGAAAAGTATTGTAAATTCTTACCCCTTAACTTAATTGAACTCGGACAAACCAAGCGGCCGTAGTGGAGTCTTGATGATCATGGGAACAACAACCTACAAAGCGGGTTAGTCTCACGAGAATCTATGACTCGTGCTCACGATACCAACTGTAAGAACCCGACCCAAAACATGGTCCTAAACACAGGATCTTACTCAAGATGCAAGTTAAATATGATAACAAGCGGTTTAGAGCTTACATTTAAAAATCTTTCAAAACATATGAGAAGGGGGAGCCCTTAAAACATAACCAACAATTTAAGTTTAAACAATCCAACAAAGTAAAACATCCTGGCGATGTTTAATAAAATGTACAATACAATTTAAGCAACGTTTTAAACAATGTTCCCCTAGGACTCTGTCCATCTACATCTTTGAATAAACAATGCAATAATAAAAGACAGAGTGCCGGCGGTTCCCATGATCAATCGGCTCCTCCGCTAGCCCTCCCGGTGTTGTCCCGAGTTACTGAAAGATAAATAAGGGTGAGTATAAACATACTCGGTAAGAATCCCAACCGGGTACAATACGATACATCGAGTCTTCTAGCACCTCAATATGCAAGCAAACAGCTACCAACACAGATCATAGCTCAACGAGCTCATAACACAAGATCTGGAAACATCGGAAGTCTCTTACTTCCGGAATCATCGGAAGTCTCCTACTTCCGGCCTAATGATTGGTTCTCATAACCAATCCCGGACATCTCCGAGGGTCTTTCTCCTCGGCCAATTGATCGACTCAAAACCGATCCCAAGATGTCCGACACCCTCGAGGGTCTTTCTCCTCGACCACTTGATTAGCTCAAAAGCCAATCCCAATGGGTGTCCTCAAGGGCCTCCTTGCCCTCGCTAACAATCTGGACTATCGGGAGAGTACCCAAGTCCGGCTCTAAACTGGAAGGAACCGTGTACTCACGAACATTAGCCCGGGAGCTCTCCGAACCAGGCTACTAACGCGTGTCTGCGCGCACACCGCATGCTCTTCTGCAACCGGCGTAAATGCGGGGCCTAAGGGCAAACTACGCGGGCAGTGCGCATGCCTAAGACTTCGAAACGGTGTCACCGAACACGAGTGGTGCGAGGCCCTCGGCACTCATCATGCATGCGGCACTGCACCACCGACTGAAGCTAAGAACCGGCCAAGGCGAGCTTGCACCGTTAGGCGGGGTTCCGCTCTAGCAGGCTACAAACTAAGCTTATGCCGATGTGGTAGCTACATCCACATCGGCTGCCGGGAAGCAATGTACGTTATGCTTCGCTCTACTCTCGACCGGTGGGGACAAAGTGCGTTATGTCCGCTCGGCCTCTGGATGATGACAAACCCTACTACTCTATCCAAGAATACCGAGTAAATCAATGATTCCTGGCTAGCAAGCAAAGACCGACATCAATCACGTTTACCTAGCATGATACTACAACTTAAACAGAATCACAAGCATGCTTGGAAGAACAAACCTAGCATGGCACTAACATGTAAAATCAACAAACATGCTAGCAAGAGATCAAACAAAGCACTTATCACTATCATGCTCATAACAATCAAAGCAAACATACAAGGCACAATCGAGACATATCGCGAGGTCCACACAACCACGGTAAGAAATCCTTACAGGACAAGCGAAAAATAATCACAAATCAACCAAGCAATCCTCGAGCCTCTAATCGAACCCAAACAACCTAAACATAAAATAAAGCAACCCAAATCAAATACATAAAACAGCCCAAATAAATCCCTAAACAAAGACCAACAAATCGGGGCCCAACGAAGAAAAGACTGGGAAATTACCATCCGAGAAGCCACAAGGCTCGGGCCAACCAAGACACAACAGGTGGGCTCGGGCTGGAGGAGAGAGAAAGGGAGAGAAAAAGGAATTTTGGGGATTTTGGAAAATAAAAGGGAAAAATAAAAGGAAAAAGGGAATTAAAAGGAAAAATGGGATTTTATCCTCCTTTCCATCCTTAACCAATTTAATTAAGCCTTAAAGTCCTTAAATCCCACTTCCCGGCTTCCTCCTTCGAGACCCTACTTTGAAGCAACCTTTTCCAAACAATAACTCTCACTTAAAACAAACTCCCAAATCATCTCTAAGGGCACAGGCTCGAATCCCAAAGGAAACACCCAAACAAAGATCACTTTGCCCAAAACCCAAATCACAACCGAACTCCCAAACGAATAGCCCAAACATCTCGGGACTCGCACCACCAACATACAAGCCTCAACAAAGGCGGCAGAATGCCTCGAAACCACGAAAATCCACAAATCCTGCCTGGGAGCAAAAGACCAAAATACCCCTAAGGGTCAAAACAGCTAACGGCCCCAACCGAACCATCGAATCTGAACCGGAGGCACCTCGAGAACTGGAATAGAAAACTAGGCCGTTACAGTCTCTCCTGCTGTCGGCCGAAACGGACTGGAGCTCTCCGTGATCTCTGCTTGCAGAATCGCCCTTGGCGCGCGCGGCCGCCTCCCAAAAATCAAACTTCCTCTTACGCCCACTTCTGCTGGGACGGACGCTGAACAGAGCGGCAACAACCCGCTCGGCAGGGATACTTCCCGTTATAAATCGTGGCTAAGCTGGACAGCCCTAGCATAAGTGTCGTGGGCACGAGCCCTCGACATCCCGAGAAACACCCCGCCTCAATCCAGATATGAACTTCCGAATCTTGGCTCCGGGTGGCAATCAGCCGAGGAGCAAAATATCCATACTCGAGAACTTGCGCTCATACTCCTCAATAGAATCGAACCTTGCTTCGTGTTCTGAAGAGTTCCACCATTTTCTCTTGAGCCTCATCACCGATGTACTTCTCCTGAACTCACCCTTGAAGAACTCCCAAGTAGCAGCGGAGACCCACCGGTCTCTCACTCAAGGTGGACTCCCACCACCATCTCGCTGTGCCCCTAGCACATGAGCCGCACATCTCGGCCTCTGAATATCGGGGCACACCATGATCGTGGAAGGTGTACTCCAAATGGGCAATCCACTGGCTGCAGCTAGCGCATCTCCGGTGGCATCAAACTTCTCAAAGCTTCCACTTCACAAAATCCTTGACCACCTACCCAACTCCTCGGCACCCTCTGCCATATCCGCCTCGGGGCTACTTGCTCTGTGGAGCTGGAGGTGCTTTGCTACGCTCTCTTGAACCAATCGAGTCACCGCTCAATCTGGGCTCGGGACTCTTCCCGCTGCCACGCCAACAAGGCCTAGGTCTCGCCCTCTGGTCGCTCAACATGCGACCATAAAAGCCCTCATAGACTCGGCAAAATTCTGCTCCGGGAGCGATCTCATGGCGCTCGATCGCCTCAACGCCCGCTCTAGGCGTAACGAAGGAGCTTTCTTTGGTGGGATGCCATCGATCTCGGCTTGGGACGATGTCCTGCGCAGATCGAGATCCGATCCACGATACCTCGACACGCTCTCAAACCTCCTCTCCGATGCGGGGTGGTAGCATCTTTGGCGATCTACATTCAAACCAACAACGAATCAAAACCTGCCTGTCACCACTCCACAACACCAAACAAGGCATACACTAGATGAAAGGTATTGTAAATTCTTAACCCCTTTTTTTTTCTAAAACAATAAACCTAGGCGTACCTGATGACTGTCGGAGTGCTAGTGATCATGGAAGGACGACCTACAACAAAGGTCAGTCTACAGAATCTATGACTCTGAGCTCTGATACCAATCAGTAAAGACCAGGCCAAAAGGGGCTCTAAATAGGCCTTTACCCCAATGCATGTATTAAAAGGAAAAGACATGATGCAAATAAAGTTTTAGGATTCCCATTAAATCAAAACATTCAAGATTCATTCAGAACAATAAAGTCTACTGAAACCTGTCCCTGTCTCCAAGCACCTGTTTCACAGACAAATACATTTCCAACAGTTTACTCTGATCAGAGATTTTATTAAAAACATTTAAAACATCCTCAAATTCAACAAAGCTGGAATCCACAAATAATTCAGAAAAGTATCCTAGGGCTCCGTGCCCGGCTATATGCATTCAGGGAAAAAATAACGAAAAGAGTCATAACATAAGAAAAGTCAGAGATGACAGCAGGATTCCATGATCACAGCTCCTCCTTCAGCCATCCTGCCTCGCGCCTTGGTTACCTGTGGAAAACCACAAAATAAGGGTGAGTAACGAATTACCCAGTAAGAATCCCCAACCGGGGTACAATACGATATAAAAGATCATCTAGAAGAATGTATGCAAGCCATGAGTATAAGCACAGAGCGGAACACATAGCTAAGTCCACACTTGGACCTCGGATGCCAACTCAGGGTCTTAGTCCGGAAAAATACCACCATACACTATACGCCCTATCACGGAAACAAGTCCCGCCTCGGCTGCTCTCATCGCCGATCACGAAAGGTGCACTAGCTCAAGATCCCGAGGAGCTCTCCGGCCGTGTGCCAAATGAGCGTAAGCGCGCACCGCGCGTGCTCGCTGCAGACTATGAAGTGCCGGGTCTAGTGGCAAGCTGCCCATGTCCATCCACCACGCCTAACTAAATCTCTGGATCGGTGTCACCGACATAGGGGTGTGAGACTGGACACGTGAACTATGTCGGCTGAACCACCGCACTTTGAGGCTAAGGAACCGGTCGTGGTAGGCTTACACCGAGAAGCGGTCCTTGCCCTAACAGTGGCAATCAAGGGCTACGGCCGAACACGCGAGGACGTGTCGATCGTCGGGGGCGAGGCAATGCCAAGTCATCATCCCGACCGTTGGGGCATTTAACGATCTGCCACCTCACCCAAGATTGCGGGCGGTAGTTAGGGTTAGCTAAACCCTAACGGGATCGGGGGCGACGAGTACCATCTCGTGCACGTCCTCCATCGGGGATGCAAGATTACGTTATGCATCCGGCCCGGATGATGCTACCTACGAACTCTAAATCATAGCAATAATAACAAATCATACAATGCAGTCCAATATGTGCTCAACAGTACAAGGAACCTAGCATGATACTACGAAGCAAGAACAGATATCGAACATGACAGAATGGAACAACCTAGCATGGGCTAACATGAGAAACAAAACAAGAGTTCATGCCATCGAGAATTAAATGCAGCACCTAGGGCTAAACATGCTTTATTACACATACGCAGCATACAAAACAACAATCACAAATATACCGCAGGGCCCACACAACTCCTGGAAGAAACCCTTACCTTGGTCGGAAGGCTTCTACACACAAATCCTTAGTGCGGAACAATCCCGAGCTAGCGGCGGGAACCTAACAAATCAATAATAGTCAATACCTAAAAAGTCTAAAAACAATAGAACAGCAAGCTCGGCCCGGGGAACTCACGCGGCACGCGACGACGACTTGAGCTTGGAGGTACTAGCAAGCCGGGCACGGCAGTGGCTGGGCGCTGGCTTGGCAAGGCTGGCGCTGCGCGCGCAGCACGGGCAGGCTGGCGCTGGCTGCTGCTGCACGCACGCACGCAACGGATGATACCGGCGAGGAGCGCGTCTTGCTAGGCGAGCGTCTGGCGCGGCGCGCGCGGCGCCGTCTGGCGTCTGGCGTCGCTGCTGCTGCGCGACCGGGCGAGCGATGGCGTCTGCGAAGATCTGGCGGCGATAAGCGTCGGCGCGATCTGGCGGCTGCTTTTGTCCGGCTTTGCGTCTGGCAGGGGCTGCTTCAACAGATCTGGGCGAGGGGCTGGCCGGCTGGACGGCGACGATGGCTGCTGGCTGGCTTCTCTCGGCTGGCTGCAAACCACACAACACACACAACACTCTACTTCTTACCTTCGACCAGCATCAATAACCAAATGAGGAGATGAAGAGGATGAAGACTTACCCGGAATGATGATGATCGAACCCAAGGAGATGCAAGGGAAAGGAGAATCGGCAAAGGCTATGGAGAGGAAAGCTTGTGCGGCCAAGAGGTGATTTGGAGAAGAAGATGGAATAGACCTAAATTTCTATTTCATTTAACCAAATGCACCAAAACTCCAAACTCCAAGGCTAACCATAAGATGATGCAGGAAGAGCAACAAGAGCACCTATTGGCTCAATTGGCACACATCCCCACAAGCTTCCCAGGAGACCCGGGTTCAAACCCCAGCTGCAGCTCAATTTCCTTTATTTTTACTTTTGCATCAAACCTTGCTCAAACCAAACCACAAATCCTTCCAAAAACCTACATAAATCCAACCAATAGTTTTAGTAACTGGAAAAGACACAAACGGCCCTGACGGCCCGACCAAATTACCAAATTACCCCTAGGGCATACCTGGAAGACCGGGATGAAAAACCTGGGTCGTTACAGTAGTAACCTGCCAACCCAGAAAGCTGCGAACCTCGACAACTAATGTCGGCTTGGCCCACGAATACGCGGCCTCACTCTTCGCGTGGTCCACGGCTATACCATCTCTCTATACTACGTGACTGTAATGGCCTAGTTTTCTATTTTGGTTTCCCAGGTGTTTTCGAGACATTATTCGGATGTTCGGACGGGCCGTTAGAGTTAGTTTAACCCTTAGGGGTATTTTGGTCTTTTTGCCCCAGTCAGGGTTTTATGGATTTTCAGGATTCCAGGGTCACTCCTGCCTTTGTCGAGGCTTGACTGCTGTGGGTTGCAGGACCCAAGAGGTTTGGGCAAGTTGTTTGGGAGTTTGGTGGTATTTTAGTTATTGGCAAAATTAATGGGTTTTTGAGTGCTTCCTTTGGGATTTGAACCCTTGCCCTAAATGGTTTTGGGAGTTTGTAGGAAAAAGAGTTTTATTAAAAAGAAAAGTTTTCTTGGGCCGGGTTTTGAAAGAGGAGGCTTTGGGAAGGGATTTTAGACCCATTTAAATTAAGAAAAGGAAAGAAATCAAGAAAAAATCCATTTCCCCCTTGTTTTGCAAGATTCTCTCTCTCTCTCTCTAAACCCTAGCCGCACCATGCCCAGCCCTTGCCGCACCAACCCCAGTCGAGCCACCACACCCTAGCCGCACCCCCCCGCACCAGGCCGTTCAGCCCTGCTCGCTCCACCTGCCCGATCGCTACTGCCGCCCGCACCACCACCGCACAACCCACGCCCAGATCGCTCAGCCCATGGCCAGCCGCTCTGCACCAGCCGCACCACCCAGCCCAGTCAGCAAAGCCGCTCCGCCCAGGCTGCCCAGACGCGCCGCACGCTGTCGCCCAGCGTCTCCCATGCGTCGACCCAGCCGCCCAGATGTGCCTCCCGTGCGTCGTCCTAGCCGCCCAGATGCGCCTCCCGTGCGTCGTCCCAGCCGTCGCGCGCCCTCAGCCCAGACGCGTCGCCCGCGCGCCGTCCTCGCAAACCCGACGTCTCGCCCGCGCGCCCGCTCCCAGTAGCGTCGATCGCCTTATCGCGCGCGCTCGAGCTGCGCTGCATGCTGCCTCGCCGATTACCCCAGCGCCAGCGCCCCTGCCGCACCAGCAGCGCCCATTCCTACCCTTTTGCTGCCGAGATCGCATGTCTTCTCGGTTGGTAATTCCCGAGCCTTTCCCCTTTTAGAATTTAAGCTGCTGGCTGCTGTTTATTTATTTAGGATGTTTTTATCATATGCCTAGGTTGCTCGGGTTCGCTTTAAGCTCGAGGGTCGTTATCTGATTTGCGATAGTTATTTTCCACTTGTTTCCAGGTAAGGATTTCTTACCGTGGTTGTGTGGACCCTGCGATGCTTTCTTGATTGTGCCTTATATGCATGTTTACTTCTATGAACATGATTAGTGGATAGGACAGCTTGTGATTGCATTCTTGCTAGCATGGTTGCCTGTTTGTACATGTTAGTGCCATGTTAGGATTGTTCTTCCAGCATGCTTGAGATTCCTGCTTTAAGTTCGTAGTATCATGCTAGGTTATGTGTGATTGATGTTGACATGTATGTCTAGCCAGGAATCAGTTATTTTGTACTTTTAGCTAGTATAGTAGAGTTTGTCATCATCCAGAGGCTGAGAGCGGACATAACGTACTTTGTCCCCACCGGTCGGGAGTGGAGCGAAGCATAACGTACATTGCTTCCCGGCGGCCGATGTGGATTTAGCTACCACATCGGCATAAGCCTAGTTTGTAGCTGCTAGAGCGGAACCCCGCCAGCGGTGCAAGCTGCCTTGGCGGTTCTTAGCTTCAGTGCGTGGTACAGTGCCGCACAGATGAATGCCGAGGGCCTCGCACTACTGTGTTCAGTGACACCGTTTCTGAGTATTTAGGCATGCGTACCTGGCCCGCGTAGTTTGTACTTAGGCCCCCACATTTACGCCGGTTGCAGCAGCATGCGGTGTGTGCGCACACGCGTTAGTCTCCGGTTCGGAGAGCTCCCCTGGGCTAATGTTCGTGAGTACACCAGTTCCTTCCAGTTTAGAGCTAGACTTTGGGTACTCTCTCGATAGTCCAGATTTGTTGGCGAGGGTAAGAGGCCCATGAGGACACCCACTGGGATTGGCTTTTGAGCTGATCATATGGTCGAGGGAGAAAGACCCTCGAGGGTGTCGGACATCTTTGGGATCGGTTTTTGAACTGATCAATTGGCCGACGGAGAAAGACCCTCGGAGATGTCCCGAGATTGGTTATGAGAACCAATCATTAGGCCGGAAGTAGGAGACTTCTGAGGATTCCAGATTCTGCTTTGTAAGCTCGTTGAGCTGTGATCTGTGTTGGTAACTGTTAGCATGCATACTAGGGTGCCAGATGATTGATGTATCGTATTGTACCCCGGTTGGGGATTCTTACTGAGTATGTTTATACTCACCCTTATTTCTGTGGTTTTCCACCAGGTAACTTGGGACAGCACCGGGACGGCTAGCGGAGGGAGCTGATTGATCATGGGAGCCGCCGGCACTCTGTCTTTCATTGTTTACATAATTTGTTCAGCATGTAGACGGACAGGAGTCCTAGAGGGACGTTTTTAAAAGTTGTTTAAATTGTATTGTATGTTTTTATAAACACTGGCCAGACTTGTTTTACTTTGTTGGTTTTGCTTAAATGAAAGTTGTTGTTTATGTCTTAAGTGTTCCCCGCTTTTAAATGTTTTGAAAGGTTTTAAATATGAGCACTAAACTGCTTGATGAAGTATTTAACTTGCATGCTGAGTGAGAACCTAGGTTTAGGACCGTATTTTGGGTCTGGTTTTTACAGTCTAGGAAGGCCACCTGCTCTAACCAGAAATCACACTTGGAAAACTTCGCATAAAGCTGGTTTTCCCTCAAAGCTGTCAATACTCGCCTCAAGTGTTCTGCATGATCCTCCTTAGTCCTTGAATAGACTAGAATGTCGTCAATGAACACGATGACGAAGCTATCCAAAAATGATTTGAACACCCTATCCATCATGTCCATGAACGCTGCTGGGGCGTTAGTCAATCTGAACGATATGACAACAAATTCTTAGTGACCATATCTAGACCTGAAAGCTGTCTTAGGAATGTCGGCATCCTTGATCCGCAACTGATGGTAACCGGATCTCAAATCTATCTTGGAGAACACGGAAGCTCCCTGAAGCTGGTCAAACAAATCATCAATACGAGGCAACGGGTACTTATTCTTCACGGTAACCTTATTAAGCTCACGGTAATCTATGCACCAGCGCATCAAACCATCCTTCTTCTTTACAAATAGAACTGGTGCTCTGCACGGGGACACACTCGGTCGGATGAACCCTCGTTCTAACATCTCCTGCAACTGAACCTTAAGTTCCTTTAACTCTGCTGGTGCCATACGATACGGAGCCTTCGAGATAGGGAGGGTCCCTGGCTCGAGCTTGATTGTGAAGTCAACCTCTCTC
Organism: Sicyos edulis; assembly: GCA_036507275.1. NCBI lineage: Eukaryota > Viridiplantae > Streptophyta > Magnoliopsida > Cucurbitales > Cucurbitaceae > Sicyos > Sicyos edulis. The sequence goes on from CM071851.1 coordinate 16,761,374, forward strand.
TGCGGGGGCAACCCCGGTAACTCCTCAGGAAATACATCTGCAAACTCCTGCACGATCGGTACCTGATCAACAGTCAGCTAGGGGCGGCTCTCCCTAGACAACTTGGCTAGGTAGCCCCAAGCTCCACGAGCTAACAGACGACGACTCCACGAAAACTTAAAGCTGGGCCGACTAGACAGCCTGAACGCTACTTCTTTCTTGTGGCAGTCGATTTACGCGTGTTAGCAGCTAACCACTCCCTGCCAAGTATCACATCAAAGCCGCTCATAGGCAGGACTATGAGCGTAGCTACAAGCAACTCTCCGAATATCTCGATCAGCCATCCTTAACCTTATCCCTAGCTAACATACTGACTCCCGAAGGAGTTGCAACTGACAACTCAAATCCTAGAGGCTCTAATCTCAAACTAGCATGCTCAGCAAACAAAACAGATACAAATGAATGCGTAGAACCAGAATCAAACAAAACAAATGCGCAGTGATCTAAAATAAGTAGCGTACCTGCCACAGCGGCATCTGTACGCTCGGCCTCCAGTCGGGTCGTAGCAAACACCCGACCCTGCTGCTGCTACACCTGCTGAACTGTCGTAGCTGGCTGGTTACAAAAATGGGCCAGGTGCCCTTCCTTACCACAACAGTAACAAAGTCTGGTCCGTGCCTGACAAACTCCAGTGTGGGCTCTCCCACAAGTAGCACATGGGGGAATCTGCCTAGGACCGCCCTGCTGGCGAGGCTGGAAGCGAGCCAGAGCTCTATGCTGATCCCAGTTCTGAAACTGTCCTTGGCGGCGCTGGCCGCCTCTTCTAGCATCAAACTTCCTCTTCTGCCCTACTGAGGCTAGGGCAGGTCGCTGAGCTAGAGCTGCAACAAATTGCTCAACCGGGTACTTCCCGTTATAAATGGTTGCCAACTGCACTGCCTTAGCATAAGTATCGGGGGCCTATCCCTGACGTCCTAGGATACACCCTGTCTCAGACTAGAAATGAACTTCCTGATTTTCAGCTCAGGCATGGCTATCAACTGTGGAGAAAAGTATCCATACTCAGAAAATTTCCTCTCATACTCCTCTATCGAATCAGTCCCCTGCTTCAAGTTCTGGAACAGCTCTACCATCTTTTCCTGGGCCTCTTCACTGATGTACTTGGCCTTAAACACGGTCTTGAAGAAATCCCAGGTGGAAGGTGGTGACCCAGCTAGTCTCTCACTCAGAGTGGACTCCCACCACCATCTAGCTGTGCCTCCTAACATATGGGCTGCACAATGCGGTCTCTGGACACCAGGACACACCATAATCAGGAAGGTGTACTCCATATGGGCAATCCATCTGGCTGCTGCTAATGGATCTCCTAGGGCGTCGAACTTCTCTAGCTTCCACTTCACAAAGTCTTTCAGCCATTTGCCAAGTTCCTCAGCACCATCTGTCCCAACTGTCTCTGTGGCTGCACGCTCCTGTGGAGCTGGTGGTGATGCGGTGCCCTGCTGGAACATACGGGTCAGCTGCTCTATCTGGGCTCGGGATTCTTCCCGTTGTGCGACCAACATGGCCTGAGTCTCGGCTCTCTAGTCACTCAATAAACTGACCATCTCGGCTCTCTGTCGCCTCAATGCCTTCTCTAGGCAAAACAGGAGGAGCTGCTGATGGTACACCCTTTGTCTCAGCTTGGGACGATGTCCCAGCGGTATCTGAACCAATCCTGATACCCTGACTAACTGCTCTCGAACCTCCTCTTCCTGTGCGGGTAGTTGTCATGTTGGCGATCTACACCCAAACCTCCAACGAGTAAGAACCTGCTCGTGTCCGCTCTACACCACTAAACAAGGTATACACTAGATGTAAAAGTATTGTAAATTCTTAACCCTTTTCTAAAACAGTAAACTTAGGCGTACCTGATGACTGTCGGAGTGCTGATGATCATGGAAAAACGACCTACAACAAAAGGTCAGTCTATAGAATCTATGACTCTGAGCTCTGATACCAACTGCAAAGACTCGACCCGAAAGAGGTCCTAACCTAGGCCTTTACCTCAATGCATGCTTTTAAAATTTAAATATAATATGCAAGATTGTTACCCAGATTCTGAATGAGAAATAAAACTTGTAAACATTCATGAAGTAATCAGTTATAAAACGTCCTGAAACCTGTCCCTGTTTCCAACCACCTGTTCCAAGCTAAAAGCAGTTTAAAACATACTCTGATCAGAGATTTATTTAAAAAACATTCAGTTCCGAACAGTTTACTAACAAGCCAGAATTCAGAAATAATCAGAAAACATCCTAAGGGCTCCGTGCCCAACTACATGCATTCAGAGGACAAAACAAAAACATAAACATAAACATAAACTCAGAGTTGAAAAGACAGCAGGTTTCCATGATTAGCAGCTCCTCCTGTAACGACCCGACCCGAAAGGGGTTCTACAATAGGTCGTTACCTCAATGCATGCATTCAAATCTACAGAAAATTTGCAAAATGGTGTTCTGATTCTAAGTAAAAACTAAAATTTAAAACATCCATTTAAAAAGTCAACATAAAATTCCTGAAACCTATCCCTATTTCCAAGCACCTATTCCAAGACAATTACATTTACAAAACTCACTCTGATCAGAGATTTATTTAAAACATACAAGCTTTGCAATAGTTACAATAATGCTAGAATCCGGAAATACATTCAGAAAACACCCTAGGGCTCCGTGCCCAACTACATGCATTCAGAGGACATTTAAAACATAAACATAAACAAGACTCAGAGTTGAACAACGGGTTTCCATGATCACAGCTCCTCCTCCAGCCATCCTGTCTCGCACCATGGTTACCTGTGGAAAAACCACAAAAATAAGGGTGAGTAACGAATTACTCAATAAGAATCCCCAACCGGGCTACAATACGGAAACATCTCATTTAGCACACCGACATGCAACCATACAATGACTTAGAGCAAAATGGTAGGTTTAGGCTATGTGCTAACACTAGAGCTAGCCTATCAAGGGCTTTCAACTACAGCCTATCCGAGGTTCTACACCTGGATGCCCATCGGGGTCTTACACAACCTAGGATACAATGACACAATGATGCCCATCGGGGACTTACACACAAGGATGCCCATCAGGGTCTTACACATACGGATGCCCATCGGGGTCTTACACCTCAATCAATGATGCCCATCGGGGTCTTACACATACGGATGCCCATCGGGGTCTTACACCTCTAGCTATCAATGCTGCCCAACGGGGTCTTACACATCTAGGATGCCTATCGGGGTCTTACACTCTTAAGCAGCCTCATGATACCCATCGGGGGCTTACACACAAGGGAACAGTGCAATGCCCATCGGGGACTTACCTACATTATGGATCATCTGCCTAGCACTAACATGGAACTATCAGAATATAACAGGAACAAGAATATGCCAAGATAAAAAGACCCTAGCCTCAGAATTAATATAACGAAACACCAAAGACAACACAAACCTGGAAGCAAGAGAAAACATGTAACCTATCCACTAGAATTTCATACAATCACAAGATATGGCATACTATAAATTATTCGCAGGGTCCACACAACCTAGGTAAGAAACCCTTACCCGGTCGGAAGGCAACAACACACAATAAACCTAAGCTGTGATCGAACCCGAGCAACCTAAAGCGAACCTAACAAACACAACAATAATCACAAAATAGGCCTAAATATAACAAAATAATAGGGTTCGGCTTGGGAGCAACTCACGAGGCGCGGCTGACACGCGAATGGGCCGGCCAGACGGCGGCAGCAAATTTGGCGCAGCAGGGCTGGCGCTGGGGCTCTGGGCTGTGTGCGACGGGCGCTGGGGCGACACAAGGGCGCGCGGACGCGAGCGCGAGCTCGGCTGGGCGATGGCGCGCGGCTCGGCTCGGCACAGGGACGGCGCTACAGGGACACTCACGCAGGGCGACGCGACGCGACGGCTACAGGGCGCGCGATCTAGCACGGCGAGCTCGGATCTGGGCGACTCGGGCGTAGATGGAACGGGCGATGCTAGGGCTGGGGCGGCTCTTGGCCGCGGCGCGCTAGGGTGGGCGACGTGACACCGTGGCGGCGTGGCTCGAGCGATGCGACATCAAGCGAACAGGGGCTCGGGCGACGCGAGCTAGGTGGCCAGGGGCTGGGCGAGCTGGGCTAGGGCTCGGGCGGGGGTTGGGCGAGCAGGGGCTGGGCTAGGCTCAGGCTGAGCTAGCTCTGGGAGAGAGAGAGAGAGAGAGAGAGAGAGAAAAAGAGAGAAAATAAAAGAAAAATGGGAAAAAGGGAAAAATAATGGGATTTTATCTCTTTTTCCATCCTTATCCATTTTTTTAAAACCTCAAAATCCTTAAAATCCCATTTCCCGGCTTCCTCCTTCGAGACCCGACCAAAGCAATCTTTTCCAATAAAATAAAACTCACTTAAATCCAACTCCCAAAGCAACACTAAGGGCCAGGGCTCGAATTCCAAAGGAAGCACACAACCAACCATCACTTTGCCAAAACCCAAACCACAACCGAACTTCCAAACGACTAGCCCAAACATCTCGGGACTCGCAACCAACAACAAACAAGCCTCGACAAAGGCAGGAGCGACCTCGAAGCCCTGAAAATCCACAAATCTTGCCCGGGGAGCCAAAAGACCAAAATACCCCCAAGGGTCAAAACAGCTCTAACGACCCAACCGAAGAACCGAATCTTGACCCGAAGGCACCTCAAAAACTGGAATAGAAACCTGGGCTGTTACACCTCCTTCAACCATCATGTCTCGAGCCTTGTTACCTGTGGAAACCACAAAAATAAGGGTGAGTAACGAATAACTCAACAAGAATCCCCAACCGGGGTACAATACGATACAACTGGTCATCTAGCAGAACGTATGCAAGCTATGAATACAAACACAGAAGAGAGCACATCACTTTAATCCATACATAAATACCACGGATGCCATCTTACGGTCTTACTCATGAAACTACAATGAATCTCGGTACTCTACGAGAAACTAGTCTCAGCCTCAGCTATCCTACTACTATCGATACGAAAGGTGCACTGAGCTCAAGATCCTGAGGAGCACTCCAGTCGGCGCTGTAATGAGCGTGCGCGGCACCGCATGCTACGACAAACTAGGGAGGTGCTGGGTCTAGGGCATGCTCCCTAGTCCAGCACGCATGCCTAAAAGAATCTCTGGATCGGTGTCACTGAACATAGTGGTGTGAGACCAAGACACTATGACTATGTCAGCATGTACCACCGCACCTGAGGCTGAGAAACCGTCAGGTGGCAATCAAAGGCTACTACCGACACGCTGTGGTCGTGTCGACTGCCTAGGGACAAGGCAATGCCTGATCATTCCCCCCAACCTTTGGGGCATTTAATAGTCTGCCACCCTTACCCATGATTGCACTGGGCTACCGTTAAGGTTAGCTAAAACCTAACGACGGATAAGGGACGGAGTACTGCCTCGCACTTCCCTGCCACGGATGCAAGTTACGTTATGCATCCTCGCCTGGATGATGCTACCTATCAGAACACTATACTATAAACAACTAACAGAAACGATACTTAACACATGCTCAGCAGAAACAAAGAACCTAGCATAATACTACGAAACAAGAACAGATTACGAACATGCCAGAACAGAGCAACCGAGTATGGAACTGACATGAGAATAAATACGAGAATCATACCAGTCGGAATTCAGAACAAAGCACCTATGAACTATCATGCTGGTAAACATAAACAGGCATACAATCAACAATCACAGAAGTAACGTAGGGCCCACACAACTCCGGTAAGAAATCCTTACCTGAATCGGAAGGCAAGCAAGCACACAAGCGAACTCTCGAGCTGCAAACAAACTCGAGCTAGCTAATGGAACCCTAACAAACAAATAGCAAATACATCACTAACTATAGACTCTAAATAAAGTACAATTGAAGCTCACCTCGGTAGGAAGCAACTCACACGGCTAGGCCAAACACCAGTTGTCACGGCCCAGGTTTTCATCCCGGTCTTCCAGGTTTGGCTTAAGGGTATTTTGGTAATTTGGTCGGGCCGTTAGGGCCATTTCTATCTTTTGCAGCTGTTAATATTCTTGGATGGTCAAATGTAGGTTTTGGTTGCTTTTGGATGAGTTTGGGTATGGAGAGATGCAAAAATAAAATATAGGATTAAAAGTGTTTCAGTTGGGATTCGATCCCGAGTGGCTAGGGAGATAGCTTTGTGGTCCTGCCAGTCAAGCTGTAGGTTTTTTTTATGCTCATTCCGCAGGTTATCTTGGTTTGCCTTGGTTTTCAAGATTTAGGGAGTTTGATTAAAAAGAAAAGAAATAGGCTTAGACGTCGCCTATCACCGAGTCGCGGCAGTAGCCCCATCGCGTCGAAGCTCCTGCCCGTCGCTCGATCTCGCCAGAGATGCAAAGTGGCGCTTCATCTAGCACCGAAACCACATCGCTCGAGCCACCGCACGCTTCGCGGCCCACAAACGCGCATCGCATCGCGCCCGTCGCCCGCGCGCAGCCCCAATGCCCGCGTCGCATCGCCCGTCCGCTCGCAGCCCCAGCGCCCACGTCTACACCCCGGCCCCACGTGCGCCTGCACGCCAGCCAGCCGCTTAGCGCCCGTTGCGGCTTTATCTCTCGTCGCGCGTCAACCCGCGTCTTTGTGTGGGTTGCTTCAGACCGAGCCATGTGCTGTTTGTATTTTTTATCTAAGTCCTATAGGTTGTGATATTTTTTGTTGTTTGTTAGGTTCCCGATAGCTAGCTCGAGTTCGGTTACAGCTTAGGATCTTCTGTGTGTCGTTGCCTTCCGACCCAGGTAAGGATTTCTTACCGGAGTTGTGTGGGCCCTACGGTATATTCTGTGATTGTTGATTGTATGTATGTTTATGTTTATCGGCATGTTAGTTGATAGGTGCTCTGTTCTGAATTCCGACTGGCATGATCCTCGTATTAATTCTCATATTAGTTCCATGCTAGGTTGTTCTATTCTGGCATGCTCGTTATCTGTTCTTGCTCCATAGTATCTTGCTAGGTTCATTGTTTATGCTGAGCACGTATTGGAATGTTTGATGTTATCTGTTTATAGCTTAGAATTCTGATAGGTAGCATCATCCGGGCGAGGATGCATAACGTAACTTGCATCCGTGGCAGGGACGTGCGAGGCAGTACTCCATCCCTGATCCGTCGTTAGGGTTTAGCTAACCCTAACGGCAGTCCAGTGCAATCCTCGGTGAGGGTGGCAGACTGTTAAATGCCCCAACGGTCGGGGAAATGACGAGGCATTGCCTTGTCCCCGGTAGTCGACACGACCTCAGTGTGTCGGCAGTAGCCCTTGATTGCCACCTGTTAGGGCAAAGACCGGTTCCTAGTGTAAGCCTACCACGGTCGGTTTCTTAGTCTCAGGTGCGGTGGTTCAGGCTGACATAGTCATAGTGTCCTGGTCTCACACCACTATGCTCAGTGACACCGATCCAGAGATTCTTTTAGGCATGCGTACTGGACCAGGGCAACATGCCCTAGACCCAGCATCTCCCTGGTTTGTAGCAGCATGCGGTGCGCGCACACGCTTATTACAGCGCCGACTAGAGAGCTCCTCGGGATCTTGAGTTCAGTGCACCTTTCGTATCGACAGTAGTAGGAAAGCTGAGGCCGAGATTATTTTCTCGTAGATTATAGAGACACGTTGTAGTTTTCCTGAGTAAGACCGTAAGATGGCATCCGTGGTATATGTATGGATTAAAGTGATGTGCTCTCTTCTGTGTTTATATTCATAGCTTGCATACTTTCTGCTAGATGACCAGTTATATCGTATTGTACCCCGGTTGGGGATTCTTACTGAGTATTTCGTTACTCACCCTTATTTTGTGGTTTTCCACAAGTAACCAGGGCACGAGACAGGATGGCTGAAGGAGGAGATGCTGATCATGGAAACCAGCTGTTTAAAAACTCTGAGTTTTATGTTTTTGTTGTCCTCTGAATGCATGTAGTTGGGCACGGAGCCCTTAGGACGTTTTCTGATTGTTTCTGGATTCTGGTACTGTTGTAAACTGTTTTTGGATTTTTTGAATGTTTGAATAAATCTCTGATCAGAGTATGTTTTAAACTGCTTTTAGCTTAGAACAGGTGCTTGGAAACAGGGACAGGTTCTAGGACATTTTATATTTGATTTATGAATGGATGTTTACAAGTTTTTAGTTTTCATTCAGAATCTGGAACACGATCTGGTATATTGTTTTTAAGTTTTTAAAGCATGCATTGGGTAAAGGCCTAGTTTAGGACCTCTTTCGGGTCGGGTCTTTGGAAAACCACATAATAAGGGTGAGTAACGAATTACTCAGTAAGAATCCCCAACCAGGGTACAATACGATATAATGAGCGTGTGCGCGCACCGCATGCTGCAGCAAACCAGGAAGGTGCTGGGTTGTAACGGCCCAGGTTTTCATCCCGGTCTTCCAGGTATGCCCTAGGGGTATTTTAGTAATTTGGTCTGGCCATCAGGGCCGTTTATGTCTTTTTCAGTTGCTAAAATTATTGGATGGTCTTATGTAGGTTTTTGAGGCTTTGTGGATGTGTTTGGGCATGGTAAGATGCAAAAGTAAAAATGTTAGGTATTTGTGTTGCAGCTTGGCTAGTGTGTGGTTGGAGGTTCAATCTGTGGTGGACCCCCTATTGTTGCCTCCGTGAGACTTAGATGTTGTTGCTTTAGCTGAGCAAGGCAGCAAGCGTGTGTGGAGCTCTCTGTCCTTTGGTTGTCTGCTTGTAAGGAACTGTTTCTCCTCGGGAGTTGTCAGATTATTCCTTGGTCTTGGAGTTGGTGGTAGTGGTGCTAGCAAGAGGGAAAAGTTTGTTGGCTACTTGGAAGCAGTTGTTTGTCTAGTTAAGCGGACTCGTGTGTGGTGTTCTGGAAGTTGCAGTTAGGGTTGTTCTGCCTCCTATGAGTGTTTGGCCTAGTCGGTTAAGGTTCTTGGTGTGTTTGGCCTGGGAGCTGTTGCACCTTTGTAGTTGAAGAACCCCTTTGTATCAGTTGTGGGTTGAGGTTGCACCATTGTGGCTGGATTAGGGTCTTGACCTTTGAGGGATCCTTCCTGGTTAGTGTAGCTTGTGCTCTGCCAGCCATTATTGGTATTCTGGTTCTTGGTAGTTGGTGTTAACCGGGTAGTGGCGTCCCGTTGTGAAGTTTCGATGGGAAGGTGCAATAAGCCTAAGCTAGAGGGTTAAGCCTGTATGTGTTATCGTTTGGACTTGTGAGATGTGTTTCATATTTGAGGCAAGCTTCGTTCCGTTGCTTGCATGGAGGTAAGTTTGGTGGAGCGAGCCCTCTAGGGCCCTGTTGATAGCAGGTTGACTTTTTCAGTCAGTGCTCTAGGTCGAGCTAGTATTGAGAGGAATGGCGTGGTTATGCAGTGTGTGGATGGTTAGGCTACCGAGTTCGTAGCATTCAAGTTGTTGGTTTGTAGGAGTCCGTGTGGAAGCTGGCAGCTGGTTGAGGTTGTTGTGTGAGTTCGGATTTTTGGTGGATTAGTTTAAGTAGCTAGAGCTCGCACCTCGCCCAGGTGGAGATGTCATTACTGTGGAGTAGTGGCATGGCAGTTTCAGGCTAGAGTTGTTGGCACCAGGGTGTGGCAACAAAGGTTATTCTAGGCAGTGCGTTCAAGTACCGTGGTTCTGGAGTGAGTTCTTAAGAGGCTTATGAGCCTAGTTCAGTCCCAGTAGTGTTTTCACCCTCGAACCGATGGTCTTTTAGAAGAAGTGAGCCAGATCCTTCAAAACTTGTTGCGAGTTGGTGTTTCCGGGGTTAGGCAGCGGGAGACCAGTGTTGGTTTTATGAGGTTGCCTTGGGTAGCAGTTCCCAGCTGTTAGTTCATATAGTTCCGTTGAGGCGTTGTATTGTAAGTGTTGCAGGTTTTCTGTGTTCTGGGAGAAGGTTGGTGTCCGTCAGTTTTTGGGTCCTGAGTTGTTCCAGTTGTCCAGCAATGCAGTGCAAAAGATTAGAGCTCGTTTGTGTCAGCTCAGAGAAGGAAGAAGAGGTACACCGATGTACGGCGTCGAGTTTTAGAGTTTGAGGTTGGACAGTGCGTGTTTTTAAGGTTGCACCGATGTGAGGTGTGTTGAGGTTTTGTAAAGACCCGACCCAAAAGGGGCTCTAAATGGGCCTTTACCTCAATGCATGCATTCAAAGTAAAGGACAATATGCAGGTATGTTTTCGGATTCCAATTAAAACTAAAACATTCAACATTCAATCCAGAAATCAATACAGTTTACTGAAACTTGTCTCTGTCTCCAAGCACCTGTTCCAAGACAAATACGTTTCCAAAAGTTTACTCTGATCAGAGATTTATCAAAAACATTCAAAACCTTCTCAGTTACAACAATGCTGGAATCCATAAAAACATTTTAGAAAACATCCTAGGGCTCCGTGCCCGGCTACATGCATTCAGAGGAAATAAAAAGGCAAAGAGTCATAATATAAAAATCAGAGACAACAGCAGGTTCCCATGATCATAGCTCCTTCTTCAGCCATCCTGTCTCGCACCTTGGTTACCTGTGGAAAACCACAAAAATAAGGGCGAGTAACGAATTACTCAGTAAGAATCCCCAACCGGGGTACAATACGATATACATGGTCATCTAGCAGAAAGATATGCAAGCTATGAATATAAACACAAAATAGAGCACATAGCTTAAATCCACACATAATCATCGGATGCCAACTCAGGGTCTTAGTCCTGAATAATCCACCACACAATACGCCCTATACGAGAAACAAGTCCCGGTCTCAGCCTGTCTACTGTCGACGAAAGGTGCACTGGCTCACAATCCCGAGGAGCTCTCCAGTCGGCGCTGTAATGAGCCTAAGCGCGCACCGCATGCTACTGCAAACTCTAGGGGGGTGCCGGGTCTAGTGGCAAGCTGCCCAGGTCCAGTCACCATGCCTAACTAAATATCTGGTTCGGTGTCACTGACATAGGGGTGTGAGACCTGGACACGTGAACTATGTCAGCCTAAACCACCGCACCTGAGGCTAAGGAAACGGTCGTGGTAGGCTTATACTAGGAAGCCGTCCTTGCCCTATCAGGTGGCAATCAAGGGCTACTGCCGAAACACGCTGAGGACGTGCCGGCTGCAGGGGACAAGGCAATGCCAAGTCATCATCCCGACCGTTGGGGCATTAACAGACTGCCACCCTCACCCAAGATTGCAGGGCCTACCGGTAGAGTTAGCTAATCCCTAACGGGGTCCAGGGACGGAGAACTGTCTCGTACGTCCCTGCCGTGGATGCAAGTTACTTTATGCATCTGGGCCGGGATGATGCTATCTACCTGAACTCTAACCTATCATATCAACAGCAAACAATCCAATACAATCCAATACGTGCTCAATAGATACAACGAACCTAGCATGATACTACGAAGCAAGAACAGATAACGAGCATGCCAGAACAGAACAACCTAGCATGGACTAACATGAGAAACAACATAGGAAATCATGCCAGTCGGGAATTCAGAATAGAGCACCTATCACTAAACATGTTAATAAACACAAACAAGCATACAATCAGCAATCACATATAATATCGCAGGGCCCACACAACTCCGGTAAGAAATCCTGACCTGGCCGGGAGGCAACTACACACAAAATCATAAGCTGCGATCGAACCCGAGCTAGCTACCGAGAACCTAACAAACACAATAATAATCACCATCCATAGGCCTAAATATAATAAAATAAACAAGGCTCGGCTCGGGAGCAACTCACGTGGCACGGCTGACACGCGGACGGGCAGGCTGCACGGCTAGGCTGTTGTTGGGCGGCAGGGCTGCACGCTGGCACGGCGCTGGGGCGCGGATGGGCGTGCTGGCACGGCGCTGGGGAGCGCTGCGGGTGAGACAAGGCGCTCAGGCGCGACGTGCAGACGACGAGTGGGCACGCAGGCGAGGACGCAAAAGCGCGGGCGAGCGACGCAGAAGCTGGCGGCGCCGCGGCGAGCGACACGATGCTTGACGCAGGCGAAGCGAGTGAGCGGCGCGATCGGCGGGGCGACTGGCGTGCAACAAACACCGCGACGGTGGGCGTCGGCGGCTGGCTGGGGGCATCGCGAACTGCTTCTTCTGGCGCGGCGTATGGGCGCCTAGGCTGCTGGCTGCGACAGACCTGCTTCTGGGCTGGGCGTCTGCTGCTGACGATGGGGCTGCTGGTGCGATCTGGCTGGGCGGCTCGATTGGGCTGCTCGGCTGGGTTGCTTGGCTGGCCTGGACGACGGTCGGATCTCGGGGCTTCTGAGGAGGAGAAATTTGGCTTGGGGAGCTAGGGAGACAAGCTTGGGCGGCCACAATGCATTTGGAGAAGAAGACAAAATCCTACACTTCTTTTCTTTTAATCAAATGCACCAAAACTCCAAAGATCCAAGGCTAACCAAGATATGTCGCGGAAAGAGTAACAAGAGCTCCCAATAGCTGAACTGGCACACAACCCAACAGGCTTTCCCGAAGACCTGGGTTCGAATCCCAGCTTCAACACAATTTCCTCTATTTTTACTTTTGCATCTATCCAAGCTCAAACCCATCCACAAAGCCTCAAAAACCTACATAAACCCATCCAATAATTTTAGCAACTGGAAAAAGACATAAACGGCCCTGACGACCAGACCAAATTACCAAAATACCCCTAGGGCATACCTGGAAGATCGGGATGAAAACCTGGGTCGTTACAGGTTTGGTAAGAGTGGGAAGTTGAGTCCCCGTTTTGTTGGTCCGTTTGAGATGCTTGAGAGGATTGGCAGAGTTGCATATTGGTTAGCTTTTCCTCCGTTGATGTCAGCTGTACACAGTGTTTTCATGTATCGATGTTGAGCAGTATGTGTCGGACCCATCGCTCATTATGGACTTTGAGCCTTTGCAGTTGAATGAGGATTTGAGTTTCGAGGGGAAGCCTGTGAGTATTCTGGTCTTTGAGACGAAGACGTTGCGTAATCGTGAGACCCATTTGGTAAAAGTTCAATGGAGGAGTTTGAGTTCTGAAGAAGCCGCTCGTGAGCGGGGAGGACGAGATGAGATTGCAGTATCCAGAGCTGTTTCTGTCTTAAGGACTTTCGAGGACGAAAGTCATAAAAAGGACGGAATATTGTAACGGCCCAGGTTTTCATCCCGATCTTTCAGGTATGCCCTAGGGGTATTTTGGTAATTTGGTCGGGCCGTCAGGGCCGTTTATGTCTTTTTTAGTTGCTAAAATTATTGGATGGTCTTATGTAGGTTTTAGAGGCTTTGTGGATGTGTTTGGGCATGGTAAGATGCAAAAGTAAAAATGTTAGGTATTTGTGTTGCAGCTGGGTTTCGAACCCGGGTCACTGAGAAAGACTATTGGGATGCATGCCAGTTGAGCTATTGGGAGCTCTTGTTGCTCTTTCCGCGACATATCTTGGTTAACCTTGGATCTTTGGAGTTTTGGTGCTTTTGATTAAAAGAAAAGAAAATAGGGTTTTGTCTTCTTCTCCAAAAAGCTCCTTGGCCGCCCAAGCTTCTTTCTCCCTAGCTCCCAAGCCGAGTTCTTTCTCCTTAGCAGCCCCGTGCTTCGATCGGCATTCCGGGTAAGTCTTCATCCTCTTCATCTTCTCCAATTAGTGTCCTTGTTGGCCGAGTGTAAAGGAAGAGGTTGTGTGTGTGTGTGTTTTGTTGCACCCAGTAGGAAGCCCGGAATGAGCCAGATCGCCCTCGTCGCCGCCCCGGATCGCCTCATCGCGACGCCCGGATCGCCCACGCCGCCGCGCCCCGTCGCAGCCGTCGCCGCGCCGGATCGCTCAAGAAAGCCGTCGCGCGGCCGTCGCGCGCAAGCTCCTCTCCAGCACGCCAGCGCCCCAGCGCCAGCGTCCCCAAGATCGTGTCGCCAAGCCCAAGCGCCGCGCCCTAGCACGCCAAAGCAAGACCACGCTCGTCTGCGACTGTCCGTCAGTAGCGTTAGCCGTCTTGGTGAGTTGCTCCCGAGCTGAGCCCTGTTTATTTTATTATATTTAGGCGTGTGGATTGTGATTGTTGTTGTGTTTGTTAGGTTCTCGTTAGCTAGCTCGAGATCGATCGCAGCTTAGGAATTCTTGTGTGTAGTTGCCTCCCGACCAAGGTAAGGATTTCTTACCTGAGTTGTGTGGGCCCTGCGATATTATATGTGATTGCTATTTGTATGCTTGTTTGTGTTTATCAGCATGTTTAGTGATAGGTGCTCTGTTCTGAATTCCTGGCTGGCATGATTTCTTATGTTGTTTCTCATGTTAGTCCATGCTAGGTTGTTCAGTTCTGGCATGCTCGTATCTGTTTTTGCTTCGTAGTTGTAAAGACCCAACCCAAAAATGGGACTAAACCTAGATCTTTACTCAGCATGCAAGTGAAAAGCATAAAGGGACCCAGCCAAGGTCGGTTTGTAAAACTTTTCAATTATAAGAGTGGAAAACATTAAAAACAAAGTAAAACATTCATTAGGCAAAAACGAACCATTCAATTTAAAAACAGTGACTGATCAGTACTTCCCTTAAAAACATAAAATAGTTCAATTCATAAGTTTTCCCTACGGACCCAAGTCCAACTACATGCTGAAATCAAAAACAGTAAAATAAGACACGACAGAGTGTCAGCAGCATCCATGATCTCCCAGCTCCCTCCGCTAGCCGCCTCGGTGCTGTCCCAAGTTACATGTGGAAGAAACCACAATAAGGGTGAGTATAAACATACTCAGTAAGAATCCCCGACCGGGGTACGATACGATGCAATCAATCATCTAGCAACCTAGTACACATGCAAATAGTTATCAACAAGGATCTCAGCTCAACGAGCTCACGAGGCAAATCCGGAGTCCTCGGAAGTCTCCTACCTCCGACCTAATGATTGGTTCTCATAACCAATCCCGGGACATCTCCGAGGGTCTTTCTCCCTCGGCCAATTGATCAGCTCAAAAATCGATCCCAAAGATGTCCGACACCCTCGAGGGTCTTTCTCCCTCGACCAATTGATTAGCTCAGAAGCCAATCCCAATGGGTGTCCTCAAGGGCCTCTTACCCTCGCTATAAATTTGGACTATCGGGAGAGTAACCGAAGTCTGGCTCTAAACTGGAAGGAATTGGTGTACTCATGAACATTAGCCCGGGGGAGCTCTCCGAACCGGCGACTAAAGCGTGTGCGCGCACACCGCATGCTACTACAACCGGCGTAAATGTGGGGGCCTAAGTACAAACTACGCGGGCGTGTGCGCATGCCTAAGACTCGGAGCGGTGTCATCGAACACGATGGTGCGAGGCCCTCGACACTCATCTGTGCAGCCTGTACCACCGACCTGAAGCTAAGAACCGGCCAAGGTAGGCTTGCACCGTTGGCAGGGTTCCGATCTAGCAGGCTACAAACTAGGCTTATGCCAATGAGGTAGCTAATTCCTCATTGGCTGCCGGGGGGAAGCAATGTACGTTATGCTTCGCTCAACCCCCGACCGGTGGGGACAAGGTACGTTATGTCCGCTCTCAGCCTCTAGATGATGACAACCCTACTACACTGGCTAGAGTACGGAGTAAATGATTCCTGGCTAACGTACATAATAATCATCACACATACATATCCTAGCATGATACTACGAACTTAAAGCAGGAATCTCAAGCATGCTAGAAGAACAATCCTAGCATGGCACTAACATGTACAAACAAGCAAACATGCTAGCAAGAATGCAAACACAAGTCGCCTATCAACTAATCATGTTCATAAAAGTAAACATGCATTTAAGGCACAATCAAGAAAGCATCGCAGGTCCACACAACCACGGTAAGAATCCTTACACGAAACAAGTGGAAGATAGCTATCACGAATCAAATAAGACCCTCGAGCTTTATAACGAACCCGAGCAACCTAGGCATAATAAAAGCATCCTAAATAAATATACGGCAAACAGCAGACTTAAAAATCTAAAAGGGAAAAGGCTCGAGAATTACCAACCGAGAGGACACGGGCTCGCGCAAAGAGGGCAAGTTTGGGCGCCTGCTGTGCAGGCGGGCGAGGACGCTGGCGCTGGCGCCACGCACGGCAAAGCGGCACACTGGGAGCGGCGCGCGCGGCAAGCGCGAGCGGACGCGCAGAGAGAGGCGCGCGCGGCGCGCGCGTCTCGACGGAGGTAGTGTCGCGAAGCGATCGTCTTTGCGGAGGCGACGACGCGCGAGCAAGCGGAGCTCGCTGGGACGGCGCGCGGGCGAGCGTCGGGTCTACTGGGCGACGTGCGGTGCGGGGTGTCTGGACTGCGGACGAGCGGCGGCTGGGTGAGGCAAGGGGCTGAGCGGCTTTGGGCTCAGGGGCTGGTGCGCGCATGTTGGCTGGCTGGGGTGGTGCGGTCTTGGCCGTAGGCCAAATTGGCGATCGGGTGTGGTGCGATTGGGGTGCGGCTGGGGGGTGGTTCGACTGGGTTCCTTGGCTCGGTTTTAGGAGAGAGAGAGAGAGAGAGATGGTGCGGCTAACAAAAGGAAAAAAAGGGGGGGTTTTCTTGATTTTTTCTTCTTTTTCCTAACTTAAATAGGTTTGGTGACCTAAGTTCCCTTCCCAAGGCTTCCTCCTTCGAGTCCCGACTGAAGCAACTTTCTTTTAATTTAAATCTCTTTTTCTACAAATTCCCAAATCACCATTTAGGGCAAGGGTTCAAATCCCAATGGAAACACTTAATTTACAATTAATTTTGCCATTATCCGGAATGCTTCCAAACTTCTAAACAACTAGCCCAAACTTCTTGGGTCTTGCAACCAACAACAACCAAGTCTAAATGATGGTAGGAATGACCCTGAAGTCCTGAAAATCCATAACTTCTGACCGGGGAGCAAAAGACCAAAATACCCTTAAAGGTTAAAAAGCTCTAACGGCCCAACCGATTGGCCCAATTCTGAACCGAGAGTACCTGGGAAACCGGAATGGAAAACTGGGCCGTTACAATACTCCCTCCTTAAAAGACTTTCGCCCCCGAAAGTCCTAAGACTGGAACAGCTCCGGGTAATGAGTCCTCATCTCATCCTCTGGTTCCCACGTCGCTTCCTCTGCCCTCTGATGCCTCCAAAGGACCTTTACTAAACTTATCCCCCGGTTGCGCAATACCGTGCGCTCATAAGCCAAAATCTGCACGGGCTTCTCCTCGAAGGATAAATCTTTACTCAACTCTAAGGGCTCATGCTCTAGCACATGCGTCAGATCTGCCACGTACTTTCTCAGCATCGAAACGTGGAACACATTATGCACCGTCGCTAAGGACGGGGGTAAAGCTAACCGATAGGCCACTGCTCTGATCCGCTCAAGGATCTCAAAAGGCCCTACAAACCTGGGGCTCAACTTGCCTCGCTTTCCAAACCTTAACACCCCACGCATAGGTGCTACCTTCAGAAAAACATGTTGACCCACCTCAAACTCCAAACCCCTACGCCTCACATCGGCGTAACTTTTCTGCCTACTTTGTGCTGTCAACATGCGAGCCCTGATCTTCTGCACTGCGTCGTTCGTCATCTGAAGCAACTCGGGTCCCAGAACCTGTCTATCACCGACCTCCTCCCAGAACACTGGGGATCTGCAACGCTTACCGTACAACGCCTCGAATGGGGCCATCCGAATAGTCGCCGATAGCTGTTTGTTGTGTAGCGAACTCCATCAAATCACGATGTAACGCCCGATTTTTCTATTTCGGTTACCCGTGATTTGGGTCATTATTCGGATGTTCGGATGGGCCGTTAGAGCTATTTTAACCCTTAGGGGCATTTTGGTCTTTTGCCCCGGTCGGTGTTTTGTGGATTTTCGTGATTCCGGGTCATTCCCGCCTTTTTCAAGCTTAATGGTTGTTGGTTGCAAGACCCGAGAGGTTTGGGCAAGTTGTTTGGAAGTTTGGAGGTGTTTTAGAAAATGGCAAAATTAATTGTAATTTTGGTGCTTCCATTGGGTTTTGAGCCCTTGCCTAAATGGTCTTAGGGAGTTTGTAGGAAAAGTGAGTCTTATTTTTAAATAAGTTTGTTTGGTAGGGACTCGAAGGAGGAAGCCCTGGGAAGGGATTTAGGTCACCAAGACCTATTTAAATTAGGAAAAGGAAAGAAAATCAAGAAAATCCAATTCCCTTGTTTTACCACTTTTCTCTCTCTCTCTCTCTCTCTCCTCTCTCTCTCTGGCCGACCTCACCAAAAACCCCAACCAGCCTCACCGAGCCGTCCCCGGCCAGCCAAGCAACCAGCCGAAAATTCGGCCAGTCAGCGGCCAGCCAGATCGCACCAGCGGCCCCATCGTCGTGCAGCGACCCCAGCCAGCCAGCGAGATCTGTCGCGACCAGCCAGCCAGCGCCAGACGCCAGCCAGCGCCGCCGCCCGCGTTTGCCCGTCCGCGCGCCGTCGCGCGCTCACTGAGCGCTCATCGCCCATCGATTCGCGCCCAGCGCCACCCCGCGCCAGCGCCGTGTCACTGGCCTTTCGTCCCTGCCGCACCGCCTACGCCCGCCAGCGCCGCCAGCGCCAGCCCAGCGCAGCGCCAGCGCCCGCCGCGCGCCCACCTGCTCTGCCCAGTACCGCACGTCCCCGCTGCCCACTTGCCGCCAGTGCTGTTTTGCCGAGATAGATGGGACCGAGATCTAGTGCCTTCTCGGTTGGTAAATTCCCGAGCCTCCACTCTTTTGGACCCTAAGTTGTTTGGTCATTGTTATTTAATTAGGATATTTTTATTAAATGCTTAGGTTGCTCGGGTTCACTTAGAAGCTCGGGAGTCGTTTGGTTGGCTTATGGTAGTTATTTTCTGCTTGTTTCCGTGTAAGGATTTCTTACGTGGTTGTGTGGACCTGCGATGCTATCATGATTGTGCCTTGTATGCTTGGTTGTTGTTATGAGTATGTTAGCTATTGAACGACTTGTGTTTGAAATCTTGCTAGCATGCCGCTTGTTGTTCATGTTAGTTCCATGCTAGGTTTGTTCTTCCAAAGATGCCATGTCTTGTGATTGTATGAACATTTCCAAGTGGAAAGGTTACATGTTTTCTCTTGCTTCCATATCGTGTTGCTCTTGTGTCCCTGATATATTCTCGTTAGTTCCATGCAAGGGGTTTAATTATCTTGGCATACCTTGTTCTATTTTATCTGTTAGTTCCATGCCGTGCATAGGCGGTGATGTATAGTGTAGAAGACTGTAGGGGTAACTAGTTTAGGTCCCGCTGGGTAAGACCCGATGGGCATCCTAGGTGTGTAAGTCCCGATGGGCATCACCGAGTTGGAGGTGTAAGACCCCGATGGGCATCCTAGGTGTGTAAGTCCCCGATGGGCATCACCGAGTTGGAGGTGTAAGACCCGATGGGCATCCTAGGTGTGTAAGTCCCGATGGGCATCACCGAGTTGGAGGTGTAAGACCCGATGGGCATCCTAGGTGTGTAAGTCCCGATGGGCATCACCGAGTTGGAGGTGTAAGACCACGATGGGCATCCTAGGTGTGTAAGTCCCCGATGGGCATCACCGAGTTGGAGGTGTAAGACCGATGGGCATCCTAGGTGTGTAAGTCCCAGATGGGCATCACCGAGTTGGAGGTGTAAGACCAGATGGGCATCCTAGGTGTGTAAGTCCCGATGGGCATCACCGAGTTGGAGGTGTAAGACCACGATGGGCATCCTAGGTGTGTAAGTCCCGATGGGCATCACCGAGTTGGAGGTGTAAGACCCGATGGGCATCCTAGGTGTGTAAGTCCCGATGGGCATCACCGAGTTGGAGGTGTAAGACCACGATGGGCATCCTAGGTGTGTAAGTCCCCGATGGGCATCACCGAGTTGGAGGTGTAAGACCACGATGGGCATCCTAGGTGTGTAAGTCCCAGATGGGCATCACCGAGTTGGAGGTGTAAGACCCGATGGGCATCCTAGGTGTGTAAGTCCCGATGGGCATCACCGAGTTGGAGGTGTAAGACCACGATGGGCATCCTAGGTGTGTAAGTCCCGATGGGCATCACCGAGTTGGAGGTGTAAGACCACGATGGGCATCCTAGGTGTGTAAGTCCCCGATGGGCATCAACGAGTTGGAGGTGTAAGTCCCCGATGGACAAAGACCGAGTCCTAGGTTGTGTAAGGCCCGAAGGGCATCCAAGTGTAAAACCTAGGATAGGGAGTAGATGAAAGCCCTTGAATAGGCTCGCTCTAGAAGTAGATCATAGCCTAACTCAACCGTTTTGCTCTAAGTCATTGTTTTATTTGCATGTATACTAGGGTGCTAGATGACTGATGTATCGTATTGTACCCTGGGTTGGGGATTCTTCTGAGTATGTTTATACTCACCCTTATTTCTGTGGTTTTTCCACCGGGTAACTTGGGACATCGGCGGGATGGCTAGGAGGAGGCTACTGGATGATCATGGAAAGTCGACTGCAGGATGCATGTTCTTTTATTGTTTTCTTTATGATTTAGCATGTAGTGGGACTTGAGTCCCTAGGGAAAACACTCAAACTATTTTATGGTTCTCGTCATCAGTACTCTTGTTTTGTTTTTAAGAAAAGCACTTGATCAGTCAATTACTCTTGATTTTTACATTGGCTTCGTGGTTTGTTTAAAGTTCATTAATTGCAAAAGTTTTAAACTCAGTAGAATGGATGGTGTTTTACATTCCTAGGCATGCATGCTAAGTAAGGATCTAGGTTAGAGACCGCTTCTTTTGGGTCGAGTCCTTACGGTTGGTATCGAGCTCGAGTTATAGGTTACGTAGAGACTCGACTGCGCTTGTAGGTTGTTTTCCATGATCATCAGCGCTCCACCACCATCGGTATGTCCGTAAGTTTAAAGTTAAGGGTTAAGAATTACAATCTGCATCTAGTATACATGTGTTACCCTTGTTGGGCGGTGAGAGCCCAGCGTGGGCTAGTTTTTATGTTTTGTGTAGACCGCGGTTTGTTGATTACACATTGAGGAGCGAGGGCGTTTGGTATCTCCAACCGAGGAGTTGGACCGTTCATGTTGATGATGAGACCTCGTCCCAGGTCGTTTAGACCCGTAGGCCACCTTTGGCCCCGGCAGATGAGTTGCCAAGAGTAAGGGGTAGAGTCTAGCACGCCTCGCAGTGAGACTCCTTGAGCGAGTGTGCTCCACCATGCGAGAGTTGATGGCGTGTCTTTTAGCTAACAGAGAGCGGAGACCCAGCGCAATTTGTAGCGCGTAATGGGAGTCTTGAGCACAGATAGCCCAAATCGGCGAGTTTATTTAGAGAGCCCCCTCCTTGTAGCTCCGATTGCGGGAGGGATCGATCAACGAGTTATCTTGATAAGTTAGTTGGCGTTGATCGAGTGCCGCCGAGTTTGGCTAGTGGAACCTGTAGAAGCTGGATGTTTTGAGACCCATCTTTGGCAACGAGGTAGTTGTCCAGATCGAGTTTATCATCCAGTGTTGGGATGACTCGGTGTTCGAGGCCGATGACACGATGTTCGGAGGTCGGCGTGCCGCTCTGCTCAGTCTTTGTTTGATGCAAAGCGGTGTGGTGGTGGAAGTCCCCTATGAGAGGCGGACCAGCAGTCTCCACCACCACCGGTCGATTGGCAAGCTGCCAAGTTAGTAGCTTTTGAGGAAGATGTAGAGACATCTTGTCCTCCCGCAAGCTTCTGCGATCGTTTTGTAGCCACTTCTTTTAGTACCCTCGTAGCCGGGGTAGTGTGGAGTTTGCTTGTCAAGACTTAATCCGTCCGTGGTTTTCACCGGCTATTAGAGAGAAGCACCTTCATTAGCATGTTCCAAGAGTGGAGCCAGTCTTTGCCACCCTAGGGTTGGCTTTGAGTATTTGTTGAGCATCGAGTGGGATGCGAGGAGTGGGCCGTGGCTTGTCTGTTAGTCGTGATGTCGAGAATAATCTACTCGAGTGTTGAGACCCTTGTGTTGAGTGCCATTGCCTCATCACACTGGAGTGTGACCTTCCCTTCCCTCGGAGGGACTTAAAGCCCGTAAAGAGATGTTTGTGTTGTTAAGGATGTAGTGCTGTTGGCACCAAGCTTTGAGAGGAGGCCTAGAGTCGGGCCAGGTTGGTACTTTTTGTGCAGATGGTTCCAAGACCCGCCCGAAGTTTGGCATCCCCACTAGTCTTGTACCCACTTCACGAGATTGCACTGTTTGGGTTGCATAAGAGATCTAGCTCGGTGGTAGTAAGAGAACTACAAGAGTGAGGTTGTTCGAGGGATAAGTAGGAGCCTTCAGGTCACCGAGAGCTAGGTACAAAGGATGTGTTGGTTGTTAAGGGCTAGCGCGTCCGAGTTCTCGTGCTGTGTTGTGGGGGCTTGTGAGCCGTTTGGATGGTAGTGTGACTCGACTACTACCCGGAGTTACCCTAATATGAGTAGGGTTGACATCGATGATGCGTGGTTGATCCATGTTAGAGCCATGAGTTGGAAGGTTGATCGAGCACGTTTAGTGGACCATTGGTATGAGGTAAGTTAGCTTGGTGTGGCTATGCTCTTGTAAGAGTAAGTGGACCAATGTGGCGTTCCGTGATGAGTTGACCACGAGTGGGTTGAACTCTTGTTGCTCCTTTGCTAGTTGTGGCTCTATTGGGAGGCAAAAGTTGCCTTGTGTGAGAGTACTTATTGGTTTGGATCTTAAGGAATCAAGTTGGAGATGTACACGCTCGGTGTACTTTTGTGTAGCTCGTTCCGTGGTGTATGTTTTGGGAACCACGAAAGGTTCGTGTTGAGGAACCAGAGCTCAGTCAGACCCAAGCGGTGTCCCTCGGTTGAGTTCTTTGGATGCTTGTAGTCGTTTGGCAAGCTAGAGTTGTTCTTAGTAGCCTCTGCGTTGGTTTTCGAAATTCTTAGCAAGGTGGTGCTTGGCGTTGACCAAGGTTTGGTTCCCATGTGGTTTCTAGAGCTAGCTTCGTTCGAGCAAGGCCGGAGTTGCCACGAGGACTTGTTCCTAGTCGGGAAGTTTTGGGAGTTGACCCCTCCCTCGGAGGTTGAGTAAATCTTGCTAGTTCTAAGTTGGTGGTTCAAGCGATTGTGGAATCCCTCGATTGTTGCTTTCGAGGAATTGGTTGTTGTTGCCTTCGATGAGTAGGACTACTAGCGTGTGTGAAGTTCACTGTCCTTCGGAAGTCCGCTTGGCGGGAAATCGTCCTCAGAGAGGAGGAGTCGACTTAGCTCCCGAGTTGTGTAGTTGATTAGAGTGGCGTGGCGGTCACCCCAGCGAGAGTGTGTCCTGCGTTGGCTTGTTAGCAAGCGGAAAGTTGTTTGTCCCGCGAGGGCGGAGGCCACCAGTTCAAGGGTTTGAGTTGTTGTTGGAAGGTTGTTGGGTCTTTGGAATTTGTAGAACCCCTAGTTCCTTGGTCGTTGAGTTGCACCGTGGATGCCGATTTCGAGTATTAACTTTTGAGGTAGTCTTGCGGCCCGAGTTGTTCATGATCCGCAAGCTTGTGGTCGTCGCTATCCTTATTTCCTCGCGATGTTTCGTGGGTGGAGTTTCTGGATCGGAAGGAGAGTTAGGTCTAGCTATAAGGAGGAAGTCCTTAGAGCAGCCAGATGGACTTAAGGGTTGAGTGGCGGCTTGGAGGGGAGCTTGCTCGTTCTAAGACTTGGTTTGAGTTTCTGCAGAGCCACCCTTCTCGGGCTCTGTTCCTAGTTGGTGTGCGTTCGCGATTGGCGTTATAGCCGAGCCACGATTGAGTGGGTTGGCACAGAGGTGCCGTGGAAATGGTTGGTAAAACCTTTGAGTCGTTATCCTCGAGGTGTTGTGTTGCAAGTAGCCGCGTGTTGTTTTATTCCTTCTTTGCTCGGGATTTTTTAGAAAGGTATGTTGTTTGTTTCCTTATTTGGCGATATTCTCTTAGGCGGTGGCTGGTCGGATTGCATTGGAAAGTTGTTGTCGGCCAAGAGGGCTCCAGCTTTATTAGTTTGGTTGAGTGGAGCTGCTCTGGACCTTGTCGTTCATGGGTGGCCGTGGTGAAGTTTCACTAGTGTGAGTGGCGTTAGCCGTCCGGTGAACTGTATGTGCCCCGGCTTCAGTCGCGTCGGTGCTCTTCAAGATGGTTGTTTAAGTGTTGTGGTCGTGTTCTAGTGAGTCAAGTTTGCCTTTGGGATCCGTCGCGATTGGTGATTCGATTGGATTTCGCTAAAGCTGCAGAGCAAGCCTTGTGGTTCGTTGATCTCATGTGAAGTAAGAGTAGGCCTTGTAGTTTCGAATCCCGGAGGTTCGGTTGTTTGGTCAACATGGTGTAGAGTTGAGGCTGTTTGGTAACAATTTGTGAGCCCAGAAGTTTCGCGGTGCGTGGAGAGTTTTAGAACTCGTGACCAATCCACAAGTTTGCTTTGTGAGTAGCGCCGTAGAGAGCGTTCCGAGTTGGGTTAGCGAGGGCTAAGTGAGCCATAAGATTTTAAGACCGTTGAGAGTTCGTGCGAGTCGAGAGGTGTGACTCACCGACTAGCTATCGCATGATTTCTTGAAGCTCGATGTTAGTTCGGCTTTGGTTGAGATAGTTTGTATGGACTCGGTGTCTTTTGGGCTTGGAGCCTTTGGGAAACCAAGAGGGTTCGGTTTCAAGAAGGATTTGTGTTGTCTTAACAGGAGCTTGGTTGGTTAAGAATCGAGTGGAGTTTTCCTAGAGTTTGTGTCGTCTTAGGACTTTCGAGGACGAAAGTCTTAAAAGGAGGGAGTATTATAACGCCCAGATTTTCTATTTCTGGTTACCCGGTGATTTCGGGTCATTATTCGGATGTTCGGATGGGCCGTTAGAGCTATTTTAACCCTTAGGGGCATTTTGGTCTTTTGCCCCTGGTCGTGGTTTTGTGGATTTTCGAGATTCGGGTCATTCCCGCCTTTTTCAAGCTTAATGGTTGTTGGTTGCAAGACCCGAGAGGTTTGGGCAACTTGTTTGGAAGTTTGGAGGTGTTTTAGAAAATGGCAAAATTAATTGTAATTTTGGTGCTTCCATTGGGTTTTGAGCCCTTGCCTAAATGGTCTTAGGGAGTTTGTAGGAAAAGTGAGTCTTATTTTTAAATAAGTTTGTTTGGGCCGGGACTCGAAGGAGGAAGCCTTGGGAAGGGATTTAGGTCACCAAGACCTATTTAAATTAGGAAAAGGAAAGAAAATCCAATTCCCTTGTTTTACCACTTTTCTCTCTCTCTCTCTCTCTCTCCTCTCTCTCTCTCTGCCGACCTCACCAAGAAACCCAACCGAGCCTCACCGAGCCGTCCCCGCCAGCCAAGCAACCCACCGAGCGGCCAGTCGGCGGCCAGCGAGATCGCACCAAAGAAATTTCATCGTCACAGCCAGCGAGACCCCACCAGCCAGCGAGATCTGCGCCGCGGCCAGCCCAGCCGAGCGCCCGCCAGCGCCAAGAGCCGCCGCCCGCGTTACCGTCCGTCGCCGCGCGCGCGCACACAGAACGCCATCGCCCAATCGATTCGCGCCAGCCAACGCCGCGCCAGCGCCCGTGTCACTGCCCTTTCGCCCCTCGCACCACCGCGCGCGCCAGCGCCAGCGCCAGCTTGCCGCCAGCCAGCGCCAAAGCCAGCGCCCGCCGCGCCCGCTGCTCGCCCGGTACCACGTCCCCGCTGCCCACTTGCCGCCCGTGTGCTGCTTTGCCGAGATAGATGGGACCGAGATCTAGTGCCTTCTCGGTTGGTAAATTCCCGAGCCTCCACTCTTTTGGACCCTAAGTTGTTTGGCTGTTGTTATTTAATTAGGATATTTTTATTAAATGCTTAGGTTGCTCGGGTTCACTTAGAAGCTCGGGAGTCGTTTGGTTGGCTTATGGTAGTTATTTTCTGCTTGTTTCCAGGTAAGGATTTCTTACCGTGGTTGTGTGGACCCTGCGATGCTATCATGATTGTGCCTTGTATGCTTGGTTGTTGTTATGAGTATGTTAGCTATTGAACAGCTTGTGTTTGAAATCTTGCTAGCATGCTGCTTGTTGTTCATGTTAGTTCCATGCTAGGTTTGTTCTTCCAGCATGCCATGTCTTGTGATTGTATGAAAATTTCCAGTGGAAAGGTTACATGTTTTCTCTTGCTTCCATATCGTGTTGCTCTTGTGTCCCCTGATATATTCTGTTAGTTCCATGCAAGGGGTTTAATTATCTTGGCATACCTTGTTCTATTTTATCCTGTTAGTTCCATGCCAGGCATAGGCAGGTGATGTATAGTGTAGAAGACTGTAGGGGTAACTAGTTTAGGTCCCGCTCGGGTAAGACCCCGATGGGCATCCTAGGTGTGTAAGTCCCCGATGGGCATCACTGAGTTGGAGGTGTAAGACCCTGATGGGCATCCTAGGTGTGTAAGTCCCTGATGGGCATCACTGAGTTGGAGGTGTAAGACCCTGATGGGCATCCTAGGTGTGTAAGTCCCTGATGGGCATCACTGAGTTGGAGGTGTAAGACCCCGATGGGCATCCTAGGTGTGTAAGTCCCTGATGGGCATCACTGAGTTGGAGGTGTAAGACCACGATGGGCATCCTAGGTGTGTAAGTCCCGATGGGCATCACCGAGTTGGAGGTGTAAGACCACGATGGGCATCCTAGGTGTGTAAGTCCCGATGGGCATCACTGAGTTGGAGGTGTAAGACCCTGATGGGCATCCTAGGTGTGTAAGTCCCCGATGGGCATCACTGAGTTGGAGGTGTAAGACCACCGATGGGCATCCTAGGTGTGTAAGTCCCAGATGGGCATCACTGAGTTGGAGGTGTAAGACCCTGATGGGCATCCTAGGTGTGTAAGTCCCCGATGGGCATCACTGAGTTGGAGGTGTAAGACCCCGATGGGCATCCTAGGTGTGTAAGTCCCCGATGGGCATCACTGAGTTGGAGGTGTAAGACCCCGATGGGCATCCTAGGTGTGTAAGTCCCCGATGGGCATCACTGAGTTGGAGGTGTAAGACCCTGATGGGCATCCTAGGTGTGTAAGTCCCCGATGGGCATCACTGAGTTGGAGGTGTAAGACCCTGATGGGCATCCTAGGTGTGTAAGTCCCCGATGGGCATCACTGAGTTGGAGGTGTAAGACCCTGATGGGCATCCTAGGTGTGTAAGTCCCCGATGGGCATCACTGAGTTGGAGGTGTAAGTCCCCGACTGGACAGCACCGAGTCCTAGGTTGTGTAAGGCCCGAAGGGCATCCAAGTGTAAAACCTAGGATAGGGAGTAGATGAAAGCCCTTGAATAGGCTCGCTCTAGAAGTAGCTCATAGCCTAACTCAACCGTTTTGCTCTAAGTCATTGTTTTATTTGCATGTATACTAGGGTGCTAGATGACTGATGTATCGTATTGTACCCCGGTTGGGGATTCTTACTGAGTATGTTTATACTCACCCTTATTTCTGTGGTTTTTCCACCAGGTAACTTGGGACATCGGCAGGATGGCTAGGAGGAGGCGGCTGGATGATCATGGAAAGCTGACTCTGGGATGCATGTTCTTTTATTGTTTTCTTTATGATTTAGCATGTAGTGGGACTTGAGTCCCTAGGGAAAACACTCAAACTATTTTATGGTTCTCGTACCGTACTCTTGTTTTGTTTTTAAGAAAAGCACTGATCAGTCAATTACTCTTGATTTTTACATTGGCTTCTGTGGTTTGTTTAAAGTTCTGTTAATTGCAAAAGTTTTAAACCTGTAGAATGGATGGTGTTTTACATTCCTAGGCATGCATGCTAAGTAAGGATCTAGGTTAGAGACCGCTTCTTTTGGGTCGAGTCCTTACAGTTGGTATCAGAGCTCAGAGTTATAGGTTATGTAGACTGACCTGCAGTTGTAGGTTGTTTTCCATGATCATCAGCGCTCCGCCAGCCATCAGGTATGTCCGTAAGTTTAAAGTTAAGGGTTAAGAATTACAATACTGCATCTAGTATACATGTGTTACCCTTGTTGGGCAGTGAGAGCCCAGCGTGGGCTAGTTTTTATGTTTTGTGTAGACCGCCGCTTGTTGATTACACATTGAGGAGCGAGGACGTTTGGTATCTCCAACCGAGGAGTTGGACCGTTCATGTTGATGATGAGACCTCGTCCGGTGTCGTTTAGACCCGTAGGCCACCTTTGGCCCCGCGAGATGAGTTGCCAAGAGTAAGGGGTAGAGTCTAGCACGCCTCGCAGTGAGACTCCTTGAGCGAGTGTGCTCGGCCATGCGAGAGTTGATGGCGGTGTCTTTTAGCTAACAGAGAGCGGAGACCCAGCGCAATTTGTAGCGCGTAATGGGGAGTCTTGGGCACAGATAGCCCACCGGCGAGTTTATTTAGGAGACGCCTCCTTGTAGCTCCAGTTGCGGGAGGGATCGATCAACGAGTTATCTTGATAAGTTAGTTGGCGTTGATCGAGTGCCGAGTTTGGCTAGTGGAACCTCAGTAGAGCTGGATGTTTTGAGACCTCTCTTTGGCGCGAGGTAGTTGTCCAGGATCGAGTTTATCATCCGGTGTTGGGATGACTCGGTGTTCGAGAGGCCGATGACTGATGTTCGTGAGGTCGGCGTGCGCCGCTCTGTCTTTGTTTGATGCAGCAGTGTGGTGGTGGAAGTCCCCTATGAGAGGCGGACCAGCAGAGTCTCCACCAGCCACCCGGTCGATTGGCAAGCTGCCAAGTTAGTAGCTTTTGAGGAAGATGTAGAGACATCTTGTCCTCCTGCAAGCCGCTGCAGTCGTTTTGTAGCCACTTCTTTTAGTACCCTCGTAGCCAGGGGGTAGTGTGGAGTTTGCTTGTCAAGACTTAATCCGTCCGTGGTTTTCAGCTGGCTATTAGAGAGAAGCACCTTCATTAGCATGTTCCAAGAGTGGAGCAGTGTTTGCCACCCTAGGGTTGGCTTTGAGTATTTGTTGAGCATCGAGTGGGATGCGAGGAGGGGGCCGTGGCTTGTCTGTTAGTCGTGATGTCAGAGAATAATCTACTCGAGTGTTGAGACCCTTGTGTTGAGTGCCATTGCCCTGTCACCTGGAGTGTGACCTTCCCTTCCCTCAGAGGGACTTAAAGCCCGTAAAGAGATGTTTGTGTTGTTAAGGATGTAGTGCCTGTTGGCACCAAGCTTTGAGAGGAGGCCTAGAGTCAGGCCAGTTGGTACTTTTTGTGCAGATGGTTCCAAGACCACTGAAGTTTGGCATCCCCACTAGTCTTGTACCCACTTCCCGAGATTGCACCTGTTTGGGTTGCATAAGAGATCTAGCTCGGTGGTAGTAAGAGAACTACAAGAGTGAGGTTGTTCGAGGATAAGTAGGAGCCTTTCAGGGTCACACCGAGAGCTAGGTACAAAGGATGTGTTGGTTGTTAAGGGCTAGCGCGTCCGAGTTCTCGTGCCTGTGTTGTGGGGGCTTGTGAGCCAGTTGGATGGTAGTGTGACTCGACTACCCTGGAGTTACCCTAATATGAGTAGGGTTGACATCGATGATGCGTGGTTGATCCAGTGTTAGAGCCATGAGTTGGAAGGTTGATCGGAGCACGTTTAGTGGACCATTGGTATGAGGTAAGTTAGCTTGGTGTGGCTATGCTCTTGTAAGAGTAAGTGGACCAATGTGGCGTTCCGTGGTGAGTTGACCACGAGTGGGTTGAACTCTTGTTGCTCCTTTGCTAGTTGTGGCTCTATTGGGAGGCAAAAGTTGCCTTGTGTGAGAGTACTTATTGGTTTGGATCTTAAGGAATCAAGTTGGAGATGTACACGTCGGTGTACTTTTGTGTAGCTCGTTCCGTGGTGTATGTTTTGGGAACCACGAAAGGTTCGTGTTGAGGAACCAGAGCTCAGTCAGACCCAAGCAGTGTCCCTCGGTTGAGTTGCTGGATGCTTGTAGTCGTTTGGCAAGCTAGAGTTGTTCTTAGTAGCCTCTGCGTTGGTTTTCAGAATTCTTAGCAAGGTGGTGCTTGGCGTTGACCAAGGTTTGGTTCCCATGTGGTTTCTAGAGCTAGCTTCGTTCGAGCAAGCCGAGTTGCCACGAGGACTTGTTCCTAGTCGGGGAAGTTTTGGGAGTTGACCCCTCCCTCGGAGGTTGAGTAAGTACTGCTAGTTCTAAGTTGGTGGTTCAAGCGATTGTGGAATCCCTCGATTGTTGCTTTCGAGGGAATTGGTTGTTGTTGCCTTCGATGAGTAGGACTACTAGCGTGTGTGAAGTTCATCGTCCTTCTAAGTCCGCTTGCTTTGGGAAATCGTCCCAGTAGAGGAGGAGTCGACTTAGCTCCTGAGTTGTGTAGTTGATTAGAGTGGCGTAGCGGTCAGCCCAGCGAGAGTGTCTGCGTTGGCTTGTTAGCAAGCGGAAAGTTGTTTGTCCCCGCGAGGGCGGAGGCCAGCCAGTTCAAGGGTTTGAGTTGTTGTTGGAAGGTTGTTGGGTCTTTGGAATTTGTAGAACCCCTAGTTCCTTGGTCGTTGAGTTGCACCGTGGATGCCAGTTTCGAGTATTAACTTTTGAGGTAGTCTTGCTGACCCGAGTTGTTCATGATCCGCAAGCTTGTGGTCGTCGCTATCCTTATTTCCTCGCGATGTTTCGTGGGTGGAGTTTCTGGATCGGAAGGAGAGTTAGGTCTAGCTATAAGGAGGAAGTCCTTAGAGCAGCCAGATGGACTTAAGGGTTGAGTGGCAGCTTGGAGGGGAGCTTCGCTCGTTCTAAGACTTGGTTTGAGTTTCTGCAGAGCCAGCCCTTCTCGGGCTCTGTTCCTAGTTGGTGTGCGTTCGCAGTTGGCGTTATAGCTGAGCCACAGTTGAGTGGGTTGGCACAGAGGTGCCGTGGAAATGGTTGGTAAAACCTTTGAGTCGTTATCCTCGAGGTGTTGTGTTGCAAGTAGCCGCGTGTTGTTTTATTCCTTGCTGCTCGGGATTTTTTTTAGAAAGGTATGTTGTTTGTTTCCTTATTTGGCGATATTCTCTTAGGCCAGTGGCTGGTCGGATTGCATTGGAAAGTTGTTGTCGGCCGAAGAGGGCTCCAGTTTATTAGTTTGGTTGAGTGGAGCCTGTTCCTGGACCTTGTCGTTCATGGGTGGCCGTAGCTGAAGTTTCAGCTAGTGTGAGTGGCGTTAGCCGTCTGGTGAACCAGGTATGTGCCCCGGCTTCGTCGTCGGTGCTCTTCAAGATGGTTGTTTAAGTGTTGTGGTCGTGTTCTAGTGAGTCAAGTTTGCCTTTGGGATCCGTCGCCAGTTGGTGATTCGATTGGATTTCGCTAAGGCTGCAGGCAAGCCTTGTGGTTCGTTGATCTCATGTGAAGTAAGAGTAGGCCTTGTAGTTTCTCAATCCCGGAGGTTCGGTTGTTTGGTCGACATGGTGTAGAGTTGAGGCTGTTTGGTAACAAATTGTGAGCCCAGAGAAGTTTCGCCGGTCTTGCGGCGGAGAGTTTTAGAACTCGTGACCAATCCACAAGTTTCTTTGTGAGTAGCGCCGTGAGAGAGGCGTTCCGAGTTGGGTTAGCGGGGCTAAGTGAGCCATAAGATTTTAAGACCGTTGAGAGTTCGTGCGAGTCGAGGGGTGTGACTCACCGACTAGCTATCGCATGATTTCTTGGCTCGATGTTAGTTCGATTTTGGTTGAGATAGTTTGTGGCGCACTCGGTGTCTTTTGGGCTTGGAGCCTTTGGGAAACCAAGAGGGTTCGGTTTGAAGAAGGATTTGTGTTGTCTTAACCGGAGCTTGGTTGGTTAAGAATCGGTGGAGTTTTCCTAGAGTTTGTGTCGTCTTAGGACTTTCGAGGACGAAAGTCTTAAAAGGAGGGAGTATTGTAACGGCCCGATTTTCTATTTGATTACCTGGTGATTTCGGGTCATTATTCGGATGTTCGGATGGGCCGTTAGAGCTATTTTAACCCTTAGGGGCATTTTGGTCTTTTGCCCCTGGTCGTGGTTTTGTGGATTTTCGTGATTCCGGGGTCATTCCTCGCCTTTTCAAGCTTAATGGTTGTTGGTTGCAAGACCCGAGAGGTTTGGGCAAGTTGTTTGGAAGTTTGGAGGTGTTTTAGAAAATGGCAAAATTAATTGTAATTTTGGTGCTTCCATTGGGTTTTGAGCCCTTGCCTAAATGGTCTTAGGAGTTTGTAGGAAAAGTGAGTCTTATTTTTAAATAAGTTTGTTTGGGCCGGGACTCGAAGGAGGAAGCCTGGGAAGGGATTTAGGTCACCAAGACCTATTTAAATTAGGAAAAGGAAAGAAAATCAAGAAAATCCAATTCCCTTGTTTTACCACTTTTCTCTCTCTCTCTCTCTCTCTTCCTCTCTCTCTCTCGGCCGACCTCACCAAGAAACCCAACCGAGCCTCACCGAGCCGTCCCGGCCACCCAAGCAACCCACCCGAGCAAAGCCAGCCAGTCGAGCGGCCAGCCAGATCGCACCAAAGCGATTTCCATCGTCGCCAGCGAGAGACCCCACCCAGCCAGAAGAGATCTGCCGCAGCCAGCCCCTCAGCGCCCAGACGCCCAGCCAGCGCCGCCCGCCCGCGTTGCCCGTCCGCGCCGCGCGCGCTGCACGCTGTGCGCCTCGCCCATCGATTCGCGCCAGCGCGCCCGCGCCAGCGCCCGTGTCACCAGCGCTCGTCCCTGCCAGACCACGCCGGCAAGCCAGCCCAGCGCCAGCCAGCCTAAGCAATAGCGCCAGCGCCAGCGCCAGCGCCCGCCAAGCCACCAGCTGCTTTCGCCCAGTGCGCCCCGCCGCGCCCACTTGCTTGCGAGTGCCTGCTTTGCCGAGATAGATGGGACCGAGATCTAGTGCCTTCTCGGTTGGTAAATTCCCGAGCCTCCACTCTTTTGGACCCTAAGTTGTTTGGCTGTTGTTATTTAATTAGGATATTTTTATTAAATGCTTAGGTTGCTCGGGTTCACTTAGAAGCTCGGGAGTCGTTTGGTTGGCTTATGGTAGTTATTTTCTGCTTGTTTCCAGGTAAGGATTTCTTACCGTGGTTGTGTGGACCCTGCGATGCTATCATGATTGTGCCTTGTATGCTTGGTTGTTGTTATGAGTATGTTAGCTATTGAACAGCTTGTGTTTGAAATCTTGCTAGCATGCTGCTTGTTGTTCATGTTAGTTCCATGCTAGGTTTGTTCTTCCAGCATGCCATGTCTTGTGATTGTATGAAAATTTCCAAGGGAAAGGTTACATGTTTTCTCTTGCTTCCATATCGTGTTGCTCTTGTGTCCCCGATATATTCTCATTAGTTCCATGCAAGGGGTTTAATTATCTTGGCATACCTTGTTCTATTTTATCCTCGTTAGTTCCATGCCGGGCATAGGCGGGTGATGTATAGTGTAGAAGACCGTAGGGGTAACTAGTTTAGGTCCCGCTCAAAGACCCGATGGGCATCCTAGGTGTGTAAGTCCCTCGATGGGCATCACCGAGTTGGAGGTGTAAGACCCGATGGGCATCCTAGGTGTGTAAGTCCCGATGGGCATCACTGAGTTGGAGGTGTAAGACCCCGATGGGCATCCTAGGTGTGTAAGTCCCAGATGGGCATCACTGAGTTGGAGGTGTAAGACCCTGATGGGCATCCTAGGTGTGTAAGTCCCCGATGGGCATCACTGAGTTGGAGGTGTAAGACCTGATGGGCATCCTAGGTGTGTAAGTCCCCGATGGGCATCACTGAGTTGGAGGTGTAAGACCATGATGGGCATCCTAGGTGTGTAAGTCCCTGATGGGCATCACTGAGTTGGAGGTGTAAGACCCTGATGGGCATCCTAGGTGTGTAAGTCCCCGATGGGCATCACTGAGTTGGAGGTGTAAGACCCTGATGGGCATCCTAGGTGTGTAAGTCCTCGATGGGCATCACTGAGTTGGAGGTGTAAGACCCTGATGGGCATCCTAGGTGTGTAAGTCCTCGATGGGCATCACTGAGTTGGAGGTGTAAGACCCCGATGGGCATCCTAGGTGTGTAAGTCCCCGATGGGCATCACCGAGTTGGAGGTGTAAGACCACGATGGGCATCCTAGGTGTGTAAGTCCCGATGGGCATCACCGAGTTGGAGGTGTAAGACCCGATGGGCATCCTAGGTGTGTAAGTCCCCGATGGGCATCACTGAGTTGGAGGTGTAAGACCCCGATGGGCATCCTAGGTGTGTAAGTCCCCGATGGGCATCACTGAGTTGGAGGTGTAAGACCCTGATGGGCATCCTAGGTGTGTAAGTCCCCGATGGGCATCACTGAGTTGGAGGTGTAAGACCCGATGGGCATCCTAGGTGTGTAAGTCCTCGATGGGCATCACCGAGTTGGAGGTGTAAGACCACGATGGGCATCCTAGGTGTGTAAGTCCCCGATGGGCATCACCGAGTTGGAGGTGTAAGACCCTGATGGGCATCCTAGGTGTGTAAGTCCCGATGGGCATCACTGAGTTGGAGGTGTAAGACACTGATGGGCATCCTAGGTGTGTAAGTCCCAGATGGGCATCACTGAGTTGGAGGTGTAAGACCACGATGGGCATCCTAGGTGTGTAAGTCCCGATGGGCATCACCGAGTTGGAGGTGTAAGACCCGATGGGCATCCTAGGTGTGTAAGTCCCGATGGGCATCACTGAGTTGGAGGTGTCAGACCCTGATGGGCATCCTAGGTGTGTAAGTCCCGATGGGCATCACTGAGTTGGAGGTGTAAGACCACGATGGGCATCCTAGGTGTGTAAGTCCCCGATGGGCATCACTGAGTTGGAGGTGTAAGTCCCGATCGACAAAGACCGAGTCCTAGGTTGTGTAAGGCCCGAAGGGCATCCATGTGTAAAACCTAGGATAGGGAGTAGATGAAAGCCCTTGAATAGGCTCGCTCTAGAAGTAGCTCATAGCCTAACTCAACCGTTTTGCTCTAAGTCATTGTTTTATTTGCATGTATACTAGGGTGCTAGATGACTGATGTATCGTATTGTACCCGGTTGGGGATTCTTACGAGTATGTTTATACTCACCCTTATTTCTGTGGTTTTTCCACGGGTAACTTGGGACATCGGCGGGATGGCTAGGAGGAGGCTACTGGATGATCATGGAAAGCGACTGCAGGATGCATGTTCTTTTATTGTTTTCTTTATGATTTAGCATGTAGTGGGACTTGAGTCCCTAGGGAAAACACTCAAACTATTTTATGGTTCTCGTACCGTACTCTTGTTTTGTTTTTAAGAAAAGCACTGATCAGTCAATTACTC
This sequence comes from Sicyos edulis, assembly GCA_036507275.1. Taxonomy (NCBI): domain Eukaryota; kingdom Viridiplantae; phylum Streptophyta; class Magnoliopsida; order Cucurbitales; family Cucurbitaceae; genus Sicyos; species Sicyos edulis. Next base: position 16,796,373 of record CM071851.1, read on the forward strand.
TTGATTTTTACATTGGCTTCTGTGGTTTGTTTAAAGTTCTGTTAATTGCAAAAGTTTTAAACCTGTAGAATGGATGGTGTTTTACATTCCTAGGCATGCATGCTAAGTAAGGATCTAGGTTAGAGACCGCTTCTTTTGGGTCGAGTCCTTACATACAGGTACTGGTCCCAACTGCCTGGAAAATCCAAAACACAGGCTCTCAACATATATTCTAGAATCTGATTCTCCCTCTCAGTCTGACCATCTATTTGAGGGTGGAAGGCAGTGCTGAAGCTGCACTCAGTTCCCAAACCCTTATGGAGCGCTCTCTAGAAGCTAGATGTGAACCGAGAATCTCGATCCGACACTATCTTCGCGGGTACCCCATGGTACCGCACAATCTGCTCTAGGAATAACTGTGCCCACTGTTCCACGGTATAATTAATCCTCCCGGGAATAAAGTGTGCACTCTTAGTCAGCCGGTCCACTACTACCCAGAACTAAGTAAACCCTCTCGGTGTCCTCGGCAACCCAGAGATATAATCCATCGAAATCTCGTCCCACTTCCACTGTGGAACACTTAATGGCTGCAATAAACCTGCAGGCTTCTGCCTGGGAGCCTTCACTTGCTGACAAGTGAGACACCGGCTAACAAACTCCGCTATATCCCGCTCCATGCCCATCCACCAAAACGCCTGCTTGAGGTCCTGATACATCTTGGTACCTCCTGGGTGCCAAGTGAAAGGGGAACTATGTGCTGGGGTGAGCAACTCGGCTCGAATCCTGCGTCGTCCGACGCACAACCGACCTCTCTCGTATCTCAAGCCTCCGTGCGGTGCTACAACAAAGTCGAAATCGCCATCAGCCTCAACTCTCTCGAGCAATCTCTTTAACTTGGGATCACTCAACTGGCTGTCGATGATCCTCTGCTTAAACGACGGCACGAACTCGATAGCCGGGCTACCTCGGCGGTAACCTCTCCCAACAAAGCTGCGATCTGCGAGTGCGCTCAAGCTCTTTCCGCAACTCAACTTGGGAGCTCGGCAAAGGCTGCTGAATGCGACGTCTTCCTACTCAACGCATCATCACCACAACGTTGGCTTTTCCCGGATGATACAAGATCTCACGATCGTAGTCCTTTACTAACTCGAGCCACCTCCTCTCGCCTCATGTTCAACTCCTTACGAGTGAAGAAATATTTGAGGCTCGGTGGTCCGTGAACAATCTGAATCCTCTCACCATATAAGTAGTGCCTCCAAATCTTTAAGGCAAAAACAATCTGCAGACCAACTCCATATCATAAGTTGGATAGTTCTTCTCATAAGGCTTCAAGCTGCTTGGAAAGCATAAGCTATCACCTTCCCATGCTGCATCAACACACACACCCTAAACCATATTTGGAAGCATCACTATAAACTACTTAAACCTCCTGTTCCTTCCGAATCGCCAACACGAATCTTTGTCGTCAAAGCAACCGAGCTTAAGCTGGGCAAAACTTTCCTCACATCTAGCATCCCAAACAAAGTCAACACCCTTCTTTGTCAGACGGGTTAGGGGTGCTGCCTTAGCGGAAAAGTCTTTCACGAAACGCCGGTAATAACCTGCCAGTCCCAGAAAGCTGCGTATCTCGGTGACCGTCGTCGGTCTCGCCCACGAGCTAACTACCTCTATCTTTGCGGGGTCCACCGCTACACCATCTGCCGACACTATATGCCCAAGGAAGGCTACTCTCTCTAGCTAGAATTCACACTTAGAGAACTTTGCGAACAACTGGTTCTCTCGCAATGCTGCCAAAACTTGCCTCAAATGCGAAGCATGGTCCTCCTTTGTCCTAGAATAAATCAAAATGTCGTCTATGAATACGATGACAAAGTTGTCCAAGAATGCCTTGAACACTCTGTCCATCATGTCCATAAACGCTGCGGGGGCGTTCGTTAGTCCAAAAGACATGACCACGAACTCATAATGACCATACCTCGATCGAACGCTGTTCCTTCGGATATCTGCATCTCGGATCCTCAGTTGATGGTACCCTGACCTCAAATCAATCTTAGAAAACACTGAGGCTCCCTGAAGCTGATCGAACAGATCATCAATACGCGGCAGGGGATACTTATTCTTCACCGTGACTTTATTCAGCTCTCTGTAGTCTATACACAAACGCATGGATCCATCCTTTTTCTTAACAAACAGGACAGGTGCTCCCCACGAGGACACGCTCGGTCGGATGAAACCTCGATCCAACAACTCTTGCAACTGCACTTTGAGCTCTTTTAACTCAGCTGGCACCATACGATACGGGGCTTTAGAAATGGGGAGAGTCCCTGGCTCCAGCTCGATGGTGAAGTCTAACTCCCGCTTCGAAGGTAAACCCGGCAACTCTTCAGGGAAAACATCTGCAAACTCTTACACCACAGGGACCATGTCAACAGTCAACGCAGAACTACTATCTCCTGACAGCCTTGCCAAGAAGCCCCAAGCTCCTCGAGCTAACAATCTATGGGCTTTCACTGCTGAGATCAATGGCGGGCAAGTTCCGCCCTGAACATCGCGAAACTTGAAGCTCGGCTTCTGAGGCAGCCTAAACACCACTTCTTTCCGGCGGCAGTCTATCAATGCGTGGTTCTCTGCCAACCAATCCATACCGAGGATCACATCGAAACCGCTCATAGACAGAACTATGAGGGTAGCCTCTAAAATCTCATCGATATCTCAGATCGCCATGCTTAACTCTATTGCTAGCTAACATACTCACACCCGAGGAGTGGCAACACACACTCAAACCCTAGAGGTTCGAGTTCCACACAAGCTTGTCTAACGAATGCATCGTAAACAAAGGAATGGGTCGAACCCGAATCAAACAATACAAATGCATAATCTTTGTAAGACAAGCGGCGTACTGCAATCGCATCATCGATCAAGACGCTCTGCCTCCTAGCGAGCGGTGGCAAACACCCGACCTATTTGTTGGGCCGGTCCTGCTTCTTTGCTAAATCCCGAGCACAGAATCGCCCAAATGCCCTTCCTTGCCACATCTGTAGCAAGCACGGGGCAATGCTCCACACAAACCAAAGTGTGCCTTTTCGCACTTATTGCACTGAGCTGGCTGCCTGGCCCCGCCCTGTTGGCGATCCTGGGTTCTAACCTGTGGTCGGCGCTGATCTCGACCTCTAGACGCGCCTGGCGGCGAGTATGCGACCACCGAAAGGAAACCACTAGAAGTCCCGCACTTCCTCTTACGCTCGGAATATCACGAGCATGATGAATCGGGCCGAGCCGGAGCAATGTAGAATCTTACGCTGGCGGATACTTCGGATTATAAATCGTGGCCAACTCCACCGCTCGGTCATAACTCTCAGGAGCGAGTGCTCGAACATCCTGAGCAACCTCCTTCCTCAGCCCACAAATAAACTTCTTAGTCTTAAGCTCCTCGGTGGCAATGAGCTCCGGGGCAAAGTAGCCAGTACTCGAGAGAACTTCTTTTAAGTAGCGGCAATACTATCTCGATCCTGTTTGATTCGAGAAGGCCTCTGCCATCTCCCTGCCGCCTCGTCATTAACATACTTAGCTCTGAACTTCGTTCTAAAGAACTCCCAGTGGCTGGAGAAGACCCACCGGTCTAGCTCTATCGGTGGACTCCCACCACCACTCACCGTGTCGAGAGAACATGGGCCGCACATCTCGGCCTTTGTACATCCGGGCATCCCATAACTCTAAAGATGTACTCCATTCTTGCCAACCACCGATCGCCACAAGTGGGTTCTCTAAAGCATCAAATTCCTCGGCTTCCACTTGGTGAAATCTTTCAACCACTTGCCAAACTCGGAGCTCCTCTCTGCACTATCAAGTGAGTCTGACTGGTCTGATGACCTGCTCCTCCGGTTGAGCTACCGAGCTACCGGGCTCTGGAGCTGCTGGGGTGCTGTTGCATGAGCTGTGTCAACCGGGCTATCTGCGCTCTAGACTCCTCTCTCTGTGCCGCTAGCCGCACTCGAGTCTCGGCTCTCTGCTCGGCCATTAGGCCCATCATCATATATCTCATAGCGAAATATCTCCTCATGGAGTGTACCTTGAGGCATAGCAGCCTCCACCCTTCTCTGGGCAAGTTAGCCTCTGGTGCCACGGGCGCCTACGAGCTCGATATACCACTGCTGCTGGCTCTGCGGCATCTCTATTTGCGATTCGAGACGGACTGCTTCCATCAAGTGTAACCGGCAGATATCGGCGATCTACACGGAAACCACAACGGGTTAGTCCACGCTCAAACTTTCTCTGCCAACAAAGATAACACATGTGTACTGCATATAGTATCGTAAACAAAACCCTTAGCTTATTGAACTTAGACAAACCTGGCGGCCGTGGAGTGCTGGAGATCATGGGAGCACAACCTACAAACAGGTTAGTCTACAGAATCTATGACTCTGCGCTCTGATACCAACTGTAAAGACCCAACCCGAAAACGGGACTAAACCTAGATCTTTACTCAGCATGCAAGTGAAAAGCATAAAGGGACCCAGCCAAGGTCGGTTTGTAAAACTTTTCAATTACAAGAGTGGAAAACATTAAAAACAAAGTAAAACATTCATTAGGCAAAAACGAACCATTCAATTTAAAAACAGTGACTGATCAGTACTTCCCTTAAAAACATAAAATAGTTCAATTCATAAGTTTTCCCTACGGACCCAAGTCCAACTACATGCTGAAATCAAAAACAGTAAAATAAGACACGACAGAGTGTCGGCGAAGATCCATGATCTCGGCTCCTCCTCCGCTAGCCGCCTCGGTCTTTGTCCCAAGTTACCTGTGGAAGAAACCTCAATAAGGGTGAGTATAAACATACTCAGTAAGAATCCCCGACCGGGGTACGATACGATGCAATCAATCATCTAGCAACCTAGTACACATGCAAATAGTTATCAACAAGGATCTCAGCTCAACGAGCTCACGAGGCAAATCTGGAGTCCTCGGAAGTCTCCTACGTCCGACCTAATGATTGGTTCTCATAACCAATCCCGGGACATCTTCGAGGGTCTTTTTCCCTCGGCCAATTGATCAGCTCAAAAACCGATCCCAAAGATGTCCGACACCCTCGAGGGTCTTTCTCCCTCGACCAATTGATTAGCTCAGAAGCCAATCCCAATGGGTGTCCTCAAGGGCCTCTTACCCTCGCTATAAATCTGGACTATCGGGAGAGTACCCGAAGTCTAGCTCTAAACTGGAAGGAATTGGTGTACTCACGAACATTAGCCCGGGGGAGCTCTCCGAACCGGCGACTAAAGCGTGTGCGCGCACACCGCATGCTACTGCAACCGGCGTAAATGTGGGGGCCTAAGTACAAACTACGCGGGCCAGGTACGCATGCCTAAGACTCGGAAGCGGTGTCATCGAACACGAGGTGCGAGGCCCTCGACACTCATCTGTGCAGCCTGTACCACCGACCTGAAGCTAAGAACCAGCCAAGGTAGGCTTGCACCGTTGGCAGGGTTCCGCTCTAGCAGGCTACAAACTAGGCTTATGCCAATGAGGTAGCTAATTCCTCATTGGCTGCCGGGGGGAAGCAATGTACGTTATGCTTCGCTCAACCCCCGACCGGTGGGGACAAGGTACGTTATGTCCGCTCTCAGCCTCTAGATGATGACAACCCTACTACACTGGCTAGAGTACGGAGTAAATGATTCCTGGCTTACGTACATAATAATCATCACACATACATATCCTAGCATGATACTACGAATTTAAAGCAGGAATCTCAAGCATGCTGGAAGAACAATCCTAGCATGGCACTAACATGTACAAACAAGCAAACATGCTAGCAAGAATGCAAACACAAGCTGCCCTATCAACTAATCATGTTCATAAAAGTAAACATGCATTTAAGGCACAATCAAGAAAGCATCGCAGGGTCCACACAACCACGGTAAGGAATCCTTACCTGCAAACAAGTGGAAGATAGCTATCACGAATCAAATAAGACCCTCGAGCTTTATAACGAACCCGAGCAACCTAGGCATAATAAAAGCATCCTAAATAAATATACGGCAGCCAGCAGCTTAAAAATCTAAAAGGGAAAAGGCTCGAGAATTACCAACCGAGAGGACACGGGCTCTCGGCAGCAAGGGGCAAGTTTGGGCGCTGCTGGTGCGGTAGGGACGCTGGCGCTGGGCGCTGGGCGCACGGCAAGGCAGGCGGGCACACTGGAGCGGGCGCGCGGCAAGGCGAGCGGACGCCAGCAGAGAGAGGCGCGCGCCGCAGCGTCACGGCTGCGAGGTAGTGTCTACGGGAGATCGTCTTTGCAGGGCGACGCGCGAGCGAGTGGGCTCGCTGGGACGGCGCGCGGGCGAGCGTCGGGTCTGCTGGGCGACGTGCGGTGCGGGGTGTCTGGACTGCGGATGAGCGTCGAATGGGTGAGGCAAGGGGCTGAGCGGCTCGGGCATCTTGGGCTGGTGCGCGCAGATGGGCCGGGTTGGGTGGTGCGGTCTGGCGGTGGTAAGGTGAAATTTGTCTGTGGCCCTGGGTGTGGTGCGCGATTAGGTGCGGGTGGGGGTGGTTCAGCTGGGTTCCTTGGCTCGATTTTAGGAGAGAGAGAGAGAGAGAGAGAGAGAGATGGTGCGGCTAACAAAAGGAAAATAGGGGGGGTTTTCTTGATTTTTCCTTCTTTTTCCTAACTTAAATAGGTTTGGTGACCTAAGTTCCCTTCCCAAGGCTTCCTCCTTCGAGTCCCGACTGAAGCAACTTTCTTTTAATTTAAATCTCTTTTTCTACAAATTCCCAAATCACCATTTAAGGCAAGGGTTCAAATCCCAATGGAAACACTTAATTTACAATTAATTTTGCCATTATCCAGAATGCTTCCAAACTTCTAAACAACTAGCCCAAACTCCTTGGGTCTTGCAACCAACAACAACCAAGTCTAAATGATGGTAGGAATGACCCTGAAGTCCTGAAAATCCATAACTTCTGACCGGGGAGCAAAAGACCAAAATACCCTTAAAGGTTAAAAAGCTCTAACGGCCCAACCGATTGCCCCAATTCTGAACCGAGAGTACCTGGGAAACCGGAATAGAAAACTGGGCCGTTACAGTAGTATCATGCTAGGTTCGTTGTATCTGTTGAGCACGTATTGGATTGTTTGCTGTTGATGTTATAGTTTAGAGTTCAGATAAGTAGCATCATCCGGGCCAGGATGCATAAAGTACCTTGCATCCACGACAGGGACGTACAAGGCAGTACTCCACGACAGGATGGTTGGAGGAGGAGCTGTGATCATGGAAACCCGTTGTTTCGAACTCTGAGTCTTGTATTTATGTTTTTATGTTTTAAATGTCCTCTGAATGCATGTAGTTGGGCACGGAGACCTTAGGTTGTTTTCTGGTTGTTGCCCGGATTCTGACACTGATGTAAACTTTTTTTTTGATTTGAATGTGAATGAAATCTCTTATCAGAGTACGTTTTAAATTGTTTTTAGCTTGGAACAGGTACTTGGAAACAGGGACAGGTTCCAAGACATTTTGTGTTGTTTTGAATTGATGTTTTATTTTATTTTGTTTTAATCAGAATCTGGCATTCAACTTGCATATTATTTCTAAGTTTTAAACCATGCATTGAGGTAAAGACCTATTTTAGGACCCCATTCGGGTCGGGTCTTTACATGGGTCTAGGGCATGCTGCCCTGGTCCAGTACGCATGCCTAACAAATCTCTGGATCGGTGTCACTGAACATAGTGGTGTGAGACCAGGACACGAAAACTATGTCAGCCTGTACCACCGCACCTGAGGCTATGAAACCGACCGTGGTAGGCTTACACCAGGTACCGGTCCTTGCCCTATCAGGTGGCAATCAAGGGTTACTACCGACACGCTGAGGACGTGTCGACTGCCGGGGACAAGGCAATGTCTCGTCATTCCCCCGACCGTTGGGGCATTTAACAGTCTGCCACCCTCACCCAAGATTGCACTGGGCTACCGTTAGGGTTGGCTAAACCCTAACGACGGATCAGGGACGAAGTACTGCCTCGCACGTCCCTGTCACGGATGCAAGTTACGTTATGCATCCTCTCTCGGATGATGCTACCAATCAGAATTCTACTATAAACAGATAACACCAAACAATCTAATACGTGCTCAGCAGAAACAACGAACTTAGCATGGTACTACGAAGCAAGAATAGATAGTGAGCATGCTAGAACATGACAACCTAGCATGGAACTAACATGAGAAACAATACGGAAATCATGCCAGTCAGAATACAGAACAGAGCACCTATCCACTAACAAGCTAATAAACATAAACATGCATACAAACAACAATCACAGAATATATCGCAGGGCCCGCACAACTCCAATAAGAAATGCTTACCTTGGTCGGAAGGCAACAACACACAAAGATCTTATGCTACGATCGACCCCGAGCTAGCTATCGGGAACCTAACAAACATCCAACAAATATCACAACCTATAGGTCTAAAATAATAATACAAACAGGGCTCGGCTAGGGAGCAACTCACACGGCATGGCTAGTGCGCAGACAGACGGGCTGCATGGCGCTGGGGCGCTGCTGGCGGGCTGGCGCGGCAGGGGGCTCGCTCTGGAGCTGGGTCGCGACACGGCGCTGGGGCTTCGCTCGAACCTCGATGCGACGCTGGGCGCTGGCTACGCACGATGCAGGTGAGGCGTGCGGCGATCGCGATCAGACGCTGCAGGCTGGGCGAGCGACGGCGTTGGCGATGCGACAGGGGCTGGGCGCTGCAAGTGCGACACTGCTGCTAGGCATCTGGGCGTGCGACGGTGGGGCGATGGGGTTCTTTGGTACAATGGGGCTTCTTGGCGTCACGACGAGGCGAGGCGATCGTCATTCTTTGGTCTACTCGGCTGGCTGCAACAAACACCAAAGCTCAAATCTCTTCTCTCGGCCGGCAAGGACAACACCCAAAATGAAAGAGCAAGAGATCGAGAACACTTACCCGAGAAGAACGCGACGACGGCGAGGCTGCTTGGGAGAAAGTGCACGGCAAGGAGCTTGAGGGAATGGGGTTGGGCGGCTAGGGGATTTGGAGAAGCAAAAGGTGCAAAACCTATTTTTCTTTTCTTTTAATCAAACACACCAAAATCCCAAAAACCCAAAGCAAGCCAAGACATACCGCGGAATGAACAATAAAAACAACTTGTGGCCCAACTGACAAGACCACTCCTCTGACTCCCAGGCCACCCGGGTTCGAAACCCAACAACCACACTTTAAAACCTCTAATTTATTTAAGCATCTCCCCATGCCCAACACATCCACAAAATAACCAAACCCTACATTTGACCATCCAAGAATCATATCAGCTGAGAAAGACAGAAACGGCCCTAACGGCCCGACCAAATTACCAAAATACCCTTAGGTCATACCTGGAAGACCGGGATGAAAACCTGGGCCGTTACACATCAGTACTCCGACAGTCATCAGGTACGCCTTTAGTTTACTATTTTAGAAAAGGGTTAAGAATTTACAATACTTTTCGTCTAGTGTATGCCTTGTTTAGTGTTGTAGAGTGGAGACGAGCAGGTTCTGACTCGTTGTTGGTTTGGGTGTAGATCGCCAGCATGCCAATTACCCGCGCAGGAAGAGGAGGTTCGAAAGCAGGTCAGAGTATCATGATTGGTTCTGATACTGCAGGGACATCGTCTCAAGCTGAGACTGATGGTGTGCCACCAGTAGCTCCCCCTGTTTTACCTAGAGGAGGCGTTGAAGCGACCGAGCGCCAAGAGTCTGCTTTTGGAGCAGAGTTTGCTGATTCCATGAGCAACATGATGGTCAATCTGTTGAGTGACCAGAGGGCAGAGACCTAGGCTTTGTTGGCCGCGCAGCGGGAAGAGTCTCGAGCCCAGATCGAGCAGTTGACTCGGATGTTTCAACAGGGCACTACAGCACCACCAGCTCCACAGGAGCAAGCAGCCCCAGAGGCAGTTGTGGCAGAGGGTGCCGAGGAGCTTAGCAGATGGCTGAAAGACTTTGTGAAGTGGATTCCAGAGAAGTTTGACGCCCTGGGAGATCCTTTAGCAGCAGCCATATGGATTGCCCATCTGGAGTACACCTTTCTGATTATGGTGTGTCCTGATGTTCAGAGGCCGCGTTGTGCAGCTCATGTGCTAGGAGGCACAGCTAGATGGTGGTGGGAGTCCACTCTGAGTGAGAGACCAGCTGGGTCTCCACCTGCCACCTAGGATTTCTTTAAGACCGAGTTCAAGGCCAAGTATATCAGTGATGAGGCCTAGGAAAAGATGGTAGAGCTGTTCCAGAATCTGAAGCAGGGATCGGAATCGATTGAGGAGTATGAGAGGAAATTTTTGGAGTATGGATACTTTGCTCCGCAGTTGATAGCTACTCCTAAGCTGAAAATAAGGAAGTTCATTTCTGATCTGAGGCAGGGTGTGTCCCAAGATGTCAGGGCATATGCCCCCGACACTTATGCTAAGGCAGTGCAGTTGGCCCCCGACACTCTGAATGCATGTAGTTGGGCACGGAGCCCTTAAGACGTTTTCTGATTGTTTCTAGATTCTGGTACTGTTGTAAACTATTTTTGGATTTTTGAATGTTTGAATAAATCTCTGATCAGAGTATGTTTTAAACTGCTTTTAGCTTGGAACAGGTGCTTGGAAACAGGGACAGGTTCCAGGACATTTTATATTTGATTTATGAATGGATGTTTACAAGTTTTTAATTTTCATTCAGAATCTGGAAAAAAATCTCGTATATTGTTTTTAAGTTTTTAAAGCATGCATTGAGGTAAAGGCGTAGTTTAGGACCTCTTTCGGGTCGGGTCTTTACACCAGTGGTGTCTCCGCTGTAAGGCACTCGACAAGAAGCTGGCACGCAGCCGAACGGGCTGCAAGGCACACGGCTCAGTGACGTGCGGCTGGGCGTGCAAGCGAACGGGGTGATGGTTGAACTACTGTGAGGCTGGGCAGCGAACAGCGAAGGCGAGCAGCTTGGCATGGGAGAAGCGGGGCGATTTGGGGTGTGGCTGCGAAGGGGTTGCGTGTAAGGACCCGACCCAAGAAACGGTCTCTAACCTAAAGTCCATACTTAGCATGCATGATTAAGAATATAAACATCATTCAGAGTCGGAAGTTTAAACCATTGCAGTAAACACTTTTAAAACAAAACCATGATTTCAATTAAATAAAACAGGTAAATGACTGATCAGTACTTTCTTAAAACAACTCAAAGGAAAACGGTACGAGAACATAAAATAGTTTGAGTGCTTTTCCCTAGGGACCCAAGTCCCACTACATGCTAAATCATTAAGGAAAACATTTAAAGAAACGTGCGACCCAGAGTCAGCTATCCATGATCATCGAGCCGCTTCCTCCTAGCCATCCAGCCTTCTGTCCCAAGTTACCTGGTGGAAGGCCACAGAAAATAAGGGTGAGCAACAAGTTACTCAGTAAGAATCCCCAATCGGGGTACAATACGAAAGCATCTCATTTAGCACAAGGACAGGCAACCATACAAAGACTTACAGCACGAACGGCTGGCTTAGGCTATGAGCTACTTCTAGGGCGAGCCTATCCAAGGGCTTCCGTCTATAGCCTCTCCTAGGTCCTACATTTGGATGCCCTTCGGGCCTTACACAACCTAGAGACACGGTGATGCCCAGTGGGGCCTTACACACTTAGGATGCCCATCGGGCCTTACACCTTCAATGACGGTGATGCCCAAAGGGCCTTACACACCTAGGATGCCCATAGGGCCTTACACCTCCAGAATCAGTGATGCCCAGTGGGCCTTACACACCTAGGATGCCCGTAGGGCCTTACACCTCCAAACTCAGTGATGCCCAGTGGGCCTTACACACCTAGGATGCCCGTAGGGCCTTACACCTCCAGAATCAGTGATGCCCAGTGGGCCTTACACACCTAGGATGCCCGTAGGGCCTTACACCTCCAAACTCAGTGATGCCCAGTGGGCCTTACACACCTAGGATGCCCGTAGGGCCTTACACCTCCAGAATCAGTGATTCCCAGTGGGCCTTACACACCTAGGATGCCCGTAGGGCCTTACACCTCCAGATGTCCATCGGGTCTTGCCCGAGCGGGACCCCAAACTAGTTACCTCTACGGCCCTCTATACTATACATCACACATCTAACCGTAACTTGGATCTAGCAGCATACAATAGGCAGCATGGTTCTATCAAGATAGGAAAGCCTAACATGGAACTAACGGGATGTAAACATGTCACGAACATGAATCAAAAGAAAACATGGAAACTATCACTAGAAACTCATATAATTACAGTAATCAGCGTGCTATCAACTATTCGCAGGGTCCACACAACCCCGGGTAAGAATCCTTACCTGGAAATAAGTGGAGGTTAATTATCCCGAATCAAATAACGACCCTCGAGCTTTTAAGCGAACTCGAGCAACCTAAACAAGTAATAAAACATCCTAATTAATAAACAACATCTAAAATCAGGAAGTCCAAAGGGTGGAGGCTCGGGAATTTACCAACCGAGAAGGCGCTCGTCTCGCAGCAGCAGCGGCAACGACGAGCGCTGCTAGCGGCAGGCGCTGGCGCCGCACCTGGCGCGCTTCTCGCGCCATCTTGGCGTAGCGCCGGGCGCGGCAGGGGACGAGCGCTGGCGCTGGGCTGCGCGCGGCAGGGGACGAGCGCAGGCGCGCTGGCGGGCGGACGCGGACGAGCGGCACGGGCACGCAGACGCGGGCGGTGCGGTGCAGGGCGTGCGGGCGCGACGGCGCTGGGGTGGTGTCGTGCGGGCGCGGAGGCGGCTACACGGCCGGTGCGCTGGGCGACTGGTCGTGCGAGTGGAGGCTGGGGCCGCGCGGTGGTGGGCGGCCGCTACTCGACGCGATCTGGGCTGGCGGTGGCTCGGTGCGGTGCGGTAGTGGTCAGCAGGGCGTGCCATGTCGCGGGGCGAAGCAGCAGGGCGTTGGGCGAGGCACGGCGGCGGTGTGGGCAGGCTTGGGCGAGGGTGAAGGAGAAGTCTAGGGTTTTGGGTTCTTTCTTTTTCCTTATTTTCTCTTTTCTTTCTCTTTAAATATAATTCCCTTCCTTAACTTAAATAGACTTGGGAATCTCATATGGCCTTCCCAAGACTCCCCTTCGAGCCCCGGCTGATGCGTTTATTTTCCTTATTTAAACCCAAGCTTCCAAACCCCTTTTTAGGCCAAGGGTTCGAGTCCTTCCAACAGCTCCTCCCAAACTAAAAAAATATAAAAGGAAACCTTATTTTACATTTAGCTAAAACCGGTCATTATAATACTCCTCTCCTTAGAAGACTTCCGTCCCCGAAAGTCGTTGCTCCTAAAACAACTCTGGGTAACTCCTCCTCATCTCCCTTCCAACTCCCAAGTAGCTTCCTCAACTCCCCGATTCCGCCATCGCACTTTCACTAGGTCAATGGCCCTGGTTCCTCAAAACCTTTTTCTCAAATGCCGGGATCCTTATGGGTTTCTCCTCAAAGCTCGTGTCATGGTTCAACCGTAAAGGCTCAAAATCTATGACGTGCGAAGGATCTCGCCACATATTGGCGGAGCATCGAAACGTGGAACACACTATGCACCGCTGCTGACCAAGGACGCGCAAATGCTAACCGATAGGCCACAACCCCAATCCTTTCAAGGACCTCGAAAGGTCCAACAAACTCAGGGCTCGGTTTCCCCTTTACCGAACCTCGTGACCCCTCACATCGGAGCTACCTTGAGGAAAACATGCTTTGGCCAACCTCAAACTCCAGCTCCCTACGCCTAACATCGGCGTAGCTCTTCCGCTGCTTTGGGCGGTCAAATCGACGAGCTCGATTTTCTCGGGCTGCCTCATTGGTCAGCTGAAGCAACTCCAGGCCTAACACCTGCCGGTCACCAACCTCTTCCCAGAAGGCCGGGGATCTGCAGCGCTTACCATACAACGCCTCAAACGGTGCCATCTCGATAGGTCGATCAAAATCGTTGTTGTAGGCAAACTCCATCAAGTACAAGTCTCGGTCCCAACCGCCGTGGAAATCCAACACGCAGCTCGCAACATATCCTCTAAGATCTGATTTACCCGCTCGGTCAGCCATCGATGCAGTGGGTGGAAGGTCAGGCTTTGTAGCTGCACTCTGTGCCCAAACCTGCCTGAAGGGCCTTCCAAAACCGTGATGTAAAACGGGAATCCCGGTCGGAGATAATTTTAACTGGCACTCCGTGGTACCTCACTATCTGCTCAAGGAACAGTTGTGCCCACTGCTCCACGGTGTAGTTTATCCCGCCGGAATGAAATGGGCACTCTTAGTCAACCTATCAACGACCACCTAAATCTGTGCATATCCTCTAGGAGTCCCGGCAAACCCGAGATAAAATCCATGGTGATCTCCTCCCACTTCCACTGGGCACCCCGAGCGGTTGCAGCAAACCTGCTGCTTCTGCTGGGCGCCTTCACTGCTGACAGTGAGACACCGACTAACGAACTGGGCAATCTCCCTCTTCATCCCCATCCACCAAAAAGTCTGTTTAAGATCTTGGTACATCTTGTTACCCCCTGGGTGCCAAGAAAAAGGCGAGGTGTGAGCCTCGGTCAATAACTCTGTCTGAAACACCGCAGCATTGGCCGGAACACACACCGACCTTTATATCTCGGACCCCATCCGCAAGTTTCACAAAGTCGAAGTCACCATCACCAACCCTCTCATACAAACTTTTAACTTAGGATCTTTCACCGGTCGTCGATAATCCTTTGCCTTATCGAAGGTCGGATGGTCAATCGAGCTACCCTCGGCGGTAACATCCCCTAACAACATCGCTATTTCCGCCCTCTCGAGATCCTTCCTAATGATACTCTTGGGGTTTGCCAATGTTGCGGATCTGAGGCCTTTCTACTTAGTGCATCACCACAACATTTGCTTTTCCGGGTGATACAAGATCTCACAATCGTAATCCTTCACGAGCTCCAACCACCTCCTCTGCCTCATGTTCGTGTCCTTCGAGTGAAGAAATACTTGAGGCTTTGGTGATCCGAGAAAATCTGAATCTTCTCCCCATACAAGTAGTGCCTCCAAATCTTAAGTGCAAAGAGACGACCACGCCAACTCCATATCATGAGTCGGGTAGTGCGCTCGTGCGCTTTCAAGCTGCACGAAGCGTGACGCTATCACCTTACCGTGTTGCATCGAACGCACCCCAAACCAAACTTGCCGGGCATCATCAGACACCACGAAACCCCAGTCCCCTCCGAACCGCCAACACCGGCGGACGTCAAATCGCTCTTTAGCTTCGCAAAACTCTCATCGCACTTCCTATCCCAAACGAAATCAACACCCTTCCTCGTCAATCGAGTAAGCGGGCGCTATAAGCGGAAAAATTTTGAACGGCGTCGGTAATATCCGGCCGGACCGTGAAGCTACGAATCTCCGACACGCCGCTTCGCCCGCCCACGAACTAACGGCCTCTATCTTGAAGGGTCCACAACCACTCCTCCTTAGACACAACGTGTCCCGAAAATGCTACCTCCTCGAGCCAAAAGTCACACTTTGAGAACTTCGCATAGAGCTTGTTCTCGCGCAAAGGCCGCCAAAATCGCCTTAGGTGCGAGGCATGGTCCTCCTTAGACTTAGAGTACACAAGAATGTCATCTATGAACACGATGACAAAGCGGTCCAAGAATGCCTTGAACACTCTGTCCATCATTGTAACGGCCCAGTTTTCTATTTCGGTTACCCAGGTGATTTCGGGTCATTATTCGGATGTTCGGATGGGCCGTTAGAGCTATTTTAACCCTTAGGGGCATTTTGGTCTTTTGCCCCTCGGGTTTTGTGGATTTTCGTGATTCCAGGTCATTCCCGCCTTTTTGAAGCTTAATGGTTGTTGGTTGCAAGACCCGAGAGGTTTGGGCAAGTTGTTTGGAAGTTTGGAGGTGTTTTAGAAAATGGCAAAATTAATTGTAATTTTGGTGCTTCCATTGGGTTTTGAGCCCTTGCCCTAAATGGTCTTAGGGAGTTTGTAGGAAAAGTGAGTCTTATTTTTAAATAAGTTTGTTTGGGCCGGGACTCGAAGGAGGAAGCCCGGGGAAGGGATTTAGGTCACCAAGACCTATTTAAATTAGGAAAAGGAAAGAAAATCAAGAAAATCCAATTCCCTTGTTTTACCACTTTTCTCTCTCTCTCTCTCTCTTCCTCTCTCTCTCTCTGGCCGACCTCACCAAGAAACCCAACCGAGCCTCACCGAGCCGTCCCCGGCCAGCCAAGCAACCAACCCAAAGCGAGCCAGTCAAGCGAGCAGCCCGAGATCGCACCAAAGAAATTTCCCATCGTCGCCAGCAGACCCCAAGCCAAAGAATGAGGTCGGTCGCAGCCAAGAATTTCAGCGCGCCAGACGCCAGCAGCCGCCGCCCGCCCGCGTTACCCCGTCACATGCGCTGCCACACGCGCACTGCACGCCATCGCCTAATCGATTCACGCCCAGCGCGCCGCGCCAGCGCCCGTGTCACTGGCCCTTCGTCCCTGCCGCACCGCTAAAGCCCAGCCAAGAATGCTTCAGCCAGCGCCCGCCAGCGCCAGCGCGCCAGCCAGCGCCGCGCCAGCGCCAGCTGCTGCTGCCCGCCCACCGCACGTCCCGCCGCCCCACTTGCCGCCGAGTGCCTGCTTTGCCGAGATAGATGGGACCGAGATCTAGTGCCTTCTCGGTTGGTAAATTCCCGAGCCTCCACTCTTTTGGACCCTAAGTTGTTTGGCTGTTGTTATTTAATTAGGATATTTTTATTAAATGCTTAGGTTGCTCGGGTTCACTTAGAAGCTCGGGAGTCGTTTGGTTGGCTTATGGTAGTTATTTTCTGCTTGTTTCCAGGTAAGGATTTCTTACCGTGGTTGTGTGGACCCTGCGATGCTATCATGATTGTGCTTTGTATGCTTGGTTGTTGTTATGAGTATGTTAGCTATTGAACAGCTTGTGTTTGAAATCTTGCTAGCATGCTGCTTGTTGTTCATGTTAGTTCCATGCTAGGTTGTTCTTCCAGCATGCCATGTCTTGTGATTGTATGAAAATTTCCAGTGGATAGGTTACATGTTTTCTCTTGCTTCCATATCGTGTTGCTCTTGTGTCCCCGATATATTCTCGTTAGTTCCATGCAAGGGGTTTAATTATCTTGGCATACCTTGTTCTATTTTATCCTGTTAGTTCCATGCCAGGCATGGGCAGGTAATTTATAGTGTAGAAGACTGTAGGGGTAACTAGTTTAGGTGTGTAAGTCCCCGATGGGCATCACTGAGTTGGAGGTGTAAGACCCTGATGGGCATCCTAGGTGTGTAAGACCCCGATGGGCATCACTGAGTTGGAGGTGTAAGACCCTGATGGGCATCCTAGGTGTGTAAGACCCCGATGGGCATCACTGAGTTGGAGGTGTAAGACCGATGGGCATCCTAGGTGTGTAAGTCCTCGATGGGCATCACCGAGTTGGAGGTGTAAGACCACGATGGGCATCCTAGGTGTGTAAGACCCGATGGGCATCACCGAGTTGGAGGTGTAAGACCGATGGGCATCCTAGGTGTGTAAGTCCCGATGGGCATCACCGAGTTGGAGGTGTAAGACCTCGATGGGCATCCTAGGTGTGTAAGTCCTCGATGGGCATCACCGAGTTGGAGGTGTAAGACCCGGATGGGCATCCTAGGTGTGTAAGTCCCGATGGGCATCACCGAGTTGGAGGTGTAAGACCACGATGGGCATCCTAGGTGTGTAAGACCCGATGGGCATCACCGAGTTGGAGGTGTAAGACCGATGGGCATCCTAGGTGTGTAAGACCTCGATGGGCATCACCGAGTTGGAGGTGTAAGACCGATGGGCATCCTAGGTGTGTAAGACCCGATGGGCATCACCGAGTTGGAGGTGTAAGTCCCCGATCGACAAAGACCGAGTCCTAGGTTGTGTAAGGCCCGGGGGCATCCAAGTGTAAAACCTAGGATAGGGAGTAGATGAAAGCCCTTGAATAGGCTCGCTCTAGAAGTAGCTCATAGCCTAACTCAACCGTTTTGCTCTAAGTCATTGTTTTATTTGCATGTATACTAGGGTGCTAGATGACTGATGTATCGTATTGTACCCCTGGTTGGGGATTCTTACTGAGTATGTTTATACTCACCCTTATTTCTCGTGGTTTTTCCACCGTAACTTGGGACATCGGCGGGATGGCTAGGAGGAGGCGCTACTGATGATCATGGAAAGTGACTGCTGGGATGCATGTTCTTTTATTGTTTTCTTTATGATTTAGCATGTAGTGGGACTTGAGTCCCTAGGAAAACACTCAAACTATTTTATGGTTCTCGTCATGTACTCTTGTTTTGTTTTTAAGAAAAGCACCGATCACCAATTACTCTTGATTTTTACATTGGCTTCGTGGTTTGTTTAAAGTTCTGTTAATTGCAAAAGTTTTAAACTCAGTAGAATGGATGGTGTTTTACATTCCTAGGCATGCATGCTAAGTAAGGATCTAGGTTAGAGACCGCTTCTTTTGGGTCGGCCTTTACAGCTTGGTATCGAGCTCGAGTTATAGGTTCTCAGAGACTCGACTCTGCAGTTGTAGGTTGTTTTCCATGATCATCAGCGCTCCGCCAGCCATCAGGTATGTCCGTAAGTTTAAAGTTAAGGGTTAAGAATTACAATCCTGCATCTAGTATACATGTGTTACCCTTGTTGGGCAGTGAGAGCCCCAGCGTGGGCTAGTTTTTATGTTTTGTGTAGACCGCCAGCTTGTTGATTACACATTGAGGAGCAGGGACGTTTGGTATCTCCAACCGAGGAGTTGGACCGTTCATGTTGATGATGAGACCTCGTCCAGGGTCGTTTAGACCCGTAGGCCACCTTTGGCCCTGGCAGATGAGTTGCCAAGAGTAAGGGGTAGAGTCTAGCACGCCTCAGAGTGAGACTCCTTGAGCAGAGTGTGCTCCAGCCATGCGAGAATTGATGGCAGGTCTTTTAGCTAACAGAGAGCGGAGACCTAGGCGCAATTTGTAGCGCGTAATGGGAAGTCTTGGGCGCAGATAGCCCAGCTGGCAGAGTTTATTTAGGAGACACCCTCCTTGTAGCTCCAGCTTGCCGGAGGCTCCGGGAGGGATCGATCAACGAGTTATGCCGATAAGTTAGTTGGCGTTGATCGAGCCGCCGAGTTTGGCTAGTGGAACCTCAGTAGAGCTGGATGTTTTGAGACCCATCGCGGCAAGAGGTAGTTGTCCAGATCGAGTTTATCATCCGTGTTGGGATGACTCGTGTTCAAAGGCCGATGACCTGATGTTCGTGGTCGGTCGTCTTGCCGCTCTCGTGTCGCTTTGATGCAAAGCAGCAGGTGGTGGTGGAAGTCCCCTATGAGAGGCGGACCAACAGAGTCTCCACCACCACCCGGTCGATTGGCAAGTCGCTAAGTTAGTAGCTTTTGAGGAAGATGTAGAGACATCTTGTCCTCCTACAAGCTGCTGCATCGTTTTGTAGCCACTTCCGCTAGTACCCTCGTAGCCGTGGGGGTAGTGTGGAGTTTACTTGTCAAGACTTAATCCGTCCGTGGTTTTCACCGGTGGCTATTAGAGAGAAGCACCTTCATTAGCATGTTCCAAGAGTGGAGTTGTGTCTTTGCCACCCTAGGGTTGGCTCGAGTATTTGTTGAGCATCGAGTGGGATGCGGGGAGTGGGCCGTGGCTTGTCTGTTAGTCGTGATGTCGAGAATAATCTACTCGAGTGTTGAGACCCTTGTGTTGAGTGCCATTGCCTGTCACACTGGAGTGTGACCTTCCCTTCCCTCGGAGGGACTTAAAGCCCGTAAAGAGATGTTTGTGTTGTTAAGGATGTAGTGCTGTTGGCACCAAGCTTTGAGAGAAGGCCTAGAGTCGGGCCGCTTGGTACTTTTGTGCAGATGGTTCCAAGACCCGCCCAAGTTTGGCATCCCCACTAGTCTTGTACCCACTTCCCGAGATTGCACCTGCTTGGGTTGCATAAGAGATCTAGCTCGGTGGTAGTAAGAGAACTACAAGAGTGAGGTTGTTCGAGGGATAAGTAGGAGCCTTCAGAGGTCACCGAGAGCTAGGTACAAAGGATGTGTTGGTTGTTAAGGGCTAGCGCGTCCGAGTTCTCGCGCTTTGTGTGTTGTGGGGGCTTGTGAGCCGTTGG
Source organism: Sicyos edulis (assembly GCA_036507275.1). Classification (NCBI taxonomy): domain Eukaryota; kingdom Viridiplantae; phylum Streptophyta; class Magnoliopsida; order Cucurbitales; family Cucurbitaceae; genus Sicyos; species Sicyos edulis. Next base: position 16,816,475 of record CM071851.1, read on the forward strand.
ATGGTAGTGTGACTCGACTACCCCGGAGTTACCCTAATATGAGTAGGGTTGGCATCGATGATGCGTGGTTGATCCAAAGTTAGAGCCATGAGTTGGAAGGTTGATCGAGCACGTTTAGTGGACCATTGGTATGAGGTAAGTTAGCTTGGTGTGGCTATGCTCTTGTAAGAGTGAGTGGACCAATGTGGCGTTCCGTGGTGAGTTGACCACGAGTGGGTTGAACTCTTGTTGCTCCTTGCTAGTTGTGGCTCTATTGGGAGGCAAAAGTTGCCTTGTGTGAGAGTACTTATTGGTTTGGATCTTAAGGAATCAAGTTGGAGTTGTACACGTCGGTGTACTTTTGTGTAGCTCGTTCCGTGGTGTATGTTTTGGGAACCACGAAAGGTTCGTGTTGAGGAACCGAGCTCACTCGGACCAAGCAAAGTCCCCGGTTGAGTTGTTGGATGCTTGTAGTCGTTTGGCAAGCTAGAGTTGTTCTTAGTAGCCTCTGCGTTGGTTTTCGTAATTCTTAGCAAGGTGGTGCTTGGCGTTGACCAAGGTTTGGTTCCCATGTGGTTTCTAGAGCTAGCTTCGTTCGAGCAAGTCGGAGTTGCCCTGAGGACTTGTTCCTAGTCAGGAAGTTTTGGGAGTTGACCCCTCCCTCGGAGGTTGAGTAAGTACTGCTAGTTCTAAGTTGGTGGTGCAAGCGATTGTGGAATCCCTCGATTGTTGCTTTCAAGGGAATTGGTTGTTGTTGCCTTCGATGAGTAGGACAACTAGCGTGTGTGAAGTTCACTATCCTTCGGAAGTCCGCTTGCTGGGAAATCGTCCCCAAGAGGAGGAGTCGACTTTAGCTCCCGAGTTGTGTAGTTGATTTGAGTGGCGTGCCGCCACCCCACCCGAGTGTCCTCTGCGTTGGCTTGTTAGCAAGCGGAAAGTTGTTTGTCCTCGCGAGGGGCGAGGCCACCCAGTTCAAGGGCTTGAGTTGTTGTTGGAAGGTTGTTGGGTCCTTGGAGTTTGTAGAACCCCTAGTTCCTTGGTCGTTGAGTTGCACCGTGGATGCCGCCGAGTATTAACTTTTGAGGTAGTCTTGCCGACCCGAGTTGCTCATGATCCGCAAGCTTGTGGTCGCCGCTATCCTTATTCCTCGCGATGTTTCGTGGGTGGAGTTTCTCGATCGGAAGGAGAGCTAGGTCTAGCTATAAGGAGGAAGTCCTTAGAGCAAACGGATGGACTTAAGGGTTGAGTGGCAGCTTGGAGGAGCTTAGCTCGTTGTAAGACTTGGTTTGAGTTTCTGCAGAGTCGCCCTTCTCGGCTCTGCTCCTAGTTGGTGTGCGTTCGCGCTTGGCGTTATAGCCGAGCCACGCTTGAGTGGGTTGGCACAGAGGTGCCGTGGAAATGGTTGGTAAAACCTTTGAGTCGTTATCCTCGAGGTGTTGTGTTGCAAGTAGCCGCGTGTTGTTTTATTCCTTTCTTGCTTCGAGATTTTTTAGAAAGTTATGTTGTTTGTTTCCTTATTTGGCGATATTCTCTTAGGCCGTGGTCTGGTCGGATTGCATTGGAAAGTTGTTGTCGGCCAAGAGGGCTCCAGCTTTATTAGTTTGGTTGAGTGGAGCCTGCTCTCGACCTTGTCGTTCATGGTGGCCGTGAGTGAAGTTTCAAATAGTGTGAGTGGCGTTAGCCGTCCGTGAACTGTATGTGCCCACGGCTTCAGCAAGGTCGGTGCTCTTCAAGATGGTTGTTTAAGTGTTGTGGTCGTGTTCTAGTGAGTCAAGTTTGTCGTGAGTAGCGCCGTAGAGAGGTTAGAGTTGGGTTAGCGAGGCTAAGTGAGCCCTAAGATTTTAAGACCGTTGAGAGTTCGTGCGAGTCGAGGGTGTGACTCACCGACTAGCTATCGCATGATTTCTTCAAGCTCAATGTTAGTTCGGTTTTGGTTGAGATAGTTTGTGGCGCACTCGGTGTCTTTTGGGCTTGGAGCCTTTGGGAAACCAAGAGGTTCGGTTTCAAGAAGGATTTGTGTTGTCTTAACCGGAGCTTGGTTGGTTAAGAATCGGGGAGTTTTCCTAGAGTTTGTGTCGTCTTAGGACTTTCGAGGACGAAAGTCTTAAAAGGAGGGAGTATTGTAACGGCCCGCTTTTCTATTTCGTTACCTGTGTGATTTCGGGTCATTATTCGGATGTTCGGATGGGCCGTTAGAGCTATTTTAACCCTTAGGGGCATTTTGGTCTTTTGCCCCGGTCGTGGTTTTGTGGATTTTCGTGATTCCGTGGTCATTCTGCCTTTTTCAAGCTTAATGGTTGTTGGTTGCAAGACCCGAGAGGTTTGGGCAAGTTGTTTGGAAGTTTGGAGGTGTTTTAGAAAATGGCAAAATTAATTGTAATTTTGGTGCTTCCATTGGGTTTTGAGCCCTTGCCTAAATGGTCTTAGGGAGTTTGTAGGAAAAGTGAGTCTTATTTTTAAATAAGTTTGTTTGGGCCGGACTCAAGGAGGAAGCCTGGGAAGGGATTTAGGTCACCAAGACCTATTTAAATTAGGAAAAGGAAAGAAAATCAAGAAAATCCAATTCCCTTGTTTTACCACTTTTCTCTCTCTCTCTCTCTTCTCTCTCTCTCGGCCGACCTCACCAAGAAACCCAACCGAGCCTCACCGAGCCGTCCCGCCACCCAAGCAACCAACCGAGCAAATTCAATGAGCAAATTTCACCAGATCGCACCAAAGAAATTTCATCGTCGCCAAGAGACTTCACCATTTCCAGAAGACGATCGGTCGCAGCCAAGCAAATTCAGCGCCTCAGACGCCAGCCAGCGCCGCTGCCGCGTTCTGCCCGCCACAAGGCCACACGTCGCGCGCGCCTGATCCATCGCCTAATCGGTCGCGCCCAGCGCGCCGCGCCAGCGCCGTGTCACTGGCCTTTCGTCCCTCGCACACCACCGCCGCCAGCGCCAAAGAATAGCCCAGCCAGCTTCAAAGAATACCAAAGAAGCGCCGCCAATACGCACTGCTGCGCCCACCACTGCACGTCCCGCCGCCCACTTGCCGCCGAGTGCCTGCTTTGCCGAGATAGATGGGACCGAGATCTAGTGCCTTCTCGGTTGGTAAATTCCCGAGCCTCCACTCTTTTGGACCCTAAGTTGTTTGGTGTTTGTTATTTAATTAGGATATTTTTATTAAATGCTTAGGTTGCTCGGGTTCACTTAGAAGCTCGGGAGTCGTTTGGTTGGCTTATGGTAGTTATTTTCTGCTTGTTTCCAGGTAAGGATTTCTTACCGTGGTTGTGTGGACCCTGCGATGCTATCATGATTGTGCTTTGTATGCTTGGTTGTTGTTATGAGTATGTTAGCTATTGAACAAATTGTGTTTGAAATCTTGCTAGCATGCCGCTTGTTGTTCATGTTAGTTCCATGCTAGGTTGTTCTTCCAAAGATGCCATGTCTTGTGATTGTATGAAAATTTCCAGTGGATAGGTTACATGTTTTCTCTTGCTTCCATATCGTGTTGCTCTTGTGTCCCCTGATATATTCTGTTAGTTCCATGCAAGGGGTTTAATTATCTTGGCATACCTTGTTCTATTTTATCCTGTTAGTTCCATGCCAGGCATGGGCAGGTAATTTATAGTGTAGAAGACTGTAGGGGTAACTAGTTTAGGTGTGTAAGTCCCCGATGGGCATCACTGAGTTGGAGGTGTAAGACCCTGATGGGCATCCTAGGTGTGTAAGACCCCGATGGGCATCACTGAGTTGGAGGTGTAAGACCCTGATGGGCATCCTAGGTGTGTAAGACTCGATGGGCATCACCGAGTTGGAGGTGTAAGACCACGATGGGCATCCTAGGTGTGTAAGTCCTCGATGGGCATCACCGAGTTGGAGGTGTAAGACCGATGGGCATCCTAGGTGTGTAAGACCCGATGGGCATCACCGAGTTGGAGGTGTAAGACCGATGGGCATCCTAGGTGTGTAAGTCCCGATGGGCATCACCGAGTTGGAGGTGTAAGACCCGGATGGGCATCCTAGGTGTGTAAGTCCCCATGGGCATCACCGAGTTGGAGGTGTAAGACCCCGATGGGCATCCTAGGTGTGTAAGTCCCATGGGCATCACCGAGTTGGAGGTGTAAGACCTCGATGGGCATCCTAGGTGTGTAAGACCCGATGGGCATCACCGAGTTGGAGGTGTAAGACCGATGGGCATCCTAGGTGTGTAAGACCCGATGGGCATCACCGAGTTGGAGGTGTAAGACCGATGGGCATCCTAGGTGTGTAAGACCCGATGGGCATCACCGAGTTGGAGGTGTAAGTCCCCGATCGGGCGACCAGACCGAGTCCTAGGTTGTGTAAGGCCGAAGGGCATCCAAGTGTAAAACCTAGGATAGGGAGTAGATGAAAGCCCTTGAATAGGCTCGCTCTAGAAGTAGCTCATAGCCTAACTCAACCGTTTTGCTCTAAGTCATTGTTTTATTTGCATGTATACTAGGGTGCTAGATGACCGATGTATCGTATTGTACCCCCGGTTGGGGATTCTTACTGAGTATGTTTATACTCACCCTTATTTCTGTGGTTTTTCCACTGGTAACTTGGGACATCGGCGGATGGCTAGGAGGAGGCGGTGGATGATCATGGAAAGTCGACTGGGATGCATGTTCTTTTATTGTTTTCTTTATGATTTAGCATGTAGTGGGACTTGAGTCCCTAGGGAAAACACTCAAACTATTTTATGGTTCTCGCATCAGCACTCTTGTTTTGTTTTTAAGAAAAGCACCGATCACAATTACTCTTGATTTTTACATTGGCTTCGTGGTTTGTTTAAAGTTCTCATTAATTGCAAAAGTTTTAAACTCAGTAGAATGGATGGTGTTTTACATTCCTAGGCATGCATGCTAAGTAAGGATCTAGGTTAGAGACCGCTTCTTTTGGGTCGGGTCTTTACAATCATGTCCATGAATGCAGCTGGGGCGTTCGTCAGTCCGAAAGACATGACTACGAACTCATAATGCCCATACCTCGACCAACGCTGCCTTTGGGAATATCGCATCCCGAATCCTCAACCGGGTGGTAGCCCGACCTCAAGTCAATCTTCGAAAACACACAAGCTCCTGGAGCCGGTCAAACAGTCATCGATACGAGCGCAAATGTACTTGTTCTTAATGGTTACCTTGTTCGGTTCTCAGAATCGATGCATAGGCGCATCGAGCCATCCTTTTTCTTAACAAACAAAGACGGTGCTCCCCACGAGGACACACTCGGCCTAATAAATCCTCTGTCAAGCATCTCCCGCAGTTGTTCTTTTAACTCTTTCAGCTCTGTTGGCGCCATGCGATAAGGAGCTTTCGAGATAGGGCGAGTCCCCGGCTCAAGCTCTATTGAGAAGTCCACCTCCCTCTTCGGCGGCAGGCCAGGCAACTCCTCGGGAAAAACATCTGCAAACTCTTGCACTATGGGCACCTGCTCGACAGATAGTGGGTCACGGTTCTCCCCAGTCAACTTAGCTAAGAAACCCCAAGCTCCTCGAGCTAACAAACGGTGAGCTTTAACTGCCGAAATCACCGGCGGACACACCCCACTCTGGGTGCCCCGAAATTTAAAGGTAGGCCTACCTGGCGGCCTAAACACCACCTCCTTACAACGACAGTCAATCATAGCGTGGTTCTCAGCTAACCAATCCATGCCGAGGATCACATCAAAACCGCTCATAGCTAACACAATGAGGGTAACTCAGCAGTCCAGTCGATACTGTATCCGACCGTCCCTTACCTTCAGCTGCTAGCCAAAGATACTAGTTCCCGAGGAGTAGCGACGGACAACTCAAAACCTAGAGACTCTAAATTCATGCAAGCAAGCTCAAGAAAAAGCAGCGAGAAAAAGCGAATGGGTGGAACCCGAATCAATCAACACAAAGGCGAGGTGATCAAGAACTAGGAGCGTACACGCCATCATGGGTCCGCTCTCTCACCTCTTGGCGAGTCGTAGCATATACTCTTCCCTCGCTCACTGAGCCGGCCGTGCCACCATCGCTTCAGGTGCGATCTCGCCCGATGCCCTTCCTTTCCACAGCTGAAACAAGCTCTAGGGTTACCACCACGGGGTCCCCAATGCTTTGCTTCCCGCAGATCTACAATACGGTGGCGGCCTCCCTACGCCTGTTGGCGAGGCCGATCACGATTCTGGTCTCGTGACGGTCTCGCCATGATAAGAACCACAGGGTGCTGACCGCCCCCCTGCACATTGCTCCTGAGTCAAACTTGCGCTTCGGCTCGAGTACACTGGGCCTTAGACACTCACGGTACTAACAACTGCGCTCCGAGGATACTTCCCATCATAAATCGCTGCCAATCATCTTGTCTTGGCGAAAGTTTCGGGCCTGTGCCTAACATCCTGAGACACTCCTGTCTCAAACCCGCAATAAACTTCCCGATCTTCGCCCGGTAGAAATCAACTGTGGCGCGAAGTATCCATACTCTGAGAACTTCTTCTCGTACACCTCGATCGAGTCAGACCCCTGCTTAAGGTTTGAAAACAGCTCAATCATCTTCTCTTGGGCTTCTTCGCTGATAAATTTTGCCTTGAACTCAGCCTTGAAGAACTCCCGGTGGCGGTGGAGACCCGGCCGGGTCTCTCACTTAAGGTGGAATCCACCACCACTTAGTCAGTACCAGGCTAATACGTGAGTCGCACATCGAGCTAGCTGCACCTCAGGACACTCCATTACCATAAACGTATATTCTAACTCAGCAATCCACGTGGCAGCTACCAATGGTTCCCCAGGGGCACTAAACTTCTCCGGCTTCCATTTCACAAAATCCTTCAGCCACTTGCCTAGATCCTCAGCACCTTCCGCCATAACGGCCTCATTCACAATTGGCTCTGCGGAGTGGGGCGGTCTTGGTGGCGCTGCAGATCCTCTCACAACCAACTCGGTCGATTCTTGATCTCGAACGCGGGACTCCTCCCTCTGCGCAGCTAACCAAGCTTGCGTTTCAGCTCTCTGCTCGGCCCTCTGGTCGGCTAGCAACCCAACCATAAGAGCCCTCATAGACTCCACAAAAGCAGCTCCCGGTGCAGCCTCTCGAGGCTCACTTGCCCCTACGCCCTCTCCGGGCAACACAGTTGAAGGGCCTGACGGTGGCCTAACATCAGCATCAGCTTGGGACGAGGTCCCCCCGGTGTCAGAATCGATACGAATGCCCTGGGTGGTCGGCCTCGAGCCTCCCTGCCCTCTACAAGTTATTGGCATACCGGAAATCTACAGCCAAACCAACAATGGGTCAGAACCTGTCTTCCCTACTCTACAACAACAAGTCATGTACATGCAAGGTGCAACCGGTATTGTAATTCTTAACCCTTAACTTTAAACTTACGGACATACCCGATGGTGGCGGCGTGATGATCATGGAAAACAACCTACAACTGCAGGTCAGTCTACAGAACCTATAACTCTGGGCTCTGATACCAACTGTAAGGACCCGACCCAAGAAACGGTCTCTAACCTAAAGTCCATACTTAGCATGCATGATTAAGAATATAAACATCATTCAGAGTCGGAAGTTCAAACCATTGCAGTAAACACTTTTAAAACAAAACCATGATTTCAATTAAATAAAACAGGTAAATGACTGATCAGTACTTTCTTAAAACAACTCAAAGGAAAACGGTACGAGAACATAAAATAGTTTGAGTGCTTTTCCCTAGGGACCCAAGTCCCACTACATGCTAAATCATTAAGGAAAACATTTAAAGAAACGTGCGACCCAGAGTCAGCTATCCATGATCATCGAGCCGCTTCCTCCTAGCCATCCAGCCTCTGTCCCAAGTTACCTGGTGGAAGGCCACAGAAAATAAGGGTGAGCAACAAGTTACTCAAGAAGAATCCCCAATCGGGTACAATACGAAATCATCTCATTTAGCACACGGACAGAGCAACCATACAAAGACTTACAAAGACGAACGGTGGCTTAGGCTATGAGCTACTTCTGAGGCGAGCCTATCCAAGGGCTTCCGTCTATAGCCTCTCCTAGGTCCTACATTTGGATGCCCTTCGGGCCTTACACAACCTAGGACACAGTGATGCCCAGTGGGGCCTTACACACTTAGGATGCCCATCGGGCCTTACACCTTCAGTATCAGTGATGCCCAGTGGGCCTTACACACCTAGGATGCCCATAGGGCCTTACACCTCCAGAATCAGTGATGCCCAGTGGGCCTTACACACCTAGGATGCCCGTAGGGCCTTACACCTCCAAACTCAGTGATGCCCAGTTGGCCTTACACACCTAGGATGCCCGTAGGGCCTTACACCTCCAGAATCAGTGATGCCCAGTGGGCCTTACACACCTAGGATGCCCGTAGGGCCTTACACCTCCAAACTCAGTGATGCCCAGTGGGCCTTACACACCTAGGATGCCCGTAGGGCCTTACACCTCCAGAATCAGTGATGCCCAGTGGGCCTTACACACCTAGGATGCCCGTAGGGCCTTACACCTCCAGATGTCCATCGGGTCTTGCCCGAGCGGGACCCCAAACTAGTTACCTCTACGGCCCTCTATACTATTGTAAATACCCAACCCATAATACGGTCCTAAACCTAGGTTCTCACTCAGCATGCAAGTTAAATATTTCACCGAGCGGTTTAGTGCCCATATTTAAAACCTTTCAAAACATTTATAACGGGGAATGCTTAAAACATAATCAACAACTTTGTTTAAGAAAACCAACGAAGTAAAATAAGCCTGGCCAGTATATATAAAAACATTCAAAACAGTTCAAACAACTTTTTATAATGTTTCCCCTAGGACTCCTGTCCATCTACATGCTGAATAAATATGCAAACAATAAAGACAGAGTGCCGGCAGCTCCCATGATCATTCAGCTCCCTCCGCTAGCCGTCCCGGTGCTGTCCCAAGTTACCTGGTGGAAAACCACAGAAATAAGGGTGAGTATAAACATACTCAGTAAGAATCCCCAACCGGGGTACAATACAAAACATCAATCATCTAGCACCCTAGTATACATGCAAACAGTTACCAACACAGATCATAGCTCAACGAACTTACAAGGCAGAATCTGGAATCCTCAGAAGTCTCCTACTTCCGGCCTAATGATTGGCTATCATAACCAATCCCGGGACATCTCCGAGGGTCTTTCTCCCTCGGCCAATTGATCAGCTCAAAAACCGATCCCAAAGATGTCCGACACCCTCGAGGGTCTTTCTCCCTCGACCATATAATCAGCTCAAAAGCCAATCCCAATGGGTGTCCTCAAGGGCCTCTTACCCTCGCTATAAATCTGGACTATCGGGAGAGTACCCGAAGTCTGCCTCTGTAAAGACCCGACCCAAAAGGGGCTCTAAATGGGCCTTTACCCCAATGCATACATTCAAAGGAAAGGATAATATGCAAATAAGTTTTTAGATTCCCAATTAAAACAAAACAATCAAGGTTCAATCAGAAATCAATATAGTTTGCTGAAACCTGTTTCAAGGCAAATACATTTCCAAAACGTACACTCTGATCAGAGATTTATTTAAACCATTAAAACAATCCACAAGTTCAAATATGCTGGAATCCATAAAACGTAAGAAAACATCCTGGGGCTCTGTGCCCGTCTACATGCATTCAGGGGAAATAACAAAAAGTGAAGAGTCATGATAAAATAAAATAGTCAGAGATGACAAAGGATTCCATGATCACAGCTCCTCCTTCACCCATCCTGTCTCCCGCTTGATTACCCGTGGAAAGCCACGTAATAAGGGTGAGTAACGAATTACCCAGTAAGAATCCCCAACCGGGGTACAATACGATATACATGATCATCTAGAAGAATGTATGCAAGCTATGAGTACAAACACAGAGCGGAGCACATAGCTAAGTCCACACTTGGACCTCGGATGCCAACTCGGGGTCTTAGTCCGGAAATACCACAACACACTAAACGCGCTATACGGGAACAAGTCCTACTCACCGCTTCTCTTCGTCGATACGAAAGGTGCACTCGCTCAAGATCCCGAGGAGCTCTCCGGTCGGCGCCGTAATGAGCGTAAGCGCGCACCGCATGCTACCGCAAACTCGGGGGTGCCGGGTCTAGTGGCAAGCCGCCCGTGTTCATCACCATGCCTAACTAAATCTCTCGGATCGGTGTCACCGACATAGGGGTGTGAGACACGGACACGTGAACTATGTCACCTGTACCACCGCACTTTGAGGCTAAGGAACCGGCCGTGGTAGGCTTACACCAGAAGCGGTCCTTGCCCTATCGTGTGGCAATCAAGGGCTACGGCCGAACACGCCGAGGACGTGCCGATCGCCGGACGAGGCAATGCCAAGTCATCATCCCGACCGCTAGGGCATTTAACATCGCCACCCTCACCCAAGATTGCGGGCCACCGTTAGGGTTAGCTAAACCCTAACGGGATCGTGGACGGAGTACCATCTCGTGCGTCCTGTCGGGGATGCAAGTTACGTTATGCATCCGGCCCGATGATGATGCTACCTACTTGAACTCTAAACCATAACAATCATAACAATTCATTCAATGCGGTCAATACGTGCTCAACGGATACAAGGAACCTAGCATGATACTACGAAGCAAGAATGATATCGAACATGCCGAATGGAACAACCTAGCATGGGCTAACATGAGAAACAATACAAGAGTTCATGCCACCAGAATTGAACAGAGCACCTAGGGCTAAACATGCTAATAATCATACACAGCATACAAAACAACAATCACAAATATACCGCAGGGCCTACACACAACTCCGGTAAGAAATCCTTACCTTGGCCGGGGCAACTACACACAAAATCCTACGCTGCGATCGATCCCGAGCTAGCTAACGAGAACCTAACAAACACAATAGAAATCACAATCATAGCCCTAAAAATATAATAAAACAAGCGAGCTCGGCTCGGGCACTCACACACGGCACGACCGACACGCGGACGGGCGGCAAAGACGGCGGGGCTGCTTTGCTGGGCGCCGACGGCGCGCGAAGGGGCTGATGGCGCGGAGGACCGCACACCGGGCGCCGACGGCGAGGCAGGCGGCAGGCTGCTGCGCGCGCGCGGCCGGCTGGCCGGGCGCAGGCGCGCGACGCGCGCGGCGGACGAGACGAGACGAGCGCGATGGCGCGAGGCGCGACGCGATCACGGCGCGACGGCGCAGCGAGCAGCGGGCGCGCGCGCGCGAGCGCGGGCGCTGCTGGCTGCTCAAGAGTGCGCGCGACGGCCGCGACGGGCCGGGCGGTCAGGCGGCTCGTGCTCGCTGCTGCGCGATCTGGGCAGCTGGGCTTGCCGCTAGGCGATCGGGCGGCTGGGCTTGCGACGACGCGTGGCGATCTGTCTTCTTGGACGAAGGGCAAGGCCGCTAGGCGGATCTGGCGTGCGGCAGGGCTGGTTCGACAGATCTGGGCGTGCGAGCTGGGCTGGTTCGACAGATCTGGGCGTGCGAGCTGGTCGGCGATGATGGCTGCTCCTCTCGGCTGGCTGCAACCAACACAAACACACACACACTCTACATCTTACCTTCGGCCAACAAGAACACCCAATCGAGAAGATGAAGAGGATGAAGACTTACCCTAATGATGATGAACGATCCAAGGGAGCCGCAAGGATGAAGAATCGGCAAGGAGAGCTTGGGAGAAAGCTTGGGCGGCCACAACTCTTTTGGAGAAGAAAACACAACAAACCTAATTTCTATTTCATTTAACCAAATGCACCAAACACCAAAGATCCAAGGTTAACTAAGATGTGATGCAGAAAGAGCAACAAGAACACCTAATGGCTCAATTGGCACACATCTCTACAAGCTTCCCAGAGAGACCGGGTTCAAACCCCAATGCAAAGACAATTTCCTTTATTTTTACTTTTGCACCAAACCTTGCTCAAACCAAACCACAAATCCTTCCAAAAACCTACATAAATCCATCCAATAATTTTAGCAACTGTAAAAAGACATAAACGGCCCTGACGGCCCGACCAAATTACTAAAATACCCCTAGGGCATACACGGAAGACCGGGATGAAAACTCAGGTCGTTACAATATTCCTCCTTTTTATGACTTTCGTCCTCGAAAGTCCTTAAGACTGAAACAACACAGATACTCGCATTCTCATCCCGTCCTTCCGCCACGAGCGCGCCTCCTCCGAACTCGAGACTTCTTCACTAAACTTTTACCAACGGATCTCACTTCGCAACGCCTTCGACTCAAGACCAGACATACTCATAGGCTTCTCCTCAAGCCCAAACCCTCAATCACCGCAAGGGCTCAAAGTCCACAATGAGCAATGGGTCCGGCACATGCTGCCCCAACATCGATACATTAAAACACTATTCACAGCTGTCAACAAACAAACTCAACCCTACAACAAACTGACCAAACAACTGAACCTTCCAGATTCCAAAACTAAACGGCCTACTCTTACTTCACAAGAGACCAACAAACCTCAAACCTTGACTACAGCCTTAACGAGATACAAACGAACCACCAACTGGCGATCCATCCAAAAAGACAAACTTCTCCAACTAGAACACGACCACAACACTTAAGCAACCATCTTAAGGAGAAATCGCCGAACCAAAGGCAAGGGGCACCATCCTGGTACACCAGACGGCTAACAACACTCACACCAGCTGAAATTTCAGCTACGGCCACCTAAAAAAAAAGAACAAGGGCCAAGCACAGACTCCACTCGGCCAAGCCAACAACTAGAACTCCTCATCGGCCGAACGCAAACTTTCCAACGAACACCTACCAAAGAACCGACCAAGGAGAACATTGCCGTGCAAGGAACATCCAACATTCCTCTCAAGGAAAACTCGGAAGCAAGGACTAAACCATCACGCAGCCTATCTGCGACACAACACCTTGAGGAAAACGGCTCAACAACTTACCAACCAATGCCACGGCACCTCTATGCCAACTCACTCAAACGCGCTCGCTAACGCCAACCGGGAACCCACAACAACCGTGAACAAAGCCCGAGAAGGGCTTGCTCAAGCAGAACTCAACCCAAACTTATAACGAGCAACGCCGCCTCCAAGCTACTACTCGACTCTTAAAATCCAACCGCTACTCAAAGGACTTCCCTTTAAGCCTAAGCCTAACTCATCTTCCAACCTGAAGCTCCACTCCCAAAACCTCACAAGGAAAACGGATAACGACAACCTCAAAGCTTACGGATCCCGAGCCACACGAATCCGCAAGACTACCTCGCAAGCTATCACTCGAGGTCGGCATCCAAGGAGCAACTCAACCACCACAGAGGCTAGAGGAAGAGGAAATCTTCAATCCCCAAAGAACCAACAACTTGCCGAACAACTCAACTCTTACTGGCCGCCCGCGCCTTGCGGGAACAAACAACTCTTGCTTGCTAACAACACAAAGCAGGGACCCTCTCATTGGGCTGACCGCGCTGCGCTACTCGATCGACTACACAACTCGGAGCTAAGCCGACTCACGCCAAACGGGAAACGACTTCCCAAAAAGCAAACTCTGTAACAGCAACAACTCCACACACGCTCACGACTTGCTCAAACCCAAGGCAACAAGAACCAACTCTCTTGGAAGCAACACCCAAGAGAAAACTCAACCAATCGAACCACCAAACCGAAACAAACAAAGACTTGCTCAATCTGCCGAGGGGGTCAACTCCCAAAACTTATCGACTAGGAACAAGACCTCGTATAACGCCCTCCAAATTAGAACCGAACTAGCTCTCGAAACAACAAACGAACCAAATCTTGGCCAAACACTCACAAGAGGCAGAACAACCTTTATCGCACCTCTCTAGAACACCATCCAAGAATCCGCTTAATCGGACAAACGACTACTTCCAAGCAACCAACAAACTTTTCCTTCAAGCTAGCGCTTCCACCATTAACTCCAAGACCAAGGGAGTAACTCCGACAACTCCCCGAAGGAAACGGCTCTTACAAGCGGACAACCAACGGACAGAGAACTCCACATACGCTCACCGCCTTGCTCCACCAGAGCAACAACATCTAATCTCACGGGGAACAACAAGGGTCCATCTCGATCAACCTCCAAATGCCAAACGGGGCAACTCAACATCCCGGAAACAGAAAAAACAACCAACATGGCACAAACCACTCGCCCCACGAGCAAAACTAAACTCTAGCAACTCCAATCCACACCTTGGTCAACACCAAGCATCAACTTGCCACCACACCGAAACCACTCCGGACTTTACTCCAAACAAACACTAGCTTGCTAGTCTACCAAGACTGCTAGCAACTCCACCGAGGCTACAACTACACGCCTCCAGCTAGCCAACTGAAACTCACTAGCTGGGCCTGACTGAGCTCTGGAGAGGCACTCCACAACCTAGGGTTCTTCGGCAACCCTCGACACACACACTGCCGGCATACGATCTAACAGACAACTGCCTGAACAAACAACTCCAATTTCCAAAGATCCCAACCATGCTGGCCAACTCCAACTCCTTGGGAACCTAGAGGACCCGAAACGCTACAGAATGCGTCATCCTCCTACTCAAAGCATCGGCCACAACATAACTTCTACCCAAGGAAGGATCCGAACAACTCTCTTAGCCATGACGATCAGAAACCACGCGGCTTAGCTACCACCGCTCTTGTTCAGTTTCCAATCAACTCCAACCAACGATCAACAAGAAGATCCGCCAACCAAGCTTAGGCCCAACTTAACAAATCTTGCCTAAGCAACAACTTGATACCACGAGCACGGTATCCTTACCACCTCAACCAAAGCCTTACAACAACCACACGAGTCCAACTTCTCAAGGAACCGAGCACGAGATCTCCAAAGCAAACCCTACATGGATCTCAAACTCTCGCCACTTTAACGAACCACACAAAACACACTTGTGTGCACAACTCCCAACCTTCCTTTAGAGATCCAAGACTAACAAGCGCTTTTCCACAAAGCAACGATAACTCCCGGCAAATGATACAAACAATCCAAGGAACACCAAAAGTCCCATCTCCATACGATACTGAAGCCGAGGCAACCTTGCTCTACCAAAGCATAATCATGCCAAACCAAACTTACTTTATACCAAGCTCTACCAAGGGTGCTTACCCCAAGGCATCCAAAACCTCTCGCAAGGCATCACTCATCTCGCCTCAAAAGCATCCAACTCGCCTCATAGGCATCCAAATCATCCGATAAGCATCCAACTCATGGTCCCTCAAACCGACCAAACTCGCATCTACAATGCTCAACTCTCCTCGATTTAGGCACTCGAAGGTAGTTGACCGCACTACCAACCACAAGGAAAATCTCTTGGCCTTAACACTAGCGCGAGACTCACGCGCACCAACATTTACCAACCGGCAACCTCGCGACTTACCCAACCTCCGTAAACACCGGGAAGAGGCTCCGCCCTCTCGAGCATCCTTTCGCTTGTAGTCCATCGACTACCACCGACTAGCCCTCCGCACGACCTAAACGGGTGCAATCGCCATAAACAGATCCAAGGCTAAAGGAGTACGCTGAACTCCGAACGGCATAGAACCATCTGCTATGCCCAAGCCAAACTCAAGCCTGAACTAGACTTAGTGCCAAAGTGGCACACCAACCAATGCACCTCAAGTGCTACTACTACCAAATCCACATCCGAGGAAGCTGGGCAATTTAAACAACAACAACGGCTCGCAAGGGGGCAAAGATGACCCTTCATCCGCCTCAAGCCACTAACACGGCAACTTGCCAAACAATCGGGCCACTGGTGGAGACTCTGCTAGTCCACCTCTCACAAGGGACTTCTACCACCATCTGATGAACCAAACAGCACAGGAACGGCACACCTCGGCCTCTGAACAGCAGGGCATCCCACACACGGATGCTAAACTCAAACTCGCCAACTACTTTACTACTAGCGGTGAGGACTTACTAAAACATCGAGCTCGACAGCATCCATTTGCCAACCCGGGCGTCTCCATCAACGCCAACAAACTCATCTGAATAAACCTGCTGATCATGCCCTCCCGGAACCTCCGGGTTACAAGAGCTACTGGGGAAAAAAATGCTGAAACAAACTCACACCCGGGCTATCTCGTGCCGGGACTCCTCACTACGCGCGCTACAAATCGCGCTGGTCTCCGCTCTCTGATAGCTAAAGACTCGCCATCAAATCTCTCATGGCTGGAGCACACTCTGCTCAAGGAGTCTCACTCTGAGGCGCCGCTAGCCTCTACCCCTCCTCCAGTAACTCAATCTGCCGGGCCAAATCGCATGCGGGCCTAACAACCCCGGGCGCGGCCTCAACATCAACACGATCGGTCCAACTTCTCGGTCGGACATGCCAAGCGCCTCTGCTCCTGCAGGTGCGATCAACATCTTGGCGATCCGCACGGCACCACCACCCTCTCACTAGGGAAAAGCGAAGAATCGGGCCACAAATGGCCAACGGAGTCTAAGCTCGCCTCCCTCCGAACGATGTCCCGGGGGCATCCGAATCTATCTGGATACCTCAACAAGCCGCTAAACAAATCGCTGCAATGCGGGAAAGTTGGCATGATGGCTCACTAAGCCCAAACCAACAACGAGTCGAACACGCTTTCGTCTCCGCTCCACAACACTACACAAGGCATACACTAGATGAAAGGTATTGTAAATTCTTAACCCTTTTAAAAAAAAGAGAATTTAGGCGCACTGATGGTATCCAGAGTGCCGGTGATCATGGAAAGATGACCTACAACAAAGGTCAGTCTACAAAATCTATGACTCTGAGCTCTGATACCAACTGTAAAGACCCGACCCAAAAGGGGCTCTAAATGGGCCTTTACCCCAATGCATACATTCAAAGGAAAGGATAATATGCAAATAAGTTTTTAGATTCCCAATTAAAACAAAACAATCAAGGTTCAATCAGAAATCAATATAGTTTGTCAAACTGTTTCAAGGCAAATACATTTCCAAAACGTACACTCGATCGAGATTTATTTAAACCATTAAAACAATCCACAAGTACAAATATGCCGGAATCCATAAAACGTAAGAAAAAATCCCGGGCTCTGTGCCCGCCTACATGCATTCAGGGGAAATAACAAAAAGTGAAGAGTCATGATAAAATAAAATAGTCGAGATGACAAAGCAGGATTCCATGATCACAACTCCTCCTTCACCATCCTGCCTCCCGCTTTGATTACCTGTGGAAAGCCACGTAATAAGGGTGAGTAACGAATTACCCAGTAAGAATCCCCAACCGGGGTACAATACGATATACATGATCATCTAGAAGAATGTATGCAAGCTATGAGTACAAACACGGAGCGGAGCACATAGCTAAGTCCACACTTGGACCTCGGATGCCAACTCGTGGTCTTAGTCCGGAAATACCACAACACACTAAACGCGCTATACGGGAACAAGTCCCGGCCTCGGCTGCCTCTCGCCGATACGAAAGGTGCACTGCTCAAGATCCCGAGGAGCTCTCGATCGGGCGCTGTAATGAGCGTAAGCGCGCACCGCATGCTACCGCAAACTCGGGTGTGCGGGTCTAGTGGCAAGCGCCCGTGTTCGATCACCATGCCTAACTAAATCTCCGGATCGGTGTCACCGACATAGGGGTGTGAGACTCGACACGCGTGAACTATGTCACCTGTACCACCGCACTGAGGCTAAGGAACCGGCCGTGGTAGGCTTACACCGTGAAGCGGTCCTTGCCCTATCGTGTGGCAATCAAGGGCTACGCCGAACACGCCGAGGACGTGCCGATCGCCGGGACGAGGCAATGCCAAGTCATCATCCCGACCGTTGGGGCATTTAACGATCCGCCACCCTCACCCAAAATTGCGGGGCCACCGTTAGGGTTAGCTAAACCCTAACGGGATCGAGACGAGTACCATCTCGCACGTCCCCCGCTCGGGATGCAAATTACGTTATGCATCCGCCGCCCGATGATGCTACCTACTTGAACTCTAAACCATAACAATCATAACAATTCATTCAATGCAGTCCAATACGTGCTCAACGAGATACAAGGAACCTAGCATGATACTACGAAGCAAGAATAGATATCGAACATGCCGAATGGAACAACCTAGCATGGGCTAACATGAGAAACAATACAAGAGTTCATGCCACCAGAATTCGCAAGCAGCACCTAGGGCTAAACATGCTAATAATCATACACAGCATACAAAACAACAATCACAAATATACCGCAGGGCCCACACAACTCGTAAGAAATCCTTACCTTGGTCAGGCAACTACACACAAAATCCTACGCTGCGATCGATCCCGAGCTAGCTAACGAGAACCTAACAAACACAATAGAAATCACAATCATAGCCCTAAAAATATAATAAAACAAGCAGCTGCTCAGGCACTCACACGGCACGATCGACACGCGCGACGGCGCAGCAACGGCGGGCGCTGGGTTCTTTGGCGCCGACGCAGCGCGCAGGGGGGCTGATGGCGGCGAGGACCGCACACCGGGCGCCGACGGCGGCGGCGAGGGGCGGCGGCAGCGCGCGCGCTACGCAGGCGACGGCCGGCTGGGCGCAGCGCACGCGGCGCGGCAAGCGGACGAGACGAGCGCGCCGGGCGCGAGGCGGCGACTTCGACCGCGCGCACGGCGCAGCGCGAGAGAGAGCGGCGCGCGGCCGCTCAAGCAGTCGCGCGACGACGGCCGCGACGGCCGGGCGGTCCGGGCGGCTCGTGCTCGCTGCCGCGCGATCTGGGCAGCTGGGGCTTGCCGCTAGGCGATCCGGGCGGCTCGGGCTTGCGACGGCAGGGGCGATCTCGTGTCTTCTTTGAACGACGGCAAAGGCGCTAGGCGGATCTCGCGTCGGCGCAGGCTGGTTCGACAGATCTGGGCGTCGCGAGCTGGGCTGGTTCGACATATCTCGGGCGTCTGCGAGCCGGTCGGCGATGATGGTCGCTCCTCTCCGGCTGGCTGCAACCAACACAAACACACACACACTCTACATCTTACCTTCGGCCAACAAGAACACCCAATCGAGAAGATGAAGAGGATGAAGACTTACCCGGAATGATGATGAACGATCCAAGGGAGCTGCAAGGATGAAGAATCGGCAAGGAGAGCTTGGGAGAAAGCTTGGGCGGCCACAACTCTTTGGAGAAGAAAACACAACAAACCTAATTTCTATTTCATTTAACCAAATGCACCAAACACCAAAGATCCAAGGTTAACTAAGATGTGATGCAGAAAGAGCAACAAGAACACCTAATGGCTCAATTGGCACACATCTCTACAAGCTTCCCAGGAGACCCGGTTCAAACCCCTACTGCAAAGACAATTTCCTTTATTTTTACTTTTGCACCAAACCTTGCTCAAACCAAACCACAAATCCTTCCAAAACCTACATAAATCCATCCAATAATTTTAGCAATCGAAAAATATATAAACGGCCTGACGGCCCGACCAAATTACTAAAATACCCTAGGGCATACCGGAAGACCGGGATGAAAACTGGGTCATTCTGACCTCTAAACAGAAGGAACTGTGTACTCACGAACATTAGCCCGGGAGCTCTCCGAACCGACGACGACTAAAGCGTGTGCGCGCGCACACACCGCATGCTCTTCTCGCAACCGGCGTAAATGCGGGGGCCTAAGGGGCAAACTACGCGGGCGTGCACGCATGCCTAAGACTCGGAAACGGTGTCACCGAACACGATGGTGCGAGGCCCTCGGCACTCATCTGCAGCACTGTACCACCGACACGAAGCTAAGAACCGCCAAGGCGGAGCTTTGCACCGCTGGCGGGGTTCCGCCTAGCAAAGCTACAAACTAGGCTTATGCCGATGAGGTAGCTAATTCTCATTGGTCACGGGGGGGGAGAAATAGCAATGTACGTTATGCTTAGCTTTACTTCCAATCGGTGGGGACAAAGTACGTTATGTCCGCCTCAACCCTCAAGCAATGTACGTTATGCTTCGCTTTACTCCCGACCGGTGGGGACAAGGTACGTTATGTCCGCTCTCAGCCTCTCGATGATGACAAACCCTACTATACTAGCTAAGAGTACAGAGTAACTGATTCCTGGCTAAACATACATATAATCATCAATCATACATAACCTAGCATGATACTACGAACTTAAAGCAGGAATTTCGAGCATGCTGGAAGAACAATCCTAGCATGGCACTAACATGTACAAACAAGCAAACATGCTAGCAAGAATGCAATCACAAGCTGTCCTATCCACTATTCATGTTCATAAAAGTAAACATGCATATAAGGCACAATCAAGAAAGCATCGCAGGTCCACACAACCACGTGAAGGAATCCTTACCTGGAAACGAGCAGAAATAACCTTCACAATCAAATAATGACCCTCGAGCTTTAAAGCGAAATCGAGCAACCTAAGCATTTTAAAAGCATCCTAATTAAATAAACAGCGGCCAACAGCCTAGGGTCCAAAGGAAAAGTCTCAGGAATTACCGACCGAGAAGACACAAGGCCACGCCCCAACCCGCACGGCAAGGCGGTATCAGTCCGCCAGCAGACAAGCAGGGCGCTGCCATTGGCACCGGGCGCTGGGCGCTGGGCACCGCGCTGCACTGGCGCGATCGGCGGGCCCAGCGCGCGCGCAGAGGGAAAGGGCGCTGGCGCTGGGTTGCGCGCGATCGCGACAGGAGCAGCGCGCGCGGCGGCGACGCGACGAAGCGGCACGGGCACGCAGACGCGGCCGCCGCAGCGAGCAAACACGCTGGCCGGGCGTGCGGGCGAAGCCGCCGGTTCGCGAGGATAGCAGGAGGGCGACGCTGCTGGCGGCAGCGAGCGCGCGCGCGCGCGCGCGCTGGGAGGAGGGGCGAGGCGATCTGATCCGGCGCGCTGGGCATGGGTGATGCAGGGCGTCTGGGAGCGCCTGGGCTGAGCGGCTGCTTGGGCGACCTGGGGTTGGTGCGATCTGGGCATGGCTGGGCGGTGCAGGCTGGTGCGGCTGGCTCGATAGGGATGTGCAGGCTGGTGCGATCTGGGCATGGCGGTTGGGCTTAGCGGCTAGGTTTTTGGTTCTTGGTGAGGTCGGCTAGGAGAGAGAGAGAGAGAGAGAGAGAGAGAGAGAAAAAATCTTGCCAAAACAAGGGGAAGAGGGATTTTCTTGATTTTTCCTTCCTTTTCCTAATTTAAAAGGCCTAAAATCCCTTCCCAAAGCATCTACTTTCAAAACCCGGCCCAAGCAAACTTACTTAAAAATAAAACTCTCATTTCCTACAAACTCTCAAAGACCATTTAGGGCAAGGGCTCAAATCCCAATGGAAGCACCAAAAATTATAAATAATTTTGCCATTTTCTAAAATACTTCCAAACTTCCAAACAACTTGCCCAAACCTCTCGGGTCTTGCAACCAACAACCATTAAGCTTCGACAAAGGCAGGAATGACCCCGGAATCCACGAAAATCCACAAAACCACGACCAGGGCAAAAGACCAAAATACCCCTAAGGGTTAAAATAGCACTAACGGCCCATCCGAACATCCGAATAATAACCCGGAAACACCTGGGAAACCAAAATAGAAAACTGGGCCGTTACAACTATACATCACACATCTAACCGTAACTTGGATCTAGCAGCATACAATAGGCAGCATGGTTCTATCAAGATAGGAAAGCCTAACATGCAACTAACGGGATGTAAACATGTCACGAACATGAATCAAAAGAAAACATGGAAACTATCCCTAGAAACTCATATAATTACAGTAATCAGCGTGCTATCAACTATTCGCAGGGTCCACACAACCCCGGGTAAGAATCCTTACCTGGAAATAAGTGGAGGTTAATTATCCCGAATCAAATAACGACCCTCGAGCTTTTAAGCGAACTCGAGCAACCTAAACAAGTAATAAAACATCCTAATTAATAAACAGCATCTAAAATAAGGAAGTCCAAAGGGTGGAGGCTCGAGAATTTACCAACCGAGAAGGCGCTGCGTCTCGCGGCAGCAGCAAAGAAGGACAGGCGTTACTAGGCACCGGGGCACCGTGCCGCACTGGCGCTTCTCTCGGGCGTTCTTGGCGCAGCCGCGCGGCAGGGAGCGAGCGCTGGCGCTGGCCGCGCGCGCGGGACGAGCGCAGCGCGCTGGCGGGCGGCGACGCGACGAGCGCGCACGGCACGCAGACGCGCGGTGCGGTGCGGTCGCGCGTCGGCGCGACGGCGCTGGGTGGTGTCGTCGCGCGGCGCGAGGCGGCTTACACGGCCGGTCGCGCTGTTGGCGACTGGTGCGGAGTGGAGGCTGGGCTGCGCGCGCGGTGGCGAGCTGGCCGCCGCTCGACGCGATCTGGGTCGGCGGTGGCTCGGTGCGGTGCGGCAGCGGTCGCGCAGGCGTGCGATGTCGCGGGGCGGCAAAGAGGCGTTGGGCGAGGCACGGTGGCGGTGTGGGGCGGAGCACGGCGGCGGTGTGGGGCGGCTTGGGCGAGGGTGAAGGAGAAGTCTAGGGTTTTGGGTTCTTTCTTTTTCCTTATTTTCTCTTTTCTTTCTCTTTAAATATAATTCCCTTCCTTAACTTAAATAGACTTGGGAATCTCATATGGCCTTCCCAAGACTCCCCTTCGAGCCCCGGCTGATGCGTTTATTTTCCTTATTTAAACCCAAGCTTCCAAACCCCTTTTTAGGCCAAGGGTTCGAGTCCTTCCAACAGCTCCTCCCAAACTAAAAAAATATAAAAGGAAACCTTATTTTACATTTAGCTGAAAACCGGGCTGTTACATTGCGGGCTGCGATCGGGCGTGCGAAGGGGTTGCGGGCTGCGATCAGGCGTGCGACTGCGAGGACGATGCGGCAACGCGGCAACGCAGGGCGATGCGACTCGGTCGCGGCGAGGGGCTGCGGTGCGGCTGCGGGGCTGCGATTGCGACAGGGCTGCTCTCGATTGGGTGGCGACGTGCGGCTGTAATGGCGATGGGGCGATCAGCGATACGGCTGCAAAGGGCTGCTCTCGGTTGCAACCACAACAACAAACACACACAACCACAATCACCTTTCCCCTTCTCTCGGCCAGCAAGAACAACAAACAAAGCCCTTAGCCAATAGATCGGCAATAACAATAAGAGGAGAAAAATGAAGCACAAAGAAACACTTACCTGGAACAATTGATCGAAGCTCTCGGGAGGCTAAAAATAGCAAGGCATGGTGAGCTTGGAGGAAAGGATTTGCGGCAAGGAGTTGGGAAGGAGAAGGAGAATAAAACCTACTTTTAATCCAACTCACTTAAGTCATGAAAACCAAGGCAAACCAAGATAACCTCCAGAATGAGTATCAAAAAATACCTGTACCTTGACTGGCAAAACCTCACTGCTATCTTCCCAGCCACCCTGGCTCAAGCCTTAGTTGCTGCATTCATTTTCTGCCAAAAACCCTTATTTTATTTTTGCAACTCTCAACACCCAAACTCAACCAGAATGCAACCATGCCCTAATTTTGAACATCCAAGAATATAAACAGTTGAGAAGACAGAAACGGCCCTAACGGCCTGACCAAATTACAAAAATACCCTTAGGACATACCTGGAAGACCGGGATGAAAACCTGGGCCGTTATAGCACCAGTCTTGTTTGTGAAGAAGAAAGATGGTTCGATGCGCCTTTGCATAGACTACAGGAAGCTAAATAAAGTTACGTTGAAGAATAAGTATCTGTTGCTTCGCATTGACGATCTGTTTGATCAGCTTCAGGGAGCTTCTGTGTTCTCCAAGATAGACTTGAGGTCTGGTTACCATCAGTTGAGGATCAGTGATGCAGACATCCCCAAGATAGATTTTAGGTCGAGGTATGGCCACTACGAGTTCGTTGTTATGTCTTTCGAGTTGACCAATGCCCCAGCAGCGTTCATGGACATGATGTACAGTGTGTTCAAGGCATTCTTGGACAGCTTCATCATTGTGTTCATAGATGACATCCTGATTTATTCTAAGACTAGAGAGGATCATGCCTAGCATCTGAGACAGGTATTGACAACCTTAAGAGAAAACCAGTTGTACACTTTTCCCAGTTGTATTTCTGGTTGGGGCAAGTGGCTTTCCTTAGACACGTTGTTTCGAGAGATGGTATTGTAGTGGACCCCGCCAAGATTGATGCAGTGAGTTCTTGGGCCAGACCGACTACGGTGGTGGAGATTCGTAGCTTTTTGGGTTTGGCATTCTTCTACCGTAGGTTTGTCAAAGACTTTTTTGCCAAATGAGCACCCTTACTCGATTGACGAGAAAGGGTGTTGAGTTTGTTTGGGATGCCAGTTGCGAAGAGAGTTTTATCCTGTTAAAGCACAGTTTGACGTCTGCCCCAGTGTTGTCAGTTTTGAAGGGAACAAGTGGTTTCGTTGTGTACAGTGACGCTTCCAAGTTTGGTCTAGGTTGTGTGCTGATACAGCATGGTAAGGTTATTGCATATGCTTCGAGACAGCTGAAGCCTTATGAGAAAAACTATCTGACGAATGACATGGAATTAGCAGCAGTTGTATTTGCTTTGAAAATCTAGAGGCATTACCTGTACGGTGAAAAGATTCAGATGTTTATAGACCACCAGAGCCTCAAGTACTTCTTCACTCAAAAGAAGTTAAACATGAGGCAGAGGAGATGACTTGAGTTAGTCAAGGACTATGCTTGTGAGATTTTATACCATCCGAGTAAGGCTAATGTTGTGGTTCACGCCTTGAGTAGAAAGACCTCGCATTATGCAGCCTTGATGAGTTCTCAACTTCCATTATGGAAAGAGTTCGAGCAAGACGATATAGCAATATTGTTGGGAGAGGTTACCGCCAGGGTAGCCCAGATGACTGTTCAGCCTTCGATCAAATAGAGGATCATTGATGGCCAGCTGAGTGATCCCGAGTTAAATCGACTAATTGCTAGAGTTCAGGCCGATGGAGAATTTGACTTTGTAGTAGCACCAGATGACCATTTGAGGTTTAGAGGACGTCTTTGTCTGCTAGCCGACGCTGAACTGCGAGCCAAGTTATTCTATAAGGCTCACAGTTCCCCATTTACTTGGCACCCAAGGGGTACCAAGATGTATCAGGATCTCAAACAGACCTTCTAGTGGAACAATATGAACAAGGATATTGCAGAGTTTATTAGCTGGTGTCTCACTTGTCAACAAGTGAAGGCTCCCAGATAGAAACCCACAGGTTTGTTGAAGCCACTGAGCATGCCTTAGTGGAAATGGGAGGAGATCTCCATGGATTACATTTCTCGATTGCCGAGGACACCGAGAGGGTTTACTCAGATCTGGGTAATTATTGATCGTCTGACTAACAGTGCGCACTTCATCCCTGATAGGATCACCTATATCATGGAGCAGTGGGCACAGTTATTTTTGGAGTAGATTGTTCGGTACCATGAGATACCATTTATGATCGTGTTTGATCGAAATTCCAGCTTCACTTCCCGTTTCTGGAGGGCACTTCAGAAAGGTTTAGGTGCAGAGTGAAGTTTCAATACCGCATTCCACCCTTAGATCGATGGCCAAAGAGAGAGGGTAAACCAGATTCTTAAGGGCATGTTGCGTGCTTGTGTACTGGATTTTCTAGGCAGTTGGGACCAGTATTTGTATTTGATGGAGTTTGCGTACAACAACATTTATCAGGCGACAATTCAGGTGGCTCCATTTGAGGCTTTGTATGGTAAGTAATGCAGATCTCCAGTGTTTTGGGAAGAGGTTGGTGACAGACAGGTTTTGGGTCCCAAGTTGTTACAGATGAATAACGACGTAGTGCAGAAGATCCGGGCTCGTATGTTGACAGCTCAGAGTAGACAGAAAAAGTTATGTAGATGTTCGGCGCATTGACTTGGAGTTTGAAGTTAGTCAGGCTGTGTTTATAAAGGTAGCACCGATGCGAAGAGTTTTAAGGTTTGGTAAGCGGGGAAAGTTGAGCCCTAGGTTTGTAGGGCCTTTTGAGATCCTTGAGCGGATCGGTTCAGTGGCCTATCATTTGGCTTTGCCTCCGTCTTTGGTAGCAGTTCATAATGTCTTCCATGTGTTGATGTTACGTCAGTATGTGGTAAATTCGTCTCACATTGTTGATCACGAGTCGTTGGAGCTGAACAAGGATTTGAGCTTCGAAGAGAAGCCTGTGCGGATTCTAGCCTGGGAGCGCAAGACCTTGCATAACTGGGAAATTTGTTTGGTCTAGGTACAGTGGCGTTGTTAGAAAGCGGAGGAAGCTACTTGGGAGTTAAAAGACGAGATGAGCACACACTATCCGGAGTTGTTCCAGTCTTAGAACTTTTGGGGACGAAAGTCTTAAAAGGAAGGAGTATTGTAACGGCCCAGGTTTCTATTCTGGTTCCCCAGGTATGTCTGGTTATTTATTCAGTTGTTCTGTTCGGCCGTTAGGGCAGTTTGAGCCTTTAGGGGCATTTTGGTAATTTTTCCTTCAGGGTTAGTTTTGTATTTAACTAGGGTTTCAGGGTTGTTTTTGTTATTTGCTGAGTTTGGGTATTCCTTCAGTTTCAAGTTTTCAGGGTTAGAGTTGCATTTTGAGAAGCTTGGACGTCATTTGGTTAAGTGGGAAGAAAAGGGAAAATATGGATTTAAGATGTCTTCGTTGGGACTCGAAGGTGGGATCAACTTAGACACGTGGCAATTGGGAGTTAATAATTTTAACAAAAAGAAAAAAAAAGGGAAAAATCATTTGTGTCGATCAAATTCTCCCAAGCCTTAGCTGCATTCTATTCTCCTTACCGACTCTTCATCTTCTCCATCAAAACCCTAGCTGACCAGCTCTTAATTTCTGCAGCACCATCATCGAGAGTAGTAGCCCTCACGCTACAAGCATCAACACTCCTTCGCCTGCACGCCCTGTCTTCTCCCGCCGAGACGCCTGTCCACAAATGCCCAGCATCGAGCCTACCGCACAAGCAAAGTCGAGGGCTCCCGCTCCAGCACCTTGTCTTCGCCCTCGCTGTCAATCCCCCCCCCCCCCCCGCACGCACGCCCTGCCCTTAGTAGCGATACGCCACAAAGACAGATACCCGATCCTTGCCGCAGACGCCGCCACACTCAGAAAGATCGCAACCAAGAGCCTTTGTTGCTGAGGTTGTCCTTACTGAGCCCCTTGGTTGCCGAGAGCTTGCTTGCCGAGTCTTGCCTTTCAGTTTTGGGTAATTGACTTCCCGACCCCTTATGCGCTAGTTACCTGGTTTCGCAAAGCTGATCCGATGTTAATTACTCGTTTGCTATTATTTATCTGTTAGGTTTTTCGATGTTAATTGTAACGGCCCCGTTTTCCTTCCCGGTTAAAAACAAAATTAATTGGAAAATTAATTGAATCTTTTGGGATTTGAGCCTTGCCCTAAATGGTGAATTTGGAGTTTTAAGAAAAGAGTCTTAATTAAAAAGAAAAAGGAAAGAAGGTTTCTTTAGCCGGGACCCGCAAGAGAAAAGCCTTGGGAAAGGAATTTAGGTCTCCTAACCTATTTAAAAATAAGGAAAAGAAGAAAAATCAAGAAACCCCTAATTTTTCCCCTTAGAGCCGCATTTTCTCTCTCTCTCTCTCTCTCTCTCTCTCTCTCTCTCTCTCTCTCTCTCCTAAAACCCTAGCCGAGCAAAATTTCTAACCACACCATCGAGCCACCCCAAAGCCACCCACCCTAGCCGCACGCACCACCCCCGCTCGCGACACCGCCCGCCGACACACTGCGCGCACTGCACCACGCGCCCGCCTACCTTCGCCCGCCGCATCGCAGACGCTCGCCACCAATCGCCCCACCGTCGCGACACCCATCGCCGCCGACGCGCGCCGTGGCCGCCAGCCAGCCGCTGCGCTCGCTGCGTCGCCGCCTCAAGCAATCGCGACACCCGCACGCGCCTCTGCAAGGTCCGCTTGACGTGCCAAGCGCCCGCCACAGCGCTTCAGCGCCAGCCTTGGCCTGCACCAGCGAGCGCCCAAGCCACCCTCCTTGCTGCCGAGGCCCGTGTCTTCTCGGTGGTAATTCCCGAACCAATCCTTTGTGTTTTCTAAGCTTCCGTCACTGTATGTATTTACTTAGGATGCTTTATTTATGCCTAGGTTGCTCGAGTTCGTATTAAGCTCGAGGGTCTTTTTTGGTTGTGATAGCTATTCTCCACTTGTTTCCAGGTGTAAGGACTTCCTACCGTGGTTGTGTGGACCCCGCTATGCTTTCTTAATTGTGCCTTGTATGCTTGTTTACCTTTATGAGCATGTTAGTGGATAGGATAGCTAGTGATTAAATTCTTGCTAGCATGTTTTACCTTTTTGTACATGTTAGTGCCATGCTAGGTTTGTTCTTCCAAATGCTTGAGATTCCTCGCTTTAAGCACGTAGTATCATGCTAGGCTATGTATGATAGATGTCTTTGTGAATGTTAGCCAGAATCACGTGACTTGGTAGTCTAAGCTAGTATGATAGGGTTTGTCATCATCTAGAGGTGAGAGCGGACATAACGTACCTTGTCCCCACCGGCCGGGAGTAGAGCGAAGCATAACGTACCTTGCTTCCCCGGCGCACTCGGTGAGGATTAGCTACCTCATTGGCATAAGCCTAGTTTGTAGCTCCGCTAGAGCGGAACCACGCTAACGGTGCAAGCCTACCTTGGCCGGTTCTTAGCTTCGTGTCGGTGGTACAGCCGCATGGATGAGTGCCGAGGGCCTCGCACTCATCGTGATCGGTGACACCGCTTTCCGAGTCTTAGGCATGCGTACTGCCCGCGTAGTTTGCCCCTTAGGCCCCGCATTTACGCCGGTTGCGAGAAGAGCATGCGGTGTGCGCGCACACACGCGTTAGTAGCCGGTTCGAGAGCTCCCGGGCTAATGTTCGTGAGTACACCAGCCTTTCTTGTTTAGAGCCGGACTTGGGTACTCTCCCGATAGTCCAGATTTATAGCGAGGGTAAGAGACCCTTGAGGACACCCCTTTGGGATTAACTTTGAGTTAATCAATTGGTCGAGGAGAAAGACCTCGAGGGTGTCTGACATCTTGGGATCGGTTTTTGAGTCGATCAATTGGCCAAGGGAGAAAGACCCTTGGAGATGTCCCGGATTGGTTTGAGAGCCAATCATTAGGCCTAAGTAGGAGACTTTCGTGGATTTCGGATTTGCCTTGTGAGCTCATTGAGCTAAGATCCGTGTTGATATTTGTGGCATGTGTACTAGGTCGCTAGATGATAGATTGCATCGTGATCGCACTCCGGTCGGGGTTCTTACCGAGTATGTTTATACTCACCCTTATCGTGGTTTCTTCCACGGGTAACTTGGGGCAAAGACCGAGGTGGCTAGCGGAGAGAGTCGGGAGATCATGGATGCTTTGCTTGACACTCTGTCGTGTCTTATTTTACTGCTTTTGGATTTCAAAGATGTAGTTGGACTTAGGTCCGTAGGGAAAACTATGATTTGAACTATTTTATGTTTTAAGGAAAGTACTTGATCGATCATTTTTTTTAATTTGAATGGTTCGTTTCTCGCTTAATGAATGTTTACTTTGTTTTTAATGTTTTCCACTCTTACGTTTGAAAAGTTTTACAAACCGACCCCAGCCGGGTCCTTTTAAGTTTTTCACTTGCATGCTGAGTAAAGATCTAGATTTAGTCCCATCTTCGGGTTGGGTCTTTACAGCTTGGTATCGAGCAGCACGAGTCATAGATTCTCGTGAGACTAACCTGTTTGTAGGTTGTGTTCCCATGATCTCCAAAGACTCCAAGGCCGCGGTTTTGTCTAAGTTCAATAAGCTAAGGGTTTTGTTTTTGATACTATATGCAGACACACATGTGTCATCTTTGTTGACAGAGAAAGTCCGAGCGTGGACTAACCTGGTTGTGGTTTCCGTGTAGATCGCCAATATGCTTTAAGTTACACGTAGTGGAGCAGTCCGTCTAGAACTGCAAATAGAGATGTTGCAGAGCCAGCAGCGGGTGGTATATCGAAGCTCGTAGGCTACCTGTGGCACCAGAGGTTAACTTGCCCAGAGAGGGGCGGAGGCTGCTATGCCTCAAGGTACAGCTCCCGAGGAGGAGATATTTCGCGCTATGAGAGACATGATGATGGGCCTAATGGCCGAGCAGCAGAGCTGAGACTCAGCGCGCAGCTAGCAGCACAGAGAGAGAGAGTCTAGGGCACACAGATAGCCCAATTGACACACTCATGCAAAGGCGAGCACCCCAGCAGAGCTCCAAAGAGTTCCGTAGCTCCGGTAGCTCAACCGGGGGCAGGGTCATCGGACCACGATCACTCACTTGATAGTGCAGAGGAGAGCTGCTGAGTTTGGCAAGTGGTTGAAAGATTTCACCAAGTGGAAGCCAAGAGAATTTGATGCTTCAGAGAACCCACTTGTGGCGATCAGTGGTTGGCAAGAATGGAGTACATCTTGAGTTATGGGATGCCCAGATGTACAAAGGCCGAGATGTGCGGCCCATGTTCTCTCCGACACACCTGAGTGGTGGTGGGAGTCCACAGATAGAGCTAGACCACCGGATCTTCTCCACCACACAGGAGTTCTTTAGAACGAAGTTCGAGCTAAGTATGTTAATGACGAGGCTCAAAGGAGATGGCAGAGGCCTTCTCAAATCAAACAGGATCGATAGTATTGCCGCCTATGAGAAGAAGTTCTCTGAGTATAGCTATTTCGCACACCGGAGCTCATTGCCACGAGGAGCTCAAGACTAAGAAGTTCATTTGTGGGGAGAGGAAGGAGGTTGCTCGAGATGTTCGAGCACTCGCTCTTGAGAGTTATGATCGAGCGAAGAGTTGTTGGCCACGATTTATAACCCGAAGTATCCGCCATCTGCAGGATTCTCGCTGCGCCACGGCTCGGTCGATTCACCACCCAAGCAGATTCCGGCGAAGAGGAAGTCTGGACTTCTAGTGGTTTCCGCTCAATCGGTCGCAGACTCGCGGCGCGGGGCGATCTAGTGGTCGAGATCGGCGCCGACCTCGGTGGTAGAGCCCGTGATCGCCACTCATTGCAACAAGTGCGGAAAGGCACATTATGGTCTCAGTGGAGCATCGCCCGTGCTTGCTACGATGTGTGGCAAGGAGGGCACTTGGCCGATTCTCGCACTCGTGATTTAGCAAAGAGGGACCGCCCAACAAAGCAGGGCGGGTGTTTGCCACTACTCGCCAGAGGCGGAGCGCATCGATGATGCGATTGCAGTACGCCGCTTGTCTTACAAAGACTATGCATTTGTATTGTTTGATTCGGGTTCGACCCATTCCTTTGTTTCGATGCATTCGTTAGACAAGCTTGTGTGGAGCTCGAACCTCTAGGGTTTGAGCTGTGTGTGTTGCCACTCCTTCGGGTGTGAGTATGTTAGCTAGCGAGAGAGTTAAGCATGGCCGGATACGAGATATCCGATGAGATTTTAGAGGTTACCCTCATAGTGCTGTCTATGAGCGGTTTCGATGTGATCCTTGGCATGGATTGGTTGGCGAGAGAACCATGCATTGATAGACTCGCCACGAAAGAAGTGGTGTTTAGGCCGCCTCGAGGCCGAGCTTCAAGTTTCATGCGGTGTCCAGGCGGAACTTGCCCGCTTTGATCTCAAAGCAATGAAAGCCCATAGATTGTTGGCTCGAGGAGCTTGGGGCTTCTTGGCAAAGCCGCCGAGAGATAGTAGTCACTGCGTTGATCGCTGACATGGTCCTGTGGTGCAAGAGTTTGCGATGTTTTCCCCAAGAGTTGCCGGGTTTACCCCGGCGCGGAGTTGGACTTCACCATTGAGCCGGAGCCGTGGACTCTTCCCATTTCCAAAGCCCCGTGATCGTATGGCGCCACCGAGTTGAGAGAACTCAAAGTGCAGCTTGCAAGAGATGCTTTGGATCGAGGTTTCATCCGTCCGAGTGTGTCCCCGTGGGGAGCACTCACCTGTTTGTTAAGAAGAAGGATGGATCCATGCGCTTGTGTATAGATTATATAGAATCGAATAAAGTCACGGTGAAGAATAAGTATCCCCGCCGCGTATAGATGATCTGTTTGATCACCTTCAGGAGCCTCGGTGTTTTCTAAGATTGATTTGAGGTCGTGGTACCATCACCGAGGATTCGAGATGCAGATATATCCGAAGACCGCGTTCGGATCGAGGTATGGTCATTATGAGTTCGTGGTCATGTCTTTCGGACTCACGAACGCCCCGCGCAGCGTTTATGGACATGATGGACAGAGTGTTCAAGGCATTCTTGGATAACTTTGTCATCGTATTCATAGACGACATTTTGATTTATTCCAGACAAAGGAGGACCATGCTTCGCACTTGAGGCAAGTTTTGACAAAGATTGCGTGAGAACCAGCTTGTTCGCAAAGTTCTCTAAGTGTGAATTTTGGCTAGAGAGAGTAGCCTTCCTTGGACATATCGTGTCGGCAGATGGTATAGCGGTGGACCCCGCAAAGATAGAGGCGATTAGCTCATGGGCCAGACCGACGACGGTCGCCGAGATACGCAGCTTTTTGGGTCCAGCGAGTTATTACCTGCGTTTCGTGAAAGACTTTTCCGCTAAGGCGGCACCCCTAACCCGTCGACCAAGAAGGGTGTCGACTTTGTTTGGGATGCTAGATGTGAGGAAAGTTTTGCCAACTTTAAGCTCGGCTTGACGACAAGACTGTGTTGGCGATTCCTAAGGAACAGGAGGTTTCGTAGTTTATAGTGATGCTTCCAAGTATGGTTTAGGCTTGTGTGTTGATGCAAAGATGGGAAGGTGATAGCTTATGCTTCCCTGCAGCTTGAAGCCTTATGAGAAGAACTATCCAACTCATGATATGGAGTTGGTCACAGATTGTTTTTGCTCTAAAGATTTGGAGGCATTACTTATATGGCGAGAGGATTCATTGTTCACGGATCACCGAGCCTCAAATATTTCTTCACTCGTAAGGAGTTGAACATGAGGCGCAGAGGAGGTGGCTCGAGTTAGTAAAGGACTACGATCGTGAGATTTTGTATCATCCCTAAAAGCCAATGTTGTGGCCGATGCGCTGAGTAGGGAAGACGTCGCATTCAAAGCAGCTTTGCCGAGCTCCCAAGTTGAATTGCGGAAAGAGTTTGAGCGAACCGGTATTGCGCTTGTTGGGAGAGGTTACCGCCAGTGGTAGCCCAACTATCGGGCCTCACCCGTCCGCTTAGCAGAGGATCATCGATCGGCCACCGAGTGATCCCAAGTTGAGGAGATTGCTCGAGAGGGTTAAGGCTGATGGCGATTTCGACTTTGTTGTGGCACCAGACGAAGGCTTGAGGTACCGAGGTCGATTGTGCGTCCCGGATGACGCAGAGGTTCGAGCAGAGTT
Source organism: Sicyos edulis (assembly GCA_036507275.1). NCBI lineage: Eukaryota > Viridiplantae > Streptophyta > Magnoliopsida > Cucurbitales > Cucurbitaceae > Sicyos > Sicyos edulis. Next base: position 16,849,632 of record CM071851.1, read on the forward strand.
GCTCGCCGAGGCACATAGTTCCCCATTCACTTGGCACCCAGGAGGTACCAAGATGTACCAGGATCTCAAGCAGACGTTCTGGTGGATGGGCATGAAGCGAGATATAGCGGAGTTTGTTAGCCGGTGTCTCACTTGTCAACAAGTGAAGGCCCCCAGACAGAAACCTGCAGGTTTATTGCAGCCGTTAAGTGTTCCACAGTGGAAGTGGGATGAGATTTCGATGGATTTTATCTCTGGGTTGCCGAGGACACCGAGAGGGTTCACTCAGATCTGGGTAGTAGTGGACCGGCTGACCAAGAGTGCACACTTTATTCCCGGGAAGATTAGTTATACCGTGGAACAGTGGGCACAGTTGTTCCTTGAGCAGATTGTGCGGTACCACGGGGTACCAAAGAAAGATAGTATCGGTCGGGATTCTCGGTTCACATCTCGCTCGGAGAGCGCCCGTAAGGGTTTGGGAACCGAGTGCGCTCTTCAAGATCGCCTTCCACCCTCAAACCGATGGTCGATCGAGAGGGTGAATCGATTCTGAAGACATGTTGAGAGCCTGTGTCTTGGACTTCCCAGTGCAGCTTGGGACCAAAGACAGTGATTGATGGAGTTCGCTTACAACAACAACTATCAGCGACTATTCGAGATGGCCCCATTTGAGGCGTTGTATGGTAAGCGCTGCAGATCCCCAAAGTGTTCTCGGGAGGAGGTTGGGGATAGGCGGTTACGGGACCCGAGTTACTTCGTGATGACGAACGACGCAGTCTGAGAAGATAAGGGCTCGCATGTTGACAAAGACAAAGTAGGCGAGTAAAAGTTACGCCGATGTGAGGCGTAGAGACTTGGAGTTTGAGGTGGGTCAAGATGTTTTCCTGAAAGTAGCACCTATGCGTGGGGTGTTAAGGTTTGGAAAGCGAGGCAAGCCGAGCCCAGTGTTTGTAGGGCCTTTTGAGATCCTTGAGCGGATCGGAGCAAAGTGGCCTCTCGGTTAGCTTTTTACCCCCCGTCTTTGTCGGGTGGCATAATGTGTTCCACGTTTCGATGTTGAGAAAGTACGTGGCAGATCCTTCGCATGTGCTAGAGCATGAGCCCCTAGAGTTGAGTAAAGATTTATCCTTCGAGGAGAAGCCCGTGCAAATTTTGGCTTTTGAGCGCAAGGTATTGCGCAACCGAGAGATAAGTTTAGTAAAGGTTCTTTGGAGGCATCGAGAGGCGAGAGGAAGCGACGTGGGAGCTAGAGGATGAGATGAGGACTCATTACCCGGAGTTGTTCCAGTCTTAGGACTTTCGGGGACGAAAGTCTTTTAAGGGGGGAGTATTGTAACGGCCCCGTTTTCCTTCCCGGTTAAAAACAAAATTAATTGGAAAATTAATTGAATCTTTTGGGATTTGAGCCTTGCCCTAAATGGTGAATTTGGAGTTTTAAGAAAAGAGTCTTAATTAAAAAGAAAAAGGAAAGAAGGTTTCTTTAGCCGGGACCCGCAAGAGAAAAGCCTTGGGAAAGGAATTTAGGTCTCCTAACCTATTTAAAAATAAGGAAAAGAAGAAAAATCAAGAAACCCCTAATTTTTCCCCTTAGAGCCGCATTTTCTCTCTCTCTCTCTCTCTCTCTCTCTCTCTCTCTCTATCTCTCTCTCTCTCCTAAAACCCTAGCCGAGCAAAATTTCTAGCCACACCTTCGAGCCTCAGAATGCCCCTAGGATTTTAGTTAAATTAAAATAAGGATTAGAAGATGATTTTGGAGGACTCGAACCCTCGGCCTCAAAGAGAGATGGGAGTTTGGAATTAATTAAGGAAAATAAATGAGTCAACTTGGGTTTGAAGGAGGGAAGCCTAGGGAAGGGAATTTAGGATTTCCAAGCTTATTTAATTTGAGGAAGAAAGAAAAAAAAAAAAAAAACACTCTCTCTCTCAAAAAACCCTAACCTCTCGCCAACACCCACGCCGCACTGCCGCGGCCACCAACACACCACGCCGCACCAAGCCGCCGCCACCAACACCCACCGCCGCCACGCCGCGCGCGCGCTCGCGCCGCCGCCGCACCGAGCCGCCTCGCGGCCAGCCCAGCCTTCGCGCCGCACTGCATCGTGCACGTAAAGCCACACCAGTCGCACGACCTACACCACCCATCGCCGCCGCCGCGCACTGACGTCAAGACCCGGTTGCGTCCACGCTCGCATCGCCGCGCCCAGCGCATAGATAGGCCGAGCCGCCCGTCCGCATCGCTCGCTTCGCCGCGCGCGCCCAGCCTCAGCCGAGATCGCACGTTCGCGCGCCCGCCCGCGCCCAGCCGCGCCCGCGCGCTGCCGCCCCGACGACGCTTGATGATACGCGCGCCCGCCAGCGTGTCGGCTTGCCTGCCGCGCGCCACGCGCCAGCCCAGTGCCAGCGCCCGGCTACCCCACTACCAGCGGCGCCGTCGTCCTTGTTGCTTGCTGCCGAGACGTGTGCCTTCTCGGTTGGTAAATTCCCGAGCCTCCACCCTATGGACTTCCTGATTTTAGATGCTGTTTATTAATTAGGATATTTTATTACTTGCCTAGGTTGTCGGGTACGCTTAGAAGCTCGAGAGTCATCCGTGGATCGTTGGTTCTATTCACTTCCAAGTAAGGATTTCTTACCGGGGTTGTGTGGGCCCTGCGAATACTTTGATAGCATGCCATGTGTTGTGTTTGTATGGAATATCTAGTGGATAGGTTGCTTGCTCTTTCTTGTTTCCAGGTGATTTCGTGCTTGAGATTCCTGATATATCCTGTTAGTTATCATGCTAGGAGTTAGATTGTCTCGGCATAACCGTGACCTTGTTATCCTGTTAGTGCCATGCTAGGAATTGGCGGATGATGTATAGTGTAAGAGATTGTAGAGGTAACTAGTGCGTCCCGCTCGGGGAAGGCCCCGATGGACATCCGAGGTGTAAGACCCGATGGGCATCCTAGGTGTATAAGTCTCCCGATGGGCATCACCGAGTTGGAGGTGTAAGACCCGATGGGCATCCTAGGTGTATAAGTCCCGATGGGCATCACCGAGTTGGAGGTGTAAGACCGATGGGCATCCTAGGTGTATAAGTCCCGATGGGCATCACCGAGTTGGAGGTGTAAGACCCGATGGGCATCCTAGGTGTATAAGTCCTCGATGGGCATCACCGAGTTGGAGGTGTAAGACCCGATGGGCATCCTAGGTGTATAAGTCCCGATGGGCATCACCGAGTTGGAGGTGTAAGACCGATGGGCATCCTAGGTGTATAAGTCCTCGATGGGCATCACCGAGTTGGAGGTGTAAGACCGATGGGCATCCTAGGTGTATAAGTCCCGATGGGCATCACCGAGTTGGAGGTGTAAGACCCGATGGGCATCCTAGGTGTGTAAGTCCCCGATGGGCATCACCGAGTTGGAGGTGTGTCGACCACGATGGGCATCCTAGGTGTATAAGTCCCCAAGGGCAACACTGAAGTTCTAGGTTGTGTCGACCTCAAATAGGCAAGCCCAAGAGTGACGTTCTGTTAACCCATCTGCTTGCTCTCGAGTCTTTGCATGGTTGCATGTCCGTGTGCTAAATGATATGTTTTCGTATTTGTACCCCTGGTTGGGGATTCTTACCGAGTAACTCGTTGCTCACCCTTATTTTCTGTGGTTTTCCACTGTAACTTGGGACATCGGCAGGATGGCTAGGAGGAGGTCTGGGATGATCATGGATAGTCGACTGGGGGATGCATATTCTTTTATTGTTTTCTTATGATTTAGCATGTAGTGGGACTTGAGTCCCTAGGAAAAATACTCAAAACCTATTTTATGTTTCTCGTACCATTTCCCTTGATTTATTTTTAAAAAGAACTGATCACCATCTACCCTGCCTATTTTTAAATGGAATTATATTTTCTTTGTTTTGAATGTACTTACCTCAAGGATTTAAATTTCAAACTCAAATGACGCTTTTACATTCCTAGACATGCATGCTAAGTAAGGACCTAGGTTAGAGACCGCTTTCTTTTGGGTCGGGTCCTTACAGCTTGGTATCGAGCCCGAGTTATAGGTTCTGTAGACCGACTGCAGCTTGTAGGTTGTTTTCCATGATCATCACCTCCGCCACATCGTATGTCCGAAAGTTTAAGGTTAAGGGTTAAGAATTACAATACCATTTGCACCTTGCATGTATATGACTTGTTGTTGAGGAGCAGGAAAACAGTTCTCGACTCATTGTTCGTTTGAGTGTAGATTGTCGTTATGCCACCACTGTAGAGGGCGGGGAGGCTCAAGGCCGACCACCACCAGGCATTCGTATTGATTCCGACACGGAGGGACGTCGTCCCAAGCCGATGCGCCGATGTTAGGCCGCCTCACAGGCCCTTCTGCACCGTGTTGCCCGGTGAGGGCGTGGAGGCAACTCACCTCGAGAGGTCGCACCGGAGTTGCTTTTGTGGAGTCCATGAGGGCTCTTATGGTTGGGTTGTTCATTCCCACCGCAGAGCCGAGCAGCAGGGTCGAGACGTAGGCTCTGTTAGCTGCACGCAGGAGGAGTCTCGATTCAGATAGAGCAAATGACCGAGTTAGTTCAAAGAGAGGACCGCCGCGCCGCCAAGATCATCCAAAAGCTCAAAGAGCCAATTGTGAACGAGGCCGTTGTGGCGGAAGGTGCCGAGGATTTGGGCAAGTGGCTAAAAGATTTCGTCAAATGGAAGCCGAGAAGTTTAGTGCCCTGGGAACCACCGTGGCAACCAGTGTGGATTGCCGAACTAGAGTATACTTTTATGGTAATGGCTTGTCTCGAGGTGCAATGAGCTCGATGTGCAACTCATGCGTTAGCCGGAACAACTAAGTGGTGGTGGGATTCCACCTTGAGTGAGAGACCGGCTGGTCTCCCCGCCACCGGGAATTCTTCAAGGCCGAGTTCAAGGCAAAATTTATTAGTGAAGAAGCCCAAGAAAAGATGATCGAGCTGCTTTTCAACCTTAAGCAGGGTCCACCCAATCGAGGTGTATGAGAGGAAGTTTTCGAATATGGGTACTTCGCACCGCAGCTGATTGCTACTCCCGAGTGAAGATCGTGAAGTTTATTGCGGTCCGAGGCGGGAGTGTCTCAGATGTTAGGCACACAGCCCCGAGAGACTTTTGCCAAGGCAAAGCAATTGGCAACCATATATGATGGAAAGTATCCTCCGTGAGCAAAGTTGTTAGTACTTGTAGTGCGTAAGGCCCCAGTGTACTCGGTCGAAGCGTAAGTTTGACGCAGTGGTAATGGTCATGGAGGCGGTCGCCGCCGTCGAGTACTTATCATGGCGAGACCAAAGACCGGATCGTAATCACGATCACCCTCGCCAACAGGCGTAGGGAGGCCGCCACCGTATTGTAGACCCCGTGGTAAACAACATTGGGGGCCTTGTGGTGGTAACCCTAGAGCTTGCTATAATCGTGGTAAGGAGGACATCGGCCCCATTGCAAACTGTATGCGGTGGTGGCACAAACAAAGACAAAGAAATAGAGGAAGAGTATATGCTACGACCCGCCAGAGGCCGAGAGAGCCGGACCCGCAGCAAGCGTGCACGCTCCTAGTTCTTGATCACCTCGCCTTTGTGTTGTTTGATTCGGGTTCCACCCATTCTTTTGTTTCTCATTGCTTTTGCCGAGCATGCTTGCATGAATTTAGAGCCTCTAGGTTTTGAGTTATCTGTCGCTACTCCCTGAACTAGTATGTCAAGCTAGCCGTATAGGTAAGGGATGGTCGGATACAGTGTCCGACTGCACTCTGCGGGGTTACCCTCATAGTGTTAGTTATGAGCGGTTTCGATGTGATCCTCGGCATGGATTGGTTAGTGATAACCACGCTATGATTGACTGTCGTTGTAAGGAGAGGTGGTGTTCAGCCGCCGTAGGCCTAGCTTTAAATTTCGGGGCACCCAGAGTGGGGTGTGTGTCCACGCCGGTGATTTCGGCAGCTTAAAGCTCACCGCTTGTTAGCTCGAGGAGCTTGGGGTTTCTTAGCTAAGTTGACCGGCGAGAACCGTGACCAGATATCTGTCGGCAGTGCCCATAGTGCAAGAGTTTGCGAGATGTTTTTCCCGAGGAGTTGCTCGGCTCGCCGCCAAGAGAGAGGTGGATTTCTCAATAGAGCTTGAGCCGGGGACTCGCCCTATCTCGAAAGCTCCTTATCGCATGGCGCCAAAGCAGAGCCGAAAGAGTTAAAAGAACAAATGCGGAGTTGCTTGACAGAGGATTTATTAGGCCGAGTGTGTCCTCGTGGGGAGCACCGTGTCTTTGTTTGTTAAGAAAAAGGATGGCTCGATGCGTCTATGCATCGATTATGGAACCGAACAAGGTAACCATTAAGAACAAGTATCCGCCGCCTCGTATCGATGACTGTTTGACCACTCCGTGGAGCTTGTGTGTTTTCGAAGATTGACTTGAGGTCGGGCTACCACCAGTTGAGAATTCCGGGATGCGATATTCCCAAGACAGCGTTCAGGTCGAGGTATGGGCATTATGAGTTCGTAGTCATGTCTTTCGGACTGACGAACGCCCCAGCTGCATTCATGGACATGATGGACAGAGTGTTCAAGGCGTTCTTGGACCGCTTTGTCATCGTGTTCATAGACGACATTCTTGTGTACTCCAAGTCTAAGGAGGACCATGCCTCGCACCTAAGACAGATTTTGGCAAATTTGCGCGAACAAGCTCTATGCGCGGTTCTCAAAGTGTGACTTTTGGCTCGAGGAGGTAGCTTTTCTGGGACACGTTGTGTCTAAGGAGGGAGTGGCGGTGGACCCTTCGAAGGTAGAGGCCGTTAGTTCGTGGGCCAGACCGACGACTGTGTCGGAGATTCGTAGCTTTCTGGGTTTGGCCGGATATTACCGACGCTTCGTTCAAAATTTTTCCGCTATAGCCGCCCCGCTTACTCGATTGACGAGGAAGGGTGTTGATTTCGTTTGGGATAGGAAGTGCGATGAGAGTTTTGCTAAGCTAAAGAGCGCTTTGACGTCGCCCGGTGTTGGCGCCCCGAGGGAACTGGGGTTTCATGGTGTACAAATGATGCCAAGTTTGTTTGGGTTGCGCGTTTTGATGCAACACGGTAAGGTGATAGCATACGCCTCCGTGCGCTTGAAACCGCACGAGCGCGAATTACCCGACTCATGACATGGAGTTGGCGCTGGCCGCCTTTGCACTTAAGATTTGGAGGCACTACTTATATGGGGAAAAGATTCAGATTTTCTCGGATCACCAAAGCCTCAAGTATTTCTTCACTCGTAAGGACCTCAACATGAGGCAGAGGAGGTGGGCCGAACTCGTGAAGGATTACGACTGTGAGATATTGTATCACCGAAAAGGCAAATGTTGTGGCAGATGCACTAAGTAGGAAGACCTCGCATCTAGCGACGTTGGCAAATCCCAAGAGTATCATAAGGAAAGACCTCGAGAGAGCGAGAAATAGCAGTGTTGTTAGGGGGATGTTACGGCCAGTAGTAGCTCAGCTTGACCATCCAGCCTTTCGGTAAGGCAAAGGATTATTGACGGCCAATCGAATGATCCTAAGTTGAAAAAGTTGTATGAGAGGGTCCAGCCGATGGTGACTTCGATTTTGAGATATTTGCAGATGGTGGCTTAAGATATAAGGGTCGGCTATGTGTCCCACCCGATGCCGTATTCGCTCGGAATCGCTGACCGAGGCTCACACCTCGCCTTTTGCATGGCACCTGTGGGGTAACAAGATGTACCAAGATCTTAAGCGCACTTTTTGGTGGATGGGAATGAAGAGGGAGATTGCCCAGGTTGTCGGTCGGTGTCTCTCACTTGTCGCCAAGTGAAGGCGCCTAGCGCGTAAACCAAGGGTTGCCGCAGTCGCTCGGGTGCCACAAAGGAAGTGGGAGGAAATTACCATGGATTTTATTTCAGATTGCCCGTAACCCCTAGAGGATATGCACAGATTTGGGTGGTCGTTGATAGGTTGACTAAGTGTGCCCACTTCATTCCAGCAGATAAATTACACCGTAGAGCAAAGGCACAAACTTGCCTTTGAGCAGATAGTGAGGTATCACGGAGTGCCGCTTAAAATTATCTCCGACCGGGATTCCCGGTTTACATCACGGTTTTGAAGGCCCTTCAGCAGCTTGGGCACAGAGTGCAATGCTACAAAGACGACCTTCCACCCACAGGCACCGATGGCCGACCGAGCGGTAAATCGATCTTAGAGGATATGTTGCGAGCCCGTGTGTTGGATTTCCTCGCAGCTTGGGACCAAGATTTGTATTTGATGGAGTTTGCCTACAACAATAGTTTCCAACAACCATTCGGATGGCACCGCTTTGAGCGTTGTATGGTAAGCGCTGCAGATCCCCAAAGATTCGGGAAGAGGTTGAGACAGCGGTATTGGGTCCAGAGTTGCTTGATTGACCAACGAGGTCATCCCGTAAGATCGTGGCTCAGATGGCCGACGCCCAGCAGCAGCGGTAAGAGCTACGCCGATGTCGACGTAGAGAGTTGGAGTTTGAGATTGGCCAGCACGTGTTCCTTAAGGTTGCTCCGATGCGTGGAGTTCTGAGGTTTGGTAGGAAGGGGAAGCTGAGCCCCAGGTTTGTCGGACCATTCGAGATCCTCGAGAGGATCGGAGCCGTAGCTTACCGGTTAGCATTGCCGCCACTTTGGGCCGCAGCGCATAGTGTGTTCCATGTTTCGATGCTCCGCCAAGATGTGGCACCCTTCGCATGTCATCGATTTCGAGCCTTTGCAGCTAAAAACCATGACTCGAGCTTTGAGGAAAAACCCATAAAGATCTTAGCATTTGAGAAAAAGATTTTGAGGAACCGGGCAATTGACCTAGTGAAAGTGCAGTGGCGGAATCAAGGAGTTGAGGAAGCTACCTGGGAGTTGGAAGGGGAGATGAGGAGATGTTACCCAGAGTTGTTTTAGGAATGTGCGACTTCCGGGACTAAGTCTTCTAAGGAGGGAGTATTGTAACAGCCCGGATTTTAGTTAAATTAAAATAAGGATTAGAAGATGATTTTGGAGGACTCGAACCCTCGGCCTCAAAGAGAGATGGGAGTTTGGAATTAATTAAGGAAAATAAATGAGTCAACTTGGGTTTGAAGGAGGGAAGCCTAGGGAAGGGAATTTAGGATTTCCAAGCTTATTTAATTTGAGGAAGAAAGAAAAAAAAAAAGAAAACACTCTCTCTCGCAAAAACCCTAACCTCTCGCCAACACCCACGCCGCACTGCAAGCCGCCACCCAACACCCACGCCGCACTGCCGCCGCCGCCAGACCAACACCACCCACCGCACGCCTCACGCCTCGCTCGCCGCACCGCACCGAGCCGCCTCAGCAGCCAGCCTTTCAGCCTTTCGCGCCGCACTGCATCCGTTGCACCGTAAAGCCACACCAAGTCGCACGACCTACACCACCCATCGCCGCCGCCGCCGCGCACGCCAAGACTCCGCTTGCGCCACGCTCAGATCGCCGCGCCCAGCGCATAGGCCGAGCCGCCCGTCCGCATCGCTCCGCTCGCGCCTCGCTACGCTCAGCCAGATGATCGCGCGTTCGTTCGCGCGCCACCCCTCGCCGCCGCTCGCCGCGCCGCCGCCGCCCCGACCCGACGCTTGATAGCAGCGCGCCCGCCAGCGGTCGTCGGCTTGCCACTGCTACGCGCCGCGCGCGCCAGCGCCAGTGCCAGCGCCAGCGCCGCTGCTACCAAAGCCAGCCCGTCCTTGTTGCTTGTCGCCGAGACGTGTGCCTTCTCTGCTGGTAAATTCCCGAGCCTCCACCCTATGGACTTCCCGATTTTAGATGTCGTTTATTAATTAGGATATTTTATTACTTGCCTAGGTTGTCGGGCACGCTTTAGAAGCTCGAGAGTCATCCGTGGATCGTTGGTTCTATTCACTTCCAAGTAAGGATTTCTTACCGGGGTTGTGTGGGCCCTGCGAATACTTTGATAGCATGCCATGTGTTGTGTTTGTATGGAATATCTAGTGGATAGGTTGCTTGCTCTTTCTTGTTTCCAGGTGATTTCGTGCTTGAGATTCCCGATATATCCTCATTAGTTATCATGCTAGGAGTTAGATTGTCTCGCATAACCGTGACCTTGTTATCCTCAAGTTAGTGCCATGCTAGGAATTGGCGGATGATGTATAGTGTAAGAGATTGTAGAGGTAACTAGTGCGCCCCGCTCGGGAAGGCCCCGATGGACATCCGAGGTGTAAGACCCGATGGGCATCCTAGGTGTATAAGTCCCCGATGGGCATCACTGAGTTGGAGGTGTAAGACCCTGATGGGCATCCTAGGTGTATAAGTCCCCGATGGGCATCACTGAGTTGGAGGTGTAAGACCCCGATGGGCATCCTAGGTGTATAAGTCCCCGATGGGCATCACTGAGTTGGAGGTGTAAGACCCCGATGGGCATCCTAGGTGTATAAGTCCTCGATGGGCATCACCGAGTTGGAGGTGTAAGACCCCGATGGGCATCCTAGGTGTATAAGTCCCCGATGGGCATCACTGAGTTGGAGGTGTAAGACCGATGGGCATCCTAGGTGTATAAGTCCCCGATGGGCATCACCGAGTTGGAGGTGTAAGACCCCGATGGGCATCCTAGGTGTATAAGTCCCGATGGGCATCACCGAGTTGGAGGTGTAAGACCCGATGGGCATCCTAGGTGTGTAAGTCCCGATGGGCATCACCGAGTTGGAGGTGTAAGACCACGATGGGCATCCTAGGTGTATAAGTCCCCGAAGGGCAACACCGAGTTCTAGGTTGTGTCACCGAATAGGCAAGCCCAAGAGTGACGCTCATAACCCATCCGCTTGCTCTGAGTCTTTGCATGGTTGCATGTCCGTGTGCTAAATGATATGTTTTCGTATTGTACCCCTGGTTGGGGATTCTTACCGAGTAACTCGTTGCTCACCCTTATTTTCTGTGGTTTTCCACCGTAACTTGGGACATCGGCAGGATGGCTAGGAGGAGGTCACTGGATGATCATGGATAGTCGACTGGGGATGCATATTCTTTTATTGTTTTCTTATGATTTAGCATGTAGTGGGACTTGAGTCCCTAGGAAAAATACTCAAAAACCTATTTTATGTTTCTCGTACCATTTCCCTTGATTTATTTTTAAAAAGAACTGATCACCATCTACTTGCCTATTTTTAAATGGAATTATATTTTCTTTGTTTTGAATGTACTTACCTCAAGGATTTAAATTTCAAACTCAATGACGCTTTTACATTCCTAGACATGCATGCTAAGTAAGGACCTAGGTTAGAGACCGCTTCTTTTGGCTCGGGTCCTTACAGAGCCACCCCGAGCCACCCACCCCTTTAGCCGCACGCACCACCACCCCGCCTCGCGATACCCCCGCGCCACACTGCACCACGCCGCCCTACCGCTTCGCCACCGCAACGCATCGTGACGCTGCCGACTGGAAGCCCCACTGTCGCACACCCATCGCCAGCGCGACGCCGCTCGTGGCGCCAATGCGAGCCGCTCGCTGTGCGCCGCCGCAATCGCACACCGCAAGGCGCGCCTCTGCGGCCCGCCCTACGTGCGCGCGCCCAGCCCCATAGCCAGCAGCCGCCACAAGCTTGCAAATTGCACTCAAAGAGCGCCCAAGCCACCCTCCTTGCTTGCTGCCGAGCCCGTGTCTTCTCGGTGGTAATTCCCAAACCAATCCCTTTGTGTTTTCTAAGCTTCGTCACTGTATGTATTTACTTAGGATGCTTTATTTATGCCTAGGTTGCTCGAGTTCGTATTAAGCTCGAGGGTCTTTTTGGTTGTGATAGCTATTCTCCACTTGTTTCCGTGTAAGGACTTCCTACCGTGGTTGTGTGGACCCCGCTATGCTTTCTTAATTGTGCCTTGTATGCTTGTTTACCTTTATGAGCATGTTAGTGGATAGGATAGCTAGTGATTAAATTCTTGCTAGCATGTTTTACCTTTTTGTACATGTTAGTGCCATGCTAGGTTTGTTCTTCCAAAGATGCTTGAGATTCCCCGCTTTAAGCACGTAGTATCATGCTAGGCTATGTATGATAGATGTCTTTGTGAATGTTAGCCAGAATCACGTGACTTGGTAGTCTAAGCTAGTATGATAGGGTTTGTCATCATCTAGAGGCCGAGAGCGGACATAACGCACCTTGTCCCCACCGGTCCGGGAGTAGAGCGAAGCATAACGCACCTTGCTTCCCTGCACCAAAGAGGATTAGCTACCTCATTGGCATAAGCCTAGTTTGTAGCCCGCTAGAGCGGAACCCCGCCAACGGTGCAAGCCTACCTTGGCCGGTTCTTAGCTTCGTCGGTGGTACAGTACAGCCGCACGATGAGTGCCGAGGGCCTCGCACCACTGTGATCGCGACACCGCTTTCCGAGTCTTAGGCATGCGTGCGCCCGCGTGAGTTTGCCCTTAGGCCCCGCATTTACGCCGGTTGCGTAAAGAGCATGCGGTGTCTGCGCCAAGACACGCGTTAGTAGCCGGTCGGAGAGCTCCCCTGGCTAATGTTCGTGAGTACACCAGCCTCCTTCTTGTTTAGAGCCGACTTCGGTACTCTCCCGATAGTCCAGATTTATAGCGCGAGGTAAGAGACCCTTGAGGACACTCCTCTTTGGGATTAACTTTGGAGTTAATCAATTGGTCGAGGAGAAAGACCTCGAGGGTGCTCTGGACATCTTGGGATCGGTTTTTGAGCTGATCAATTGGCCAAGGGAGAAAGACCCTTGGAGATGTCCCGGATTGGTTTGAGAGCCAATCATTAGGCCTAAGTAGGAGACTTCCGTGGATTTCGGATTTGCCTTGTGAGCTCATTGAGCTAAGATCCGTGTTGATATTTGTGGCATGTGTACTAGGTCGCTAGATGATAGATTGCATCGTATCGCACTCCCTGGTCGGGGTTCTTACCGAGTATGTTTATACTCACCCTTATCGTGGTTTCTTCCACAGTAACTTGGGACAAAGACCGAGGTGGCTAGCGGAGAGAGCCGAGAGATCATGGATGCTTTCTTGACACTGGCCGTGTCTTATTTTACTGCTTTTGGATTTCAAAGATGTAGTTGGACTTAGGTCCGTAGGGAAAACTATGATTTGAACTATTTTATGTTTTAAGGAAAGTACCGATCGACCAACGCTTTTAATTTGAATGGTTCGTTTCGCTTAATGAATGTTTACTTTGTTTTTAATGTTTTCCACTCTTACGTTTGAAAAGTTTTACAAACCGACCCCAGCCGGGTCCTTTTAAGTTTTTCACTTGCATGCTGAGTAAAGATCTAGATTTAGTCCCATCTTCGGGTTGGGTCTTTACAGCTTGGTATCGTGAGCACGAGTCATAGATTCTCAGTAGACTAACCTGCTTTGTAGGTTGTGTTCCCATGATCTCCAAAGACTCCAAGGCCGCCAGGTTTGTCTAAGTTCAATAAGCTAAGGGTTTTGTTTTTGATACTATATGCAGTACACATGTGTCATCTTTGTTGACAGAGAAAGTCCGAGCGTGGACTAACCCGTTGTGGTTTCCGTGTAGATCGCCAGTATGCCGGTTACACGTAGTGGAGCAGGTCCGTCTAGAACTGCAAATAGAGATGTTGCAGAGCCAAGCAGCCTGTGTGGTATATCAAAGCTCAGAGGCTACTCGTGGCACCAGAGGTTAACTTGCCCAGAGAAGGGGCGAGGCCGCTATGCCTCAAGGCACACTCCGTGAGGAGATATTTCGCTATGAGAGACATGATGATGGGCCTAATGGCCGAGCAGAGAGTCGAGACTCAGCGCAGCTAGCAAACAAGCAGAGAGAGGAGTCTAGGGCACAGATAGCCCAATTGACACAGCTCATGCAAAGAGCACCCCAGCAGCTCCAAAGAGTTCTCGTGAGCTCTTGTAGCTCAACCGGAGGGGCAGTGGTCATCAGACCACGGACTCACTTGATAGTGCAGAGGAGTCGCTGAGTTTGGCAAGTGGTTGAAAGATTTCACCAAGTGGAAGCCAAGAGAATTTGATGCTTCAGAGAACCCACTTGTGGCAATGTGGTTGGCAAGAATGGAGTACATCTTCGAGTTATGGGATGCCCAGATGTACAAAGGCCGAGATGTGCGGCCCATGTTCTCTCCGACACACCGAGTGGTGGTGGAGTCCACAGATAGAGCTAGACCACCGGATCTTCTCCACCACTGGGAGTTCTTTAGAACGAAGTTCGAGCTAAGTATGTTAATGACGAGGCTCAAGCAGAGATGGCAGAGGCCTTCTCAAATCAAACAGGATCGATAGTATTGCCGCCTATGAGAAGAAGTTCTCTCGAGTATAGCTATTTCAAGACCGAGCTCATTGCCACCGAGGAGCTCAAGACTAAGAAGTTCATTTGTGGGCCGAGGAAGGAGGTTGCTCAGATGTTCGAGCACTCGCTCTTGAGAGTTATGATCGAGCAAAGAGAGTTGGCCACGATTTATAACCCGGTATCCGCCAAAGGCAGATTCTCATTGCGCCACTTCTGGTCAGTCGATTCGCCCGCCAGCAGATTCCGGCGAAGAGGAAGTCCGGGACTTCTAGTGGTTTCCGCTCAATCGTCACAGACTCACGGCGAGGCCGCCTAGTGGTCGAGATCGCCACCCTCGTGGTAGAGCCCGTGATCGCCACTCATTGCAACAAGTGCGAAAGGCACATTATGGTCTGTGTGGAGCATCGCCTGCTTGCTACGATGTGGCAAGGAGGGGCACTTGGCCGATTCTCACTCGTGGATTTAGCAAGAAGCGGGGCCGCCCAACAAAGCAGGCCGGGTGTTTGCCACTACTCGCCAGAGGCGGAGCGCATCGATGATGCAGCTGCGTGTACGCTTTGTCTTACAAAGACTATGCATTTGTATTGTTTGATTCGGGTTCGACCCATTCCTTTGTTTCCGATGCATTCGTTAGACAAGCTTGTGTGGAGCTCGAACCTCTAGGGTTTGAGCTGTGTGTTGCCACTCCTTCGGTGTGAGTATGTTAGCTAGCAGAGAGAGTTAAGCATGGCCGATACGATATCCGATGAGATTTTAGAGGTTACCCTCATAGTGCCGTTCTATGAGCGGTTTCGATGTGATCCTTGGCATGGATTGGTTGGCGAGAACCATGCATTGATAGACTGCCACGAAAGAAGTGGTGTTTAGGCCGCCTCGAGGCCGAGCTTCAAGTTTCATGGGTGTCCAGGCGGAACTTGCCCGCTTTTGATCTCAAAGAAATAAAGCCCATAGATTGTTGGCTCGAGGAGCTTGGGGCTTCTTGGCAAAGCCGTCGAGATAGTAGTACTGCGTTGATCGCTGACATGGTCCCCGTGGTGCAAGAGTTTGCGATGTTTTCCCCTGAAGAGTTGCTGGGTTTACCCCGGCGGGAGTTGGACTTCACCATTGAGCCGGAGCCGTGACTCTTCCCATTTCCAAAGCCCCGTGATCGTATGGCGCCACCGAGTGAGTTGAGAGAACTCAAAGTGCGATTTGCAAGAGATGCCGGATCGAGGTTTCATCCGTCCGAGTGTGTCCCCGTGGGGAGCACTCGCCCCTGCTTGTTAAGAAGAAGGATGGATCCATGCGCTTGTGTATAGATTATATAGAATCGAATAAAGTCACGGTGAAGAATAAGTATCCCCGCCGCGTATAGATGATCTGCTTGATCACCTTCAGGAGCCTCGGTGTTTTCTAAGATTGATTTGAGGTCGTGGTACCATCACCGAGGATTCGAGATGCGATATCCCGAAGACCGCGTTCGGATCGAGGTATGGTCATTATGAGTTCGTGGTCATGTCTTTCGGACTCACGAACGCCCCAGCAGCGTTTATGGACATGATGGACAGAGTGTTCAAGGCATTCTTGGATAACTTTGTCATCGTATTCATAGACGACATTTTGATTTATTCCAGACAAAGGAGGACCATGCTTCGCACTTGAGGCAAGTTTTGACAAAGATTGCGTGAGAACCAGCTTGTTCGCAAAGTTCTCTAAGTGTGAATTTTGGCTAGAGAGAGTAGCCTTCCTTGGACATATCGTGTCGGCAGATGGTATAGCGGTGGACCCCGCAAAGATAGAGGCGATTAGCTCATGGGCCAGACCGACGACGGTCGCCGAGATACGCAGCCTTTTGGGTCCGGCGAGTTATTACCGGCGTTTCGTGAAAGACTTTTCCATATAGGCGGCACCCTAACCCGTCCGACCAAGAAGGGTGTCGACTTTGTTTGGGATGCTAGATGTGAGGAAAGTTTTGCCCACTTAAGCTCACTTGACGACAAAGACTGTGTGTTGGCGCTCCTAAGGAACAGGAGGTTTCGTAGTTTATAGTGATGCTTCCAAGTATGGTTTAGGCTGTGTGTTGATGCAAAGCATGGGAAGGTGATAGCTTATGCTTCCCTGCAGCTTGAAGCCTTATGAGAAGAACTATCCAACTCATGATATGGAGTTGGTCTGCAGCTTGTTTTTGCTCTAAAGATTTGGAGGCATTACTTATATGGCGAGAGGATTCAGCTTGTTCACGGATCACCGAGCCTCAAATATTTCTTCACTCGTAAGGAGTTGAACATGAGGCGAGGAGGTGGCTCGAGTTAGTAAAGGACTACGATCGTGAGATTTTGTATCATCCCTAAAAGCCAATGTTGTGGCCGATGCACGAGAGTAGGAAGACGTCGCATTCAAAGAGCTTTGCCGAGCTCCCAAGTTGAATTGCGGAAAGAGTTTGAGCGAACCTAAGTATTGCGCCTTGTTGGGAGAGGTTACCGCCAGTGGTAGCCCAACTATCGGGCCGTCACCTGTCGCTTAAGCGAGAGGATCATCGATACCACCGAGTGATCCCAAGTTGAGGAGATTGCTCGAGAGGGTTAAGGCTGATGGCGATTTCGACTTTGTTGTGGCACCGCATTTAAGGCTTGAGGTACCGAGAGTCGATTGTGCGTCCCGATGACGCAGAGGTTCGAGCAGAGTTGTTGCTCGCCGAGGCACATAGTTCCCATTCACTTGGCACCCGTGAGGTACCAAGATGTACCAGATCTCAAGCGACGTTCTAGTGGATGGGCATGAAGCGAGATATAGCGGAGTTTGTTAGCCGGTGTCTCACTTGTCAACAAGTGAAGGCCCCTGCATGTAAAACCCGCAGGTTTATTGCAGTAGTTAAGTGTTCCACAAAGGAAGTGGGATGAGATTTCGATGGATTTTATCTCTGGGTTGCCGAGGACACCGAGAGGGTTCACTCGGATCCGGGTAGTAGTGGACCTACCACCAAGAGTGCACACTTTATTCTCGGGAAGATTAGTTATACCGTGGAACAAAGGCACAGCTTGTTCCTTGAGCAGATTGTGCGGTACCACGGGTACCAAAGAAAGATAGTATCGGTCGGGATTCTCGGTTCACATCTCGCCTCGAGAGCGCCCGTAAGGGTTTGGGAATCGAGTGCGGCTTCAAAGATCGCCTTCCACCCTCAAACCGATGGTCGATCGAGAGGGTGAATCGAGATTCGAAGACATGTTGAGAGCCCGTGTCTTGGACTTCCTGTGCAGCTTGGGACCAAGACTGCACATGACTTGATGGAGTTCGCTTACAACAACAAATATCAGCGACTATTCGAGATGGCCCCATTTGAGGCGTTGTATGGTAAGCGCCAGCAGATCCCAGTGTTCGGGAGGAGGTTGGGGATAGGCGTTCTGGGACCCGAGTTACTTCAGATGACGAACGACGCAGCACGTAAGATAAGGGCTCGCATGTTGACAAAGACAAAGTAGGCGAGTAAAAGTTACGCCGATGTGAGGCGAGAGACTTGGAGTTTGAGGTGGGTCAACATGTTTTCCCAAAGTAGCACCTATGCGTGGGGTGTTAAGGTTTGGAAAGCGAGGCAAGCCGAGCCCCAGTGTTTGTAGGGCCTTTTGAGATCCTTGAGCGGATCGGAGCAAAGGGCCTATCGGTTAGCTTTACCCCCGCCTTTGTCACGGTGCATAATGTGTTCCACGCTTCGATGTTGAGAAAGTACGTGGCGAGATCCTTCGCATGTGCTAGAGCATGAGCCCCTAGAGTTGAGTAAAGATTTATCCTTCGAGGAGAAGCCCGTGCAAATTTTGGCTTTTGAGCGCAAGGTATTGCGCAACCGAGAGATAAGTTTAGTAAAGGTTCTTTGGAGGCATCAGAGGGCAGAGGAAGCGACGTGGGAGCTAGAGGATGAGATGAGGACTCATTACCCTGAGTTGTTCCAGTCTTAGGACTTTCGGGGGACGAAAGTCTTTTAAGGGGGAGTATTGTAACGGCCCCGCTTTTCCTTCCCTAAAAAAACAAAATTAATTGGAAAATTAATTGAATCTTTTGGGATTTGAGCCTTGCCCTAAATGGTGAATTTGGAGTTTTAAGAAAAGAGTCTTAATTAAAAAGAAAAAGGAAAGAAGGTTTCTTTAGCCGGGACCCGCAAGAGAAAAGCCTTGGGAAAGGAATTTAGGTCTCCTAACCTATTTAAAAATAAGGAAAAGAAGAAAATCAAGAAACCCCTAATTTTTCCCCTTAGAGCCGCATTTTCTCTCTCTCTCTCTCTCTCTCTCTCTCTCTCTCTCTCTCTCTCTCTCTCCTAAAACCCTAGCCGAGCAGCCCTAGCCACACCTTCGAGCCACCCCGAGCCACCCACACCTAGCCGCATGCACCACCCCCCGCGCGCACACCCCGCGCAGCACTGCACCACGCCGCCCGACCTCGCTTCCCGCCCGCATCGTGACGCCGCCGACCGTAAGCCCCACGTCGCACACCCATCGCCGCCGACGTCGCCTCGTGGACGCCAATGCCGAGCTGCGCTCGCTGCGCCGCCGCGAATCCGCACACCACGCTGCTGCGCCTGCGCGTCCGCCCTACGTGCCGCGCGCCTGCCTAGCGCCAGCCAACAGCCAGCCCTTGTACCCACGCACAAGCGCCGCCAAGCCACCCTCCTTGCTGCGAGGCCCGTGTCTTCTCGGTGGTAATTCCCGAACCAATCCCTTTGTGTTTTCTAAGCTTCGGTCTGTGTATGTATTTACTTAGGATGCTTTATTTATGCCTAGGTTGCTCGAGTTCGTATTAAGCTCGAGGGTCTTTTTGGTTGTGATAGCTATTCTCCACTTGTTTCCGTGTAAGGACTTCCTACCGTGGTTGTGTGGACCTCGCTATGCTTTCTTAATTGTGCCTTGTATGCTTGTTTACCTTTATGAGCATGTTAGTGGATAGGATAGCTAGTGATTAAATTCTTGCTAGCATGTTTTACCTTTTTGTACATGTTAGTGCCATGCTAGGTTTGTTCTTCCAAAGATGCTTGAGATTCCCGCTTTAAGCACGTAGTATCATGCTAGGCTATGTATGATAGATGTCTTTGTGAATGTTAGCCAGAATCACGTGCTTGGTAGTCTAAGCTAGTATGATAGGGTTTGTCATCATCTAGAGGCCGAGAGCGGACATAACGTACCTTGTCCCCACCGGTCGGGAGTAGAGCGAAGCATAACGCACCTTGCTTCCCCCCACCAAAGAGGATTAGCTACCTCATTGGCATAAGCCTAGTTTGTAGCTCGCTAGAGCGTAAACCCCGCCAACGGTGCAAGCCTACCTTGGCGGGCTTCTTAGCTTCGTGTCGGTGGTACAGTCGCATGCATGAGTGCCGAGGGCCTCGCACTCATCGTGATCGCGACACACCGTTTCGAGTCTTAGGCATGCGTACACGCCCGCGTAGTTTGCCCTTAGGCCCCCGCATTTACGCCGGTTGCGAGAAGAGCATGCGGTGTGCGCGCACACGCGTTAGTAGCCGGTTCGAGAGCTCCCCCGCCAATGTTCGTGAGTACACCGCCCTTCTTGTTTAGAGCCGGACTTCGGTACTCCCGATAGTCCAGATTTATAGCGAGGGTAAGAGACCCTTGAGGACACCCCTTTGGGATTAACTTTGAGTTAATCAATTGGTCGAGGAGAAAGACCCTCGAGGGTGTCGGACATCTTGGGATCGGTTTTGAGCTGATCAATTGGCCAAGGGAGAAAGACCCTTGAGATGTCCCGGATTGGTTTGAGAGCCAATCATTAGGCCTAAGTAGGAGACTTCCGTGGATTTCTGATTTGCCTTGTGAGCTCATTGAGCTAAGATCCGTGTTGATATTTGTGGCATGTGTACTAGGTCGCTAGATGATAGATTGCATCGTATCGCACTCCTGGCCGGGGTTCTTACCGAGTATGTTTATACTCACCCTTATCGTGGTTTCTTCCACGGTAACTTGGGACAAAGACCGAGGTGGCTAGCGGAGAGAGCCGGAGATCATGGATGCCGCCACACTCTGTCGTGTCTTATTTTACTGCTTTTGGATTTCAAATGTGTAGTTGGACTTAGGTCCGTAGGGAAAACTATGATTTGAACTATTTTATGTTTTAAGGAAAGTACTGATCAGTCACTGTTTTTAATTTGAATGGTTCGTTTCTGCTTAATGAATGTTTACTTTGTTTTTAATGTTTTCCACTCTTACGTTTGAAAAGTTTTACAAACCGACCCCAGCCGGGTCCTTTTAAGTTTTTCACTTGCATGCTGAGTAAAGATCTAGATTTAGTCCCATCTTCGGGTTGGGTCTTTACATTAATTCTACACCTCAAGGAGCATTATTCTGTTGTTGTCTATTCGCCAGTTTTAGGAAAGGGTTCCTTGTCGAGGTTGTAAGAACCCTGCGCTCGCCATTGATGGCTTCCTGCTTGTGTGTTACCTGTTGTATGCATGTTTAGTGGATAGGCTTTACTTGTCATTGTCAGATTGAATTACATGCTAGTGGATAGGCTCTTGTAGGTTGTCTAATTGATATGTTTGCTAGTGGATAGGCCTTAATTGTTTAATGTTTGTTTGCTATGCATGTTAGTGGATAGGACTGAGTGGCTTGTCTGTTAGGACTTGGCATGTAGAATGACTATTAGTATTCTGTCTTTGTTGTGCAATGTTAATGATGTTGAACTCTGTTAGCTCTATGGTGCTTCATCTTAGTTAGTTCTTGTTAGGTTGTCATCATCTAGAGGCTGATAGTGGACCAACGTATGAGTCCCCACCGGTCGGGCTGTGAGGACAAATTCCTTACCCCCAGCAGCCAGGTGTGGAGTAGCTATCACACTAGCATAAGCCTAGTCTGTGGCTTGCTAGAGAGCGGTCCTTTCCTTGGTGTAAGCCTACCTTAGGACGACCATAGCTTCAAGCGTTGTGATAACTCTCGAAAAGAGCATATTTTAGGCTACTTAGTTTACATTATTTTAATATTTAAGTAAAGAATATGTGTGTTCCTAGCGGAAATATGGAGAAATAACTTAGAAAATTAGCATGCATTAATAAAATAGCATCATAAGCATGAATTCACGCTTTAGCGCAAATCGCAAAGCAATTGTGCCTAATTAACGTTTTTTAGCAGGATTTCGCAGCATTGATGGAAAGACAATAATGCAAACGATGACTAGATCGCATGAAGATGCAGAACACAAAGAAGAAAATATGTTCAAAAAACGATTCGTCTACAATGAAAGAATCAGAGAATCAATTATGCAATCAAGGCGGTGGCAATCAAATAAATCCCAACGAAAATCATGGAATATGCATTGATGATGATTTGTATAGCTCACCTCTACTTGCGGATCGCGAAATTCAACCCTATAAATACCAAAGCAAGGAGCAGAATTCATTGAGCTGGTCGGTTGGCCATAAGCCGATCGAGGGACTAAAGCTAAGACTTGAGTCCACTGCAGAGAAGCAAATGTTGGTGTTGTGGGAATTGATGACAAGGAGACTACGCACCTTCAGTCGTGCCAATTCCATTTACTATTTTTATTAGGAGTAGTTGTAGTATTTAAACATTTCATAGTCGTAATAAAATCGTCTGGTTTAAACTTCTATATTGTGTTTATTACCATAATTGCGTTATAGGAGTATATGATGGTTTCTTATGAATAGATCATGTTAAGAGTGTAGGTCATTAAATGTTACACTGTTGAATGTTTATTTATATATATATATGCATCGATTAGCTACCCACGCATGTACCTTGCGAAGAATCGGAAGAGGAATCGCATGTTAACCCAGTACGCTACTTTAGGTTACATGAACAATTGTTCGACATTTAGGGAGTTAGGAATAACCTCACTACTACTTACTTCGCTCTGTGCTAAGTATGGTGTTCGCAGCGGGAGCTAGTTCGCCCATAAACCATTAGTCACGGAAGTGATAATTGTTAGGGAAGTAAGACATTTGTTGGCTAGTCCACGCTCTTAGCCTTTTCTAGGAATAAGTAGTTAGCATTACTCATTGAATGCATTAGTATTTTATTTCTGCATTTTATTTATCTTATTAAACAAAACCACACCACTCAACAATATATGCTTATTTAATTTTTGCATGACTCTGACTTAAGTGGTATTCGCTCTAGAAATCAATCTCTGTGGGATCGATAATTTCTATACTTATTACCTACTGTAATTCCCGACTGCGTATACTTACGCGTAAGTGATTGCAAGTGCGTTTCACATAAGAATTAGTTACTGCTCAATATATTAGCAATGGAATCGTCCGGACACGTTGGGTGTGAACAGGCTACCACAATATGGTGTCGAGGGCCTCCCGCCTGCTGTGGATCAATGGACACCTTTTCGAGTCTTAGGCATGCGCACCTGAACCGGTATAATTTGTGTAGGCCTACATTTATCCTATTGACAAGAGCATGCATTGTGCGTGTATGTCCATTAGCTGCCGGGAGGAGATCTCCCACGGGCTAGTGCATTAGTACAACTTTCTGTTCCGTCTAAAGCCCGACACTTGGGTACTCTCCCAACTATCCAGGATCAGCATTGTAACGGCCCAGGTTTTCATCCCGGTCTTCCAGGTATGTCCTAAGGGTATTTTGGTAATTTGGTGGGGCCGTTTCTGTCTTCTCAGCTGTTTATATTCTTGGATGTTCAAAATTAGGGTTTGGTTGCATTCTGGTTGAGTTCGGGTGTTGAGAGTTGCAAAAATAAAATAAGGGTTTTTGGCAGAAAATAGATACAACAGCTGAGGCTTGAGCCAGGGTGGCTAGGAAGATAGCAGTGAGGTTTTGCCAGTCAAGCTACACGTAGTTTTTTTATACTCATTCCGCAGGTTATCTTGGTTTGCCTTGGTTTTCGTGACTTAAGTGAATTAAATTGGAAAATAGGTTTTTATCTCAATTCTCCTTCCCAAACTCCTTGTCGCATCCATTCCTCCAAAGCTCTCTGTGCCTTGCGATTTCCAGCCTCTCGAGAGCTTCGATCGATCGTTTCCAAGTAAGTGTTCTTCGTGCTTCGATTTCCTCCCCTTGTTGTTGTTGTCGATCCGTTTGGCTGAGGGTTTTGTTTGTTTGTTCTTGCTGGCCGAGAGGAGGGGAAGGTGAATGTTGTGTGTGTTTGTTGTTGCGGTTGCAGCCAAGAAGCCCTGTCACCGAGCAGCCGCATCGCCCCATCGCCGCATGCCACATCGCACCAGTAGCCCTTACCGAGCCGCACAGCACGCGAGCAGAGTAGCCCCTGTCACGATCGCAGCCCCACAGCCGCAACCGAGTCGCATCACCCGGTGTCGCCGCATCGCTCGTTCGCTCGCCACGCCGCACCTTGCCGCGACGTCGCGATCGCCGCTCGCCGCGCCGCCTTGCCCAGAGAGCAACAGAGATGCACGCCCCGAGCCGGCTTCGGCCGCCACCGCGCCGCCGCATGCCCTGTCGAGCCCTGCCGCTCACGCCCAGCCGCACGTCGCCCAGTCGAGTGCCCTACAACCGAGACCCTCCTGGTGTTTGGTCAAGCCGTGTGAGTTACTTCCGACCGAGCCGAGCTTCTATTGTACTTTATTTAGAGTCTATAGTTAGTGATGTATTTGTTGTTTGTTTATTAGGGTCCATTAGCTAGCTCGTGTTCATTTGCAGCTCAGGAGTCCTCTTGTGTGTTATTTGCCTTCCGATTCAGGTAAGGATTTGTTACCGGAGTTGTGTGGGCCCTGCGATATTATTGTGATTGTTGATTGTATGTCTGTTTATGTTTATCAGCATGTTAGTGGATAGGTGCTCTGTTCTGAATTTCGACTGGCATGATTCTCGTGTTATTTCTCATGTTAGTTCCATGCTAGGTTGTTCTGTTCTGGCATGTTCGTTATCTATTCTTGCTTCGTAGTACCATGCTAGGTTCATTGATTCTGCTGAGCATGTGTTAGTATGTTTGTTGTTAGCTGTTTATAGCTCAGAGTTCTGATAGGTAGCATCATCCGGGCGAAGATGCATAATGTAACTTGCATCCGTGGCAAGGACGTGCGAGGCAGTACTCCGTCTTTGATCCGTCGTTAGGGTTTAGCTGACCTTAACGGCAGCCCAGTGCAATCTTGGTTGAGGGTGACAGACTGTTAAATGCCCCAACGGTCGGGGGAATGACGAGGCATTGCCTTGTCCCCGATAGTCGACACGACCTCAGCGTGTCGGCAGTAGCCCTTGATTGCCACCTGATAGGGCAAGGACTGGTTCCTGGTGTAAGCCTACCACGGACAATTTCTTAGCCTCAGGTGCGGTGGTACAGGCTGACATAGTCATAGTGTCCTGGTCTCACACCACTATGTTCAGTAACACCGATCCAGAGATTCTTTTAGGCATGCGTACTGGACCAGGGCAGTATGCCCTAGACCCAAAGACTCTCCCGGTTTGCAAAGAAGATGCGGTGCGCGCACGCACGCCATTACAACGCCGACTGGAGAGCTCCTCGGGATCTTGAGCTCAGTGCACCTTTCGTATCGACAGTAGTAGGAAAGTTGAGGTCGAGATTAGTTTCTCGTAGAGTACCGAGATTCGATGTAGTTTCCGGAGTAAGATCGTAAGATGGCATCCGATGTATTTATGTATGGATTAAAGTGATGTGCTCTCTTCTGTGTTTGTATTCATAGCTTGCATACGTTCTGCTAGATGACCAGTTTTATCGTATTGTACCCCGGTTGGGGATTCTTACTGAGTAATTCATTATTCACCCTTATTTTGTGGTTTCCTCAGGTAACTAGGGCGCGAGACAGGATGGCTGAAGGAGGAGTTGCTGATCATGGAAACCTGCTGTCTTTCCGAACTCTGAGTTTATGTTTATATTTATGTTTTGTCCTCTGAATGCATGTAGTTGGGTACGGAGCCCTTAGGATGTTTTTTGGTTGTTTCTGGATTCTGGCATTGTTTGTAAACTGTTTGGATTCTGAATATTTTTTAAATAAATCTCTGATCAGAGTATGTTTTAAACTGCTTTTAGCTTGTTACAGGTGCTTGGAAACAGGGACAGGTTTCAGGACGTTTTATAACTGATTAATTCATGAATGTTTACAAGTTTTATTTCTCATACAGAATCTGGATAACAATCTTGCATATTATATTTAAATTTTAAAAACATGCATTGAGGTAAAGGCCTAGGTTAGGACCTCTTTCGGGTCGGGTCTTTACAAGCATAGTGAGCTTATCACTTTAGCCGAGAGTTAGAGGCTCTCAAGATTCTGGGAGTTATATTGATAACCCATTTCGAGATCCGCAGTGGATCCTTTAGCTGAGGGTTAGAGACTCTCAAGGTTTGAGTGTAACGACCCGACCTGAAAACGGTGCTAAACCTAGGTCTTTACTCAGCATGCAAGTGAAAAGCATAAAAGGACCCGACCAGGGTCGAGTTGTAAAACCTTTCAAACATAAGGGCGGAAAACATTTAAAAAATAAAGTAACATTCATTAAGCAAAACCTTTCAAAATAAAAGAAGTGACTGATCAGTACTTTCCTTAAAACATAAAAGCAGTTAAAAACATAAGTTTTCCCTACGGACCAATGTCCAACTACATGCTGAAATCATAAAGCAGTAAAATAAGACACGACAGAGTGTCAGCAGCATCCATGATCTCCCAGCTCCCTCCGCTAGCCGCCTCGGTGCTGTCCCAAGTTACCTGGTGGAAAACCACAGAAATAAGGGTGAGTACAAACATACTCAGTAAGAATCACCGTCCGGGGTACGATACGATGCAATCAATCATCTAGCAACCTAGTACACATGCCACAAATATCAACACGGATCTTAGCTCAACGAGCTCACAAGGCAAATCCGAAATCCTCGGAAGTCTCCTACTTCCGGCCTAATGATTGGCTCTCAAAACCAATCCCGGGACATCTTCGAGGATCTTTCTCCCTCGGCCAATTGATCAGCTCAAAAACCGATCCCAAGGATGTCCGACACCCTCGAGGGTCTTCCTCCCTCGACCAATTGATTAACTCTAAAGTCAATCCCAATGGGTGTCCTCAAGGGCCTCTTACCCTCGCTATAACTGACTATCGGGAGAGTACCCAAGTCCGGCTCTAAATCGAAGGAATTGGTGTACTCACGAACATTAGCCCGGGAGCTCTCCGAACCGGCGACTAACGCGCGTGCACGCACACCGCATGCCGCTTTGGCCAACCGCGTAAATGTGGGGCCTAAGTACAAACTACGCGGGCAGTACGCATGCCTAAGACTCGAAAATGGTGTCACCGAACACAGTGAGTGCGAGGCCCTCGGCACTCATCTCAGGCACTGTACCACCGACTGGAAGCTAAGAACCGCCAAGGTAGGCTTACACCGCTGGCGGTGGTTCCGCCTCTAGCAGCTACAAACTAGGCTTATGCCAATGAGGTAGCTAATCCTCACCGGGTCACGGGGAAGCAATGTACGTTATGCTTCGCTCTACTCCCGACCGGTGGGGACAAGGTACGTTATGTCCGCTCTCAGCCTCAGATGATGACAACCCTACTACACTAGCTAGAGTATAGAGTAAACGATTCCTGGCTTAACATTCCTAATCATCCTCAATCATATATAACCTAGCATGCTACTACGAACTTAAAGCAGGAATCTCAAGCATGCTGGAAGAACAATCCTAGCATGGCACTAACATGTACAAACAAGCAAACATGCTAGCAGAATGCAATCACAAGTCATCCCTATCCACTAATCATGTTCATAAAAGTAAACATGCATAAAAGGCACAATCAGAAAGCATCGCAGGTCCACACAACCACGGTAAGAAATCCTTACCTGGAATAAGTTGAAAAAAGCTAACACGAGTCAAGCAAGACCCTCGAACTTTAAAACGAACTCGAGCAACCTAGGCATATTAAAAAAACATCCTAAATAAAAATACAGTAGCCAGCAGCTTAAAATCAAAAAGGAAAAAGGCTCGAGAATTACCAGCCGAGAGGACACGGCTCTCGGCAGCAAAAGGCAGGAAGGGGCGCTGCTGGTGCGGCTGGGCGCTGGGCGCTGAGCTCGGGCGCGCGGCAAGGCGAGCAGACGCGCAGCAGAGCGGCGCGTGGGCACGGATTCGACGGCGGGCAGCGGCGCGCGGCGACGTCGGCTGCGAAGGCGATCTGCGAGCGAGCGGCTCGGCTGGGCGTGTCGCGCAGCAGCAGCGATGGGGACTGGCGCCGCGACGGCGACGGGCGGTGATGGGCGTGCGACGGCGGGGCTTCTGGTCTGCATGCGTGTGGCGGCTGGGCGAAGCAAGGGCTGAGCGGCCTGGTGCGGTGCGGTTCGTGCGCGCGGCTCGGGCGGCAAGGGCCGAGCGGCCCGTGCGGCGCGGCTTGTCAGTGCGCGGCGCCTGGGCGGTGCGGTCTGGTGCGATGTGGCTGGGGTGGCTCGGCTGGGTGGTGCGGCTGGGTGGTGCGGCTGGGTTAGGGTGCTTGGCTCGATTAGGAGAGAGAGAGAGAGAGAGACAGAGAGAGAGAGAGTGTCGGCTATGAGGGGAAAAATAGGGGTTTTCTTGATTTTCCTTCTTTTCCCTATTTTAAATAGGTTAGGAGACCTAAATTCCCTTCCCAAGGCTTCCTCTTGCGGGTCCCGGCTAAAGCAACTTTTCTTTCTTTTTAATTAAGGCTCTTTTCTAAAACTCCAAATTCACCATTTTGGGCAAGGGTTCAAATCCCGATGGAACCATTAATTTCCAATTAATTTTCCCATTAACCTAAATGCTACCAAACTTCCAAACAACTAACCCAAACTCCTTGGGTTTTGCATTCAACATCAACAAGTCACAACGATGGCCGGAATGACCCTGAAATCCTGAAAATCCTCAACCTCTGGCCGGGGAGCAGAAAGACCAAAATACCCTCGAAGGTTATAAAGCTCTAACGGCCCAACCGATTGCCCCAATACTGAACCGAGAGTACCTGGGAAACTGGAATGGAAACTGGGCCGTTACATTGAGCATGCTGCTGATTGGACTTGTGTTGAGAATGCCTGTTTGTTGTTTGGCTTGCATGTATGCTAGGATGCTAGATGATGTGACTTGCGTATTGTACCCCGGCTGGGGATTCTTATTTATTGCTTTTGTACTCACCCTTATTTATGTGGTTTTTCCACTAGATAACTTGCGACAGTGCCGAGAGGGCTAGAGGAGAAGCTGGATGATCATGGGAGTTCGCTGCAATGTCTTCCTGCATTTGTTTTATGATTTCAGCATGCTAGCTTGTTTAAAGGATTTGTTGTAGAACTATTTTAATAAACTCTTGCCAAAGTGATACGAATCAAACAAATGATTCATTGCATGTACCTGAATGTAACGGCCCAGTTTTCTATTCCAGTTTTCCAGGTGCCTTCGGTTCAAGATTCGATTGTTCGGTTGGGCCGTTAGAGCTATTTTAACCCTTAGGGGTATTTTGGTCTATTGCTCCCCGGGCAGGATTTATGGATGTTTAGGACTTCAGGGTCACTCCTGCCTTTGTCGAGGCTTGATTGTTGTTGGTTGCAAGACCCAAGATGTTTGGGCTAGTCGTTTGGAAGTGGTTTGGGTTTTGGCAAAATTATTGTTGTTTGAGTGCTTCCATTGGGATTTGAGCCCTTGCCCTTAATGTTAATTTGAGAGTTTGATTTAAGTGAGTTTTATTTATTGGAAAAGATTGCTTCAGCCGGGTCTCGAAGGAGGAAGCCGTGGGAAGGGATTTTAGGTCTTTAAGGCCTATTTAAAATAAGATAAGGATGGAAAAATAAGGAAAAATCCCTTTTCCCCCTTGTTTTGTCTCTCTCTCTCTCTCCCAGCTCGCCCAACCTAGCCCCTACTCGCCCAGACCCAGCCCCGCACTGTGCCAGGCCGCCCAGCTCCGAGCTACCCAGCCCTAGCGCCTCATCAGCCCGCACCAGGCCGCTCTGCACCAGATCGCCCACTCCCAGCCGTGCACTGTGTCGACCCAGCGCCGTCCAGCTCTGCACCAGGTTGCCGAGCCCGCGCACGTTCCCTGTAGCCCAGATGCGTCGCCCGCGCGTCGTTCCCTGTGCCGAGCCGCGCTGCACCACTCCGAGCCTCAGCGCCCGCGCCTGCGCACCCTTGTCTTGTCTGCAGCTCTTCCGTGCACTCCGCGCGCCCAGCCAGTGCCAAGACTCCTCACTCACGCACCCCTCGCCGCCAAAGAAGCGCCAACACCGCCCAAAGGTGTCGTGTAGCCTGTCCATCCGCGCGTCAGCCGTGCCATGTGAGTTGCTCCCGAGCTGAGCCCTATTTATTTTATTATATTTAGGCTTATGGAGTGTGATAATTATTGTGCTTGTTAGGTTCTCATTAGCTAGCTCGGGATCGATCGCAGCTTAGGATTCTTGTGTGTAGTTGCCTTCCGACCAGGTAAGGATTTCTTACCAAAGTTGTGTGGGCCCTGCGATATATTATGTGATTGTTGATTGTATGCTTGTTTGTGTTTATCAACATGTTTAGTGATAGGTGCTCTGTTGTGAATTCCCGACTGGCATGATTTCCTATGTTGTTTCTCATGTTAGTCCATGCTAGGTTGTTCTGTTCTGGCATGCTCGTTATTTGTTCTTGCTTCGTAGTATCATGCTAGGTTCGTTGTATCTATTGAGCATGTATTGGATTGTTTGCTGTTGATGTTATAGTTTAGAGTTCAGATAGGTAGCATCATCCGGGCCAGAATGCAGAAAGTACCTTGCATCCACGGCAGGGACGTACGAGGTAGTACTCCGTCCCTGGACCCCGTTAGGGTTTAGCTAACCCTACCAGTAGGCCCTGCAATCTTGTGTAAGGGTGGCAGACTGTTAAATGCCCCAACGGTCGGGATGATGACTTGGCATTGCCTTGTCCCCGCAGCCGCACGCGCCCTCGCCGTGTTTCGCAGAGCCCTTGATTGCCACCTAATAGGGCAAGGACGGCTTCCTGGTGTAAGCCTACCACGATCGGTTCCTTAGCCTCAAGTGCGGTGGTTCAGGCTGACATAGTTCACGTGTCCAGGTCTCACATCCCTATGTCAGTGACACCGATCCAGAGATTTAGTTAGGCATGGTGACTAGACTGGCAGCTTGCCACTAGACCCGGCACTTCCGCAGTCCGCAGTGAGCATGCAAAGGCGCGCTACGCTCATTACAAATCACGATCGAGAGCTCCTCGGGATTGTGACCCAGTGCACCTTTCGTGACGATGCGATGAGCCGAGGTCGGGACTTGTTTCTCATATAGGATCGTATCATGAGGTGGATTATTCCGGAGTAAGACCCTGAGATGGCATCCGAAGTTTATGTGTGGATTTAAGCTATGTGCTCTCCTCTGTGTTTATATTCATAGCTTGCATACCTTTCTGCTAGATGACCATGTATATCGTATTGTACCCCGGTTGGGGATTCTTACTGAGTAATTCGTTACTCGCCCTTATTTTGTGGTTTTCCACAGGTAACCAATGTGCTAGACAGGATGGTTGGAGGAGGAGCTGTGATCATAGAAACCCGTTGTTTCGAACTCTGAGTCTTGTATTTATGTTTTTATGTTTTAAATGTCCTATGAATGCATGTAGTTGGGCACGGAGCCCTTAGGTTGTTTTCTGGTTGTTGCCCGGATTCTGACACTGATGTAAACCATTTTTTGATTTGAATGTGAATGAATTCTCTTATCAGAGTACGTTTTAAATTGTTTTTAGCTTGGAACAGGTTCTTGGAAACAGGGACAGGTTCCAGGACGTTTTGTGTTGTTTTGAATGGATGTTTTATTTTATTTTGTGTTAATCAGAATCTGGCATTCAACTTGCATATTATTTTCCAAGTTTTAAAGCATGCATTGAGGTAAAGGCCTATTTTAGGACCCCATTCGGGTCGGGTCTTTACACTGAAGGACCTATTACAAGAAGCAAGGCAAAGAAGATTCAAGAGGCTTATATATTACATCTTCAAATGCTTGCCAATGCAAAAGAAGAGATAAAGTTTTGTCATTCCGAAATTATTTACAACATTAGTACAACAAGTGAAGAAGAGATTGAAGTGAAGATGGCATGAGAGTAGATTTATTTTAGAAGATGACAACATGGCATAATTTTAAATAAAGAAATTTCAAGATTTCTTATTTTGAGACTTTTTGATTTCAATGCTTGTCAACCATGGTTCTAGAAGAGTTGGTTGAGTCTATTTAAAGCATATCTACCCTTTTGTCTAGCATTTAAGCCATGCAATTAAGTTTTGGTTTCCTAGGCCTTATTTTCTACAAAATGCATTTAATAGCTTTTTGAGTCTTTTTGTATTCTAAGGCATGCACAAATTTTTGGCCTTTAAAATGGTTTGTAATACATCATTTTGGACAGATTTTATGATGAAAAACTTGTGTTTCCTTAGACCCCATTTGGTGTTGTCTTTCTTTCAAATCTTTCTTTAGGTTTGAAGTTAAATCAATTCATTGGATTAGTCTTGATTAAACTAATTCTGAAGTGAGTTGTCTTAGGATCTAAGAGTGATCATTTTAGATTTTGAGTATGATCTAAGTTAGCTATCATTGTGAGTTTTTACAAGGATGCTAGAAAGACCTCTAGCTTTGTAAAATTCAAGCAACGATCGACGCTTATCATTTGGTATCAGAGCCTCAACATTCTTTGGCCGAATCTTGAGGTGAACTATCTTTACTTTGTGTTAGTTTGTTATTTTTTATTTTATTTTTTTTATCGCTTTCAATTTTCTATTCAAGCAAGTACATTTGTATTCTATAGAAGTACTTTGTAGAATTCATTTGTATTGATCTTGGATCATTAAAAAAAAATCAGTAGCAAAAAAAAAAACAGTAGCAAAAAAAAAATCATTGAAAAAAAAAGTATCAAAGATCCAAGGCACATTGAAGTTCTTGTTATTTGTTTATGTTTTGTTTTTAATTAGCTATTGATCCTAAGTTTGAATACTCTAGTTTAGTTTGTGAAAGTTAATTGTTGAATTGGTTTTATATCAAGTTTAAAGCAAGATGCACCAAATATTTTTAGACCAACCCTTACATTTTTTACCTAGTACCAAAAGCCTACCTTTGAGTGTTAAACACGAGTGTCCCGAGCGAATTCTTTGTGAGAAGTGTGAAGAGGTCCATTTTGATATTTGCAACTTGTCACATAATGAGGAAAAAGCACCACAGGTTCTGGATGTTAATGTTGCTATTCTTCAAGCCCTTCAAGGTGTGATGGAAATGATGAGGGAAGATAGAGAGGAAAGAAGAGCACATCACCAACGAGAAGAACGAGCATTGCAAGATGATGAAGGTATGTTAGACTTGGTTGGACGAGAGAGACTAGGTGGAGGAAGAGGTAATGCAAGGGGAGGAAGAAATAATCATGCAAATATCATGCAACCTAGAAGGATAGAAAGAATGCATGAAGATAGAGAAACTGGAGTTAAACTCAAAATTCCACCCTTTAATGGAACAGCGGACTCTGAGGCATATTTGCAATGGGAAAGAAAAATAGAACATGTGTTTGATTGTAATTCATATAATGAGAACAAGAAGATGAAGCTTGCTATTGCCGAATTCACAAACCATGCCGGTGAATGGTATCAACATCTCAAATCTGAAAGAAGAAGAAAAGAGGAAGATCTAATAGAGACATGGGAAGAACTTAAAGAAGCTATGAGAAAGAGGTATGTTCCCAAACATTATGAAAGAGATTTAAAAACTAAATTGCAAGCATTGAGGCAGGGAACAAAAAGTGTGGCTAAATATTATCAAGAGATGGAGTCGTTGATGGAACGAGCAAAAATACGAGAAGACGAGGAGGACATCATGTCTAGGTTTCTTGGAGGTATAAATCGAGAAATTGCTCATCCGGTTGATAGGAATCCACCACCTTACCTTAAAGATATGTATCATTATGCCATAAAAATTGAAGCTCAATTGAAGGAAGAAAAGGAGCATTCAAAAAGGTATTCATCTAAACCTCATACTTTTTCAAATTCTAATACTTGGAGCAAGGATAGTTTTTTGCATAGGAATGAATCAATGCAACAAAAAGGAAAGTTTGTGGCTGCCAAAAGAGTAGAGGCCGAGAGCTCCAATACTAAAAAGAATGAAGTTCCAAAGGAGGTAAGGGAGAAGTCTAGTTCTATTCAATGTTGGAAGTGCAAAGGATTTGGGCACATGAGTAAGGAATGTGTCAATAAAAGAGTTATGGTGATAAGAAATGGTGTAATTGATTCGGATGATGATTGTGAGGAGCATGATGAAGAACTTGAGGCAGAATATGGAGCACATGATGATGAGTACATTGAAGAAGGTAACTTCATTTCTTTGATCACAAGAAGGGTACTTAATGTGCAAATTAAAGAAGAAAAAGTTGAAGATCAAAGGGAAAAATTGTTTCATGCAAGATGCTTGGTTAAAGGAAACCCATGTAGTGTGGTAATTGATAGTGGAAGTTGTACAAATGTGGTGAGTAGCTTTCTTGTTAAAAGACTCCAACTAACTACTCGTCCATATTCGAAACCATACAAGCTTCAATGGTTGACCAACAAAGGAGAGCTTAAGGTAAACTCTCAAGCCCTTATTCCTTTTACTTTGGGAAGATATAAAGATGAAGTTCTTTGTGATGTTGTACCTATGCATGCGGGGGATATTTTGTTAGGCCGACCTTGGCAATATGATAGAGAGGTCATTTTTTATGGATTGAGAAATAAGTATACTTTTACTTTGAGTGGAAAAAAATTTACTTTACTTCCATTGTCACCATATGAAGTACATTGTGATCATTTGAAATTAGAAAAGAAAAGAAAAGAATTTGAAGAACAAGAGAGGAGAGAAGAAAGTAAGGTAAGAGAGAAGAGTGAAAAAAGAGAGAAAAGTGAGGGGCAAAATGTAACGGCCCAGGTTTTCATCCCGATCTTCCAGGTATGCCCTAGAGGTATTTTGGTAATTTGGTCGGGCCGTCAGGGCCGTTTATGTCTTTTTCAGTTGTTAAAATTATTGGATGGACTTAAGTAGGATTTTGATGCTTTGTGGATGTGTTTGGGCATGGTGAGATGCAAAAGAAAAATTGAGGAATAAAGGTGTGTTTGTTAGGATTCAAACCCGGGATGCTAGGAAGTTAGGTGGGTGGAATGGCCAATTGAGCCACAGGAAGTTCTTGTTGCTCTTTCCGCTGCATATCTTGGCTAGCCTTGAGTCTTGGGGTTTTGGTGCATTTAATTAAAAAGAAGGAAAAATAGGGTTGATGAGTTTCTTCTCCAAAACACCCATTGCCGCCCAAGCCTTCTCTCCCAAGCCCCCTTGAAGAGCTCCATCTCCCAAGCAGCCCCGTTGTTCGTTCATCATCCCGAGTAAGAGTATCGTCTTCCTCTTCTTCTTCCAATTGGGTTCTTGTTGGCCGAGAGAAAAAAATGGCTGAGTTGTGTGTTTTGTAGCAGCAGTGCCAGGAGCCCCAGCCAGCAGCATGGCCAGGCGCTCAGACGCCCAGCCTGGCGTGCCCAGACGCCCATCACGTCGCCGCCCAGCCACACCAAGGTGGCGCGTCATGCGTCGCCTCGCCCGCGCGCTTATCGCGCCCGCGACGCCAGCGCTTTGTCTGCGTCTCAGACGCTCGCTTCCGGCCAGATCAAGCCGCGCGCCACGCACGCACTTACCGCCCATCAGCGCCCAGCAGCAGCCACGACCATGCAGCCTGTCCGTCCGCGCATCAGCCGTGCCGTGTGAGTTACTCCCGAGCTGAGCCCTGTTTATTTTATTATATTTAGGTGTATGGATTGTGATAATTATTGTGCTTGTTAGGTTCTCATTAGCTAGCTCGGGATCAATCACGCCTTAGGATTCTCGTGTGTAGTTGCTCTTCCACTGTAAGGATTTCTTACCGGAGTTGTGTGGGCCTCGCGATATTATATGTGATTACTTGCTTGTATGCTTGTTTGTGTTTATCAAAGATGTTTAGTGATAGGTGCTCTGCTCGAGTTCCCGATCGCATGATTTCTTATGTTGTTTCTCATGTTAGTCCATGCTAGGTTGTTCCGCTTCTCGCATGCTTGTTATCTCGCTCTTGCTTCGTAGTATCATGCTAGGTTCGTTGTATCCGCTTGAGCACGTATTGGATTGTTTGTTTGTATTTGTTTATAGGTTTGAGATATGGTAGGTAGCATCATCCGCCGGGATGCATAACGTAACTTGCATCCACTAGCGGGACGCACGCGAGACGGTACTCGTCACTCGATCCACCGTTAGGGTTTAGCTAACCCTAACGGGCGGGCCCCGCAATCTTGGGTGAGGGTGGCGATCGTTAAGTGCCCCAACGGTCGAGATGATGACATGGCATTGCCTTGTCCCCGCAATCGGCACGCCCTCGGCGTGTTTGGTCAGAGCCCTTGATTGTCACCGTTAGGGCAAGGACGGCTTCCTCGGTGTAAGCCTACCAGCTTCCTTAGCCTCAAAGCGGTGGTTCAGCCGACATAGTTCACGTGTCCAGGTCTCACACCCCTATGTCAGTGACATCGATCCAGAGATTTAGTTAGGCATGGTGACTGGACCTGGTGTAAGGACCCGACCCGAAGTACGGTCCTAAACCTAGGTCCTCACTCAGCATGCAAGTTAAATATTTCGTCAAGCGGTTTAGTGCTCATATTTAAAACTTTTCAAAACATTTGGAAACGGGGAACACTTAAAACATAACCAACAATTTTCATAAAGCAAATCCAACAAGGTAAAACAAGCCTGGCCAGTATTTATAAAAGAACATTCAAAACAGTTTAAACAATTTTAACATCATTCATCTAGGACTCCTGTCCATCTACATGCTGAACAAATAATGCAAATAATAAACGACAGAGTGCCTAGCTTCCCATGATCAATCAGCTCCCTCCGCTAGCCGTCCCGGTGCTGTCCCGAGTTACCTGGTGGAAAAACCACAGAAATAAGGGTGAGTATAAACATACTCAGTAAGAATCCAAAACCGGGGTACAATACGATACATCAGTTGTAAGAACCCGACCCAAAATACGGTCCTAAACCTAGGTTCTCACTCAGCATGCAAGTTAAATATTTCACCGAGCGGTTTAGTGCTCATATTTAAAACCTTTCAAAACATTTAGAACGGGGAATGCTTAAAACATAATCAACAACTTTGTTTAAGAAAACCAACGAAGTAAAACAAGCTCTGCCAAGATATATATAAACATTCAAAATAGTTCAAACAACTTTTTATAATGTTTCCCTAGGACTCTGTCCATCTACATGCTGAACAAATATGCAAACAATAACGACAGAGTGCCGGCAGCTCCCATGATCAATCAGCTCCCTCCGCTAGCCGTCCCGGTGCTGTCCCAAGTTACCGTGGAAAACCACGAGAAATAAGGGTGAGTATAAACATACTCGGTAAGAATCCCCAACCGGGTACAATACGATACTTCAATCATCTAGCACCCTAGTATACATGCAAACAAGCTTACCAACACGGATCATAGCTCAACGAGCTTACAAGGCAGACTCTGGAATCCTCGGAAGTCTCCTACTTCCGCCTAATGATTGGCTCTCATAACCAATCCCGGACATCTCCGAGGGTCTTTCTCCCTCGGCCAATTGATCACTCAAAACCGATCCCAAAGATGTCCGACACCCTCGAGGGTCTTTCTCCTCGACCATATGATCACCTCAAAAGCCAATCCCAATGGGTGTCCTCAAGGGCCTCTTACCCTCGCTAATAAGTCCGGACTATCGAGAGTACCCAAGTCCGGCTCTAAACAGAAGGAACCGGTGTACTCACGAACATTAGCCCGGGAGCTCTCCGAACCGGCGACTAACGCGCGTGTCGCGCGCACACCGCATGCTCTTCTCGCAACCGGCGTAAATGCGGGGCCTAAGGGCAAACTACGCGCGGCGACGCGCATGCCTAAGACTCGAAACGGTCATCACCGAACACGAGAGTGCGAGGCCCTCGGCACTCATCTGCGCACTGTACCACCGACTGAAGCTAAGAACCGCCAAGGCAGGCTTGCACCGCTGGCGTGGTTCCGCTCTAGCAGCTACAAACTAGGCTTATGCCAATGTGGTAGCTAAATCCACATCATCCGCGCCGGGAAGCAATGTACGTTATGCTTCGCTCTACTCCCGACCGGTGGGGACAAGGTACGTTATGTCCGCTCTCACCCTCTAGATGATGACAAATTTCTAACACACTAGCTAGAGTATAGAGTAAACGATTCTGGCTAAACATACATAATCATCATCAATCATACATAACCTAGCATGATACTACGAACTTAAAGCGTGAATCTCAAGCATGCCGGAAGAACAATCCTAGCATGGCACTAACATGTACAAACAAGCAAACATGCTAGCGTGAATGCAATCACAAGTCATCCTATCCACTACTCATGTCCATAAAAGTAAACATGCATATAAGGCACATTCAAGAAAGCATCGCAGGTCCACACAACCACTGTAAGGGAATCCTTACCGAAACGAGCGCGTAAATAACCTTCACAATCAAATAATGACCCTCGAGCTTTAAAGCGAAACCGAGCAACCTAAGCATTTTAAAAGCATCCTAAATAAATATACAGCAGCAAAGCAGCTTAAAAATCTAAAAGGGATAGGTTCGGGAATTACCAACCGAGAAGGCACGGGGTCTCGCAGCAAGCGGGGGCAGGGACGGCATCGGCGCTGGCCGCGCGCGATCGCGACAGGGGCGCAGCGCTACTGGCGGCGGGCGCGGCGACGAGCGCACGGCACGCAGACGCGACGGTGCTGGCGCGCGCGCGCGCAGGGGCGACGCGTGGCGGCGGCGAGGTGCGGCGGCGGCTCGGTGCGGACGACGGCGCGCGTCGCTCGGGCGGTCTCGTGCGGACGGCGCGCGCGCGCGCTCTGGGCGCTCGTGCGTAACGGCGCGACGCGTCTCGGCTGGGCGAGGCAGCATGCGACCGGGCGCGCTGGCATGGGCGATGCAGGCGCTCGGGCACGCTGGGCATGGGCATGGCCGCGTCTGGGCGGCGTGGCGTGGCAGTGGCCGGCGCGATCTTGTGCGCTGGCTGACGGCTGGTCCGCCTGCGCTGCTGGTCAGGCAAACTGGCTTGCTCGTGCGCTGGGCCGAGCAGTGGCTGAAAGGGGGGTGCGGCTAGGGCGCTAGGGGTTTCTTGGTGAGGTCGGTGAGAGAGAGAGAGAGAGAGAGAGAGAGAGAGAGAGAGAGATTTTTCCAAAACAAGGGAATAGGATTTTCTTTCCTTTTCCTAATTTAAATGGGTCTAAAATCCCTTCCCAAGGCTTTCTCTTGCGGGTCCCGCTAAAGAAATTCTTTTCTTTTAACTAAATCTTCTTTTTCTAAAAACTCCAATTTCACCATTAGGGCAAGGGTTCAAATCTCAATGGGACCAATTAAATTCCAATTAATTTTGCTATCAACCTAATGTCTCCGAACTTCTAATCAACTAACCCAAACTCCTTGGGTCTTGCAACCAACATTAATCAAGTCTCAACGAAGGCCGAAATGACCTCAAGCCCCGAAAATCCTCAACCTCCGACCGGGAGCAAAATACCAAAATACCCTTAAAGGTTAAAATAAATTTCTAACGGCCCATCCGAACATCCGAATAATGACCCGAAATCACCGGGTACCCGAAATAGAAAAGCGGGCCGTTATAATACTCCTCTCTTTTTAAGACTTTCGTCCTCGAAAGTCCTAAGACGAAAACAACTCTAGAAAAACTCCACCGGGTTCTTAACCAACCAAGCTCCTGAAAAGACAAAGACAAATCCTTCTTTGAAACCGGACCCTCTTGGGTTCCCAAAGGCTCCAAGCCCAACAGACACCGAGTCCGCCACTTAACTATCTCAACCAAAACCGAACTAACACCGAGCTTGAAGAAAACATGCGATAACTAGTCGGTGAGCCACATCCTCCGACTCGCACCAACTCTCAAACGGTCTTACGACTCTAGGGCTCACTTATCCATGCTAACCCAACTCGGAACGCCTCTCTACGGTGCTACTCTCAAAGAAACTCGTGAACGGGTCACAAGCTCTAAAACTCAACGCCACGCTCCACAGTAACTTCTCTCGAATGCTCATAGCATTGTTATCAAACAAATTTCGACCCTTCACCATGCCGACCAAACAACCGAACCTCCTGTGTTTAAGGAACTAAACGACCTACTCATACTTCGCAAGAGACTCGCGAACCCCACCAGTAAGAACCCCACCGGTTGCCTACAATCCTTAACGAAATCCAATTCGAACCACCAACCGGTGATCGATCCTAGGCAACCTTCTCCAACTAGCATGCGTCCACAACATCAAGCAACCATCTTACGAGAAATCGAAGCACCAAAGCCAACGGCACTTTTCTGGTTCACCAAACGGCTACCACCACACACACTAGCTGATACTTCAGCTTCGGCCACCCCTGAACGACAGGGTCCAAGAACAGGCTCCACTCAGCCAAACTAATAAACCGGAGCCCCTCATCGGCCGACAACAAACTTTCCAATGCAATCCGATCACCCACCGCCTAGGTGAACATCGCGCACAGAAAACAAACAACATTCCTCTCACGAAAACCTCGAGCAACAAGGAATAAAACATTACGTGGCTACTAGCAACACGATAGCTGGAGGATCGCAACTCAAGGGCTTTACCACCCAATGCCACGGCACCTCTGTGCCAACTCACTCAACTGTGGCTCAGCTAAAATGCCAACTGCGAATGCACAACGACTAAAAGAAAAGCCCGAGAAAGGCTTGCTTAGCAGAAACTCAAACCAAGCTCATAACGAGCAAAGCTCGCCTCCAAGCTGCCACTCAACTCTTAAGCCCATCTGGCTGCTCCAAGGGCTTCCTCCTTATAGCTTAGACCTAACTCTTCTTCCAATCCAGAAACTCCACCCACGAGACATCGCGAGGAATAAGGATAGCGACGACCATAAGCTTGCGGATCCTGAACAACACGAGTCGGCAAGACTACCTCAAAAGTTAAAACTCGAGGCCGGTATCCACGGTGCAACTCAACTACCAAAGAACTAAGGGGTTCCACAAACTCCAAAGATCCAACAACCTTCCGCCAACAACTCAAGCCCTGGAACTGGCTGGCTTTCGCCCTCGC
Source organism: Sicyos edulis (assembly GCA_036507275.1). NCBI lineage: Eukaryota > Viridiplantae > Streptophyta > Magnoliopsida > Cucurbitales > Cucurbitaceae > Sicyos > Sicyos edulis. Next base: position 16,889,864 of record CM071851.1, read on the forward strand.
GGGAACAAACACTTTCAGCTTGCTATCGAACAGACGCAGGGACACTCTCGCTAGGTCGACCATCGCGCTTACTCGATCAACTACACAACTCAGGAGCTAAGCTGACTCTTCCTTTACAGGAACGATTTCCTAGCAAGCGGACTTCCGAAGGACAGCGAATTTCACACACGCTCGCTGTCTTGCTCAAACTCAACGGTAGCAACCACCAACTCTCTCAGAAGAAACATCCAAGGATTCCTCAATCGCTTGAACCACCAACTAAGCACTAGCGGTACTACTCAACCGCTGAGGGGGTGGCCAACTCCCAAAACTACCTGACTAGGAACAAGTCCTCAGGCGACGCCAGCTTGGTCGGACCAAGCTAGCCCTAGAAAACAGCAAAGGAACCAAACCTTGGCCAACGCCAAGCACCACCTCGCTAAGAATTCTGAAAATCAACGTGGAGGTTACCAAGAACAGCTCTAGCTTGTTAACCGACAACAAGCATCCAGCAACTCAACCGAGGAACACTGCCTTGGTCTGACTGAGCTCTGGTGAGGCTCTCCACAACTTAGGGTTCCTCCGATCTCCTCCGACACACACCGCCGCCAAACGGTCTAATCGACAATCGGCTACACGAGCACATCTCCCTCTGACAAAGATCTCAACTGTCTTTGGCCAAAAGCTCTTTCTTGCCGCATCAGAGCAAGCACGCGGCGATGCTCCACACAATCTGAAAAGTGCCTTACCACACTTGATGCAATGAGCTCGCTTTGCTGGCCCCGCCTGCTCGCGATCCAGAGCTCGACGACTGCGGGCGGCGGCGATCCCGACTCCCTAGATCGCCCCTGCTTGCGAGTGCGCGCTATCCACTGAAGGGAGCCACCGGAAGACCCAATCTTCCTTTTGCTCCAAGCATCAGCCACAACATAGCTTCTACCTGTAAGTAAGGATCCGAACAACACTCTCTTAGCCATGACAAACAAAGAATTACGCTGATTTTGCTACTGTCGCCTTATTCAGCCTTCAAATCGAACTCCAACCATCGATCAACAAGAAATGTCTCTACCTGTGTCAAGGGCCAACTAGCATAACTTGCCTAAGCAACAACCCGACTATGAGCACGGTATCCTCACAACCAAGGCTAGGGCACTTGCCAAGAACTAAAGCCCTAACACCTCAAGATCTGAGCACTTGTTACTCAACACGATCCTCTAGTGGTTCCTGCAAAATACACCACGGAAAGAGCTACACAAAAGTACACCGGCGTGTACAGCTCCAACTTGGTTCCTTAAGATCCAAACTCAACAAGTACTCTCACACAAGGCAACTTTTGCCTCCCATAGAGCCACAACTAGCACCGGAGCAACAAGAGTTCAAACCACTCGAGGTCAACTCACCACGAAAAGCTACATTGGTCAACTCACTCTTTACCAGAGCATAACCACACCAATCTGACATACCTCATACCAATGTGCCCACTAAATGCTCCACTCAACCATCCAACTCATGGCTCTAACACTGGATCAACCACGCATCCTCGATGCCAACCCTACTCATATTAGGGTAACTCCAAGGGTAATCGAATCACACTACCATCCAACTGGCTCACAAGCCCACAACACAGGCGCGAGATCTCGGACGCGCTAGCCCTTAACAACCAACAGCATCCTTTGTACCCAACTCTCGGTGACCGTGAAAAGCTCCTACTTTTCCTCAAACGACCTCACACTTGTAGTTCTCTCGACTACCACCGAGCTAGATCTCTTAAGCAATCCAAACAGATGCAACTTCGTAAAAATGGGTACAAGGCTAGTGGGGATGCTAAACTCCAAGCGGTCCTGGAACCACTGCACAAAAAAGTGCCAACCGCCCGAATCTAGGCCTCCTCTCAAAGCTTGGTGCCAACGGCATTACTTCCTTTACAACACAAACATCCCTTTACGGGCTTTAAGCCACTCTGAGGGTAGGGAAGGTCACACTCCAGTGACAGGCAATGGCACTCAACACAAGAGTCTCAACAATCGAGTAGACTACTCTCTAACATCACGCCCAACAGACAAGCCAAGGCCCACTCCCGCATCCCACTCGATGCTCAACGAATACTCGTGCCAACCCTCGGGTGGCGGCACCTAGCTCCACACCGGAACATGCTAACAGAAAGGTGTGTAACGCCCCGCTTTTCTATTCCAGTTCTCGAGGTGCTTCCGTTCAGATTTAGTGGTTCGGTTGGGCCGTTAGAGCTGCTTTGACCCTTAGGGTATTTTGGTCTTTTGCTCCCGGGCGGGATTGTGGATTTTCGGGTTTCGAGGCAGCTCCCGCCTTTGTTGAGGCTTGTATGTTGGTGGTCATGCGAGTCCCGAGATGTTTGGGCTATTCGTTTGGGAGTTCGGTTGTGATTTGGGTTTTGGGCAAAGTGATCTTTGTTTGGGTGTTTCCTTTGGGATTCGAGCCTGTGCCCTTAGAGATGATTTTGGGAGTTTGTTTTAAGTGAGAGTTATTGTTTGGAAAAGGTTGCTTCACCTGGTCTCGAAGGAGGAAGCCGGGAATTGGGATTTAAGGACTTTAAGGCTTGTTTAAATTAGGAAAAGGGAAGAAAAATCAAGAAAGTCCCTTTCCCTTGTTTTGCAATCTCTCTCTCTCTCTCTCTCTCTCTCTCTCTCCCCCTAGCCGACCTCACCAAGAAAACCCAGCCATGCCCTAGCCACCCACCCATGCCCTAGCCGCACCACTCCTGGCCGCATCGGGACATCAGCCACCAAAGATAGCCCCGCCCCACCGCGCCGCACTGAGACGCCTCGCATCGCCCACCCTAGTCGCACCATGTCCACCGAGCCGCGCCTCGCGCACCAGCCGCCCGTGTCGCCCATGCCGCGCCGCGTCGAGCCACCTCTGCGCCCGATCGCGTCGCTCCGCCCTAGTGGCGCCGAGCCCAGATCTCAGATCGCCCGAGCCATCTTCGTGTCGCCTTGGTCGCGCCAAGGCCCGGATCGCGTCGCCGCCGCCTTTGGTCGCGCCGAGCCCAGATCGGCATCGCCGAAGCCGTCTCTCGCATCGCCAGTGCCATCTTCGTGTCGCCTTGGTCGCGCTGCGTCGGATCGCGTCGCCGCGCCTTTGGTCGCGCCGAGCCCAGATCGCATCGCCTGTGCCGCCTCTCGTGTCGCCAGTGTCCGTGTCGAGTCGCCCGAGCCCGGCGCGCACCGAAGTCGCCGCCGCCAGCAGGTCGCCGTGCCTTCCCGAGCGCCCCGAGCCCATCGCGTCGCCGCGCTGCGCGCGCCGCGCGCTGTCTTCTCGCTAAGCCGCGCCGTGTGTCGTCGCCCACCGAGCTCGAGCCCGCGCCGTGCGCTTGCCTCGCCTCTGCCCACGCTGTGCTGCGCCAATACCGCGCCCTGCGCCCGGTGCCCAGGCGCTGTGCTCAAGCACTCACCACCGCTCTTCGCGCGCCACACTGCTGTGTGTGTCTTTGGTTGGCCCGAGCCCCGTGGCTTCTGGATGGTATTTCCCAGTCTTTTCTTCGTTGGGCCCCGATTTGTTGGTCGTTGTTTAGGGATTTATTTGGGTCTGTTTTATGTATTTGATTTGGGTCGCTTTATTTTATGTTTAGGTTGTTTGGGTTCGATTAGAGGCTCGAGGATTGCTTGGTTGATTTGTGATTATTTTCTCGCTTGTCCTGTAAGGATTTCTTACCGTGGTTGTGTGGACCTGCGATATGTCTCGATTGTGCCTTGTATGTTTGCTTTGATTGTTATGAGCATGATAGTGATAGGCACTTTTGTTTGATCTCTTGCTAGCATGTTTGTTGATTTTACATGTTAGTGCCATGCTAGGTTTGTTCTTCCAAAGATGCTTGTGATTCCTGTTTAAGTTGTAGTATCATGCTAGGTAAACGTGATTGATGTCGGTCTTTGCTTGCTAGCCAGAATCATTGATTTACTCGGTATTCTTGGATAGAGTAGTAGGGTTTGTCATCATCCGTGAGGCCGAGAGCGGACATAACATACTTTGTCCCCACCGGTCGGGAGTAGAGCGAAGCATAACGTACATTGCTTCCCCGGCAACGATGTGGATGTAGCTACCACATCGGCATAAGCCTAGTTTGTAGCTCGCTAGAGCGGAACCCTCGCCAACGGTGCAAGCCTGCCTTGGCCGGTTCTTAGCTTCGTGTCGGTGGTACAGTCGCACAGATGAGTGCCGAGGGCCTCGCACTCACCGTGTTCGGTGACACCGCTTTCCGAGTCTTAGGCATGCGTACTGCCCGCGTAGTTTGCCCTTAGGCCCCGCATTTACGCCGCTTGCGAGAAGAGCATGCGGTGTGCGCGCACACGCGCGTTAGTCGCCGGTTCGGAGAGCTCCCCGGCTAATGTTCGTGAGTACACCGCCCTTCCCGCTTTAGAGCGGATCGCGGGTACTCTCCGATAGTCCAGATTGTTAGCGAGGGTAAGAGGCCCTTGAGGACACCCATTGGGATTGGCTTTTGAGCTAATCAATTGGTCGAGGAGAAAGACCTCGAGGGTGTCGGACATCTTGGGATCGGTTTTTGAGCTGATCAATTGGCCGAGGGAGAAAGACCCTGAGATGTCCCGGATTGGTTATGAGAACCAATCATTAGGCCTAAGTAGGAGACTTCCGATGATTCCGGAAGTAAGAGACTTCCGATGTTTCCAGATCTTGTGTTATGAGCTCGTTGAGCTATGATCCGTGTTGGTAGTCGTTGCTTGCATATTGAGGTGCTAGATGTCCGATGTATCGTATTGTACCCCTGGTTGGGGATTCTTACTGAGTATGTTTATACTCACCCTTATTTATCTTTCAGTAACTCGGGACAACACCGGGAGGGCTAGCGGAGGAGAGCTAATTGATCATGGGGAACCGCCGGCACTCTGTCTTTATTTATTGCATTGTTTATTCAAATGTAGATGGACAGAGTCCTAGGGGAACATTGTTTGAAACGTTGCTTAAATTGTATTGTACATTTTATTAAACACCGCCGTGATGTTTTAATTTGTTGGATTGTTTAAACTTAAATTGTTGGTTATGTTTTAAGGGCTCCCCCTCTCATATGTTTTGAAAGGTTTTTAAATGTAAGCTCTAAACCGCTTGTTATCATATTTAACTTGCATGCTTGAGTAAGATCCTGTGTTTAGGACCATGTTTTGGGTCGGGTTCTTACAGCTTGGTATCGAGCACGAGTCATAGATTCTGTAGACTAACTCGCTTTGTAGGTTGTTGTTCCCATGATCATCAAGACTCCACGGCCGCTTGGTTTGTCTCGAGTTCAATTAAGTTAAGGGGTAAGAATTTACAATACTTTTCTTCTAGCTTTTATGCATGTGTAGAGTTGTGGAGCGGAGACGAAAGGTGTTCTCGACTCGTTGTTGGTTTGGGCTTAGAGAGCCATCATGCCAACTTTTCCGCAGCTGCGAGTAGTTTGATGAGCGGTGAGAGCCCCGTGTGGGCGGTTTTGTTGCTTTGTGCGGATCGCCATTAGGTCGATCGCACTCGTCGGGAGGCGCAGATTAGACTCCCATAGGCCATTTGTGGCCCGGGGCTTGTTGGTTTCTCCCCAGTGAGAGGGTGGAGGTGCCTTGTGCGGATCGCCAAGATGTTGATTGCACTCGGAGGAGCAGGACGCTTGGCATGTCCGACCAAGGAGTTGGACCGATCTTGTTGATGTTGAGGCCGCGTCCCGTGGTTGTTTAGCCCTTTGGCGAGTTGGCCCCGGCGCTTGAGTTGCCTAGAGGAGGGGGTAGAGGCTAGCACGCCTCGAGTATGACTCCTTGAGCGAGTGTGCTCCACCATGTGAGATTTGATGGCGTGTCTTTAGCTATCGAGAGCAAAGACCTGTGCGCGCTTTGTAGCGCCAGAAGCGAGGAGTCCCGGGCATGGATAGCCCAAATGACAGAGTTTGTTTCAAAGATTTTTCCCCAAAGAGCTCTCGTAGCCCCGGAGGTTCCCGGGAGGGCTTGACCAAAGGGTTTATGCAGCTGAGTTTGTTGGCGTTGATGGAGCGCCCCCATTTGGCAAGTGGATGCCTGTAGAGCTTGATGTATTAGAAAGTCCTACCGCTAGTAGTAAAGCGGTTGGCTGTGTTTGAGTTTAGCATCCGTGTGTTGGGATGCCCCTGCTGCTCAGAGGCCGAGGTGAGCCGCTCCGTCTTTGTTGATTCCGCAGCTTGGTGGTGGTAGTCCCTTGAGAGAGGTGGACTAGCGAGTCTCCACCACGCGCCCGATTGATTGGCAAGTTGCCGTGTTAGTGGCTTGAGGCGGATGTAGAGACATCTGTGCCCCTTGCAAGCTTCGCCGTTGTTTTGCACCAGCTTCTCTTTGTACCCTCGTAGCTGTGGTGTAGTGTGGAGTTTGCTTGCCGGGTTTTATCCATCTGTGGATTTCGCGGGCTAGTAGAGTGGAACCCTCTTTTATTTGGATGTTTCGAGTGTGGAACTAGTTGTTGCCACCCGAGGAGTTGGCTGAGCTTTTGTTGAGCATCGAGTGGGATGCGTGGAGTAGGCCGTGGCAAGTCTGTTGGTCGAGATGCCGAGTTTAGGCCGCTCGAGTGTTTGGACTCTGTGGCTTTGAGTTCCATTGCCCCGCCACTTGGAGAGTGACTTTCCCTATTCTCGAGGGGCATAAAGCTCGCTTTGAGGCTGATTCGTGTTGTAATGGATGTAGTGCTGTTGGCACCAAGCTTTGAGAGGAGGCCTAGTTTCGTGCCGCTTGGCACTTTTGGTGCAGTGGTTCCATGGTCGCCAGCAGTATAGCATCCCCGCTTTGTCTTGTACCCTTTTTCGAGGTTGCACTGTTTGGGTTGCTTAAGAGATCTAGCTCGGTGGTAGTCGAGGACTACAAGTTTGAGGTTTTCGAGGGAAAGTAGGAGCCGCTCGGATCTCTGAGAGTTGGGTGTAAAGGATGCTATAGGTCATTAAGAGCTAGCGCGTTCGAGTTCTCGCGCTGTGATGTGAGCCCGTGAGCCACCTTGATGGTAGCATGATTCGGCTACCCTTTGAGTTGCCCTAGTATGGTTAGTGTTGGCATCGTAGATGCATGGTTGATCCAAAGGTTAGAGCCATGAGTTGGATGGCTGATCGGAGCGCGTTTAGTGAGCACATTGTTTCGAGGAATGTTAGCTTGGTGTGGTTTTGCGCTTGTAAGAGTAAGTTGGCCAATGTGGCTTTTAAGTGGTGAGTTGGCCCCGAGTGGGTTTGAACTCTCGTTGCTCCCTTGTTTGTTGTGGCTCGCTTGGAGGCAAAAGTTGCCCCGTGAGAGCCCTTGTTGGCTTTGGATCTTAAGAGATCAAGTTGGAGCCGTACACCCCGTGCACTTTTGCGTAGCTCGTTCCGTGGTTTATGTTTGGAAAACCACGAGAGGTTCGTGTTGAGGACCCAGTGCTCGATCTTTGAGGTGTCAAGGCTTTAGTTCTTGGCAAGTGCCCTAGCTTTGGTCGTAAGGATGCCGTGCTCGTTGCGGCCGTTGGGTAAGCAAGTTTTGCTAGTTGGTCCTTGCCCTGGTTAGACTTCATTGGGGACCGAACAAGAGCGAGAGTGGCAAGCCGCGCAGCTTTACGATCGTTTTGGCTAAGAAAGTCGTTCGGATCCTTACCTTGAGAAGAAGGTATGTTGTGGTTGTTGCTTTGAGTAGGAGGATGACACCTCCGTAGCGCTTCTGGTTCCCTTGGTTTCCAAGTTGGAGTTGGCAGTCGTAGTTGAGATCTTTGAGAGAGGTGTGCCCGCGTGGCCGGTTGTTTGTTAGATCGTTGTCGACCGTGTGTGTGTCGGAGGGTGATCGAGAGGATCTCTAGTTGTGGAGAGCCTCTCGTGGCTCGCTTAGACCCGTGCAAAGTTCCTTGGGTGAGTTGCTTGCAGATTTGGCGATCCTAGCAAGCTAGTGCTTGTTTGGTTTTGGAGGTTAGTTGGTGCTTGGTGTTGACCAAGATTTGGTTCTCTTGATGTTTCAAGAGCTTGCTCGGTTCGAGCCGCAGGACGCTTGCCCGACGATTCGTTCCTAGTCCGGTTGTTTTGGGAGTTGATTCCTCCCTCGGTGGTTGAGTAAGTTCGGCTAGTTCGGATTGGTGGTCCAATCGCTTGAGTTTCCCTTGGGTGTTGCTTCCAAGAGAGTTGGTTGATGTTGCCCTTGGGTTTGAGCAAGTCGTGAGCGTGCGTGATGTTCGCCGCCCTTTAGAGTTTTGCTTGCCGGGAAATCGTTCCCGCTGAGGAGTCGGCGTAGCTCCCGAGTTGTGTAGTTGATCGAGTAGCGTAGTGGTTAGCCCAACGAGAGGGTCCTCGCATTGTGTTGTTAGCAAGCGAAAAAGTTGTTTGTCCCATGCAAGAGCGGTGGCCACCAGTTTAAGAGTTGAGCTTGAGTTGAGTTTCTCACGAGCAAGGCCTTCTCGGGCTTTGTTTCTAGTTGTTGAGCTTTCGCAGCTTGGCGAATAGCCGAGCCTCGATTGAGTGTGTTGGCACAGAGGTGCCGTGGCATTGGTTGGTTAGCCTTTGGGCCGCTTTTCCTCAAACTGTTGTGAGTTGGCCGGTAGCCCCGTGAGGGTTTGGTCCTTCTTGCGCGAGATTTTCCATGAGAGGAATGTTGGGTGTTTCCTTGCTCGACAATGTTCTTTTTGGCCATTGCTAGTAGGTTTGCATGGAAAAGTTTGTGTTCGGCCGCTGTGAGGCTCCAGCTTGTTGGCTTGGCCGAGTGGAGCCTGTGCCTGGTTTTTGGCCATTTAGGGTTGGCCGTAGCTGAAGTTTCAGCTTGTGCTAGTGGGAAAAAGTTTGCCTTTTGGATCAATCGCCAGTTGGTGGTTCGATTGTTTTTCGTTAAGGCTTTAGACAAGCCTTGTGGTTCGCTGGTCTCTTGTGAAGAAAGAGTAGGCCGTTTGGTTTCTGGAACCTGAGAGGTTCAGTTGTTTGGCCAGCTTGGCGTTGTGTTGAGGCAGTTTGTTATCAGTTGTGGGCATTCAGAGAAGTCACGCCAGTGCGTGGCGTTGAGTTTTGGAGCTTGTGCCGAGTCTGCCAGTTTGCTGAGAGTAACACCGTTGAGAGGTGTTCCGTGTTGGTTTAGCGGGGTTTTGGCTGAGCGCCAAGTTTGTAGGGCTTTTGAGATCCTTGAGCGGATTGGAGCAGTGGTTAGCTTTGCCCCGTCGTTGACAAAGATGCAAGTTTTGTGTTCCTCGTCTCTTGGTTGAGATAGTTTGTGACAGACTGGAGAGCATTGTGGCTTTGAGCCTTTGAGAACCCAAGAGGGTTTGGTTTTCAGAGAAGGGTTAGTGTTGTTTTGGCCGAGAAGTTCTGTTGGCTAGGAAACATTGGAGTTTTCCTAGAGTCAAGCTTGTTTTAGGACTTTCGAGGACGAAAGTCTTAAAAGGAGGGAGTATTGTAACGGCCCGATTTTCTATTCCAGCTTCTCGAGGTGCTTCCGGTTGATTTAGTGGTTCGGTTGGGCCGTTAGAGCTGCTTTTGACCCTTAGGGGTATTTTGGTCTTTTGCTCCCGGGCGGGATTTGTGGATTTTCGGGGTTTCGAGGCAGCTCCCCTTTTTTGTTGAGGCTTGTATGTTGGTGGTCATGCGAGTCCCGAGATGTTTGGGCTATTCGTTTGGGAGTTCGGTTGTGATTTGGGTTTTGGGCAAAGTGATCTTTGTTTGGGTGTTTCCTTTGGGATTCGAGCCCAGGCCCTTAGAGATGATTTTGGGAGTTTGTTTTAAGTGAGAGTTATTGTTTGGAAAAGGTTGCTTCAGCCGGGTCTCGAAGGAGGAAGCCGGGAATTGGGATTTAAGGACTTTAAGGCTTGTTTAAATTAGGAAAAAGGGAAGAAAAATCAAGAAAGTCCCTTTCCCCTTGTTTTGCAATCTCTCTCTCTCTCTCTCTCTCTCTCTCTCTCTCCCCTAGCCGACCTCACCAAGAAAACCCAGCCATGCCCTAGCCACCCAGCCATGCCCTAGCCGCACCACTCCACCGCATCATCGGGCGCTCACCCCAAAGATAGCCCTCGCCCACCCACGCCGCACCAGACGCCCGCATCGCCCGAAATTAGTCGCACCATGTCCACCGAGCCGCGCCCTCGCGCCCTGAGCCGCCCAGTCGCCATGCCGCGCGCCGTGCCGAGCCACCTCTGCGCCCGATCGCGTCGCCCTCGCCCTAGTGGCGCCGAGCCCAGATCTCAGCATCGCCCGTGCCATCTTCGTGTCGCCTTGGTCGCGCGCGTCCCAGATCGCGTCGCCCTCGCCTTGGTCGCGCCGAGCCCACGGCATCGCCCGTGCCGTCTCTCGCATCGCCAGCCATCTTCGTGTCGCCTTGGTCGCGCCGCGTCGGATCGCGTCGCCCTCGCCTTGGTCGCGCCGAGCCCAGATCGGCATCGCCCGTGCCGCTCTCGTGTCGCCCAGTCCGTGTCGAGTCGCCGAGCCCCCGCCGCGCCGCCGAAGTCGCTTCGCCCACAGTAGGTCGCCGTGCCTTTCCCGAGCGCCCCGAGCCCATCGCGCGCCTCTGCGCGCGCCGCGCGCCGCCTTACGCTAAGCCGCGCCGTGTGTGTCGCCGCCAGCCGAGCTCGAGCTCGCGCCGTCGCGCTTGCTGCCTCGCCCCAGCGCCGTGCTGCGCCCGCTCACGCCTGCGCCCGGTGCCCAGCGCTGCCTGCCCGGCCAGGCCAAAGACTCACCACCACTGCGCCCGCACACTGCTGTTGTGTCTTTGGTTGGCCCGAGCCTCGTGGCTTCTCGGATGGTATTTCCCAGTCTTTTCTTCGTTGGGCCCCGATTTGTTGGTCTTTGTTTAGGGATTTATTTGGGCTGCTTTATGTGTATTTGATTTGGGTGCTTTATTTTATGTTTAGGTTGTTTGGGTTCGATTAGAGGCTCGAGGATTGCTTGGTTGATTTGTGATTATTTTACGCTTGTCCTGTAAGGATTTCTTACCGTGGTTGTGTGGACCCCGCGATATGTCTCGATTGTGCCTTGTATGTTTGCCGATTGTTATGAGCATGATAGTGATAGGCGGCTTTGTTTGATCTCTTGCTAGCATGTTTGTTGATTTTACATGTTAGTGCCATGCTAGGTTTGTTCTTCCAAAGATGCTTGTGATTCCCGTTTAAGTTGTAGTATCATGCTAGGTAAACGTGATTGATGTCGGTCTTTGCTTGCTAGCCGGAATCATTGATTTACTCGGTATTCTTGGATAGAGTAGTAGGGTTTGTCATCATCCGTAGGCCGAGAGCGGACATAACATACTTTGTCCCCACCGGTCGGGAGTAGAGCGAAGCATAACGTACATTGCTTCCCCGGCAGCCGATGTGGATGTAGCTACCACATCGGCATAAGCCTAGTTTGTAGCTCCTAGAGCGAGAACCACGCCAACGGTGCAAGCTGCCTTGGCCGGTTCTTAGCTTCGTCGGTGGTACAGTGCGCGCAGATGAGTGCCGAGGGCCTCGCACTCTCGTGTTCGATGACACCGCTTTCGAGTCTTAGGCATGCGTGCTGCCCGCGCGTAGTTTGCCCTTAGGCCCCGCATTTACGCCGGTTGCGAGAAGAGCATGCGGTGTCGCGCGCACGCCGCGTAGTCGCCGGTTCGGAGAGCTCCCGGGCTAATGTTCGTGAGTACACCGATTCCTTCCAGCTTTAGAGCGCATCATGGGTACTCTCCGATAGTCCGCAGTTGTTAGCGAGGGTAAGAGGCCCTTGAGGACACCCATTGGGATTGGCTTTTGAGCTAATCAATTGGTCGAGGAGAAAGACCCTCGAGGGTGTCGGACATCTTGGGATCGGTTTTGAGCGATCAATTGGCCGAGGGAGAAAGACCCTCGGAGATGTCCCGGGATTGGTTATGAGAACCAATCATTAGGCCGGAAGTAGGAGACTTCCGATGATTCCTAAGTAAAGAGACTTCCGATGTTTCCAGATCTTGTGTTATGAGCTCGTTGAGCTATGATCCGTGTTGGTAGTTTGTTGCTTGCATATTGAGGTGCTAGATGTCCGATGTATCGTATTGTACCCGGTTGCTTGATTCTTCTTCTGAGTATGTTTATACTCACCCTTATTTATCTTTCGGGTAACTCGGGACAACACCGGGAGGGCTAGCGGAGGAGCCGATTGATCATGGGGAACCGCGGCACTCTGTCTTTATTTATTGCATTGTTTATTCAAAGATGTAGATGGACAGAGTCCTAGGGGAACATTGTTTGAAACGTTGCTTAAATTGTATTGTACATTTTATTAAACACCGCCGTGATGTTTTAATTTGTTGGATTGTTTAAACTTAAATTGTTGGTTATGTTTTAAGGGCTCCCCCTTCTCATATGTTTTGAAAGGTTTTTAAATGTAAGCTCTAAACCGCTTGTTATCATATTTAACTTGCATGCTGAGTAAGATCCCAGGTTTAGGACCATGTTTTGGGTCGGGTTCTTACAAGGTGCTTCTCTCTAATAGCCAGCTGAAAACCACGGACGGATTAAGTCCTGACAAGCAACCTCCACACTACCCCCTGGCTACGAGGGTACTAAAAGAACTGGCTGAAAAACGACTGCAGGCTTGCAGGAGGACAAGATGTCTCTACATCTTCCTCAAAAGCTACTAACTTGGCAGCTGGGCTATCTATGCCCAAGACTCCTCACTACGTGCTACAAACTGCGCCTGGGTCTCCGCTCTCTGTTAGCTAAAAGACCTGCCATCAACTCCCTCATGGCTGGAGCACACTCTGCTCAAGGAGTCTCACTCTGAGGCGTGCTAGCCTCTACCCCCTCCTCTAGGCAACTCAACTGCCAGGGCCAACTCTGGCCAACGGGCTAAACAACCCTGGACGCGGCCTCAACATCCATACAAACGGTCCAACTCCTCGGTCGGACATGCCAAGCGTCCTGCTCCTCAGAGTGCGATCCACGCACTAGCGATCTGCACGAGCACCTCCACCCTCTCACTAGGGGAGAACCACAATCGGGCCACAAATGGCCTCACGGGAGTCTAAGCTCTACCTCCCTGCAGGTGCGATCGACACACTGGCGATCTGCACAAAGCATAAAACCTAGCCCACGTTGGGGCTCTCACTGCCAAAAAAGGGTAACACATGTATACTAGATGCAGTATTGTAAAACAAAACCCTTAGCTTAATGAACTCAGACAAACCTGACGGCCGCGGAGTTTTGATGATCATGGGGGCAACAACCTACAAAGCGTTTAGTCTCACGAATCTATGACTCGTGCTCGATACCAACTGTAAGAGAACCCGACCCAAAATATGGTCCTAAACCTAGGTTCTCACTCAAAGATGCAAGTTAAATATTTCACCGAGCGGTTTAGTGCTCATATTTAAAACCTTTCAAAACATTTAGAACGGGGAATGCTTAAAACATAATCAACAACTTTGTTTAAGAAAACCAACGAAGTAAAACAAGCCTGGCCAGTATATATAAAAACATTCAAAACAGTTCAAACAACTTTTTATAATGTTTCCCCTAGGACTCCTGTCCATCTACATGCTGAACAAATATGCAAACAATAACGACAGAGTGCCGGCAGCTCCCATGATCAATCAGCTCCCTCCGCTAGCCGTCCTGGTGCTGTCCCAAGTTACCTGGTGGAAAACCACAGAAATAAGGGTGAGTATAAACATACTCAGTAAGAATCCCCAACCGGGGTACAATACGATACTTCAATCATCTAGCACCCTAGTATACATGCAAACAAATACGATCTCAGAAACCTCAGGTTGGCTCAGACTAACTGCCGAACTAGAAGTTGCCTATTCAAGGCTTACATCTACAGCCTATCCTAGGTTCTACCCCTGGATGCCCTTCGGGGTCTTACACAACCTAGGACTCAGTGATGCCCATCGGGGACTTACACACCTAGGATGCCCATCAGGGTCTTACACCTCTAGACTCAGTGATGCCCATTGGGGCCTTACACACCTAGGATGCCCATCAGGGTCTTACACCTCCAGACTCAGTGATGCCCATCGGGGCCTTACACACCTAGGATGCCCATCAGGGTCTTACACCTCCAGACTCAGTGATGCCCGGTGGGGCCTTACACACCTAGGATGCCCATCAGGGTCTTACACCTCCAGACGGAGTGATGCCCAGTGGGGCCTTACACACCTAGGATGCCCATCTAGGTCTTACACCTCCAGACTCAGTGATGCCCGGTGGGGCCTGACACACCTAGGATGCCCATCAGGGTCTTACACCTCCAGACTCAGTGATGCCCAGTGGGGCCTTACACACCTAGGATGCCCATCTGGGTCTTACACCTCCAGACTCAGTGATGCCCAGTGGGGCCTTACACACCTAGGATGCACATCTGGGTCTTACACCTCCAGACTCAGTGATGCCCAGTGGGGCCTTACACACCCAGGATGCCCATCAGGGTCTTACACCTCCAGACTCAGTGATGCCCAGTGGGGCCTTACACACCTAGGATGCCCATCTGGGTCTTACACGTCCAGACTCAGTGATGCCCAGTGGGGCCTTACACACCTAGGATGCCCATCTGGGTCTTACACCTCCAGACTCAGTGATGCCCAGTGGGGCCTTACACACCTAGGATGCCCATCAGGGTCTTACACCTCCGGATGTCCATCTGGGTCTTACCCGAGCGGGACCTAAACTAGTTACCCCTACAGTCTTCTACACTATACATCACCCGCCTATGCCTAGCATGGAGCTAATAGGATAAAATAGGACAAGGTATGCCAAGATAATTAAACCCCTTGCATGGAACTAACAGAATATATCAGGAACAAGGATATGCCAGGATAAGAGGACTCCCTAGCATGATACTACGCTCTCAAGCAGGAATCAAAAGCATGCTGGAAGATCAAACCTAGCATGGCACTAACATGAACAACAAGCAAACATGCTAGCAAGATTTCAAGCACAAGCTGTCCTATAGCTAACATGCTCATAACAGTAACCAAGCATACAAAGCACAATCCTGAAAGCATCGCAGGGTCCACACAACCACGGTAAGAAATCCTTACCTGGAAGCAAGCAGAACTAACTACCTCAACCAACAAGCAACCCTCGAGCTTCTAAATGAACCCGAGCAACCTAAGCAAACAATAAAAATCATCCTAATTAAGCAACCAACAACTAACATCTTAAGGTCCAAAAGAGTGGAGGCTTGGGAATTACCAATCGAGAAGGTACTAGGTCTCGGTCCCATCTATCTCGGCAAAACAGGCTCTCGGCGGCAAGTGTGCAGGCAGGACGTGCAGCTGGGGCGAGTAGACTGGGCGTTGCTGGGCGCGCTGGTGCGGCAGGGGACCGACGCTGGCACGGTGACACGGGCGCACAGACGCAGACGGCGCGCCGGCTCGCGGATGCAGACGGAGACGGCCGACTCGGGCGCTCTGGCGCTGGGCGACGGGCTGTGCGACGCGCGGAAGCGGCACGGTGAAACGGATTGGACGCGCGGGCGCGGCACGGCGACATGGACTGGGCGCGACACGAGCAGGCTGGAGGGGCGTCTGGGCGCGATGCAGGTGTAAAGACCCGACCCAAAAGGGGCTCTAAATGGGACTTTACCTCAATGCATGTAATCAAAGTTAAAGACAACATGTAGGAATGGCTTTCGGATTCCAATTAAAAACAAAAAATTCAAAACATTCAACTCAAAGTCAGACAATTTCCTGAAACCTGCACTTGTCTCCAAGCACCTGTTTCAAGATAAATACGTTTCTAAAAGTTTACTCTAATCAGAGATTTAATAAAGCATTCAAAACTTTAAACAGTTACAACCGTGCTGGAATCTGTAAAAACATTAAGAAAACAACCTAGGGCTCCGTGCCCGGCTACATGCATTCAGAGAAAATAAAACGAATAAGAGTCATAACATAAAAATCAGAGATGAACAGCTGGTTCCCATGATCACAGCTCCTCCTTCAGCCATCCTATCTCGCACCTTGGTTACCTGTGGAAAACCACAAAAATAAGGGTGAGTAACGAATTACTCAGTAAGAATCCCCAACCGGAGTACAATACGATATACATGGTCATCTAGCCGAAAGATATGCAAGCTATGAATATAAACACAGAATAGAGCACATAGCTTAAATCCACTTATAAACCTCGGATGCCAACTCAGGATCTTACTCCAGAAAATCCACCACACAATACGCCCTATACGAGAAACAAGTCTCGGCCTCAGCCTGTCTACTATCGATACGAAAGGTGTACTAGCTCAAGATCCCGAGGAGCTCTCCGGTCGGCGCTGTAATGAGTGTAAGCGCGCACCGCATGCTACTGCTAACTCTAGGGGGTGCTGGGTCTAGTGGCAAGCTGCCCAGGTCTAGTCACCATGCCTAACTAAATCTCTGGATCGGTGTCACTGACATAGGGGTGTGAGACCTGGACACGTGAACTATGTCAGCCTGAACCACCGCACTTGAGGCTAAGGAACCGGTCGTGGTAGGCTTACACCAGGAAGCCGTCCTTGCCCTAACAGGTGGCAATCAAGGGCTACGGCCGAACATGCTGAGGACGTGCCAACTATCGGGGATGAGGCAATGCCAAGTCATCATCCCGATCGTTGGGGCATTTAACAGTCTGCCACCCTCACCCAAGATTGCAGGGCCAGCCGTTAGGGTTAGCTAAACCCTAACGGGATCAAGGACGGAGTACCGTCTCGTACGTCCCTGTCGTGGATGCAAGTTACGTTATGCATCCGGCCTGGATGATGCTACCTACCTGAACTCTAAACTATAATATCAATAGCAAACAATCCAATACGTGTTCAATAGATACAATAAACCTAGCATGATACTACGAAGCAAGAACAGATACAAGCATGCCAGAACGGAACAACCTAGCATGGACTAACATGAGAAACAACATAAGAAATCATGCCAGTCGGGAATTCAGAACAGAGCACCTATCACTAAACATGCTGATAAACACAAACAAGCATACAAACAGCATCACATAGTATATCGCAGGGCCCACACAACTCCGGTAAGAAATCCTTACCTGGCCGGGAGGCAACTATACACAAAATCCTAAGCTGCGATCGAACCCGAGCTAGCTACCGAGAACCTAACAAACACAATAATAATCACAATCCATAGGCCTAAATATAATAAAATAAACAAGGCGCGGCTGACACGCGGATGGGCAGCCAGCACGGCGAGGCTGCTGTTGGGCATGCTGGGCGCTAGCACGGCGCTGATGGGCGCTGGTGCTACGCGCGCGCGTGACAGCAGTGGCCGGGCGCAGTAGTACCACGCGAAGACGAGCCGACACGGCGGCGAACCGGCACGACACGGCGCGCGCGCAGCGCCGGCGACGAGGACGTCTTTGGGGGCGACGGAGCGCCGGCGCTAGCTGCGCGCGGACACGCTGGACGGGCGACGGCGCGCGCGGCCGGTCTTGCTGCGCGCGACACGCTGCTGGGACGCGGCGACAGCGGGCGGCGCTGCTGCTTGCTATTGGAACGGCGACAGCGCAGCGCTGAACGGGCTGTGGACGAGCCGCCGGCGCTGGCGTCTGGGCGAGGCGGGCTGCTGGGCGTGGCGGCGGGCTGCTCGGGAGAGGCGGTGGCCGCTGGGGCGTGCAAGAGGGGCTGTCTGGGCGTCTTTGGGCGGCTCGGTGCTCTTTGGTGCGTCGCGACGGGATCTTTGCGAGCGATCCACCGGCCGCCGCTTTGCTCATTTGATTTACGCCCGGGGCTACAAGGGAAGAAAGAACTCGGCTAGGCACCTGGGAGGGAGAGCTTGGGCGGCCAAGGAGCTCTTTGGAGAAGAAACCCAAATACCTAATTTCCTTTCATTTAATCAAATGCACCAAAATCCCAAAAATTCAAGCCTAACCAAGCTATACTGCAGAAAGAGCAACAAGATCCTCATGTGGCTCAACTGGCCACACCACCCACCTGACTTCCTAGCACTCTAGGTTCGAATCCTAACAAACACATCTTTATTCCTCAATTTTTCTTTTGCATCTCACCATGCCCATTCAAGGCTTACATCTACAGCCTATCCTAGGTTGTACCCCTGGATGCCCTTCGGGGTCTTACACAACCTAAGACTCAGTGATGCCCATCGGGGCCTTACACACCTAGGAGGCCCATCAGGGTCTTACACCTCCAGACTCAGTGATGCCCATTGGGGCCTTACACACCTAGGATGCCATCATGGTCTTACACCTCCAGACTCAGTGATGCCCAGTGGGGCCTTACACACCTAGGATGCCCATCAGGGTTTTACACCTTCAGACTCGGTGATGCCCGGTGGGGCCTAACACACCTAGGATGCCCATCGTGTCTTACACCTCCGCACTCGGGTGATGCCCGGTGGGGCCTTACACACCTAGGATGCCCATCCGGGTCTTACACCTCCAGAACTTCGATGATGCCGGTGGGGCCTTACACATCTAGGATGCCCATCAGGGTCTTACACCTCCAGACTCAGTGATGCCCAGTGGGGCCTTACACACCTAGGATGCCCATCTAGGTCTTACACCTCCAGACTCAGTGATGCCCGGTGGGGCCTTACACACCTAGGATGCCCATCAGGGTCTTACACCTCCAGACTCAGTGATGCCCGGTGGGGCCTTACACACCCAGATGCCCATCGTGTCTTACACCTCCGACTTCGGTGATGCCCGGTGGGGCCTTACACACCTAGGATGCCCATCGTGTCTTACACCTTGAGACTCGGTGATGCCCGGTGGGGCCTTACACACCTAGGATGCCCATCGTGTCTTACACCTCCGCACTTCGGTGATGCCCGGTGGGGCCTTACACACCTAGGATGCCCATCTTGGTCTTACACCTCCAGACTCAGTGATGCCCGGTGGGGCCTTACATACCTAGGATGCCCATCAGGGTCTTACACCTCCAGACACAGTGATGCCCAATGGGGCCTTACACACCTAGGATGCCCATCTGGGTCTTACACCTCCAGACTCAGTGATGCCCAGTGGGGCCTTACACACCTAGGATGCCCATCTGGGTCTTACACCTCCAGACTCAGTGATGCCCAGTGGGGCCTTACACACCCAGGATGCCCATCAGAGTCTTACACCTCCAGACTCCGTGATGCCCAGTGGGGCCTTACACACCTAGGATGCCCATCTGGGTCTTACACCTCCAGACTCAGTGATGCCTAGTGGGGCCTTACACACCTAGGATGCCCATCTGGGTCTTACACCTCCAGACTCAGTGATGCCCAATGGGGGCTTACACACCTAGGATGCCCATCAGGGTCTTACACCTTCGGATGTCCATCGGGGTCTTACCCGAGCGGGACCTAAACTAGTTACCCCTACAGTCTTCTACACTATACATCACCCACCTATGCCTAGCATGGAGCTAACAGGATAAAATAGGACAAGGTATGCCAAGATAATTAAGCCCCTAGCATGGAACTAACAGAATATATCAGGAACAAGAATATGCCAGGATAAGAGGACTCCCTAGCATGATACTACGCTCTCAAGCAGGAATCAAAAGCATGCTGGAAGAACAAACCTAGCATGGCACTAACATGAACAACAAGCAAACATGCTAGCAAGATTTCAAACACAAGCTGTCCTATAGCTAACATGCTCATAATAGTAACCAAGCATACAAAGCACAATCCAGAAAGCATCGCAGGGTCCACACAACCCCGGTAAGAAATCCTTACCTGGAAACAAGCAGAACTAACTACCTCAACCAACAAGCAACCCTCGAGCTTCTAAATGAACCCGAGCAACCTAAGCAAACAATAAAAATCATCCTAATTAAGCAACCAACAACTAACATCTTAAGGTCCAAAAGAGTGGAGGCTCGAGAATTACCAACCGAGAAGGCACTAGGTCTCAGTCCCATCTATCTCGGCAAAATAGACTCTCGGTGGCAAGTGGGCAGGCAGGACGTGCAGCTAGGGCGAGTAGACTGGGCGCTGCTGGGCGCGCTTGCACGGTAGGAGACAGGCGCTGGCACGGCGACACGAGAGCGCAGACGTGGACGGCGCTGGGGCGCGGGCGCGCTGGCTAGCGGATGCAGACGGAGACGCCCGATGCGGGCGCTCTGGCGCTGGATGACAGGTTGTGCGACGCTCGGGCGCGGCACGGCCACACGAGCAGGCTGGCGGGGCGTCTGGGCGCGATGCTGGGGCTGTGCTTGGGCGTCTGGCTGCTCGGCTGGCTGTGCGACAGGCAGGGGCTGTGTTAGAGCGTCTGGGGCTGCTTGGCGGCTATCACGACGAGCGAGGCTGCTGGTCTTTGGTCTTTGGTGGCTCGGTGCGGCTCGGTTGAGTTTCTTGGTGAGGTCGACAAGGAGAGAGAGAGAGAGAGAGAGAGAGAGAGAGAGAGAGAGAGAGAGAGAGAAGGGGAAAGAATAAGGGTTTTTTTTTCTTTTCTTTTCCTTTTTCCTAAATTAAATAGGCTTTGGGTGGTCCAAAATCCCTTCCCAAGGCTTTCCTCCTTCGAGTCCTAGCTGACGCATTCTTTTCCATTTAATAAAACCCATTTAAATCAAGCCTCCTAATCACCGTTAGGTCAAGGGTTCAATTCCCAAAGGAAGCACTCTAATTAACAATAATTTTGCTAATTACCAAAACACCTCCAAACTTCAACTAGCCCGAACTTCTTGGGTCCTGCAACCAACAACAATCAAGCCTCGACAAAGGCAGGAGTGACCCTGGAGTCCTCAAAATCCACAAAACCCTGATTGGGGGCAAAAAGACCAAAATTCCCCTAAGGGTTAAAATAGCACTAACGACCCATCCGAACATCCGAATAATGAACCGAAAACACCTGGGAAACCGAAATAGAAAACTGGGCCGTTACACTTGGGCAGCTTGCCACTAGACCCGGCACCCCCCATGGTTTGCAGTAGCATGCGGTGCGCGCATACGCTCATTACAGCGCCGACTGGAGAGCTCCACGGGATTGTGAGCCAGTGCACCTTTCGTATCGACAGTAGACAGGCTGAGGCTGGGACTTGTTTCTCGTATAGGATCTTATCGTGTGGTGGATTTTTCGGTGTAAGACCCTGAGATGGCATCCGAAGTTTATGTGTGGATTTAAGCTATGTGCTCTCCTCTGTGTTTATATTCATAGCTTGCATACCTTTCTGTTAGATGACCATGTACATCGTATTGTACCCCGGTTGGGGATTCTTACTACGTAATTCGTTACTCACCCTTATTTTGTGGTTTTCCACAAGTAACCATGGTGCGAGACAGGATGGCTGGAGGAGGAGCTGTGATCATGGAAACCCGTTGTTCGAACTTTGAGTTTATGTCTATGATTCTTTGTGTTTTATTTTCCTCTGAATGCATGTAGTTGGGCACGGAGCCCTAGGTTGTTTTCTGACTGTTTTTCCGGATTCTAACACTGTTGTAACTATTGGAAAGTTTTGAATGTTTTAAATAAATCTCTTATCAGAGTGAGTTTTGGAAATGTATTTGTCTTAGAACAGGTGCTTGGAAACAGGGACAGGTTTCAGGAATTTTATGTTGACTTTTCAAATGGTTGTTTGTATGTTTTAGTTTTCACTTAGAATCCGAAAACGATTCCTGCATATTGATTTTAGTTTTGATTGCATGCATTGAGGTAAAGGCCTATTTTAGAACCCCATTCGGGTCGGGTCTTTACACAAAAGGTGAGTGAAAATAAAGAGAGAAAAAAGAGTGATTTTGAGGAAAAAGGAAAGAATGTGAGTTTGGTTATACAAAAAAGGGAAGTGAGGAAAGTTTTAGCTCAAGAACCAAAATTTGTACTTATGTGCAAAGAGATGTGTTTGGTAAATGAGCCCAAATCTGAAAATGTTTTGCCAAGTGTTTTTAAGTCTCTTTTGCAGGAATTTAACGACATGTTTCCACATGAAGATGCACCTATGGGATTACCCCCTCTAAGAGGAATTGAGCACCAAATTGACTTCATTCCTTGAGCAACTCTTCTAAACATGGCTGCCTATAGGACCAATCCAACCAAAACAAAGGAGATTCAAAGGCAAGTGGAAGAACTCATGGATAAAGGCTATGTTAGGGAAAGCATGAGTCCTTGTTCTGTTCCGGTTATTTTAGTACCAAAGAAAGATGGCACTTGGAGGATGTGTGTTGATTTTCGAGCTATCAACAAGATAACGGTAAAGTATCGACATCCCATTCCTAGATTAGATGATATGCTAGATGAACTACATGGTGCAAACTTGTTTTCAAAAATAGATCGTAAGAGTGGTTATCATCAAATTAGAATGCATGTAGGAGATGAGTGGAAAACTGCTTTTAAAACGAAGTTTGGGCTTTATGAGTGGCTTGTTATGCCATTTGGCCTTACTAATGCACCAAGTACTTTTATGCGATTAATGAATCATGTTTTGAGAGAATACATTGGGAAATTTGTTGTGGTATACTTTGATGATATCCTTATTTACTCAAAAAGCTTGAATGATCATGTTTTGCATGTTAAGACAATTTTACTTAAACTTAGAGAAGAGAAGCTTTATGCGAACTTCAAAAAGTGTAGTTTTTGTCTAGACCAAGTTAATTTCCTAGGATTCATTGTTGGAAAGAATGGAGTGCAAGTTGATGAAGAAAAGGTTAATGCTATTCGAGAATGGCCAACACCCACAAATGCAACCGAGGTAAGATCTTTTCATGGTTTGGCTAGTTTCTATAGGAGGTTTATTAAGGATTTCAGTAGCATAGCCTCACCATTGAATGAACTTGTTAAGAAGAATGTGAAATTTGAATGGAAACAAAAGTAAGAAAATGCATTCAATGAACTTAAAGAAAAATTGACTAATGCACCTTGTCTTTCTCTACCTAACTTTGATAAATCTTTTGAGATTGAATGTGATGCAAGTGGAATAGGTATAGGGGATGTTTTGATGCAAGAGAAAAGGCCAATCATGTTCTTTAGTGAAAAGCTAAATGGAGCACAACTCAAATACCCGACATATGACAAAGAGCTACATGCACTTGTTAGGGCTTTGCAAGTTTGGCAACATTACTTGTGGCCTAAAGAGTTTGACATCCACACGGATCATGAAAGTTTGAAGCATCTCAAGAGCCAAACAAAGCTAAATAAGAGACATGCGAAGTGGGTAGAATTCATTGAGACATTTCCTTATGTCATTCATTACAAGAAAAGTAAGGATAATGTGGTGCCTGATGCATTGTCAAGAAGGTATGCTTTATTTTCTTCTCTTAGTGCAAAAATTCTTGGTTTTAAACACATGATTGAGTTGTACAAAGTTGAGAAATCTGAATTTCATAATGTTTATATGCAATGCTTAGGAGGGAACAATGTTCATGATCATATTGTGTTTGATGACATGCTCTTTAGGAAAGGGAAGCTTTGTATTCCTAAGTGTTCAATTAGGGAGTTACTTGTAAAAGAAGCTCATGGGGGAGGACTTATGGGATATTTTGGGGAATTTAAAACATATAGCATGTTGAGTGAACACTTTTATTGGTTGAAAATGAGGAAGGATGTGAACAAAGTATGCAAACAAGGTTTCAAATGTAAAGATGCTAAGTCTAAGACACAACCACATGGTCTTTACACACCTTTAGATGTTCCTAGCGAACCTTGGGTTGACATTAGCATGGATTTTGTTCTAGGATTACCAAAAACTAAGAGACATCATGATAGCATTTTCGTTGTTGTTGATAGGTTTAGTAAGATGGCACATTTCATTCCATGTAACAAAACAGATGATGCTACTAACATAGCTAATCTTTTCTTTAAGGAAGTGGTTAGATTACATGGAATTCCCAAAACAATTGTGAGTGATAGGGATGTCAAATTTTTAAGTCATTTTTGGAAAGTCTTATGGGGAAAATTGGGTACAAAGCTTTTATTTTCTAGAACATGTCACCCCCAAACTGATGGACAAACCGAGGTGGTTAATAGAACGTTAGGAGCCCTACTTAGATCCTTAATTTCAAAGAATCTAAATACATGGGAAGAGACTCTACCATTTGTGGAATTTTCATACAATAGAGTGATACATAGCACCACTCATTGTTCACCTTTTGAGATTGTGTATGGCTTTAATCCTTTAACTTCACTAGATTTATCACCATTGCCGCCTA
The DNA here is from genome assembly GCA_036507275.1 of Sicyos edulis. Classification (NCBI taxonomy): domain Eukaryota; kingdom Viridiplantae; phylum Streptophyta; class Magnoliopsida; order Cucurbitales; family Cucurbitaceae; genus Sicyos; species Sicyos edulis. Next base: position 16,913,839 of record CM071851.1, read on the forward strand.
ATATGTTTACTAGTGATGCAGCATCTTCTAAGGTTGAATATGTAAAGGCATTGCACAAAGAAATCAAAGAAAGGATTGAAAAGAAAAATCAGAAGCTAATCACTACAAAAAATCATGGGAGAAAGCAATTGATTTTTAAAAAGGGAGATTGGGTTTGGGTTCATCTACGAAAAGAGAGGTTTCCAGATCAAAGGAAGTCTAAACTACAACCAAGGGGAGATGGTCCTTTTCAAGTACTTGAACGAATCAATGATAATGCATACAAACTAGATCTTCGAGGTGAGTACAATGTAAGTTCTACTTTTAATGTGGCTGACTTGACATCTTTTGATGTAGGAACTGAAGATCTTGATTTGAGGTCAAATCCTTTTAAAGAAAGGGGGGATGATACGAATCAAACAAATAATTCATTGAATGTACCTGAAGGACTTATTACAAGAAGCAAGGCAAAGAAAATTCAAGAGGCTTATATATTACATCTTCAAATGTTTGCCAATGCAAAGGAAGAGATAAAGCTTTGTCATTCCAAAATTATTTACAACATTAGCACAACAAGTGAAGAAGAGATTGAAGTGAAGATGACATGAGAGTAGATTTATTTTGGATGATGACAACACGGCAGAATTTTAAATAAAGAAATTTCAAGATTTCTTATTTTGAGACTTTTTTATTTCAATGCTTGCCAACCTTGCTCATAATTACAAGGGACCTTCTAGAAGAGTTAGTTGAGTCTATTTAAAGAATATCTACCCTTTTGTCTAGCATTTAAGCCATGCAATTAAGTTTTGGTTTCCTAGGCCTTATTTTCTACAAAATGCATTTAATAGCTTTTTGAGTCCTTTTTGTATTCCAAGGCATGCACGAATTTTTTTCCTTTAAAATGGCTTGTAATACATCATTTTGGACAGATTTTATGAATGAAAAACTTGTGTTTTCTTAGACCCCATTTGGTGTTGTCTTTCTTTCAAATCTTGCTTTAGGTTTGAAGTTAAATCAATTCATTGGATTAGTCTTGATCAAACTAATTCTGGAGTGAGTTGTCTTAGGATCTAAGAGTGATCATTCTAGATTTTGAGTGTGATCTAAGTTAGCTATCATTGTGAGTTTTTACAAGGATCATAGAAGGACCTCTAGCTTTGTAAAATTCAAGCAACGATCGGCGCTTATCACAAAGGCATTCAAATTGTTTCAGTTTTTTCTTTATTATTTTTGGATTGTCGTTTTTCTTATTAATGGTTGAGTTCCTTTAACTGTTGAGTAAGGACTACCTTTAGAACTCTTTTAGAGTCGGGTTCTTACACAGAGTTAGGTGATGGATGCTTTTATCGTAGAGCATGCCTGGTGGACATGATAGTTTGAGATATATACATGTTGACGTTGATACGCTTTTTGTAGATTTGGGTTTTCCCACTGTTGTTTTGATTCATTGTGAAGTGAGCACGTATAGAGTTGGAACCCTTGGTGCTCAGTTTTTTGGTTTTAACTCTGTTGGGAGTCAGTTGGTTGTCTCTCTTTGAGAGTTTCAGTTAGACTTCGATCTTTAATGAATGGTTAGTCGTTGTACTCACATGTGTACCTGTGAGTAGCTTGCTTCCATTGTGTGTGGTTATTGGAAACCACGCTAGAGCTAACTTTACGTGAAGAAGACTATGCTCAGTTCTCCTTGGATGTTAGGGCTCTAGTTCGAGGATACTATTCTAGAAAGTGCCCTTAGCTTGAGATTTTGGAGATATTGTGTTTGATGTTGGATTATTTGTTTTCAGGTAGGAGTTGTTCGTTGGGAATCTTTGGATAGTAAGAATCTTTGTTGTTTGTTTTGTTGGAGCTCATATGGTACTGGGCAAGTAGTGGCTGTCAGGAAACTACACAGTAGTTGACTAGTGTTGCTAAGAGTTTTGTTGAGATCCTTACCCTAGGTAAAGCTATGATGTGACTGACACTTTGAGTAGGAGGACGACACATACTGCAGCATTTCTAGTCTCTTATGCCCCATTATCTAGAAAGTTGGAGCTAGCCAGCATAAACATGATGCTGAAAAAGGTTGTTCCTTGTTTAGTCAGTTGGCTTTTAGACCGTATTTATGGTAGTGTGTGTTTAAGGGTCGTTGGAAGGACCCTAAGTTTGTGGAGACCCTTGCAGAAGCTCAGTCAGACCCAGGTAATGGCCTTTCAGTTGTGTTGTGGGAGCTTTGTGGTTAGTTGCCAAAATAGAGATAATTTTGCAGTAATCTTCAAGTTGACTTTGGAGTTGTAGCACAAGTTGAACTTGGTCATAACCAAAGTGTTGCTTCAGATATGCTCTCCAGAAGATAGTTTGGAGTTTCTTGTGGAGCAAAGGTGGTGTTGCTACTTCTGGCGCGATCCCATTTCATGGGAGTTTGGAAGTTGATCTAGTCTTCGACATCTGGGTTGAGTGTTGGTTCTTGTTCTGCATGGAGTAGCTTTGTTGTTATCTTGAGGTAGTGGTTGAAGGCCATCAGTGGAAATTTTATTATTTTTGTTTCTAAGAGGAAGTTTGTCTTAAAAGCTCGATGGTTGGTTTATCACTTTTTCTTGAGCGTGATCATTAAATGGTTGTCGTATTTTCTGTCTTTGGTATGTTCCTCGTAGCAAAGAGCCACAACTCATTTGTGAGTTTATAGTAAACTCGTTGTTCTTTGGAAGAGTTGAAGTTTGTGACAGTTAATGTAACGGCCCCGTTTTCCTTCCCGGTTAATAACAAAATTAATTGGAAAATTAATTGAATCTTTTGGGATTTGAGCCTTGCCCTAAATGGTGAATGTGGAGTTTTAAGAAAAGAGTCTTAATTAAAAAGAAAAAGAGAAAAGAATTTCTTTAGCCGGGACCCGCAAGAGAAAAGCCTTGGGAAAGGAATTTAGGTCTCCTAACCTATTTAAAAATAAGGAAAAGAAGGAAAATCAAGAAACCCCTAATTTTTCCCCTTAGAGCCGCATTCTCTCTCTCTCTCTCTCTCTCTCTCTCTCTCTCCTAAAACCCTAGCCGAGCAGCCCTAGCCACACCATCGAGCCACCCCCGAGCCACCCAGCCCTAGCCGCACGCACCACCCCCGCCACGCACAAAGACTCACTTCCGACCCTGCGCGCACGGACCACGCCGCCCGACCTCCGCTTCATCCAACCATCGCCGCTGCTGCCGACGAAGCCCCACCGTCGCACACCCATCGCCGCCTTTTGGCGTCGCGTGGCGCCAGCCGACCGCCGGACGTCGCTCGTGGTCGCCGCAGTCGCCGCGCAGCGCAGCCCGCGCGTCGCCCGCCGCGCTGCCCGCCGCGCTCAGCGCGATCCCTCCGCGCCATGCGCGCCACCCCAGCCGAGCGCTTCGCTCGCGCGCTCGCGCCTCGCCACACACCGCCACGCCGCCTGCTGCATCCGCCCGACGTGCGCGCCTTGGCGCCCAGCGCCAGCGCCCAGCCCACACTCAAAGCGCCCAAGCCACCCTCCTTGCTGCCGAGGCTCGTGTCTTCTCGGTGGTAATTCCCAACCAATCCCTTTGTGTTTTCTAAGCTTATTGCAGCTGTATGTATTTACTTAGGATGCTTTATTTATGCCTAGGTTGCTCGAGAGTTCGTATTAAGCTCGAGGGTCTTTTTGGTTGTGATAGCTATTCTCCACTTGTTTCCGTGTAAGGACTTCCCCTACCGTGGTTGTGTGGACCTGCTATGCTTTCTTAATTGTGCCTTGTATGCTTGTTTACCTTTATGAGCATGTTAGTGGATAGGATAGCTAGTGATTAAATTCTTACTAGCATGTTTTGCCTTTTTGTACATGTTAGTGCCATGCTAGGTTTGTTCTTCCAGCATGCTTGAGATTCCTGCTTTAAGCACATAGTATCATGCTAGGCTATGTATGATAGATGTCTTTGTGAATGTTAGCCAGGAATCACGTACTTGGTAGTCTAAGCTAGTATGATAGGGTTTGTCATCATCTAGAGGCTGAGAGCGGACATAACGTACATTGTCCCCACCGGTCGGGAGTAGAGCGAAGCATAACGTACCTTGCTTCCCCGGCGGCCGGTGAGGATTAGCTACCTCATTGGCATAAGCCTAGTTTGTAGCTCTGCTAGAGCGGAACCACGCTTAGCGGTGCAAGCCTACCTTGGCGGGTTCTTAGCTTCGTGTCGGTGGTACAGTTGCACAGATGAGTGCCGAGGGCCTCGCACTCTCGTGATCGGTGACACCGTTTCCGAGTCTTAGGCATGCGTGCACGGCCCGCGTAGTTTGCCCTTAGGCCCCGCATTTACGCCGGTTGCGAGAAGAGCATGCGGTGTGCGCGCCACAGCGTTAGTAGCCGGTTCGAGAGCTCCCGGGCTAATGTTCGTGAGTACACCAGTTCCTTCTTGTTTAGAGCCGGACTTGGGTACTCTCCGATAGTCCAGTTATAGCGAGGGTAAGAGACCCTTGAGGACACCCCTTTGGGATTAACTTTAGAGTTAATCAATTGGTCGAGGAGAAAAGACCCTCGAGGGTGTCGGACATCTTGGGATCGGTTTTTGAGCTGATCAATTGGCCAAGGGAGAAAGACCCTTGGAGATGTCCCGGGATTGGTTTGAGAGCCAATCATTAGGCCTAAGTAGGAGACTTCCGAGGATTCCGTTTGCCTTGTGAGCTCATTGAGCTAAGATCCGTGTTGATATTTGTGGCATGTGTACTAGGTTGCTAGATGATAGATTGCATCGTATCGTACCCGGTCGGGGTTTCTTACTGAGTATGTTTATACTCACCCTTATCGTGGTTTCTTCCACGGTAACTTGGGACAACACCGAGGTGGCTAGCGGAGAGAGGCTGGGAGATCATGGATCTTCTTGACACTCTGTCGTGTCTTACTTTACTTGCTTTTGGATTTCACATGTAGTTGGACTTAGGTCCGTAGGAAAAACCATGATTTGAACTATTTTATGTTTTAAGGAAAGTCTTGATCGATCCAACGTTTTTAATTTGAATGGTTCGTTTCGCTTAATGAATGTTTACTTTGTTTTTAATGTTTTCCACTCTTATGTTTGAAAAGTTTTACAAACCGACCCCAGCCGGGTCCTTTTAAGTCTTTTCACTTGCATGCTGAGTAAAGATCTAGATTTAGTCCCATCTTCGGGTTGGGTCTTTACAGTTGGTATCAGAGCACAGAGTCATAGATTCTGTAGACTAACCTGTTTGTAGGTTGTGTTCCCATGATCTCCAAAGACTCCAAGGCCGCCAGTTTGTCTAAGTTCAATAAGCTAAGGGTTTTGTTTATGATACTATATGCAGTACACATGTGTCATCTTTGTTGTGAGAGAGAAAGTCCGGCGTGGACTAACCTGTTGTGGTTTCCGTAGATCGCCAGATATGCCTGCGGTTACACGTAGTGGAGCAGTCCGTCTGGACTGCAAATAGAGATGCTTTGCAGAGCCAGCAGCCAGAGGTATATCAGCTCGTAGGCGCCTGTGGCACCAGAGGTTAACTTGCCCGAGAGAAGGGGCGGAGGCGCTATGCCTCAAGGTGCAGCTCCAGGAGGAGATATTTCGCTATGAGAGACATGATGATGGGCCTAATGGCCGAGCAGAGAGCCGAGACTCAGCGCGGCTAGCAAATGAGAGAGAGAGGAGTCTAGGGCACGAGATAGCCCAGTTGACACACTCATGCAAATGCAGTGAGCACCCCAGCAGACTCCAAAGAGCCCGGTAGCTCCGTGAGATCAACCGGAGAGGCGGGGTCATCGGACCAGATCATACCCACTTGATAGTGCAGAGGGAGGCTGCTGAGTTTGGCAAGTGGTTGAAAGATTTCACCAAGTGGAAGCCAAGAGAATTTGATGCGTCGAGAGAACCCACTTGTGGCGATCGGTGGTTGGCAAGAATGGAGTACATCTTGAGTTATGGGATGCCCAGATGTACAGAGGCCGAGATGTGCGGCCCATGTTCTCTCGACACACCGAGTGGTGGTGGGAGTCCACAGATAGAGCTAGACCAGTGGGTCTTCTCCACCACACAGAGTTCTTTAGAACGAAGTTCGAGCTAAGTATGTTAATGACGAGGCTCGGCAGGGAGATGGCAGAGGCCTTCTCAAATCAAACAGGATCGAGATAGTATTGCCGCCTATGAGAAGAAGTTCTCTGAGTATAGCTATTTCATGACCGAGCTCATTGCCACCGAGGAGCTCAAGACTAAGAAGTTCATTTGTGGGCTGAGAGGAAGGAGGTTGCTCGGGATGTTCGAGCACTCGCTCCCGAGAGTTATGATCGAGCGATGAGAGTTGGCCACGATTTATAACTCGAAGTATCCGCCGATCACAGGATTCATTGCGCCACTGCTTCGGTCGATTCGGCCTTGCCCAAGCCAGATTCCGGCGGCGAAGAGGAAGTGCAGGACTTCTAGTGGGTTCCGCTCAATCGTCGCAGACTCGCCGGCGGGGCCGCCTAGTGGTCGAGATCGTGCGCCGACCTCGGTAGAGCCCGAGGATCGCCAAGCAGGCGGGGCGGGCGACACTCATTGCAACAAGTGCGGAAAGGCACATTATGGTCTCATGTGGAGCATCGCCCGTGCTTGCTACAGATGTGGCAAGGAGGGCACTTGGCCGGTCTGCACTCGGGATTTAGCAAGCAGCGGGACCGGCCCAACAACAGCGGGGCGGGTGTTTGCCACTACTCGCCAGAGGCGGAGCGTCTCGATGATGCGATTGCGGTGCACTGCTTGTCTTACAAAGACTATGCATTTGTATTGTTTGATTCGGGTTAGACCCATTCCTTTGTTTCGATGCATTCGTTAGACAAGCTTGTGTGGAGCTCTCGAACCTCTAGGGTTTGAGTGTGTGTGTTGCCACCCCTTCTGTGTGAGTATGTTAGCTAGCAGAGAGTTAAGCATGGCGATTCGGATATCTCGATGAGATTTTAGAGGCTACCCTCATAGTGTCGTCTATGAGCGGTTTCGATGTAATCCTTGGCATGGATTGGTTGGCGAGAGAACCATGCTTTGATAGACCGCCGCAGGAAAGAAGTGGTGTTTAGGCCGCCTCGAGGCCGAGCTTCAAGTTTCATGCGGTGTCGGGCGGAACTTGCCCGCCTTTGATCTCGCAAATGAAAGCCCATAGACTGCTGGCTCGAGGAGCTTGGGGCTTCTTGGCAAAGCTGTCGAGAGATAGTAGTCTTGCGTTGATCGTTGACATGGTCCTGTGGTGCAAGAGTTTGCGAGATGTTTTCCCTGAAGAGTTGCCGGGTTACCCAGAAGCGGGAGTTGGACTTCACCATTGAGCTGGAGCCGGGACTCTTCCCATTTCCAAAGCCCCGTATCGTATGGCGCGCCACCGAGTTGAGAGAACTCAAAGTGCGATTGCAAGAGATGCCGGATCGAGGTTTCATCCGTCCGAGTGTGTCCCCGTGGGAGCTAGAGGATGAGATGAGGACTCATTACCCGAGTTGTTCCAGTCTTAGGACTTTCGGGGACGAAAGTCTTTTAAGGGGGAGTATTGTAACGGCCCCGTTTTCCTTCCCGGTTAATAACAAAATTAATTGGAAAATTAATTGAATCTTTTGGGATTTGAGCCTTGCCTAAATGGTGAATGTGGAGTTTTAAGAAAAGAGTCTTAATTAAAAAGAAAAAGAAAAAGAATTTCTTTAGCCGGACCCGCAAGAGAAAAGCCTTGGGAAAGGAATTTAGGTCTCTAACCTATTTAAAAATAAGGAAAAGAAGGAAAATCAAGAAACCCTAATTTTTCCCCTTAGAGCCGCATTCTCTCTCTCTCTCTCTCTCTCTCTCTCTCTCCTAAAACCCTAGCCACACCCCGAGCCACACCATCGAGCCACCCAAAGCCACCCAGCCGCACGCACGCACCACCGCCCCACCACTGCACAAAGACTGCCCTTGCGCGCACCGCCTGCGCGCGCACGGACCACGCCGCCCGACCTACGCTTCATCCAATGCATGCGACGCTGCCGCTGACGTGAAGCCCCACCCCGCACACACCCATCGCCGCCGACGCGTCGCGTGGCGCCAAAGACCGCCGACGCGTCGCTCGTGGTCGCCGCAAGGCCGCAACGCAGCCTCAGACACGCGCCGCCGCGCCGCCCGCCGCTCGCTTCGCGATCCCTCGCCGCGCGCCAACCCGGCCGAGCCGCTTCGCTCGCGCGTCGCCTCGCAGCCGCACACCACACTTGCTGCCTGCAGCGTCCGCCGACGTGTTACGCGCGCCCAGCGCCAGCGCCCAGCGCCAGCCCCAATGCACTCACAGCGGCGCCCAAGCCACCCTCCTTGCTGCGAGGCCCGTGTCTTCTCGGTGGTAATTCCCGAACCAATCCCTTTGTGTTTTCTAAGCTTCGCTCACGTATGTATTTACTTAGGATGCTTTATTTATGCCTAGGTTGCTCGAGTTCGTATTAAGCTCGAGGGTCTTTTTGGTTGTGATAGCTATTCTCCACTTGTTTCCGTGTAAGGACTTCCTACCGTGGTTGTGTGGACCTGCTATGCTTTCTTAATTGTGCCTTGTATGCTTGTTTACCTTTATGAGCATGTTAGTGGATAGGATAGCTAGTGATTAAATTCTTACTAGCATGTTTTGCCTTTTTGTACATGTTAGTGCCATGCTAGGTTTGTTCTTCCAAATGCTTGAGATTCCCGCTTTAAGCACGTAGTATCATGCTAGGCTATGTATGATAGATGTCTTTGTGAATGTTAGCCAGAATCACGTACTTGGTAGTCTAAGCTAGTATGATAGGGTTTGTCATCATCTAGAGGCTGAGAGCGGACATAACGTACATTGTCCCCACCGGTCGGGAGTAGAGCGAAGCATAACGTACCTTGCTTCCCCGGCGACCCGGTGAGGATTAGCTACCTCATTGGCATAAGCCTAGTTTGTAGCTCGCTAGAGCGGAACCACCGCCAACGGTGCAAGCCTACCTTGGCGGTTCTTAGCTTCAGTCGGTGGTACAGTGCCACAGATGAGTGCCGAGGGCCTCGCACTCTGTGATCGGTGACACCGCTTTCCGAGTCTTAGGCATGCGTGCACTGCCCGCGTAGTTTGCCCTTAGGCCCCGCATTTACGCCGGTTGCGAGAAGAGCATGCGGTGTGCGCGCCTGCGTTAAGTAGCCGGATTCGGAGAGCTCCCGGGCTAATGTTCGTGAGTACACCGTTCCTTCTTGTTTAGAGCCGGACTTGGGTACTCTCCCGATAGTCCGATTTATAGCGAGGGTAAGAGACCCTTGAGGACACCCCTTGGGATTAACTTTAGAGTTAATCAATTGGTCGAGGAGAAAAGACCTCGAGGGTGTCGGACATCTTGGGATCGGTTTTTGAGTCGATCAATTGGCCAAGGGAGAAAGACCCTTGGAGATGTCCCGGATTGGTTTGAGAGCCAATCATTAGGCCTAAGTAGGAGACTTCCGAGGATTCCGATTTGCCTTGTGAGCTCATTGAGCTAAGATCCGTGTTGATATTTGTGGCATGTGTACTAGGTTGCTAGATGATAGATTGCATCGTATCGTACTCCCGGTCGGGGTTCTTCACCGAGTATGTTTATACTCACCCTTATCGTGGTTTCTTCCACGTAACTTGGGACAAAGACCGAGGTGGCTAGCGGAGAGAGCCGGGAGATCATGGATGCTTTGCTTGACACTGGCCGTGTCTTACTTTCTCTGCTTTTGGATTTCAAAGATGTAGTTGGACTTAGGTCCGTAGGAAAAACCATGATTTGAACTATTTTATGTTTTAAGGAAAGTCTTGATCGATCCATCGCTTTTAATTTGAATGGTTCGTTTCTGCTTAATGAATGTTTACTTTGTTTTTTAATGTTTTCCACTCTTATGTTTGAAAAGTTTTACAAACCGACCCCAGCCGGGTCCTTTTAAGTCTTTTCACTTGCATGCTGAGTAAAGATCTAGATTTAGTCCCATCTTCGGGTTGGGTCTTTACAGTTAAGTTCGTAGTGTTTGTTGTTTTACCAACGGGTAGTGGGTGGTTTAGTTAGAGAACTTTCCGCTATTTGGCTAAAAGGTTTTGAAGGACCATGTGAGGATTAGGAAGTTCTCTTGTTCCAGTTCAAGTATGTGGTTGAGCCAAGGATGTTTGTTCCAAGTCTTGGCTCTTGAGGAAGCTTTGTCAGTTTGCATTTCACTCGACGCTATGAATTTTTCATTTTAAGGGTTGTGTTTTTGTAGCCTGTGTTGGCTTGGTCAAATTATTCCATGTATGATGCACATGGTTTTGGGTATAATAAGCTTAAGTGTAAATGAGGAAGTCTTTTTTGTTAAAGGTTGGACGTAGAAGTCTTGTCGTTGACTTTGTGGCGAGAATTGCCTTGTTGATGTGTTTGGAGTTAAGTTTGGTAATCAAGACCATTCTCAAGTTTCATTTTCAATTAATTCCAGACACATCAATTGATGTTCTAGTTTTCAACTAGATATGAGTTGGTTGGCATAGTGGTGATGTAATAATTATTGATTAGTTCTTTGAGTTTCTTATAGCTCTCGAGATCCTTATGATGAGTAGTGGGATTTTCCTTAATGTAGTTTTCTTCTCTTACTTGGGAGTGGTGCAAAGGGTTCTTGTTTTCCTATGCCTTTGGGTAGTTACTGCAAGTTGAGTTTGTTGGTGGAACACTGTTTTCAAAGTAGCTTATTGGTTGGTCAGTTGAGAGACGTCAATTTTTTTGGCTTGGTTGTGTAGAGTTTATGTCTTAACCTTGATTTTTATAATTTTTGCTTTAGCTGAGGTTTTCAGAAAGTGTCTCACTTGTCGGCAGGTGAAGGTGCCCAGGTTGAAACCGACAGGTTTGTTGCAGCCACTAAGTGTGCCTCAGTGGAGGTAGAAGGAAATCTCCCTGGATTACATTTCAAGTTTACCAAGGACATAGAGAGGGTTTACTTAGATCTGGGTTGTTGTTTATCGGTTGACCAAGAGTGCATACTTCATCCCTGGTAGGATCGGTTATACCATGGAGCAGTGGGCACAGTTGTTTTTAGAGTAAATCATTTAGTACCATGGAGTGCCAACAAAGATCGTGTTAGACTGAGATTCTTGTTTTATCCACGGTTCTGGAAAGCCCTCTAGAGAGGTTTGGGTATTGAGTGCACTTTCAGTACGTCGTTTCACCCTTATAATGATGGTCAGATAGAGAGGGTGAACCAGATTTTAGAGGACATGTTGCGAGCCTGTGTGTTAAAATTTTCGAGCAGTTGGGGACAACATTAGTATTTGATGGATTTTTCTTAAAACAACAGTTATCAGTTGACTATTCAAATGGTTCTGTTTGAGGCCTTGTATGGCAAGCATTGTAGATCCCAGCGTTTTTGGAAATGGTGACAGACAGGTTTTGGGTCCTGGGTTGCTACAGTTGATAAACGAGGTAGTTCTCGGAGGTTGACAGCACAATAGGCAAAAAAGCTACGCCAAACATGTTTTCCTAAGAGCATCATCGATGATGGGTCGTGCCCTCCATTAATACTCAATATTCTACTATTGAGTTGATGCGGATTGTAACCCAAAAGCACAAGACTTTACGTAGCCGAAAGATCAGCTGGGTTAAAGTTCAATGGAGATGTCAGAAAGTTGAGGAAGGAACTTGAGAGCTTGAGGATGAAATGAAGTCTCATTACCCAGAGTTGTTTGAGTCTTAAGGACTTTCGAGGACGAAAGTCTTAAAATGAGGGAATATTTTAATCACTCAGGTTTTCAGTACAACTCTCCAGGTATGTTTCACGCTGTTATACGAGTTCATTTGACTGTTAGTTGCAGTTTTAGCCTTAGGGGTACTAGCAGACGTAAATTCACCCCAAGGGCCTGTTTTATGTTTTAATGAGCTTTGGGGTCGTTTATGTGATTTCAAGACAAGGTGAGTCAGTTTTGTAAATATTGGTTGTGAGCCATGTCGCAAAAAGGGTTTGTTTGATCGATCGAATTCATTTGTCGCTCTTTTTCGTTGATTCTTTTAGAGGAAAAGCTAGAGATCATCTCCTTTTTCCCATCAATCTTCTTCTCCCTTTCCATCGTTTTTCTCCTTCCAGATCGTTGTCGCACAACCGCCTTATGTCGAGAACAGCCGTCGATTACCATTCCACTCGTAGCACCAGCAGACGTGCATTGCACCGCTCAGTCACTACTGCATATCCACACCTAGCCTTGATTGCCACGGCAGTGCAGCCACGCTGCTCTACCAGCTCGCTCGCATCAATCAGCGCGCCCATCTCCACGCATGAGTAGTCGCCCGCGCATTGCCTTCAGCTGTGCGCACAACACACTGCAGCCTTACATCGATCCTCGCTCGTACACGCACTTCAAGTAGCCACAACCATACGCACGTGAGCCCTTCGTCGTGTTGTGCACCTCGTATTCTGTGTTGTTCTGTTGGAACTTGGGTAAATTCATGTTTTCCCTAAGTCCCCTACTAGATAGATGATTGGATATATATTGATTTATTAGTAACTATTTTTTAGGTTTAGAGATTGTTTGTGGATGGTTATCTGCAGCTCAAGGAGCATTATTTTGTTCTATATTCATTATCAAGTAAGGATTTCTTACCTAGGATGTGTGGACCCTACGCTTATGATCATTGATTGTATCTTATTACTTATATGTTATACTGACTACGAGCATGTTTTGGTAGCTTACTCTAAATAGTTGTGTGGTTGTTTGTATGTGAGCATGTCTAAGTAGTTATATCCGTGGACCATGATAACCTATCTGTTAGGGTGACCACATGTATCTCAGTTATGTTTATCTATGCCATAGTATCCATTTTAGGGCGATCTACCTAGGACTGAACATGTACCACTCTTAGCATATGTGTTGGTTAGGTTGTCATCATCTAGCGGCTCTAAAAGGATGTGATGTAGCATGTCGCCCTCTCAGGCTGGGGGATGTGATGTAACAGACGACCCCCAATATAGCCTACTTTCTGGCCTGCTAAAGTGGGATTCTGATCATGGTGCAAGCCTGCCATGGGAGGAACCTTAGCTTTAGGTGATGAGTGTGAGTAAGTTGCCATAGTTGGGTGTCGAAGGCCTCTCACCAACTATGGATCAGTGGACACCATTTCGAGTCTTGTTAGGCATGTGGACTTGGACCAGGTTAGTCTGCGTATGCCTACATTTATCTGGACTGCAGTAGCATGCGGTGTGCACGGTGAGCTAATCGTTAGGTTAAGAGGCCAAGTGCCCTCGTAAAGGAGTTATGTTGATAACTCAAGTTTTGGGCTAATTGTATTGCAAGTATTGCTAAGATGCTAGATGATGTAATGGTATGCATATTGCACCTCAATTGGGGATTCTTACTGAGTACCTTCATACTCACCATTATTCTGTTGTTTTCTACCAGGTAACTTGGGAAAACACAGAGATGGCTAAGTGAGGAGTTGATGGATCATGGGAGTCCGCTGACATAAAGTCTTACTTTTATTCTTGCATTTTATCTATACAACATGTCGGTTAGGAGAGATATCTCTAATTAGTTCATTATTTAAAGTTTAATATACCATTTTGGTCCCTCAACTATCATCTTTGTTCCATTTTGGTCACTAGACTTTCAAAAGTCCAATTTTGGTCTCTCAACTATCATTCTTGTTCCATTTTGGTCGTTAGACTTTCAAAAGTTCAATTTTGATCTATCAACTTTGACAAAAATATAAAAATAGTCCTTGAGGTTAAAAGAAGTTAACCATGGTTACAAATTTGATGAGTTGACAACAAAATAAATACAAAAAAAATCTAAATAGTTAAGAGTCATCTTCTACCTCATCTCTCCTTCTTCACCCTTCCTTCCCTCTCATTTTGAACACACTAAAAAATTTCTCAAATTTCTTCAAACATTTATATTTTGATGTGAATGAAATACCCAACAAATTATAGGTACAAGAAATTACCCTTTTTTTCTTTTTCTGGGTTTTCTCTGTTGTCATTAGATGTACCCACTTCTCCTCCTCGGCCCCCACCCTTTACCGACGCTCCATTTCCGCCCGTACATCGCCAGCTACTTCTGCAGAAAAAAACGGCCATCTCCAGCTCTGATGGGTCATGACTCATCGGAGAACTTTGTGTTTCAAAAACAGAGCAACCATTCTGTGAAAGTAATCCTTATCCTCCTCTCTTCTCCTTTCATTTCCACTAGGTCTTTGTTTCGAATAATTCATTCTTTCTTCGATTTCGATTTCGATTTTTGTTTTGGTTTTGTTGTAGATCGAGGCGATTATCGCTGTTGAATTTCTCTGTTCGTTCCAAGATTGCTCTGCTTGGACTCATCGGGTTCTTTGATTTTGTATGCCATAATTGATTGATTTGGGATTAAATTGGTTTTAGATTTGTGGGAATTGAGATTTGGTGTTGTTGGTTATTGTAGTTCTTCTTCGCAGACTATGGGGATACACAGGAATCAATTACACATGTTGGATTTTTAAAATTCTTAGTAATGGGAATGTGTAGAAAATGAAAGGGAAGGAAGGCTGGAAGGGTAAAGAATGAGAGATGATATATATATATATATATATATGTATATATATACTGTTTTGTTGCCAACTCATTAAATTTATAATCATGGTTAACTTTTTTTTTAACCTTAAGGACTGTTTTTAAATTTTTGTCAAAGTTGAGGGACCAAAATTGAACTTTTGAAAGTCTAGGGATCAAGATGGAACAAAAATGATAGATGAAAGACCAAATCGGACTTTTTTTGTCTATGGACTAAAATTGAACAAAGATGATAGTTGAGGGACCAAAATGGTATTTTAATCTTATTTAAACTATTTTATCAACTCTGGCCAGAGGTTCATTTTCATGTTTACAGTTACTACCTGTTGAATGGTTTTACAATTTGAAATAAATGGATTTTGAATTTTTGGTATTTCTGTTATATTTGTTTTTACATGCATGCAGAGTAAGAACCGAGTGTATGACTGTCCTAGTCATGTCTTTACAATTTATAAAAAAAAAATCTTTATTTTGATTATTTTTTTAGAGTAATTTTAAATTGTTATTTGTTTTTGGAAAAAAATCAACAATACCTAGATACACATATTGCTAATATTAATGTATGTATATATATAGTTAAATTAAAATTTAGATTTTGTAATATTTTAATTTTAATATAAAAACTTATGTTAGATAAAATACATGCGCTACCCACGCATAACATTTCTAGTATATATAATATTTTATCTTATCTTAATCTTAATACCTTAAAGTGTGATTTAAGGAAAATCATTTTTGGACCATTTTACTCTTAAGTCATATTATATATCTATAAATATGTCATTATTTTCTTAAAATTAAAAAAAAACTTACTTACATTAAATTAAAATAAAAAACACACCTTACATTAAATAAATTTAAAAAAAAAAAAAAAAAAAAGCAAAACGCACCTACAACAAAAAAAAGCCAATTAACTCTAAAAAAAACTTACATTAAATTAAATTATGACCATGTAGGACCTAAAAGATAATTTTAAGAAACATAAATATTATCTCTAAAAAACAACATAAATATTACATTTATAACCATAATTTCTTGCATTTTGTCCATTAATTTATTTTGTAACCACACAATTCAATTTTCTTTTTCATAAAATCTTCTCTTAAATTTTTAAAGTTTCCTTCTCCACCCTTCCACATTCTTACCATGCATTTATTTTCATCATATTTAATTGTCTTTATGTTTACTACTTAAAATGTGGCTTAATAAGAAGAATCATTTTTTAACTATTTTGTGCAAGTGATTCTTCCTAATTTTAAATATGCCACCTATTATTTAAACCATATTTTATTTAATTGATTTTATTTTGTATTCACCCAAAAAAATTGGCCAAAAAATGCATCTATTACAAATTCAATTTTGAATTATTATTGTGATTTTCATTTTCGGGTCATATTAAGAATTATAATTATTAGTCATTAAAATCCTACAATATCTTCAAACTAAATCAAGTATAATCTCAAATTTAAAGAAGATCTTGGATTTAAGCTTTTTCGATAATTACCATAAACTTATTATTAGTCATTAAAATTTTATAGTATCTCAAAACTAAATAAGAATAAAATCAAATGAAGATCTTGAGTTTTTTTTTCAAATTTAAAGGAAATCTTGGGTTACAGCTTATTCTATAAATAATATAAACTTATTATTAGTCATTAAAATTGTATAGTATCTTCAATAAAATCAAATGAAGATTTTGAGTTTTTTTTTTTTCAAATTTAAAGAAGATCTTAGGTTCTAGGTTTTTCTATAAATACCACAAACTTAGAATTTTTTCTCACTTTATCAATGTAGGATCGTTTTTAATTCAAATTACTAATAATTTTTCTTGCATTGATGTTGTACAGATTTTGTTCGGGTTGGGACCGAGTCTTTAGCATTGGTGCACGCAGGAGCCATTGTCGTCGAAAGTAACGAATCGTTTTTTTTCAATCAATATTTAATTCGTTGTTCACAACTATTTTTAAAAAATGTTATGATTAAAATATTTTGACTAATAACTTTCAATCAGCCTTTAATTCGTTTTCTTCTTTTTCCTTTATTGTTATTATATTTTCTTTCTGTATTTCTATTTATTTTATGGTTCAACACTAATTTATTTATTTTTTAAAAATTTATGTGGTATTTAAAATTTTAAAGAAGTGTTTATAACATTCTTCAAATTAGTTAAAGGTAATTTTTTATAATTATTATTATAATAAATATGACTTGAACATGTAATTTGTTGGTTATTCTTTGATATGTGATGTCATTAGAGTACCACTCATATTTTTGACATACGTACTTATTTAAATTTTATCAATTTTACTAATTGTTTATTTA
Organism: Sicyos edulis; assembly: GCA_036507275.1. Classification (NCBI taxonomy): domain Eukaryota; kingdom Viridiplantae; phylum Streptophyta; class Magnoliopsida; order Cucurbitales; family Cucurbitaceae; genus Sicyos; species Sicyos edulis. The sequence goes on from CM071851.1 coordinate 16,930,599, forward strand.
TTTATATATTTTTTAATTTGAAATATAAAACTATACACCAATATCGTTTTCGTAGAGAACAATAGATTTTAAAATAAAAATATAATATTATTATTTTATTTACTCAATCTATGTTAAATTAATATTTAAAAAATTGACGTTTAATTGAAATTCCTTCTATTAGTCACGATAGAAAGAATGAGAAAAGGCGGATAATAGATTTTTATCTTTTTTTTCAATATTTTCTTTATTTTTTATTACTTATAAAATATAAGGTGAAATAAGAAAGCACAAATAGGATTTTTGAGATTTTAGATTGTGTGTTTTTTTTAAAGGAAATTGTATTTTATTTTGTATACTTTTACGTCGAATGAAATGTTTAATAACTACAAATAAATATAGAAAATAATAAATTTGAACTATTAAAATCGTAATAAATAAAAATATAATCCCACATATCACACTTAGGGGAAAAAATATCACGTGCAACACACGTTAAAAAATTCTAGTATATATATGTATGTATGTATATATGTATGTATGTATTTATATACCTTTGTGTATGTATATGTGTATGTATGTATATATATGTATGTATGTATATGTATGTATAAGCAATAAAAAAAATGAAGAATGAATAAACATGGAAGAAGAAATAGCTTAAGATGAAGAAAGAATAAAAAAAATGTTAGCTATAAATTAGAATTGAATTTGGGCAATAATTGAATGAGACACCAACTCATTTCATAAAATATGTGCATCTTTTATCTAATATATGCAATAGTGTGTATATTTTAAAATTTTCACTAAAATATTAAGTTGATAATTAATAAATAAATATTTCATTTCTACAAAAAAAAAATTATGATTAAAAATTAATTAATGAATAATTACATAGGAATGTTATTTATATTGGTATGTACATTATAATTATGATAACAATTTTTGTTATTAATGAAATTAGTATATAAATTTTCCTAAAGAAAATTACACATTGTATGGAAAAAAAGTTACTAAAATCTAAGCGACGAGAGAAAATCAAATTAAACCAAATTTAAAAATTATAACCCATTTTGAATTGGGTAATAAAATCATTGGTTGAAGCGAAACCCAACTTTTATGATCCGAGGGTGTTGAAAGGCTGAAGGCTGAATTAAGTAGAGGCCCAATATCTGGCGCGAATTGGGCTTTATCATCTTCTTTCCGGTTCCTCCAACAAACACTCTCTGTACGTAGGTTCAAGAAACTGTTCTTGTCGAGGACTTGCAAGTCCTTCGTTTCTGCAGATTGAGATACCAAAATTACCCCCTTATTCGACTCTCTGAATCCAAATGGTTGAACCATCGTGTATTTCATCTCACGATTTGAGGTGATGGATGGTCCAAAAAACCCTCGCAAAATTCCCTCCCCTCCGCCGGAGGAATCCCTCCGATGCCCGCCCGACGCATCGCCGGCTGCCAAAACCCTCTGCCAAGTCCTGCTCACCGCCTCACGAGATGAGGTACAAGCCGCGCTCTCCGCCACCGGAGTCGCTCCCTCCCCGGAGCTCGTCCATGAAGTCTTGAGGCTCTCCTACGACTTCCCCTCGTCGGCGATCAAGTTCTTCCGGTGGGCGAGGCTGTCGGGGAAGCAGTCCGCGTATTCGTGGAATCTGATGGTTGATTTGCTGGGCAAGAACCAACTGTTTGACCCCATGTGGAACGCCATTCGAACCATGAGGCAGGAAAAAGTCCTTTCATTGCCCACTTTCGTGTCTGTTTTTGGGAGTTATTGCTCTGCCGGCAGGTTCAAGGATGCGATGCTCAGCTTCGAAGTGATGGATAAGTACGAGATTGACAAGGATGTTGTGGCCGTGAATTCTCTCCTGGGTGCAATTTGCTCCGAGGAAAATCAAACATCCAAAGCTTGGGAATTCTTTCAGAACAACAAACAGAAGTTTCCTCTGGATGGGGACTCATTCGCCATTCTCTTGGAAGGGTGGGAGAAAGAAGGCAATGTCCAAAAGGCCGAGGTTACTTTCCGCGAAATGGTTGCAAGGGTCGGTTGGAATCCTCAAAATGTCTCCGCCTATGATGCATTGTTGATAACAATGGTTCGTGGGGGCCAATCGGAAGAGGCCATTAAAGTTCTTCAACAAATGAAGCAGAATGGGTGCTTTCCAGGTTTGAAGTTTCTATCCAATGCCCTTGATAGTCTAATTAAACAAAATGATGCGAACCATGCGATTCTCTTGTGGGATGTAGTTGTGGGAAATGGATTAGTTCCTAACCTGATTATGTACAACGCCATCATTGGACTGCTCGCCGAGAATGGTAAGATCGACGATTCGTTTAGGCTCTTGGATGTCATGGTCTTCCATGGTGCTTTTCCTAACACCTTAACTTACAACCTGATCTTCAGTAGTTTGGTTAAGAACAAGAAAGTTAAGGAAGCTAGTCAATTTTTCATGGAGATGGTAAAGAATGAGTGCCCTCCCACCCCTTCGAATTGTGGTGCAGCTATCACAATGTTGTTTGATGGTTATGACCCTGAAACAGCAATTGATATATGGAACTTCATGGTTGAGAATTACATCAAGCCTATGGATGCAAGTGCCAATGCACTGCTCATGGGCCTATGCCACTTGGACCGGTTGACGGAGGTTAGGAGCTTTGCTGACGATATGCTCGATCAACGGATCAGAATATTTGAATCAACTATGAAGACATTGAAGAATAGTTTTTATCAGCAACGGGGAAGTGGCAGGGAGAATTATGATAGTCTTGTTCGCAGGTGGAGAGCTTCCTAAATTTGGTAGAGTTTCACTCTTTTCCTATTCTATTGATAATCACCAATGTTGTACACTCATTCTCGGTGTTTTCACAAGCTCAATACATAGTCGGCATTCGCGACCTTTTTGAGGCTAGCAGAATTACCTATTTCTACATGAATCATTTTGACCTTAACAATTTCTACCACTTTACCTTATCAGAACTTCCTTTTACTATTTTATTTACAATTGCTCCATAAGGAAGGTTGCAGTAAACTTTAAATGAAATTATTGTTAAAGTTTAGACCATAACCTAAGGTTTCAATCCAATTTGAATGGTGAAATAATCATCTGCTATTCAAATATGCGCTTTTCTGCTATAATTGAGTTGATAATTTTAGTCGAATTACCTGAGGTCGCATTCAGATGTCACTTGTCAAGCTGCTACACTTTACATTTGAGTTCAATCTTCTTTGTGTGTTCTCCAACTAGTAGTAGCAGGCAGATCATAAGTGAAACAGCTGAAAATTCCTGAATAAGTTTGGCATCTTGCTTTCTTAAGCAAAGTAGGTTAAACATAAAGAAACTTAGCTGTTATATGTCCAATTATATCATTGTATCATTCAAGTAATTAAACAAGTTACTTTTTTAAAAGATACCTATGATATTTTTGTACAAAAAAGAAATCTAGATTGATGTCAGAAAATCTTCATAAGAAAAACAAGGTTTAACTAAAATATCTTCAGTGACATGAGAAATCAAGAACTATAAGTTAGAAATAGTTGTTTCTACATCAGAAAATAGAAATAACGATCATCTTACTATGATTTTTAACAACATAATTATAAAATGAAATGGATACTTGATCATTAGCATTATTTTTGTGAATTTGATGGAGTAATGTATTATTATTGTTAGTAATCAAGGATCAAATAAACAAATCCGTAAAGTATTATTGAAGGAAACCATCATGGATAAATTTTCAGGTAACAAATATGCTCCAACAGTAGTTGTCTTAAGATTTTAGATGCGTTAAAAGAAGGAAAGGAAGATGCGAAAACCTTGGCCGCCATTGAAGCAACTTTTTGATAAGTTATCAATTCCTTCCTCAGTGTCTCTCCTCTACCATGCCTGAAATTTAGCTGTGTAACACAACAAAAGTAGTGACAATCCGCCCTACGGTGCCTTCAATCAACGTAACCGACGGACATCTGGACAGAATCCACAGCAGTAGAACTGGTCTGCTTGAAATCCAGATGAAGCTCGTCGTCCGAGCCGAGAATCAAAACGCTAGAGCGCACGCAAGCTTCTGGCACACAGATTTCATCCTGATCTTCGACGGCATAGAAATCGCATCGGCTGTTCAAAGTGAACAAGATGAGTTACCTGGATTTGCAGTTCTCGCTGAATCCAATGCAGATGCAGCATCTTAACTGGTCGCTGAAGAGGAATTTGATGCAATTCGATCTGAAACCTTCATTCCCGCGCCCTGTGCCCTGTTCTTCCAATGATAACTAATGAATTTGAACTTTTTTTAAGGAAGAAATCTTCTCCCTTCGTGAAGATCGGATTGGTATAAATACGTATGCAATGGTTGGGGATGGAGTTATGAACGATAGATGAATGAAATAAGTAAATCATTTATTTCTATGTTGAATTAAAGTTGCATTTATTTACTTATTTTTCAATTGAGGGCATGTTTAGATGGAGAGAAGATTAATAGAATAGGGAAATTGAGTGGTTTGGATATAATGTTTGAATGAGTGGTTGCACGAAAATCGTATTTAAATAAAATGGTGAGTTAAAAGAAAATTGTGTTTGGACAAAAGTTTTGGATGAGTGGTTGCATATGGTTTGTTAAACTTGTTTGTAGGAGGAAATAAAGCAAACATGATTGTTTTGAAATGTTGTTTGGGAGAAAGATACGATTGAGGGGTGAAATGTGGTGTTAAGTGAAATATGGAGTAAATCTTACGGCACATTCCATCCCTCCAACTTCCTTTGTTCATTTTCTATAATGTTCTTCTATTGGTAAATGGAATTGATTTTATAACATTAACAGCTTGATTTAATTTTGATATAACATTTAAGGTAGATGAAAGGAGTATGGGTAGGTCAACATGAATTTAATTTGAAGCAGTAGTCTGCTTATCTCTAAAAAAATATTCAGATTTTCTTGATTGGAGCCTCTTGTGATAGGATACGAAGGTCTATTGTGGTTGGGTTTGTGGTGGGACGACTCGTTAGCAGCAAGGTCTTGAGTCTTCCATGGAGTTTGCTTAGGCTAGTTATTTTGGTTTTTTGTTCATTGTGTTATCTCTCTTGTTTTGGGTCTTTGCTAGTCGATTCTAGTTATTTTTGTTTAATTTAATTATAAATTTTGAGAATTTTTTAGAAAAACAACATTCAAGTAGGGATTGAAAGTAAAATAGTAAAAAATAATTAATTGAAATCAAATAAAAAATCAAGCCAATAATTTTGTCTTTTGTTGGACAAAGATTTAGTTCCTCTTTTTGTCAAATCAATTGAATTGGATTAGTTCTCGGTTTGGCTAAGAATCGAATTAGACAAAAAATAATAGGAATCCAATCTGGGAGGAAAACAAACAAATAGTTGTGCCTTTTGTTGGACTTTGGTTCGTTCTCACTTTTTGTTAAATTGAATGAATCATTTCCATTATGAGTGTACAAATGAATTGACAATTCGACAAACCCGAACAACCCAATCCAAATTGTAAAGGTTGAATTTGTTTTCAGTTTGGGTTGACTTCAAAATTTGAGAAACGAATTTTTGGGTCGGATTCAGGTTGATGATATTTTGGTTGGGTTCAATCTAAAACTGAACTAAGTAATATATCGTAAAATTTCAATTAACAAGCATTGGCGTTGTGGTGCGAGCTGCTGAAATTTTTATTTCTTCCGGGGTTCGAGCCTGATGCATAGCTGCTGTGTGAGCCTTTTAGTTTTAATAATAATAGATATTTTTTTCTTTTGTTTTTTTAGAATATATTGATAACTACTTATATTATTTTTTATAGTTAATTTTTGTCACAGATTTATAAACAAATGAAAGGTATTATTAGTCTTTTTTTTTTTAACAAGGTATGATTAATCTAAAATATATTTTCAACATCCTCTTTTTTATATATAATAATAATAAATAATAATGTCGATTTCGAAAAAAATAATAATATCAATAAGATGTTATATAATACAAATTCTAATTGATTTCAAAAAAATAATAATACAAATTTTAATTCATGTATTTGTGTTTAGTTCAATTATTATGAAGAAAGAGAGATTTTGATCATAAAATTATATTGATATCATTGAACTACTACAAATCAATTTCATCTATTAACAAAACGAAACCCAATTAAGTACATATTTGAAAATGTCCATTTTTTGTCACTTTATTTATGTTTTAATAACATTTATGCCCAATTTAATTTTTTGCTAAATTATCAAATATATCCCGAACTATCACATTTTTTTCAACATTACCTCCGAACTTTGAAAAGTTTAAAAAATATCCCTGAACTTTACAAAATGTTTTAGAAATATTCTTATCGTTAAAGTTGGATGGAAACCGTTAAAGTTTTGTTTAAAAAATGCCCCTCAACTTTAAAAAGTTTCAAAAATACCCTTAGCTATAATAATTATTAAAGAAATTATAACTTATGATTATTGATTTTATTTGGTGTGATCAATTTCTAACTTGAATTATTCAAATAATTTAGTTTCCTAAATATTTTAATTTAATGTCAAACTTTAAAGATGAACAGTAATATTTCCATAACTTTATAATTACTTTCAAAATAAGATTTTTTTATGTTTAACATTGCATCAAAATTTTCCCAAACAGGCGGCCTAGCGGTTGAGGTGCGAGACCTTTGGGGCATGCTTCCTCAATCATCTCGAGTTCGAGACCTTTGAAAAATATTTAAAATATAAAAAATTTGAAGTATCTTGAGTTCGGGTCTTGGGACATAGCATCAGACCTGGAATGTAGTGTGGCTCATACAGATGTCCATTTTCCCTGCGGGGCTAGGTCCCTGTAGGGATTCTTCCCTAACGGGGCCGGGGATGGGGGGGGGGGGGAATTCCATGTGGGCTAATCGGGGCCGGGGACAGAGGATGTATTCCCCGTCCCGTTTATTTTTTTTTAATATTTTTTTCTATACTTTACCTCTTTCATTTTCAAATAAAATATATTGTACCCTAGCTGGGGATTCTTACTAACGTCAAACTGTGCAGCAGAGCCGTGTGTTCGCTACTACCCGTCAAGAGACCGAGAGGACTGATGCAGCTGTTGCAGGTACTTTACTTATTTTGGGTCATTATGCTTATGTACTGTTTGATTATGGCTCGACCCATCCGTTTATCCATGCATCATTTGTTAGACAAGCTTGTTTGGAACTGAACCTCTAGGGTTCGAGTTGTGTGTGGCAACTCCCTCAGGGGTCAGTATGCTCGCTAGTGAGAAAGTTAGAGATGGTCGGATCTTGGTATCCGGAGATTTGTTGATAGCTACCCTCATAGTTCTGCCTATGAGCGGGTTTGATGTTATTCTTGGTATGGAGTGGTTAGTTGAGAACCATGCGTTATCAACTGCCGCCAGAAAGAAGTTGTGTTCAGGTTGCTCAAGAATCAGAGCTTCAAATTTCATGGTGTCCAGAGCGGAGTGTGTCTGCCATTGATTTCTGCTTTGAAAGCCCGTCGTTTGTTAGCTCGAGGAGCTTAGGGTTATTTGGCAAGGATGTCTGGGGAAGTTTGCCCTTCGTTGACCGTTGATCAGGTATCAATAGTTCAGGAATTTGCAGACATTTTCCCTGAGGAGTTACCGGGATTGCCTCCACCGAAAGAAGTAGACTTCACTATTGAGCTCGAGCCAGAGACCTCCCTATCTCGAAGGCTCTGTACAGTATGGCGCCAGCTGAGTTGAAAGAGCTAAAGGTTCAGTTGCAAGAGATGTTAGACAGAGGGTTCATCCATCCTAGTGTGTCTCTGTGGGGGAGCACCAGTGTTGTTTGTAAAGAAGAAGGATGGTTCGATGCGCCTTTACATAGATTACAGGGAGCACCTGTAAAGATCCGACCCGAATGGGGTTCTAAAATAGGCATTTACCTCAATGCATGCATTCAAAACTACAGACAAATTTGCAAAATGGTGCTTCGGATTCTAAGTAAAAAAAACTAAAACATAAAACATCCATTTAAAAAGTCAACATCAATTCCTGAAACCCGTCCCTGTTTCCAAGCACCTGTTCCAAGACAAATACATTTACAAAACTCACTCTGATCAGAGATTTATTTAAAACATTCAAGCTTTCCAATAGTTACAACAATGTTAGAATCCGAAAATACATTCAGAAAACAACCTAGGGCTCCGTGCCTAACTACATGCATTCAGAGGACATTTTAAGCATCAAAACATAAATACAAGACTCAGAGTTGAACAACGGGTTTCCATGATCACAGCTCCTCCTCTACCCATCCTGTCCGCACCATGGTTACCTGTGGAAAACCACAAAAAATAAGGGTGAGTAACGAATTACTCAGTAAGAATCCCCAACTAGGGTACAATACGATACAATCAATCATCTAGCACCCTAGCATACAAGCAAACAGCTACCAACACATATCATAGGTCAACGAGCTTATAGGGCAAGATCTGGAATCCTCGAAAGTCTCCTACTTCCGGCCTAATGATTGGTTATCCTAACCAATCCCGGGACATCTTCGAGGGTCTTTCTCCCTCGGGAGTTGATCAGCTCAAAAAATGATCCCAAGGATGTCCTCAAGGGCCTCTTTACCCTCGCTAATAAATCTGGACTAACGGGAGAGTACCCGAAGTCTGGCTCTAAACTGGAAGGAATTGGTGTACTCACGACATTAGCCCGGGGGAGCTCTCCTGTAAAGACCCGACCCAAAAAGGGCTCTAAATAGGCCTTTACCCCAATGCATGCATTCAAAGTAAAGGACAATATGCAAATAGTTTTCGGATTCCCAATTAAAACGAAACAATCAAGGTTCAATCGAAATAAAGATAGTTTGGTTGAAACCTGTCCCTGTCTCCAAGCACTGTTTTCAAGGCAAATACATTTCCAAAACGTACACTCTGATCAGAGATTTATTAAAACATTTGAAACATCCTCAAATTCAATAAAGCGGAATCCACAAAAACATTCGAAAAACATCCTAGGGCTCGTGCCTGTCTACATGCATTCAGGGAAAATGAAAGACAAGAGTCATAGAAATAAAAAGTCGAGACGACAAAGAAGTTCCCATGATCATAGCTCCTCCTTCACCATCCTGCCTCGCGCCATGGTTACCCGAAGATAAGTAAGGGTGAGTAACGAATTACTCAAGAAGAATCCCCGAGGGGTACAATCACGATGCACATGGTCATCTAGATGAGTGTATGCAAGCTATGAACATAAACACATAATAGAGCACATAGCTTAAGTCCACACTTGGACCTCGGATGCCAACTCGGGGTCTTAGTCCTAATAATCCACACCACACAATACGCCCTATACGAGAACCAAGTCTCGGCCTCACTGTCTCTCATCGATACACGAAAGGTACACTAGCTCAAGATCCCGAGGAGTTCTCCGGTCGGGCGCTGTAATGAGCGTAAGCATGCACCGCGTGCTCTGCCGCGAACTATGGGGGTGCCGGTCTAGTGGCAAGTCGCCCATGTCCAATCCACCACGCCTAACTAAATCTCTCGGATCGGTGTCACCGACATAGGGGTGTGAGACACGGACACGTGAACTATGTCACCAACCACCGCACCGAGGCTAAGGAACCGGCCGTGATAGGCTTACACCAGAAGCGGTCCTTGCCCTAACAGTGGCAATCAAGGGCTCTGGGCCGAACACGCCGAGGACGTGCCGATCGTCGAGGGACGAGGCAATGCCAAGTCATCATCCCGACCGTTGGGGCATTTAATATCGCCACCCTCACCCAAGATTGCGGGGCCTCACCGTCGGGTTAGCTAAACCCTAACGGGGTCCGGGGACGGAGAACTGTCTCGACGTCCCGCCATGGATGCAAGATACTTTATGCATCAGGCCGGATGATGCTACCTACCTACACTTTAACCTATCATATCAATAACATACAATCCAATACAATCCAAAACGTGCTCAACGGATACAACGAACCTAGCATGGTACTACGAAGCAAGAATAGATATGAGCATGCTAGAACGGAACAACCTAGCATGGGCTAACATGAGAGAACAACATACGAAGTCATGCTAGTCGTGAATTCGAACAGAGCACCTAAACTATACATGCTGATAATCACAAACAAACATACAAACAACAATCACATAGAACATCGCAGGTCCACACAACTCCGATAAGAAATCCTTACCTTGGCCGGGGCAACTACACACAAAATCCTACGCTGCGATCGATCCCGAGCTAGCTAACGAGAACCTAACAAACACAATAGAAATCACAATCATAGCCCTAAAAATATAATAAAACAAGCGAGCTCGGCTCGGCACTCACACGCACGATCGACACGCGGACGGGCAGGCAGCACGGCGGGGCTGCTGCTGGGCGCTGACGGGCGCAGAAGGGGGCTGATGGGCGGCAGGACCGCACACCGGCGCTGACGCGCGCGCAGGGGCGCAGGGCTGCGCATGCGCGCGCCGGCGCTGACGGCCGGCCGGGCGCAGCGCACGGGCGCGGAGCAAGCGGACGAGACGAGCGCTGGCGGGCGCGAGGCGCGACGCGATGATCGGCGACGCGCAGCGCAGCGCGGCGCGCGCGGGTGCGAGACGCAGCGCGCAGCGCGAGCGCGACGCGGGCGCGCGCGCTCGCCAGCCAGCCGCGCGCGGCGCGCGACGGCCGCGACGGCCGGGCGGTCTGGCGGCTCTGCTGCTCTTCTTCTTGCGATCTGGGCACTGGGCTTGCCGCTAGGCGATCTGGGCGGCTGGGCTTGCTGGGCAGATCTGGGCATCTTTGGGCGACTGCTACAAACACACACACACACAAGCTCTTCTCCTTACCTTTGGCCAACAAGAACACCCAATCGAGAAGATGAAGAGGATGAAGACTTACCCGGAGTGATGATGAACGATCCAAGGGAGCCGCAAGGATGAAGAATCGGCAAGGAGAGCTTGGGAGAAAGCTTAAGGCGGCCACAACTCTTTTGGAGAAGAAAACACAACAAACCTAATTTCTATTTCATTTAACCAAAAGCACCAAACACCAAAGATCCAAGGTTAACTAAGATGTGATGCGAAAGAGCAACAAGAGCACCTAATGGCTCAATTGGCACACATCTCTACAAGCTTCCTCAGAGACCTGGTTCAAACCCCTACTGCAAAGACAAATTCCTTTATTTTTACTTTTGCATCTACCCATGCTCAAACCAAACCACAAAGCCTCAAAAACCTTCATAAATCCATCCAATAATTTTAGCAACTGAAAAAGATATAAACGGCCCCGACGGCCCGACTTAAATTACTAAAATACCCTAGGGCATACCTGAAGATCGACGAAAAACTCGGGCCGTTACAATATTCCCTCCTTTTTATGACTTTCGTCCTCGAAAGTCCTTAAGATCAAAACAAAGACAGATACGCAATCTCATCCCGCCTTCCCGCTCACAAGCGGCCTCCTCTGAACTCTAACTCCTCCACCGAACTTTTACCAAACGGATCTCACGATTATGCAACGCCTTCGTCTCAAGGACCGAATACACACAGGCTTCCTCTCGAAGCTCAAATCCTCAATCACCGCAAAGGCTCAAAGTCCACACCGAGCGATGGGTCCGACACATATTGCCTCACACCGATACATGAGAATATCGCACACGGTGACAATGACAGAAAAAGCTAACCAATATGCAACTCGCCAATCCTCTCGAGAATCTCAAATGGTCCAACAACAGAGACTCCACTTCTCCCGCTTACCAAAACTCAACACAACTCACAACGGCACAACCTTAAAAGCACGCACTTGTCAACCTCAAACTCTAAAACTCGACGCTTGAACATCGACGGCTTTCATGCTCGCTCTGAGCTAACCACAAACGAGCTCAACCTCTTGCACAACACCTCTGGTCAATCTGCAGCAACACAGGACCCAAAACAACACCGACGGCCACCAACCTTTTCTCACAAAGACTAGAGACTCGCAACACTTACCATACAATGCCTCAATGGAACCACAAGAACGACCCACGAGAATCGCTACCCAAGGCAACCTCCTAAAACCACACTGGTCTCCCCGCCTAATCACGGAAACACCAACTCGCAACAAGCTCCGAAGGATCTGGCTCACTCCTCCCAAAAGACCATCGGACAAAAAGGGTGAAAACACTACAGAAACTGCACTCGGCTCATAAGCCTCTAAGAACACTCTCCTGAATCACGGTTCGCCCACGCACTTTGCTAGAACAAACCTTTGTTGCCACACCCTAATGGCAACATCTCCAACTGAAATCGACATGCCTCTACTCCATAGAAATGGCATCTGCACACACAACCGAGGTGCGAGCTCTAGCTACCAAGTCAATACTCCAAAAATCCGAACTCACACAACAACCTCAACTAGCCGACAGCTCCCACACTAAACTTACAATCCAACAACTTGAGTGCTACGAACTAGGAAGCTCAAACAACTACAAATCGCATAGCTATGCCAATCCACTCATCTCTAGCTCGACTCAAATCACTAGCTGGGCAAGACAACTTGCAAACAACCAGGCCCCAGAGGGCTCCATCCACTAAACTTACCTCCATGCAAACAACGGAACAAAGCTCGCCTCAAATATGAAACACATCTCACAAGTCCAAACGATAACACATACAAAGCTTAACCCTCAAGCTTAGGCTTAATGCACCTTCCCACCGAAACTTCATAACGGAACTCCACTACCGTCAACACCAACTACCAAGAACAAGAATACCAACAATGGTCGGGCAGAGTGCAAGCTACACTAGCCAAAGAAGGATCCTCGATAAGTCCAGCACCCTAATCCACCACAATGGTGCAACCTCAACCCACAATCGATACAAAGGAGATCTTCCACTACAAAGGTGCAACATCTTCCATGCCAACACACAAAATCTTAACCAACTAGGCCAAACACTCATAAGAGGCGGGACAACCTTTATCGCAACCTCTAGAACACCCTCCAAGAATCCGCTTAATGGACAAACGACTACTTCCAAGCAACCAACAAACTTTTCCTTCAAGCTAGCGCTTCCACCATTAACTCCAAGACCAAGGGAGTAACCCGACAACTCCCAAGGAAACGGCTCCTACAAGCGCACAACCAACGGACAGAGAACTCCACATACGCTCACTTTGTCTTGCTCCACCAGAGCAACAACATCTAATCTCACGGGGGCACAACAAGGGTCCATCTCGCATCAACCTCCAAATGCCAAACGGGGCAACTCAACATCTTGGAAACAGGAAAAACAACCAACATGGCACAAACCACTCGCCCCCACGAGCAAAACTAAACTCTAGCAACTTCAATCGACACTTGGTCAACACCAAGCATCAACTTGCCACCACACCGAAACCACTCCGGACTTTACTCCAAATAAACACTAGCTTGCTAGTCTACCAAGACTCGCTAGCAACTCCACCGAGGCTACAAACTACACGCCTCCAAATAGCCAATCTGAAACTCACTAGCCGGGCTCGACCGAGCTCGGAGAGGCTCTCCACGACCTAGGGTTCTTCGGCAACCTCGACACACACTGCTTCTTGCAAGATACGATCTAACAGACAAATCGCTCAACAAACAACTCCAATTTCCAGATCCCAACCATGCTGGCCAACTCCAACTCCTTGGGAACCTAGAGGACCCGAACGCTACTGAATCGCGCATCCTCCTACTCAAAGCATCAGCCACAACATAACTTCTACCCAAGGAAGGATCCGAACAACTCTCTTAGCCATGCCGATCGTAAAACCACGCGGCTTAGCTACCATCGCTCTTGTTCGGTTTCCAACCAACTCCAACCAACGATCAACAAGAAGATCCGCCAACCAAGCTTAGGCCCAACTTAACAAATCTTGCCTAAGCAACAACTTGATACCACGAGCAATCGTATCCTTACCACCTCAACCCAAGCCTTACAACAACCACCGAGTCCAACTTCTCAAGGCACCGAGCACGAGATCTCCAAAGCAAACCCTACATGGATCTCAAACTCTCGCCACGGAACGAACCACACAAAACACACTTGTGTGCACAACTCCCAACCTTCCTTTAGAGATCCAAGACTAACAAGCGCTTTTCCACAAAGCAACGATAACTCCCGGCAAATGATACAAACAATCCAAGGAACACCAAAAGTCCCATCTCCACACGATACTGAAGCCGAGGCAACCTTGCTCTACCAAAGCATAATCATGCCAAACCAAACTTACTTTATACCAAGCCTCTACCAAGGGTGCTTACCCCAAGGCATCCAAAACCTCTCGCAGGCATCACCTCATCTCGCCTCAAAAGCATCCAACTCATGGTCCCTCACTGGACCAAACTCGCATCTACAATGCTCAACTCTCCTCGATTTAGGCACTCGAAGGTAGTTGACCGCACTACCAACCACAAGGAAAATCTCTTGGCCTTAACACTAGCGCGAGACTCACGCGCACCAACATTTACCAACCGGCAACCTTGACTTACTCAACCTCCGTAAACACTCGGAAGAGGCTCCGCTCCTCTCGAGCATCCTTTCGCTTGTAGTCCATCGACTACCACCGAACTAGCCCTCCGCACGACCTAAACGGGTGCAACCGCCATAAACAGATCCAAGGCTAAAGGAGTACGCTGAACTCCGAACGGCATAGAACCATCTCGCTATGCCCAAGCCAAACTCAAGCTCGAACCAGGACTTAGTGCCAAAGTGGCACACCAACCAATGCACCTCAAGTGCTACTACTACCAAATCCACATCTCGAGGAAGCTGGGGTGTTAAACAACAACAACGCTCGCAAGGGGCAAAGATGACCCTTCATCCGCCTCAAGCCACTAACACGCGGCAACTTGCCAAACAATCGGGCGATCGTGGAGACTCGCTAGACCACCTCTCACAAGGGATTTCCACCACCATCCGATGAACCAAACAAAGACAGAACGGCACACCTCGGCCTTTGAATGCAGGGGCATCCCACACACGGATGCTAAACTCAAACTCAGCCAACTACTTTATCGCTAGCGGTAGGACTTACTAAAACATCGAGCTCTACAGCATCCATTTGCCAACTCAGGCGTCTCCATCAAAGCCAACAAACTCATCCGAATAAACTCACCGATCATGCCCTCCCGAGAACCTCCGGGGCTACAAGAGCTACTGGGGAAAAATGTCAAACAAACTCACACCGGGCTAATCGTGCCGGGACTCTCACTACGCGCTTACAAAATCTGCGCTGGGTCTCCGCTCTCTCGATAGCTAAAGACCGCCATCAAATCTCTCATGGCCGGAGCACACTCGCTCAAGGAGTCTCACTCGAGGCGCCGCTAGCCTCTACCCCTCCTCTAGGCAACTCAATCTGCCGGGGCCAAATCTGCATGCGGGCTAACAACCGGGCGCGGCCTCAACATCAACACGATCCGTCCAACTCCTCGGTCGGACATGCCAAGCGCCTCTGCTCCTCAGGTGCGATCAACATATCGGCGACTCACGACGCACCACCACCCTCTCACTAGGGAAAAGCGAAGAATCGGGCCACAAATGGCCAACGGAGTCTAAGCTCGCCTCCCTCTCGAACGATGTCCCAGGGCATCCGAATCTATCTCGATACCTCAACAAGTCGCTAAACAAATCGCTCGCGATCGCGAAAGTTGGCATGATGGCTCACTAAGCCCAAACCAACAACGAGTCGAAACTCGCTTCGTCTCCGCTCCACAACACTACACAAGGCATACACTAGATGAAAGGTATTGTAAATTCTTAACCCTTTTCTAAAACAGAAAAACTTAGGCGCACTGATGACCGCCGAGTGCTTGATCATGGGAAAGACGACCTACAACAAAAGGTCGGGTCTACAAAGTCTATGACTCGAGCTTTGATACCAATCAGAAAGACCCGACCCAAAAAGGTTTCTAAATAGGCCTTTACCCCAATGCATGCATTCAAAGTAAAGGACAATATGCAAATAGTTTTCGGATTCCCAATTAAAACGAAACAATCAAGGTTCAATCGAAATAAAGATAGTTTGTCAAACTCGTCCCTGTCTCCAAGCACTGCTTTCAAGGCAAATACATTTCCAAAACGTACACTCGATCGTAGATTTATTAAAACATTTGAAACATCCTCAAATTCAATAAAGCGGGAATCCACAAAAACATTCGAAAAACATCCTAGGGCTCAGTGTCTTGCTACATGCATTCGGGGAAAATGAAAGACAAGAGTCATAGAAATAAAAAGTCGAGACGCATGAAGAAGTTCCCATGATCATAGCTCCTCCTTCACCATCCCGCCGCGCCATGGTTACCGGAAGATAAGTAAGGGTGAGTAACGAATTACTCAAGAAGAATCCCGACCGGGTACAATACGATGCACATGGTCATCTAGATGAGTGTATGCAAGCTATGAACATAAACACATAATAGAGCACATAGCTTAAGTCCACACTTGGACCTCGGATGCCAACTCGTGGTCTTAGTCCTGGAATAATCCACACCACACAATACGCCCTATACGAGAACCAAGTCTCGGCCTCACCGCTCTCATCGTCGATCACGAAAGGTACACTAGCTCAAGATCCCGAGGAGCTCTCCGGTCGTGCGCCAGTAATGAGCGTAAGCATGCACCGCGTGCTACTGCAGAACTATGGGGTGCTGGGTCTAGTGGCAAGTCGCCCATGTCCAATCCACCACGCCTAACTAAATCTCTCGGATCGGTCACCGACATAGGGGTGTGAGACACTGACACGTGAACTATGTCACCTGAACCACCGCACTGAGGCTAAGGAACCGGTCGTGATAGGCTTACACCGAGAAGCGGTCCTTGCCCTAACAGTGGCAATCAAGGGCTACGGCCGAACACGCCGAGGACGCGCCGATCGTCGGGACGAGGCAATGCCAAGTCATCATCCCGACCGTTGGGGCATTTAACGATCGCCACCCTCACCCAAGATTGCGTGGCCTACCGGCCGGGTTAGCTAAACCCTAACGGGGTCCAGGGACGGAGAACTGCCTCGACGCCCCCGCCATGGATGCAAGTTACTTTATGCATCGGGCCGGATGATGCTACCTACCTACACTTTAACCTATCATATCAATAACATACAATCCAATACAATCCAAAACGTGCTCAACAGATACAACGAACCTAGCATGGTACTACGAAGCAAAGAAGAGATATGAGCATGCTAGAACGGAACAACCTAGCATGGGCTAACATGAGAGAACAACATACGAAGTCATGCTAGTCGAGAATTCGAATGCGAGCACCTAAACTATACATGCCGATAATCACAAACAAACATACAAACAACAATCACATAGAACATCGCAGGTCCACACAACTCCGGTAAGAAATCCTTACCTTGGCCGGGGCAACTACACACAAAATCTACGCTGCGATCGATCCCGAAACTAGCTAACGAGAACCTAACAAACACAATAGAAATCACAATCATAGCCCTAAAAATATAATAAAACAAGCGTGCTCGGCTCGGGGCACTCACACGGCACGATCGACACGCGGACGGGCAGCAAAGACGGCGGGCGCCTGGGCTTTGGCGCGACGGGCGCAGCAGGGGCTGATGGCGCGAGGACCGCACACTGGCGCGCGCGACGGCGCAGGAGGCGGCAGGGCAGCGCGCGCGCGCGACGGCGGGCGCCGGGCGCAGCGCACGGCGCGAACAAAGCGGACGAGACGAGCGCGCCGGCGCGAGGCGCGACGCGATGCGCGCAGCGCGCGCAGCAGCGAGCGAGCGCGCGCGCGCGCGCGACGCAGCGCAGCGGCGCGCGCGCGCGCGCGCGCGCCGCCGCTCAGCAGGCGCGCGCGACAGGCTGCGACGGGGCTGGCGGTCTGGGCGGCCTGGTGCCTGCTGCTGCGCGATCTGGGCAGCCTGGGCTTGCTGCTAGGCGATCTGGGCGGCCTGGGCTTGCTGCTGGGCAGATCTGGGCATGCTGGGCAGCCTGCTACAAACACACACACACACAAGCTCTTCTCCTTACCTTTGGCCAACAAGAACACCCAATCGAGAAGATGAAGAGGATGAAGACTTACCCGAGTGATGATGAACGATCCAAGGGAGTCGCAAGGATGAAGAATCGGCAAGGAGAGCTTGGGAGAAAGCTTGGGCGGCCACAACTCTTTTGGAGAAGAAAACACAACAAACCTAATTTCTATTTCATTTAACCAAAAGCACCAAACACCAAAGATCCAAGGTTAACTAAGATGTGATGCAGAAAGAGCAACAAGAGCACCTAATGGCTCAATTGGCACACATCTCTACAAGCTTCCCAGGAGAGACCGGGTTCAAACCCCTACTGCAAAGACAAATTCCTTTATTTTTACTTTTGCATCTACCCATGCTCAAACCAAACCACAAAGCCTCAAAACCTTCATAAATCCATCCAATAATTTTAGCAACCGAAAAAAGATATAAACGGCCCTGACGGCCCGACCAAATTACTAAAATACCCCTAGGGCATACCGAAGATCGACGAAAACTCGGGCCGTTACATCTCCGAACCCCAGAACTAACCTGTGTGCGCGCACACCGCATGCCTTTACAAACCGCGTAAATGTGGGGGCCTAAGGACAAACTATGCTGGCCAGGTATGCATGCCTAAGACTCGGAAGCGGTGTCACAAATCACAGTAGTGCGAGGCCCTTGGCACTCATCTGTGCAGCCTGAACCACCGACCTGAAGCTAAGAACCAGCCAAGGCAGGCTTACACCGTTGGCAGAGTTTCGCTCTAGCAGGCTACAAACTAGGCTTATGCCGATGTGGTAGCTAAATCCACATCGGCGGCCGGGGGGGGAAGCAATGTACGTTATGCTTCGCTCGCTCTACTTCCGACCGGTGGGGACAAAGTGTGTTATGTCCGCTCTCAGCCTCTGGATGATGACAAACCCTACAACACTAGCTAAGAGTACAGAGAAAATGATTCCTGGCTACAAACAATAATCGACAACAATCACACTTACCTAGCATGATACTACGAACTTAAAACAGGAATCATAAGCATGCTGGAAGAACAAACCTAGCATGGCACTAACATGTACAATCAAGCAAACATGCTAGCAAGAGATCAAACATAGCTGCCCTATCACTATCATGCTCATAACAGTCAACAAGCATACAAGGCACATCATGATAATATCGCAGGGCCCACACAACTCCGGTAAGAAATCCTTACCTGGCCGGAAGGCAACAACACACAAGAAACCTAAGCTGCGATCGAACCCGATCTAGCCAACGAGAACCTAACAAACACAACAATAATCACAAACCATAGGCCTAAATATAATAAAATAAACAGGGCTCAGCTTGGGAGCAACTCACGAGGCACGGCTGACATGCGAACAGGCAGGCTGCACGGGCGAGGCAGCTGCTGGGCGCTGAGGGGCGCAAATGGGCGCAGAGGCTGGGCGCTGGCACGGGCGCTGGGGCGTTGAGCTGCGCGCGGACGAGTGCTGGGGCGACACAAGGGCGCGCGGGCGTGAGCTGGGCTGGGCAAAGGCACGCGGCGCGGCTCGGCACATGGAACGGCGCGGGTTGGGCGACACGACGAGCTATAGGGACACTCGCGCGGGGCTACGCGACGCGACGGCTACAGGGCGCGCGATCTGGCACGGCGAGCTACAGGGGACGCGCGATTTGGAACGAGACGGCTCAGATCTGGGCGACTCGGGCGCGGACTGGACTTCCTGGCGCGGGGATGAGCAACGCGGCACTGTGCGGGGCGACTCGGGGCTAGGTGACGCAACACTGTGAGGGGCGAGCAGGGCTCGGGCTGGCGACCTGGGCTGGGCGATGCGACACTGTGCGGCTGAGGAGAGCAGGGGTTGGGCTCGGCGAGCTGGGCGGCTAGGGGCTCGGGCTTGGGCGAGCTGGGGCGAGCTGGGGCTAGGCTCGGGTTGAGCTCGGGGGAGAGAGAGAGAGAGAGAGAGAGAGATAGAGAGAGAGAAAAGGGAAAAATGGGATTTTTTCCTTATGAACATCCTTATCCACTTTTTAAAAACCTTAAAATCCCTAAAAATCCCATTCCCCGGCTTCCTCCTTCGAGACCCGGCTGAAGCAATCTTTTCCAATAAATAAAACTCACTTAAATCGAACTCCCAAATCAACATGAAGGGTCAGGGCTCGAATCCCAAAGGAAGCACTCAACCAACCATAACTTTGCCAAAACCCAAACCACAACCAAACTTCGAAACGACTAGCCCAAACATCTCGGGACTTGAAACCAACAACAAACAAGCCTCGACAAAGGCAGGAGCGACCTTGAAGTTCTGAAAATCCACAAATCCTGCCCGAGGAGCCAAAAGACCAAAATACCCCCAAGGGTCAGAACAGCTCTAACGACCCAACCGAACAACCGAATCTTGAACCAAAGGCACCTCAAAAACCGGAATAGAAAACTGGGCCGTTACAATACTCCCTCCTTTTAAGACTTTCGTCCTCGAAAGTCCTAAGACGAAACAGCTCTAGGAAAACTCCACTGATTCCTAACCAACTGAACTTCTCGGCTAAGACAACACTAACCTTCTTCGAAAACCAAACCCTCTTGGGTTTTCAAAACTCAAAGGCACAATGCCATCCAGACTGCCACAAACTATCTCAACCAAGACTGGGCATACACTGAACTCCGAAGGAAAAAGATGCGATGAAGCTAGACGGCAAACCACATCCTCAACTCACACCAACTCTCAAACGGTGCTACTCTCAGCAAACTCGAGGACTGGCCACAAGCTCTGAAACTCTACACCACGCACTGGCAAACTCCTCTGGAAGCTCACAGCTGTTAACAAACAGCCTCAACCCTACACCAGGCTGGCCAAACAACTGAACCTCCCAGGTTCCAGAAAACTAAATGGCTTACTCTTACTTCACAAGAGACCAGCGAACCTCAAATCTTGCCTACAGCCTTAACGAAATACAACCGAATCACCAACTGGCGACTGATCCTAAAGGCAAACTTCTCCAACTAGAATGCGTCAACAACACTTAAGCAACCATCTTAAAGAGAAATTGCCGAACCAAAGGCAAGGGGCACAATCCTGGTACTCCAGACGGCTAACAACACTCACACAAGCTGAAACTTCAGCTACGGCCACCTCTAAAAGACAAGGGCCAAGCACAGGCTCCACTCGGCCAAACCAACAAACTAGAGCTCCTCATCGGCCAAACGCAAACTTTTCGAAGCAAACCTACCAACAACTGGCCTAAGAGAACATTGCCAGGCAAGGAAACAACCGACATTCCTCTCAAGGAAAACTCGGGAAGCAAGGACTAAACCATCACGCAGCTATCTGCGACACAACACCTTGAGGAAAACAGCTCAACGACTTTACCAACCAATGCCACGGCACCTCTGTGCCAACTCACTCAAACAAGGCTCCGCTAAAATGCCAACTGCGAACGCACAACAACTAGGAACAAAGCCGGAGAAGGGCTTGCTCAGCAGAACTCAACCCAAACTTATAACGAGCAAAGCTCGCCTCCCAGCTACCACTCAACTCTTAAGTCCAACTGGCTACTCAAAGGACTTCCTCCTTTTAGCTTAGGCCTAACTCATCTTCCAGCCAGAAGCTCCACTCCTGAAACCTCGCAAGGAAAACGGATAACGACAGCCTCAAAGCTTAGGGATCCTGAGCCACACGAATCAGCAAGACTACCTCAGAAGCTAATACTCGAGGCTGACATCCATGGAGCAACTCAACAACCACAGAGACTAGGGGGAAGGGAAATCTTCAATCCCCAAAGAACCAACAACTTTCCAGAAACAACTTAACTCTTAAACTGGCTGGCCTCCGCCCTTGCGGGAACAAACAACTTTCGCTTGCTAACAACACAATGCGGGGACCCTCTCGCTGAGCTGACCGCTGCGCTACTCTGATCAACTACACAACTCAGGAGCTAAGCTGACTCCTACTAAATGGGAAACAATTTTCCCCAGAAAGCGAACTTCTGAAGGGCAGCAAACATCACACACGCTCGCTGACTTGCTCAAACTCAAGGCGACAACAGCCAACTCTCTTGGAAGCAACACCCAAGGGAAACTCAACCGATTGGACCACCAACCCAGAACTAACAACACTTACTCAACCTCCGAGGGAGGGGTCAACTCCCAAAACTTTCTGACTAGGAACAAGACCTCAGGGCAACGCCCTCCAGCTAGAATCGAACTAGCTCTTGAAACAACAAGAGGACCAAACCTTGGCCAAGCACTCACAAGAGGCAGAACAACCCTTACTGCAACCTCCAGAACACCATTCAAGAGTCCGCCTAACTGAACAAACAACTGCTTCCAAGCAGCCAACAAACGTTTCCCTCTTGCTAGCACCTCTACCATCAACTCCATGACTACGGGAGTAATCTGACAACTCCCAGAAGGAACGACTCTTACAAGCAGACAACCGAAGGACAGAGAGCTCCACATACACTCACTGTCTTGCTCCACTAAAGCAACAACATCTAAATCTCACGGGGCAACAACAGGGGTCCACCACAGACTGAACCTCCAAATGCCAAACGGGGCAACTCTCAACATCCTGGAAACAGGAAAACAACCAACAGGGCACGAACCATTCGCCCCACGAGGAAAACTAACTTCTAGTAACTCCAATCCACACCTTGGTCAACACCAAGCATCAACTTGCCACCACACCGGAACCAATCCTTACTCTACTCCAAACAAACACTAGCTTGCTAGCCTACAAAGACTGCCAGCAACTCACCCGAGGCTACAAACTACACGCCTCCAGCTTGCCAACTAAAACTCACTACCTGGGTCTGACTGAGCTCTGGAGAGGCTCTCCACAACCTAGGGTTCTTCGGCAACCCTCGACACACACTGTCGACTATCGGACTAACAACCAACTGCCTGAACAATCAACTCCAACTCCTTGGAAATCAAGAGGACCCGAAACGCTACAGAATGCGTCATCCTCCTACTCAAACATCAGCCACAACACAACTTCTACCCA
The DNA here is from genome assembly GCA_036507275.1 of Sicyos edulis. Classification (NCBI taxonomy): domain Eukaryota; kingdom Viridiplantae; phylum Streptophyta; class Magnoliopsida; order Cucurbitales; family Cucurbitaceae; genus Sicyos; species Sicyos edulis. Next base: position 16,953,486 of record CM071851.1, read on the forward strand.
AGGAAAGGATCTGAACGACTCTCTTAGCCAAGACGATCAGGAACTGTGCGGCTTTGCTACCACCGCTCTTGTTCAGTTTCCAACTGAACTCCAACCAAAGGAACACCAAAAGTTCCATCTCCACACGATACTCGAAGCTGTGGCAACCTTGCTTTGCAAAAGCATAACCATGCCAAACCGAACTTACCTTATACCAAGGCTCTACCGAGGGTGCTTACCCATAAGGCGTCCAACTCCTCTCATAAGGCATCCAACTCGCCTCATAGGCATCCAGCTCATCTCATAAGCATCCAACTCATGGCCCCTCTACTTGACCAAACTCGCATCTACGATGCTCAACTCTCCTCAGATTTAGGCACTCGAAGATAGTTGACCGCACTACATACCACAATGATCTCTTGGCCTTAACACTAGCGCGAGACTCACGCCCACTAACACTTACCAACCGACAACCTGCTGACTTACTCAACCTCCAGTAACACTGGGAAGAGGCTCCGGCTCCTCTCGAACATCCTTTCGCTTGTAGTCCTTCGACTACCACTGAACTAGCCCTCTTGCACGACCAAAACAGGTGCAACTGCCATAAACGGATCCAAGGCTAAAGGAGTGCGCTGAACTCCAGACGGCATAGAACCATCTGATATACCCATGCCAAACTCAGGCCAAACCAGACTTAGTGCCAAAGTGGCACACCAACCAATGCACCTCAAGTGCCACTACTACCAAATCCACATCTTACTACCAATGGGGCCAGCAAGGTCACAACCTCAATTGACAAGAACTCTGGCTAGGCATACAAGAGCTCAAACTCAAACAACCAGACTATGGCATTTCATCAAACTGAAGGCTCACGGCCTACTCTTGCATCTCCACATGATGCTCAACAAAACTCTGGCCGGCTCTCTCAACATGCAGCAGCTAGCCCTACTCTAGGGACTCACCAAAAGAAGAGTGTTCAACTCTACCAAACAATTGAGGAAACCACCAACGGATCAAGTCCGATGGGAACACTGCTCGCTGCACCCTTAACCACAGGGTTTTGGCTTACTGGCTGCAAACAACAACACTTTACAAGAGCACAAAGAAGCCTCTACATCCTCCACGAAGGCTACTAACTCTGCAGCTACTCACTGGGCAATCAAACAATCTGCTAGGGCTCAAGATCAACCTTGAGCTACCCAGGCTAGTCCACACTGGGACCTGCTCCACAAGCATCCACATAAGCAACACCGCTAACTCCTCTCTTGGAGTGGTACTCCAAGGCAAATCACCTCCACCCTCTCTCTAGGAGAAAACCAACAACTAGGCCACAAGTGGCCTACGGGAGTATAATCTCTGCCTCCCTCGGGAACGATGTCCCAGCGGCATCTGGATCTATCTGGATACCTCAACAAGCTGCTACATACTGCTCATACTGCGGAAAGTTGGCATGATGGCGCACTATACCCAAACCAACAACGAGTCAGAACCTGCTCGTCTCCGCTCCACAACACTACACAAGGCATACACTAGATGAAAAGTATTGTAAATTCTTAACCCTTTCTTTAAAACGGTAAACTTAGGCGTACCTGATGACTGTCGGAGTGCTGATGATCATGGAAAAACGACCTACAACAAAAGGTCAGTCTACAGAATCTATGACTCTGAGCTCTGATACCAACTGTAAAGACCCGACCCGAATGGGGTTCTAAAATAGGCCTTTACCTCAATGCATGCATTCAAAACTACAGACAAATTTGCAAAATGGTGCTTCGGATTCTAAGTAAAAAAAACTAAAACATAAAACATCCATTTAAAAAGTCAACATCAATTCCTGAAACCTGTCCTTGTTTCCAAGCACCTGTTCCAAGACAAATACATTTACAAAACTCACTCTGATCAGAGATTTATTTAAAACATTCAAGCTTTCCAATAGTTACAACAATGCTAGAATCCGGAAATACATTCAGAAAATAACCTAGGGCTCCGTGCCCAACTACATGCATTCAGAGGACATTTTAAGCATCAAAACATAAATACAAGACTCAGAGTTGAACAACGGGTTTCCATGATCACAGCTCCTCCTCCAGCCATCCTGTCTCGCACCATGGTTACCTGTGGAAAACCACAAAAAATAAGGGTGAGTAACGAATTACTCAGTAAGAATCCCCAACCGGGGTACAATACGATACAATCAATCATCTAGCACCCTAGCATACAAGCAAACAGCTACCAACACAGATCATAGCTCAACGAGCTTACAAGGCAAGATCTGGAATCCTCGGAAGTCTCCTACTTCCGGCCTAATAATTGGTTATCCTAACCAATCCCGGGACATCTTCGAGGGTCTTTCTCCCTCGGGAGTTGATCAGCTCAAAAATTGATCCCAAGGATGTCCTCAAGGGCCTCTTTACCCTCGCTAATAAATCTGGACTAACGGGAGAGTACCCGAAGTCTGGCTCTAAACTGGAAGGAATTGGTGTACTCACGACATTAGCCCGGGGGAGCTCTCTGAACCGGCAACTAACGAGTGTGCGCGCACACCGCATGATGCTGCAACCGGCGTAAATGTGGGGGCCTAAGGACAAACTACGCGGGCCAGGTATGCATGCCTAAGACTCGGAAGCGGTGTCATTGATCACAGTAGTGCGAGGCCCTTGGCACTCATCTGTGCAGCCTGAACCACCGACCTGAAGCTAAGAACCGGCCAAGGCAGGCTTACACCGTTGGCAGGGTTCCGCTCTAGCAGGCTACAAACTAGGCTTATGCCGATGTGGTAGCTAAATCCACATCAGCGGCCTAGGGGGGAAGCAATGTACGTTATGCTTCGCTTGCTCTACTCCCGACCGGTGGGGACAAAGTACGTTATGTTCGCTCTCAGCCTCTAGGTGATGACAAACCCTACAACACTAGCTAAGAGTACAGAGAAAATGATTACTGGCTAGCAAACAATAATCAACAACAATCACACTTACCTAGCATGATACTACGAACTTAAAACAGGAATCATATGCATGCTGAAAGAACCAACCTAGCATGGCACTAACATGTACAATCAAGCAAACATGCTAGCAAGAGATCAAACATAGCTGCCCTATCACTATCATGCTCATAACAGTCAACAAGCATACAAGGCACATCATGATAATATCGCAGGGCCCACACAACTCCGGTAAGAAATCCTTACCTGGCTGGAAGGCAACAACACACAAGAAACCTAAGCTGCGATCGGACCCGAGCTAGCTAACGAGAACCTAACAAACACAACAATAATCACAAACCATAGGCCTAAATATAATAAAATAAACAAGGCTCGGCTCGGGAGCAACTCACGAGGCACGGCTGACACGCGAACGGGCAGGCTGTACGGGCGAGGTAGCTGCTGGGCTGTAAAGACCCGACCCAAAAGGGGCTCTAAATGGGCCTTTACCCCAATGCATGCATTCAAAGTAAAGAAAATATACAAATATGATTTCGGATTCCAAGTAAAAATTTAAAACATTCAGCATTCAATCAGAAATCAAAACAGTTTATTGAAACCTGTCCCTGTCTCCAAGCACCTATTTCAAGACAAATACATTTCCAAAGGTTTACTCTGATCAGAGATTTATTAAAATCATTCAAAACCTTCTCAGATACAACAATGCTGGAATCCACAAAAACATTGAGAAAACATCCTAGGGCTCCGTGCCCGACTACATGCATTCAGGGGAAATAAAAAGACAAGAGTCATAATATGAAAAGTTCAGAGATGACAGCAGGTTCCCATGATCACAGCTCCTCCTTCAGCCATCCTGTCTCGCACCTTGGTTACCTGTGAAAAACCACAAAATAAGGGTGAGTAACGAATTACTCAGTAAGAATCCCCAACCGGGTACAATACGATATACATGGTCATCTAGCGTAAAGGTATGCAAGCTATGAATATAAACACGAATAGAGCACATAGCTTAAATCCACACATAATCATCGGATGCCATCTCGTGGTCTTAGTCCGAATAATCCACCACACAATACGCCTATACGAGAAACAAGTCTCGGCCTCGGCTGCTCTCATCGCGATACACGAAAGGTGCACTAGCTCAAGATCCCGAGGAGCTCTCGTCGGTCGCGCCACCAGAATGAGCGTAAGCGCGCACCGCATGCTCTCGCAGACTGCGGGGTGCCGGGTCTAGTGGCATGGTGCCCGTGTCCATCCACCATGCCTAACTAAATCTCTGGATCGGTGTCACCGACATAGGGGTGTGAGACTCGGACACGTGAACTATGTCGGCCAAACCACCGCACTTTGAGGCTAAGGAATCGGTCGTGGTAGGCTTACACCAGAAGCCGCCCTTGCCCTAACAGTGGCAATGCTGGGCTCTCTTTGAACACACCGAGGACGTGCTACCGCCGGGGACGAGGCAATGCCAAGTCATCATCCCGACCATTGGGGCATTTAACAGTCTGCCACCCTCACCCAAGATTGCAGGGCCTATCGGTCGGGTTAACTAAACCCTAACGGGGTCCAGGGACGGAGTACTACCTCGTACGTCCCTGCCATGGATGTAAGATACTTTATGCATTCGAGCCCGGATGATGCTACCTACCTACACTCTAACCTATCATATCAATAACATACAATCCAATACAATCCAATACGTGCTCAACAGATACAACGAACCTAGCATGATACTACGAAGGAAGAACAGATAACTAGCATGCTAGAACAGAACAACCTAGCATGGACTAACATGAGAAACAACATAAGGAATCATGCCAGTCGGGAATTTAGAATAGAACACCTATCGCTAAACATGCTGATAAACACAAACAAGCATACAAACAGCATCACATAATATATCGCAGGGCCCACACAACTCCGGTAAGAAATCCTTACCTGGCCGGAAGGCAACTACACACAAAACCTAAGTTTCGATCGAACCCGAGCTAGCTACCGAGAACCTAACAAAAATAATGATAATCACAATCCATAGGCCTAAATATAATAAAATAAACAAGGCTTGGCTCGGGAGCAACTCACGCGGCGCGGCTCACACGCAGACGGGCAGCAAAGACGCGCGGCCGGCGATGATGGCGCTGGAGGGCGGGCTGGTGCGGGCTGGTTGCACGTTGATGTGCAATGGCACGCACGGCTGGGGCCGGGGCGCTGGCTGCAGACGACAGCGCCGGGCTCGACGCAGACGGACGAAACGCAGCGTCGCGACACACGGCGACGGTGGCGCGCGCGGGCGAGCGGCGCAGAGCGAGGACGTGCGCGGGCGAGCAACGCGATGCGGAGGGCGTCGGCGACTGCGGCGCGCGATGACGATAGGCGCGTGCGTCGGCGGCCTCTTTGGCGCGTCCGACGCTGGCGCTGCGGCGGCACGCGACGCTCGGGCGCTCGCTGCTGTTCGCTGGCGCGCTGGCGTCTGAAATTTCTTCTTCGGGTGCTCAGGCGTCTGGCGCTTACTTCTTCTTTGGGTGATCCAGTGGGCCGCTTTGCTGGCCGCTTTTGCTCGGTTGGGTTGCTCGGTTGGTCGGGATGGCGCTCGGGGCTGCAAGGGAAGAAAATCACGGCAAGGGGCTTGGGAGAGAAGAGGGTTGGGCGGCCATGGTGGTTTGGAGAAGAAAACACAAAACCCTATTTCCTTTCATTTAATCAAATGCACCAAAATCCCAAAAACTCAAGGCTAAGCAAGATATGCTGCGAAAAGAGTAACAAAAACTCCTGGTGGGTCGCTTGGCAAGGCTCTCCTTTAGCACACAAGTCCACCTTCGCTCGAACCTCAACTGCAACACAATTTTCCTTTATTTTTACTTTTGCATCTATCCTTGCTCAAACCCATCCACTAAGCCTCAAAAACCTACATAAACCCATCCAATAATTTTAGCAACTCGAAAAGACATAAACGGCCCCGACGGCGGACAAATTACCAAAATACCCCTAGGGCATATCTGGAAGACCGGGATGAAAACCTGGGTCGTTACAATATTCCCTCCTTTTTATGAATTTCGTCCTCGAAAGTCCTTAAGACTGAAACAACACAAGATACTGCAATCTCATCCCGTCTTCCCCGCTCACGAGCGACCTCCTCTGAACTCTGACTCCTCCACTGAACTTTTACCAAACGGACCTCATGATTACGCAACGTCTTCGTCTCAAAGACCAGAATACTCACAGGCTTCCCCTCGAAGCTCAAATCCTCATTCAACTTCAAAGGCTCAAAGTCCACAATGAGTGTAACGACCCAGGTTTTCATCCCGGTCTTCCAGGTATGCCCTAGGGGTATTTTAGTAATTTGGTCGGGCCATCAGGACCGTTTATGTCTTTTTCCAGTTGGCTAAAATTATGGATGGATTTATGTAAGTTTTTGAGGCTTTGTGGATGTGTTTGGGCATGGGGAGATGCAAAAGGAAAATTGTGTGTTAAAGTGTGTTTGGTGGGTTTCAACCCGTGTGGTCCGAGAAGTCGTGTGGGTGGTGTGGCCATTGAGCTATTGAGAGCTCTTGTTACTCTTTCTCGCATCACATCTTAGTTAACCTTGGATTTTTGGAGTTTTGGTGCATTTGGTTAAATGAAATAGAAATAGGTTATTTCATCTCCTTCTCCAAAACATCTCTTGGCCGCCCAAGCTCTCCATCTCCATAGCCTTGCCGAGTTCTTCATCCTTGCATCTCCTTGGGTTCGATCATCATCATTCCGGTAAGTCTTCGTCTTCTTCATCTTCTCATTTGGGTGTTTGTTGGCCGAATGTAAGAAAAAGGGGTTGTGTGTGTGTGTGTGTTGTGCGGCACCGAGAGGAGCAACCATCATCCTCACCTGCGCGACGCGCCCGATCGGTCGAGCCCGACCACCGCCGCGACGCCCAGATCGGTCGAGCGGCCCCGCCAGACGCCTGCACTGCTCCGCAGCGGCCTCGCGCCGCCCGCCAGATCGCCGTCGCTCGCAGACGCCAGAGGTCCTCGCCAGCGCCAGACGTCCACCGATCGCTCGCACACCCTCGCCGTGTCCGCTTGCCGAGCTGCTCGCCCGCCGCCGCTCGACGTTCGCCGCGCGCGCTTTCGCCAGACGCCGGCGCCAGCGCGCCTTGGCCAGACGCCGCCGCGCCAGCGCGCGCCGTCGACGCTCGCTCGCCCGCGCGCGCGCGTGTCCCCGCTGCCGTGCGCGCCATATACGCAGCCCAGTAGCGTGTCCGTCCGTGTCGGTAGCAACACAAGAACGTGTCCCGCCCTGCGCTAGCGCAACAATGCGCTTGACCTTTGCCGAGCGACGCGGCCAGCCACCCCAAGCTCGTGGTCGTCGTCGCGCGCGTGAGTTCCCTTGCCGAGCTTGCTGCTCTATTGTTGTTTAGATATTTTAGATAATCGATTATTGTTGGTTTGCTAGGTTCCCGCCGCGCTAGCTCGGGATTGTTCCGCAGCTTAGGATTTGTGTGTAAAAGTCTTCCACCAAGGTAAGGATTTCTTCTGGGGTTGTGTGGACCTCATGTATATTTGTGATTGTTGTTTTGTATGCTGTGTATGATTACTAGCATGTTTATCTCTAGGTGCTCTGCTTGCAATTCTCGATCGCATGATCTCTTGTATTGTTTCTCATGTTAGCCCATGCTAGGTTGTTCTCGTCTAGCATGTTCGATATCTGTTCTTGCTTCGTAGTATCATGCTAGGTTCTTTGTATCCGATGAGCACGTATTGGACCGCATTGATTGAATCGTTATTATTGTTAAGGTTTAGAATTCGTAGATAGCATCATCCGGCCCGATGCATAAAGTATCTTGCATCTATGGCAAGGACGATTGAGACAGCTTCTCCGTCCTTGGACCCCGTGAGGGATTAGCTATCCCAACCGGTAGGCCCCGCAATCTTGGGTGAGGGTGGTAGTCTAAGCGATGCCCCAATGGTCGGGATGATGACTTGGCAATGCCTAGTCCCGGCGGCCGCACGCGTCCTCGGCGTGTTCGGCAAGAGCCCTGATTGCCACCGATAAGGTAAGGGCGGCTTCTGGTGTAAGCCTACCATGACCGTTCCTTAGCCTCAGGTGCGGTGGTACAGGCTGACATAGTTCACGTGTCCAGGTCTCACACCCCTATGTCAGTGACACCGATCCAGAGATTTAGTTAGGCGTGGTATCCGGATATGGGCAGCTTGCCACTGGACCCGGCACCCCATAGTCCTGTAGAAGCACGCGGTGCATCCTTACGCTCATTACAAATACCCGATCGAGAGCTCCTCGGGATCTTGAGCCGATTGCACCTTTCGTATCGTCGTTAGGCGGTGAGGCCGGACCGGTTCCCGTATAGTGCGTTTAGTGTGTTGTGGTATTTTCCGGACTAAGACCCTGAGATGGCATCCGAGGTCCAAGTGTGGACTTAAGCTATGTGCTCTGTTCTGTGTTTGTACTCATAGCTTGCATACAATCCTCTAGATGATCATGTATATCGTATTGTACCCCGGTTGGGGATTCTTACTGAGTAATTCGTTACTCACCCTTACTTATCTTTCAGGTAACCATGGCGCGAGGCAGGATGACTGAAGGAGGAGCTGTGATCATGGAATCCTGCTGTCATCTCTGATTATTTCATTTTATTTATTATGACTCTTGACTTTTGTTGTTTCCCCTGAATGCATGTAGACGGGCACAGAGCCCCAGGATGCTTTCTTACGTTTTATGGATTCCAGCATATTTGTACTTGTGGAATGTTTTAATGTTTTAAATAATCTCTGATCAGAGTATGCTTTTAGAAATGTTTCTTTTGGTTGTTGAATGTTTTCTGTTTTTACTTGGAATCCGAAATGTGTTTTTCATAATGTCTTCTATTTTCAATACATGCATTGGGGTAAAGGCCATTTAGAACCCCTTTTTGGGTCGGGTCTTTACAGTTGGTATCAGAGCTCAGAGTCATAGATTCTGTAGACTGACCTTTTGTTGTAGGTCGTTTTTCCATGATCATCAAGACTCGGCGCACCATCAGTGCGCGCTAGGTTTACTATTTGTTGTTGAAAAAGGGTTAAGAATTTACAATACCTGTCGTCTTGTGTATGCCTTGTGTAGTGTTGTGGAGCGGAGACGAGCAGGTTCTGACTCGTTGTTGGTTTGGGCTTAGTGAGTCATCATGCCAACTTTCCCGCAGTGCGAGCAGTTTGTTTAGCAGCTTGTTGAGGTATCCAGATAGATTCGGATGCCCCTGGGACATCGTCCCCGAGGGAGGCAGAGCTTAGTCTCCCATTGGCCATTTGTGGCCCAATTGCTGCTTTTCCCCTAGTGAGAGGGTGGAGGTGCTTTGTGCAGATCGCTAGTATGTTGATCGCACCCAGAGAAGCAGGACGCTTGGCATGTCCGACCGAGGAGTTGGACCGATCGTGTTGATGTTGAGGCCGCGTCCAGGGTTGTTAGGCCCGCATGCCAGATTTGGCCCCGGCAGTTGAGTTGCCTAGAGGAGGGGGTAGAGGCTAGCAGCGCCTCATAGTGAGACTCCTTGAGCAGAGTGTGCTCCACCATGAGAGATTTGATGGCGTGTCTTTAGCTATCTGGAGAGCGGAGACCCGTGCGCAGCTTTGTAGCGCGCGTAGTGAGGAGTCCCGGCACCGATAGCCCAAATTGACAGAGTTTGTTTCAGATTTTTCCCCAAAGAGCTCTTGTAGTCCCCGGAGGTTCCCGGAGGGCATGATCGTGAGTTTATTCAGGATGAGTTTGTTGGCGTTGATGGAGACGCCTGTGTTGGCAAATGGATGCCTGTAGAGCTCGATGTTTTAGTAAGTCCTCTGCTAGTAGTAAAGTAGTTGGCCAGTTTGAGTTTAGCATCCGTGTGTGGGATGCCTGGCTGCTCAAAGGCCGAGGTGTGCTGCCTCTGTCTTTGTTTGGTTCATCGGATGGTGGTGGAAATCCCTTGTGAGAGGTGGTCTAGCGAGTCTCCACCATCGCCCGATTGTTTGGCAAGTTGCCGTGTTAGTGGCTTGAGGCGGATGAAGGGTCATCTTTGCCCCCTTGCGAGCTCGTTGTTGTTTAACCCCCGCTTCCTCGGATGTGGATTTGGTAGTAATAGCACTTGAGGTGCATTGGTTGGTGTGCCACTTTGGCACTAAGTCCAGTTCAGCTTGAGTTTGGCTTGGGCATAGCGGATGGTTCTATGCCGTTCGGAGTTCAAATGCACTCCTTTAGCCTTGGATCTGTTTATGGCGCTTGCAACCGCTTAGGTCGTGCGCAGGGCTAGTTCGGTGGTAGTCAATGGACTACAAGCGAAAGGATGCTCGAGAGGAGCGGAGCCTCTTCCCGATGTTTACGGAGGTCGAGTAAGTTAGCGTGTTGGCGGCCGGTAAGTGTTAGTGCGTGTGAGTCTCACGCTAGTGCTAAGGCCAAGAGATCTTTGTGGTTGGTAGTGCGGTCCACTACCTTCGGGTGCCTAAACTGAGTTGAGTGAGCATTGTAGATGCGAGTTCGGTCCCAAAGAGGGGAACCATGAGTTGGATGCCCGTGAGATGAGTTGGATGCTCTCGAGATGAGTTGGATGCTTATGAGATGAGTTGGATGCCTATGAGTCGAGTAGGACGCCTTATGTGTAGGCGCACTTGGTAGAGTCTTGGTATAAAGTAAGTTCGGTTTGGCATCGTTATGTTTTAGCAGAGCAAGGTTGCCACCGCTTTCGAGTATCGTGTGGAGATGGAACTTTTGGTGTTCCTTTGGTTGATTGTATCTCTGCGGGTTAGTGTTGCCTTTTGGAAAGCACCAGTTAGTCTTGGATCTCTGAAGGAAGGTTGAGAGTTGTGCACACAAGTGTGTTCGTGTAGTTCGTTCTGGTGGCGAGAGTTCCAGAACCATGTAGGGATTGCATTGGAGAACTGGTGCTCAGTTCCTGGAGAAGTTGGGCTCCAGGTGGATGTTGTAAGGCTTTAGTTGAGGTTGTAAGGATACAAAGGATGCTCGTGGTATTAAGTTGTTGCTTAGGCAAGATTTGTTAAGTTGGGCCTAAGCTTGGTTGGCGGATCTTCTTGTTGATCGTTGGTTGGAGTTCGGTTGGAAATCCCGAACAAGAGCGGTGGTAGCTAAGCCGCGTGGTTTCCGATCGGCATGGCTAAGAGAGTTGTTCGGATCCTTCCTTGGGTAGAAGTTATGTTGTGGCCGATGCTTTGAGTAGGAGGATGACGCGTTCTCGTAGCGTTTCGGGTCCTCTAGGTTCCCAATGAGTTGGAGTTGGCCAAACATGGTTGGGATGCCGAAATTGTAGTTGGTTGTTAGACCGTTAGACGGCAGTGTGTGTCGAGGGTTGTCGAAGAGCCCTAGGTTGTGGAGAGCCTCTCGAGCTCAGTCGAGCCCACTAGTGAGTTCCAGTTGGCTAGCCGAGGCGTGTAGTTTGTAGCCTCGGTGGAGTTGCTAGTAGTCTTGGTAGACTAGCAAGCTAGTGTTTATTTGGAGTAAAGTCCGAGTGGTTTCGGTGTGGTGGCAAGTTGATGCTTGGTGTTGACCAAGTGTGGATTGAAGTTGCTAGAGTTTAGTTTTGCTCGTGGGGGCGAGTGGTTTGTACCATGTTGGTTGTTTTTCCTGTTTCCGTGGATGTTGAGTTGCCCCGTTTGGCATTTGGAGGTTCAATGCAAATGGACCCTTGTTGCGCCTCGTGAGATTAGATGTTGTTGCTCGTGGAGCAAGACGGTGGCGTATGTGGAGTTCTCTCATCCGTTGGTTGTCCGCTTGTAAGAGCCGCTTCCTTCGGGGAGTTGTCGTTACTCCTTGGTCTTGGAGTTAATGGTGGAAGCGCTAGCTTGAAGGAAAAGTTTGTTGGTCGCTTGGAAGTAGTCGTTTGTCCATTAAGCGGATTCTTGGATGGTGTTCTAGAGGCTGCAGAAAGGTTGTTCGGCCTCTTGTGAGTGTTTGGCCAAGATTTGGTTCGTTTGTTGTTCTCGAGAGCTAGTTCGGTTCTAGCCGGGGGCGTTGCCCTAAGGTCTTGTTCCTAGTCGATGAGTTTTGGGAGTTGACCCCTCCTCAGCAGATTGAGCAAGTCTTTGTTTGTTTCGGTTTGGTGGTCCGATTGGTTGAGTTTTCTCTTGGGTGTTGCTTCCAGAGAGAGTTGGTTCTTTGTTGCCTTGGGTTTGAGCAAGTCGAGCGTGTGTGTGGAGTTCGCCATTGCCCTTCCGAGTTTGCTTGCCGGGGGTCGTTTCCCGTTTGGCAGGAGTCAGCTTAGCTCCTGAGTTGTGTAGTCGATCAGAGTAGCGCAGCGGTCAGCCCAGCGAGAGGGTCCCTGCTTTGTGTTGTTAGCAAGCAAGAGTTGTTTGTTCCCGCAAGGGCGGAGGCCAGCCAGTAAGAGTTGAGTTGTTCTGGCAAGTTGTTGGTTCTTTGGGGATTGAAGATTTCCTTTCCCTCTAGCCTCTGTGGTGGTTGAGTTGCTCCTTGGAGGCCAGCCTCGAGTGATAGCTTGCGAGGTAGTCTTGCGAATTCGTGTGGCTCGGATCCGTAAGCTTTGAGGTTGTCGTTATCGCTTTTCCTTGTGAGGTTTTGGGAGTGGAGCTTACGTTGGAAGATGAGTTAGGCTTAGGCTTAAAGGGGAAGTCCTTTGAGTAGCCAGTTGGATTTTAAGAGTTGAGTAGTAGCTTGGAGGCGAGCGTTGCTCGTTATAAGTTTGGGTTGAGTTCTGCTGAGCAAGCCCTTCTCGGGCTTTGTTCCTAATTGTTGTGAGTTCCCAGTTGGCGTTAGTAGAGCCGCGTTTGAGTGAGTTGGCACAGAGGTGCCGTGGCATTGGTTAGTAAGTTGTTGAGCTTTTTTCCTCAAGGTGTTGTGTCGCAGATAGCTGCGTGATGGTTTAGTCCTTGCTTCCCGAGTTTTCCTTGAGAGGAATGTTGGATGTTCCTTGCTCGCGATTTTCTCCTTAAGATGGTTGCTTAAGTGTTGTGGTCGTGTTCTAGTTGGAGAAGTTTGTCTTTTTGGATCGATCGCTTGATTGGTGGTTCGTTTGTATCTCGTTAAGGCTGTAGTCAAGGTTTGAGGTTTGTTGGTCTTTTGTGAAGTAAGAGTAGGCCGTTTAGTTTTGGAATCTGGAAGGTTCAGTTGTTTGGCCAGTTTGTTGTAGGGTTGAGTTTGTTTGTTGACAACCAGTGCACGTTGTTTTTATGTATCGATGTTGGGGCGAAGATGTGCCTGACCCATTGCTCATTGTGGACTTTGAGCCCTTGCAAATGATTGAGGGTTTAGGGCTTGAGGAGAAGCCTATGAGTATTCCGGGTCTTGAGTCGAAGACGTTGCGTAGAAGTGAGATCCGTTGGTAAAAGTTTAGTGAAGGAGTCCGAGTTCGGAGGAGGCCGCTCGTGAGCGGGAAGGACGGGATGAGATTGCAGTATCCTGTGTTGTTTCAGTCTTAAGGACTTTCGAGGACGAAAGTCATAAAAAGGAGGGAATATTGTAACGACCCAGGTTTTCATCCCGGTCTTCCGTATGCCCTAGGGGTATTTTAGTAATTTGGTCGGGCCATCGGGACCGTGCTTATGTCTTTTTCCAGTTGCTAAAATTATTGGATGGATTTATGTAAGTTTTGAGGCTTTGTGGATGTGTTTGGGCATGGGGAGATGCAAAGGAAAATTGTGTGTTAAAGTGTGTTTGGTGGGTTTCAACCCGGGTGGTCCGAGAAGTCGTGGGTGGTGTGGCCGCTGAGCTATTGAGAGCTCTTGTTACTCTTTCTGCATCACATCTTAGTTAACCTTGGATTTTTGGAGTTTTGGTGCATTTGGTTAAATGAAATAGAAATAGGTTATTTCATCTCCTTCTCCAAAACATCTCTTGGCCGCCCAAGCTCTCCATCTCCATAGCCTTGCCGAGTTCTTCATCCTTGCATCTCCTTGGGTTCGATCATCATCATTCCGGTAAGTCTTCGTCTTCTTCATCTTCTCATTTGGGTGTTTGTTGGCCGAATGTAAGAAAAAGGGTTGTGTGTGTGTGTGTGTTGTGCAACAAATGAGAGAGGAGCGGCCATCATCCTCACTCGCCAGCGCGCCAGACGGTCGAGCCACCACTGCCGCACGCCCAGTCGGTCGAGCCACCCTGCCGCGCCCGGCACTGCTCGCAGCGAAGCCTCGCTGTCGCCCGGAAGAGATCGCCCGATCGCCGCCGCCAGAGGTCCTCGCCAACACCCGGACGCGTCCGGCCCGATCGCTCGCACACCCTCGCCGTGTCCGCTTGCCGAGCTGCTCGCCCGCGCGCCGCCGCTCTGAGACGCTCGCCGTGCGCCTGCGGCCCAGACGCCAGCCCGCACGCCTTCGCCCGAGACGCCAGCGCCGCGCGCGCGCCGTCGTCGACGCTGCTGCGCCCGCTGCGTGCGTCCGTCCTTGCTGCCGTGCAAGCAGCGCGGCCAGTCGTGTCCGTCGTCCGTGTCGGTAGCGCAACCAGCGCGTGTCCTGCCGTGCGGCCGCGGCCAGCGCCCGGCCTTTGCCGAGCCGGCTTGCGCCACCTGCCAACTCTCTCAAGCTCGTGTCGTCGCGCGCCGCGTGAGTTCCCGAGCCGAGCTTGCTTGTTCTATTGTTGTTTAGATATTTTAGATAATGATTATTGTTGGTTTGCTAGGTTCCCGCTCGCTAGCTCGGGATTGTTCCGCAGCCTTAGGATTTGTGTGTAAAAGTCTTCCACCAAGGTAAGGATTTCTTACCGGGTTGTGTGGACCTGCGGTATATTTGTGATTGTTGTTTTGTATGCTGTGTATGATTACTAGCATGTTTATCTCTAGGTGCTCTGCTCAATTCTCGATCGCATGATCTCTTGTATTGTTTCTCATGTTAGCCCATGCTAGGTTGTTCTGTTCTAGCATGTTCGATATCTGTTCTTGCTTCGTAGTATCATGCTAGGTTCTTTGTATCGATGAGCACGTATTGGATCGCATTGATTGAATCGTTATTATTGTTAAGGTTTAGAATTCGTGTAGATAGCATCATCCGGGCCCGATGCATAAAGTATCTTGCATCTATGGCAAGGACGATTGAGACAGTTCTCCGCCCTTGGACCCCGTGAGGGATTAGCTATCCCAACCGGTAGGCCCCGCAATCTTGGGTGAGGGTGGTAGTCTAAGCGATGCCCCAATGGTCGGGATGATGACTTGGCAATGCCTAGTCCGGCGGCACCGCAAGACGTCCTCGGCGTGTTCGGCAAAGAGCCCTGATTGCCACCGATAAGGTAAGGACGGCTTCCCGTGTAAGCCTACCATGACCCGTTCCTTAGCCTCGGTGCGGTGGTACAGTGACATAGTTCACGTGTCCGTGTCTCACACCCCTATGTCGGTGACACCGATCCGGAGATTTAGTTAGGCGTGGTATCCGGATATGGGCGCTTTGCCACTGGACCCGCACCCCCATAGTGCTGTAGAAGCCGCACGCGGTGCATCCTTACGCTCATTACAAATACCAGTGATCGAGAGCTCCTCGGGATCTTGAGCCGATGCACCTTTCGTATCGCCGCGAGGCGGTGGAGGCCGGATCGGTTTCCGTATAGTGCGTTTAGTGTGTTGTGGTATTTTCCGGACTAAGACCACGAGATGGCATCCGAGGTCCAAGTGTGGACTTAAGCTATGTGCTCTGCTCGTGTTTGTACTCATAGCTTGCATACAATCCTCTAGATGATCATGTATATCGTATTGTACCCCGGTTGGGGATTCTTCTTGAGTAATTCGTTACTCACCCTTACTTATCTTTCGGGTAACCATGGCGCGAGGCGAGATGATCAAGGAGGAGCTGTGATCATGGAATCCTGCTTTGTCATCTCTCGATTATTTCATTTTATTTATTATGACTCTTGACTTTTGTTGTTTCCCCATGAATGCATGTAGACGCACAGAGCCCCGTGATGCTTTCTTACGTTTTATGGATTCCAGCATATTTTGTACTTGTGGAATGTTTTAATGTTTTAAATAATCTCTCGATCGTAGTATGCTTTTAGAAATGTTTCTTTTGGTTGTTGAATGTTTTCTGCTTTTACTTGGAATCCAAATGTGTTTTTCATAATGTCTTCTATTTTCAATACATGCATTGGGGTAAAGGCCATTTAGAACCCCTTTTTGGGTCGGGTCTTTACAATGAGCGATGGGTCCGGCACATACTGCCTCAACATCGATACATGAAAACACTGTGCACAGCTGACATCAACGGAGGAAAGGCTAACCAATATGCAACTCTGCCAATCCTCTCGAGAATCTCAAATGATCCAACAAACAAGGACTCCACTTCCCTCGCTTACCAAACCTCAACACACCTCACATCGGTGCAACCTTAAAAACACGCACTGTCCAACCTCAAACTCTAAAACTCGACGCCGAACATTGGCGTAACTTTTATGCCTGCTCTGAGCTGACAACGCTAGCTCGAAACTCCTGCACATCACCTCTGGTCAAATGCAGCAACTCAGGACCCAAAACAAAACTGATGGCCACCAACCTTTTCCCAGAACACTGGAATCCTGCAATACCTACCATACAACGCTTCAACGAAACCAAAAAGAATCGACACGAGAATCGCAACCCAAGGCAACCTCATAAAACCACACTAGTCCCCCGCTGCCTAATCACGGAAACACCAACTCACAACAAGTTCTGAAGGATCCGGCTCACTCCTCCCAAAAGACCATCAATCAGAGGGTGAAAACACTACAGAACTGCACTCGGCTTATAAGCCTCTTAACAACGCTCTCCAGAACCACAGTTCATCAACGCACTGGCTAGAAAAACCTTTGTTGCCACACCCTGGTGCCAACAACTCCAGCCTGAAACTGACATGCCTCTACTCCAAAGAAATGGCCTCTGCACACGAAACGAGGTGCGAGCTCTAGCTACTGAAACCAATCCTCCAAAAATCTTAACTCACACAACAACCTCGACTAATCGATACTCCACACGAAACTTACAACCCAAGAACTTGAGTGCTACGAACTCTAAGCCCAAACAACTACAAATCGCATAGCTATGCTAATCCACTCAACTCTAGCCCGACTCAAATCACTGGCTGGACAAGTCAGCCTGCCAACAACCGGGCCCTAGAGGGCTCCCTCCACCAAACTTACCTCCATGCAAGCAACGGAACGAAGCTTGCCTCAAATATGAAACGCATCTCACAAGTCCAAACGATAACACATGCAGGTTTAACCCTCTAACTAGGCTTATTGCACCTTCCCACCGAAACTTCATAAACAGAACTCCACTACTCGGTTAACACCAACTACCAAGAACCAGGTTACCAATAATGGCTGGCAGAGCACAAGCCACACTAACCAGCAAGGATCCCTCAAAAGGTCAAGACCCTAATCCAACCACAATGGTGCAACCTCAACCCACAACTGATACAAAGGAGTTCTTCAACCACAAAGGTGCAACAGCTTCCATGCCAACACACAAAAACCTTAACCAACTAGGCCAAACACTCATAGGAGGCAGAACAACCCTTACCGCAACTTCCAGAACACCACTCAAGAGTCCGCCTAACTGGACAAACAACTGCTTCCTAGCAGCCAACAAACTTTTCCTCCTACTAGCACCACTACCACCAATTTCAAGACCAAGGAATAACCTGACAACTCCCAAGGAGAAACAGATCCTTACAAGCAGACATCCGAAGGACAGAGAGCTTCACAACCGCTCGCTGTCTTGCTCAGCTAAGCACAACATCCAACTCTCCCAGAGGCAACAACAAGGGCTCCACCACAGACTGGACCGCCAACCACGGGAAAGAGAAGACTCACCCCAAACACCAAAAAAAAAGGCAACTCTCAAACTCTGGAAACAGGAAAGACATCCGCCAGGGCAAAACCACTTGCCCCACGAGCAAGGCTAACTTCTAGCAACTCAAAAACCACACCTTGGTCAACACCAAGCACCAACTTGCCACCACACCGGAACCAATCCGGACTCTACTCCAAACAAACTCCAACTTGCTAGCCTACCAAATCTGCCAGCAACTCACCCGAGGTCTACAACCTACACGACTCCGGCTTGCCAACTGAAACTCACTACTTGGGCCTGACTGAGCTCTGGTGAGGCTCTCCACAACTAGGGTTCTTCGCAACCCTCGACACACACCGCTGCCTCTACGGTCTAACGACCCAACCGCTCAACAAACAACTCCTTTTTTTTTCAAGCATCACAACCATGCTGGCCTGCTCCGAACCTCGAAACCAAAAAAAGACCAGAAACGCTTCAGAATGTGTCATCCTCCTACTCAAAGCATCAGCCACAATATAGCTTCCACCCAGGGTAAGGATTCCGAGCAACACTCTTAGCAACTACGGTCAGGAACTACGCGGCTTCACTACAACCACCATTTGTTCAGTACCATCTGAACTCCAACCATGAACACAAGAGGTTCCACCAACCAAGCTTAGGTTCAACTTAACAAACTTGCCTAAGCAACAACCCAACTACGAGCACGGTATCCTTACAACCTTAACTAAAGCCTTACAACATCCACCTAGAGTCCAACTTCTCCAAGAACTGAGCACTAGTTCTCCAATGCAAACCCTACATGGTTCCAAAACTCTCGCCACCAGAACGAGCTACACAAAACACACTTGTGTGCACAACTCTCAACCTTCCTTCAGAGATCAAAGACTAACGGGCACTTCCCAAAAGGCAACACTAACTTCTGGCAGAGATACCATCAACCAAAGAAACACCAAAAGTTCCATCTCCACACGATACACGAAGCAGTGGCAACCTTGCTCTGCTAAAACATAACAATGCCAAATCGAACTTACTTTATACCAAGTCTCTACCAAGTGTGCTTACACATAAAGCGTCCAACTCCTCTCATAAGGCATCCTACTCATCTCATAGGCATCCAACTCGCCTCATAGGCATCCAGCTCATCTCATGAGCGTCCAACTCATGGTCCCCCTGCTGGACCGAACTCGCATCTACAATGCTTACTCAACTCAGGTTTAGGCACCCGAAGGTAGTTAACCGCACTACCAACCACAAAGATCTCTTGGCCTCAGCCCTAGCGTGAGACTTGCACGCACTAACACTTACCAACCATCAACCTGCTGACTTACTCAACCCCCAGTAACACTGGGAAGAGGCTCCAGCTCCTCTCGAACATCCTTTCACTTGTAGTCCTTCGACTACCACTGAACTAGCCCTCTTGCACGACCTAAACAAGTGCAACTGCCATAAACGGATCCAACGGCTAAAGAAGTGCGCTGAACTCCGGACGAATTATAGAACCATCTGTCCTACTCGTACAAACTCAGTTCGAACTGAACCGACTTAGTGCCAAAGTGGCACACCAACCAATGCACCTCAAGTGCCACTACTACCAAATCCACATCTTACTACAAATGGGGCCAGCAAGGTCACAACCTCAAGTGACAAAAACTATGGCTAGGCATACAAGGCTCAAACTCAAACAACCCTGCCTATGGCATCTCATCTAACCGAAGTCTCACGGCCTACTCTTGCATCTCCACATGATGCTCAACAAAACCCCGACCGGCTCTCTCAACATGCAGCAGCTAGCTCTACTCTAGGAGCTCACCATAAGAAGAGTGCTCAACTCTACCAGACAACTGGGGAAACCACCAACGGATCACGTCCGATGGGTACACTGCTCGCTGCACCCTTATCCACAGGGTTCCGACTTACTGGCTGCAAAACAACAACACTCTGCAAGGGAACAAAGATGCCTCATTAACCTCCTCGAAGGCTACCAACTCTGCAGCTACTCACTGGGCAATCAAACAATCTGCTAAGGCTCAAGATCAACACTTGAGCTACCCAGGCTAGTCCACACTGGGACCTGCTCCACAAGCATCAACACGAGCAAAGCCAAAGGTAACTCCTCTCCTGGAGTGGGTCTCCAGGGCAAAACACCTCCACCCTCTCTCTAGGCGAAACTAATGTAACGGCCCAGTTTTCTATTTCGGGTACCCAGGTGATTTCGGGTCATTATTCGGATGTTCGGATGGGCCGTTAGAGCTGTTTTAACCTTTAAGGGTATTTTGGTATTTTGCTCCCGGTCGAGGTTGAGGATTTTCGTGGCTTCGTGGTCATTTCGGCCTTCGTTGAGACTTGATTAATGTTGGTTGCAAGACCCAAGGAGTTTGGGTTAGTTGATTAGAAGTTCGGAGACATTCCAGTTGATAGCAAAATTAATTGGAATTTAATTGGTCCCATTGAGATTTGAACCCTTGCCCTAATGGTGAAATTGGAGTTTTTAGAAAAAGAAGATTTAGTTAAAAGAAAAGAATTTCTTTAGCCGGACCCAAAGAGAAAGCCTTGGGAAGGGATTTTAGACCCATTTAAATTAGGAAAAGGAAAGAAAATCCTATTCCCTTGTTTTGGAATAAAATCTCTCTCTCTCTCTCTCACTCTCTCTCTCTAGCCGACCTCACCAAGAAACCCTAGCCGCCCTAGCCGCACCCCCGCTCACCACTGCTCGGCCAGCGTGCCCAGACGCCTCAGATCGCCCATGCCAGCGCACCCGGGCCATGCGTTGCCTCGCCCAGCCAGACGCTCGCGCATTGCTCCGCACCAGCCGCCAGACGCGCGCGCCGGCCCCGCACTGAGACCGCCAGATGCGCCGCGCGTCCCGCGCACCAGCCGCCGCCAGCCGCGCCACAAGACGCTGCCGCCCCTGCCAGACGCCAAGGCCAAAGACTGTCAAGCGTCATGCGTGCCTGCCGGGCCGCTCGTCTCACACGCCGCCCGCCAGCAAGAGCCCAGCGCCATCGCGCTGTCCCTCGCTACGCAACACGCCAGCGCCCAGCGCTCGTTAGCGCCGAGCAGCGCCAGCCGCCCAACCGCACTCAAAGAAGCGCCAAAAAATCGCCTCTTGCTGCCGAGACCCCGTGCCTTCTCGGTTGGTAATTCCCGAACCTATCCCTTTTTGATTTTGAAGCTGCTGGCTGCTGTATATTTATTTAGGATGCTTTTAAAATGCTTAGGTTGCTCGGTTTCGCTTTAAAGCTCGAGGGTCATTATTTGATTGTGAAGGTTATTTCGCTGCTTCGGTAAGGATTCCTTACCGTGGTTGTGTGGACCCTGCGATGCTTTCTTGATTGTGCCTTATATGCATGTTTACTTTTATGAACATGAATAGTGGATAGGACAGCTTGTGATTGCATTCTTGCTAGCATGTTTGCTTGTTTGTACATGTTAGTGCCATGCTAGGATTGTTCTTCCAGCATGCTCGAAATTCCTGCCTTAAGTTCGTAGTATCATGCTAGGTTATGTATGATTGATGATTATATGTATGTTTAGCCAAGAATCAGTTACTCTGTACTCTTAGCTAGTATAGTAGGGTTTGCCATCATCCAGAGGCTGAGAGCGGACATAACGTACCTTGTCCCCACCGGTAGGGAGTAAGCGAAGCATAACGTACATTGCTTCAGGGGTTGAAGGCGGACATAACGTACTTTGTCCCCACTGATTGGAAGTAAAGCTAAGCATAACGTACATTGCTATTTCTCCCCCCTCCCGGCAGCCAATGAGAATTAGCTACCTCATCGGCATAAGCCTAGTTTGTAGCCTGCTAGAGCGGAACCCTGCCAACGGTGCAAGCCTGCCTTGGCCGGTTCTTAGCTTCAGGTCGGTGGTACAGGCTGCACAGATGAGTGCCGAGGGCCTCGCACTACTGTGTTCAAAGGACACCGCTTTCCGAGTCTTTAGGCATGCGTGCACTGCCCGCGTGGTTTGCCCTTAGGCCCCGCATTTACGCCCGGTTGCGAAGAGCATGCGGTGTGCGCGCAAGACACGCTTTAGTCGCCGGCCGGAGAGCTCCCAGGCTAATGTTCGTGAGTACACCAGCCTTCCTTCTGTTTAGAGCCGGACTTCGGGTACTCTCCCGATAGTCCGAATTATAGCGAGGGTAAGAGGCCCTTGAGGACACCCATTGGGATTGGCTTTTGAGTGATCATATGGTCGAGGAGAAAGACCCTCGAGGTGTCGGACATCTTTGGGATCGGTTTTGAGTGATCAATTGGCCGAGGAGAAAGACCCTCGAGATGTCCCGGATTGGTTATGAGAGCCAATCATTAGGCCTAAGTAGGAGACTTCCGAGGATTCCAGATCTGCCTTGTAAGCTCGTTGAGCTATGATCCATGTTAGTAATCGCTTTGCATGTATACTAGGGTGCTAGATGATTGAAGTATCGTATTGTACCCCGGTTGAGATTCTTACCGAGTATGTTTATACTCACCCTTATTTCTGTGGTTTTCCACTGTAACTTGGGACAAGACCGACGGCGAGCGGAGGGAGCTGAATGATCATGGGAGCCGCCAGCACTCTGCCTTTATTGTTTGCATATTTGTTCAAAGATGTAGATGGACATGAGTCCTAGGGGAAACATTATAAAAAGTTGTTTGAACTGTTTTGAATGTTTTTATATATACTGGCCAGGCTTGTTTTACTTCGTTGGTTTTCTTAAACAAAGTTGTTGATTATGTTTTAAGCATTCCTCGTTCTAAATGTTTTGAAAGGTTTTAAATATGAGCACTAAACCGCTCGGTGAAATATTTAACTTGCATGCCGAGTGAGAACCTAGGTTTAGGACCGTATTTTGGGTCTGGGTTCTTACGGTTGGTATCGAGCACGTAGTCATAGATTCATAGACTAACTCGCTTTGTAGGTTGTTGCCCCCATGATCATCAAGACTCCAGCGGCCGTCGAGTTTGTCTCGAGTTCATTAAGCTAAGGGTTTTATTTTACAATCGCATCTAGTATACATGTGTTACCCTTGTTTGGCGGTGAGAGCCCAGCGCGCCAGGGGCTAGGTTTTATGCTTTGTGCAGATCGCGGTGTGTCGATCGCACCTGCAGGGAGGTAGAGCTTAGACTCCCGTATGCCATTTGTGGCCCGGGGCTTGTGGTTCTCCCCAGTGAGAGGTGGAGGTGCTCGTGCAGATCGCTAGTGCGTGGATCGCACTCTGAGGAGCAGGGCGCCCGGCATGTCCGACCGAGGAGTTGGACCGTTTGTATGGATGTTGAGGCCGCGTCCGGTGGTTGTTTAGCCCGTTGGCGAGTTGGCCCTAGCGGTTGAGTTGCCTAGAGGAGGGGGTAGAGGCTAGCACGCCTCGCAGTGAGACTCCTTGAGCGAGTGTGCTCCAAACCATGAGGAGTTGATGGCGAGTCTTTTAGCTAACAGAGAGCGGAGACCAGCGCGATTTGTAGCGGGAAGTGAGGAGTCTTGGGCATAGATAGCCCACCGGTAGAGTTTATTTAGGAGACACCCCTCCTTGTAGTTCCAGTGAGCCTCCGAGGTTCCCGGAGGGCTTGATCAGCAGGTTTATGCCGATAAGATAGTTGGCGTTGATCGAGCCGCCGAGTTTGGCAAGTGGAAGCCTCAGAGAGCTGGATGTTTTGAGACCCATCGCTAGCGAAAAGGTGGTTGGCCAGGATCGAGTTTATCATCCAAGTGTTGCGATGACCTAGTGTTCGAGGCCGATGACCGGATGTTTAAAGGTCGAGGCGCGCTGCTCGTGTTGTTTGATGCGGTGTGTGGTGGTGGAAGTCCCCGTGAGAGGCGGACCAAAGAGAGTCTCCACCACCACCCGGTCGATTGGCAAGTCGCCAAGTTAGTAGCTTTTGAGGAAGATGTAGAGACATCTTGTCCTCCTGCAAGCCCTCTGATCGCTTTGCAACTGTTTCTTTTGTACCCTCGTAGCCGTGGGGTAGTGTGGAGTTTGCTTGTCAGGACTTAATCCGTCCGTGGTTTTCACCGGCTATTAGAGAGGAGCACCTTCTCATTAGCATGTTCCGTGTGGAGCTAGGTGCCGCCACCCGAGGGTTGGCCTGAGTATTCGTTGAGCATCGAGTGGGATGCGTGGAGTGGGCCTTGGCTTGTCTGCATTAGACGTGATGTCGAGAGTAGTCTACTCGATTCTTGAGACTCTTGTGTTGAGTGCCATTGCCCTGTCACCTGGAGTGTGACCTTCTCTACCCTTAGAGTGGCTTAAAGCCCGTAAAGGGATGTTTGTGTTGTAAAGGAAGTAGTGCCTGTTGGCACCAAGCTTTGAGAGGAGGCCTAGATTCGGCCAAGAGGCACTTTTTGTACAGTGGTTCCATGACCCGCCGGAGTATAGCATCCCCACCAGCCTTGTACCCGTTTTCTGAAGTTGCATCTGTTGGATTGCTTAAGAGATCTAGCTCGGTGGTAGTCAGAGCACTACAAGTGTGAGGTCGTTCGAGGAAAAGTAGGAGCTTTTCACGGTCACCGAGAGTTGGGCACAAAGGATACTTGTTGGTTGTTAAGGGCTAGCGCGTCCGAGATCTCGCGCTGTGTTGTGTGGGCTTGTGAGCCACTTGGATGGTAGTGTGATTCGATTACCACGGAGTTACCCTAATATGAGTAGGGTTGGCATCGATGATGCGTGGTTGATCCACCGTTAGAGCCATGAGTTGGATGGTTGATCGGAGCACGTTTAGTGGACCATCGGTAGGAGGTAAGTTAGCTTGGTGTGGCTATGCTCTTGTAAGAGTGAGTCGACCAATGTGGCATTCCGTGGTGAGTTGACCCTGAGTGGGTTGAACTCTTGTTGCTCCTTTGCTAGAAGTGGCTCTATTGGGAGGCAAAAGTTGCCTTGTGTGAGAATACTTGTTGGTTTGGATCTTAAGGAACCAAGTTGGAGCTGTACACGCCAATGTACTTTTGTATAGCTCGTTCCGTGGTG
Organism: Sicyos edulis; assembly: GCA_036507275.1. Taxonomy (NCBI): domain Eukaryota; kingdom Viridiplantae; phylum Streptophyta; class Magnoliopsida; order Cucurbitales; family Cucurbitaceae; genus Sicyos; species Sicyos edulis. The sequence goes on from CM071851.1 coordinate 16,978,059, forward strand.
TATTTTTCAAGAACCACGAGGGGTTTCGGGTTGTGAAACCAGTGCTCAGCTCTGAGGAGTTAGGACTTTAGTTCTTGGCAAGTGCCCTAACTTGGGTCGAGAGGTTACCGTGCCGGTAGCCTAGTTGTTGCTTAGGCAAGTTATGCTAGTTGGCCCTTGACCTGGGTAGAGGCATTTCTTGTTGATCGATGGTTGGAGTTCAGTTGGAACTGAACAAGGGCGATGGTAGCATAATCGCGTAGTTTCTGGCAGCCATGGCTAAGAGAGTTGTTCGGGTCCTTACCCTGGGTAGAAGCTACGATGTGGCTGATGCTTTGAGCAAGAGGGAGTTTGGGTCTTCTGGTTGTTCCCGCTCAGGTGGTTAGCAGACTCGCCGATAGGGCCAGTCTAGGGGTCGCGATCAACGCCGACCGCAGGTTAGAGCTCGTGATCGTCGGCGCGGGGCGGCGGCGCTCATTGCATCAAGTGTGGTAAGGCGCTTTTCGGATTGTGTGGAGCATCGCTGTGGCTTGCTACGCATGTGGCAAGGAAGAGCTTTTGGCCAAAGACAGTTGGGATGTTTGAAGGAGATGTGCTCGTGTAGCCGCTTGTCTGTTAGACCGTTTGACGACAGTGTGTGTCGGAGGGCGATCGGAGGAACCCTAAGTTGTGGAGAGCCTCACCAGAGCTCAGTCAGACCAAGGCAGTGTTCCTCGGTTGAGTTGCTGGATGCTTGTTGTCGGATAACAAGTTAGAGCTGTTCTTGGTAACCTCCACGTTGATTTTCGGAATTCTTAGCGAGGTGGTGCTTGGTGTTGACCAAGGTTTGGTTCCCATGTTGTTTTGTGAGCTAGCTCGGTTTGAGCAAGCGGGCGTTGCCCTGGGGACTTGTTACTAGTCAGGAAGTTTTGGGAGTTGACCCCTCCCTCGGCAATTGGGTAGGCACTGCTAGTTCCAAGTTGGTGGTTCAAGCGATTGAGGAACCCTTGGATGTTTCTTCCGAGAAGAGTTGGTGGTTGTTATTGTTGAGTTTGAGCAAGACAAATGAGCGTGTGTGAAATTCGCTGTCCCTTCTAAGTCCGCTTGCTAGGAAATCGTTCTGTAGAGGAGGAGTCGACTTAGCTCCCGAGTTGTGTAGTTGATCGAGTAGCGCAGCGGCCACCTAGCGAGAGTGTCCTGCGTCTGCTTTGATAGCAAGCGGAAAGTTGTTTGTTCCCGAGGGCGAAGGCCACCCAGTTCAAAGGCTTGAGTTGTTGGCGGAAGGTTGTTGGATCTTTGGAGCTTGTAGACCCCCCTTAGTTCTTTGGTAGTTGAGTTGCACCGTGGATGCCGGCCTCGAGTTTTAACTTTTGAGGTAGTCTTGCCGACTCGTGTTGTTCAGATCCGCAAGCTTGTGGTCGTCGCTATCCTTATTCCTCGCGATGTCTCGTGGGTGGAGTTTCCGGATTGGAAGAAGAGTTAGGTCTAAGCTATAAGGAGGAAGCCCTTGGAGCGGCCGATGGGCTTAAGAGTTGAGTGGCGGCTTGGAGGCGAGCTTTGCTCGTTATGAGCTTGGTTTGCGTTTACGCTAAGCAAGCCTTTCTCGGCTTTTCTTTTAGTCGTTGTGCATTCGCAGCTGGCATTTTAGCCGAGCCACGCTTGAGTGAGTTGGCACAGAGGTGCCGTGGCATTGGGTGGTAAAGCCCTTGAGTTGCGATCCTCCACTATCGTGTTGCTAGTAGCCACGTAATGTTTTATTCCTTGTTTCTCGAGGTTTCCGTGAGAGGAATGTTGTTTGTTTTCTGTGTCTGGCGATGTTCACCTAGGCGGTGGCTGATCGGATTGCATTGGAAAGTTTGTTGTCGACCGATGAGGGCTCCGGTTTATTAGTTTGGCCGAGTGGAGCCTGTTTCTTGACCTTGTCGTTCGTGGTGGCCGTCAAGTATCGGCTAGTGTGTGTGGTGGTAGCCGTTTGGTGAACTGCAAAGTGCCCTTGGCTTTGGTGCTTCGATTTCTCGTAAGATGGTTGCTTTAGTGTTGTGGACGCATGCTAGTTGGAGGAGGTTGCCTAGGGATCAGTCACCAGTTGGTGGTTCGAATTGGATTTCGTTAAGGATTGTAGGCAACCAGTGGGATTCTTACAGTGGGGTTCGCAGGTCTCTTGCGAAGTATGAGTAGGCCGTTTAGTTTCTTAAACCTGGGAGGTTCAGTTGTTTGGTCAGCATGGTGAAGGGTCGAGGCTGTTTGATAACAGCTATGAGCATTCAGGGAAGTTACGCCGGAGCGTGGCGTTGAGTTTTAGAGCTTGTGACCCGCTCACGAGTTTCTGCCGAGAGTAGCACCGTAGAGAGGCGTTAGAGTTGGGTTAGCATGGATAAGTGAGCCCTAGAGTCGTAAGACCGTTTGAGAGTTGGTGCGAGTCGGAGGATGTGGCTCACCGACTAGTTATCGCATGTTTTTTGTCTTAGGACTTTCGAGGACGAAAGTCTTAAAAGGAGGGAGTATTATAACGCCCGATTTTCTATTTCGGGTACCTGGTGATTTCGGTCATTATTCGGATGTTCGGATGGGCCGTTAGAGCTGCTTTAACCTTTAAGGGTATTTTGGTATTTTGCTCCCGGTCGAGGTTGAGGATTTTCGGGCTTGAGTCATTTCGGCCTTCGTTGAGACTTGATTAATGTTGGTTGCAAGACCCAAGGAGTTTGGGTTAGTTGATTAGAAGTTCTGAGACATTCCAGTTGATAGCAAAATTAATTGGAATTTAATTGGTCCCATTGAGATTTGAACCCTTGCCCTAATGGTGAAATTGGAGTTTTTAGAAAAGAAGATTTAGTTAAAAAGAAAAGAATTTCTTTAGCCGGACCCGCAAGAGAAAGCCTTGGGAAGGGATTTTAGACCCATTTAAATTAGGAAAAGGAAAGAAAATCCTATTCCCTTGTTTTGGAAAAAATCTCTCTCTCTCTCTCTCTCTCTCTCTCTCTCTAGCCGACCTCACCAAGAAACCCTAGCCGCCCTAGCCGCACCTCGCTCACCTGCTCGGCCAGCGTGCCCAGACGCCTCAGCATCGCCCATGCCAGCGCACGCACCTGGGCCATTTGCCTCGCCCAGCCAGACGCAGCGTCGCGCCGTTCGCGCACCAAGCGCGCCCGAGACGCGCGCGCGCCGTCCCGCACTGAGACCGCCCGGATGCGCGCGCGCCCGTCCGCACCAGCCGCCACCCGCGCGCGCACGCAGCGCTCGCCGCCCCGCCAGAGACGCCCGCGCCAAAGACTGCGTCTGCGTCATGCGTGCCGCTTCGCTCGCGCCGTCCGCGCCGCCAGCAGCCAGCCAGCGCTTCGCGCCGTCCCTACCCTGCGCCAGCGCAACCAGCAGAAGCGCCCGTTAGCGCCGAGCAGCGCCCCAGCCGCACAGCGGCGCCTAAAATCGCCTTCTTGCTGCGAGACCCCGTGCCTTCTCGGTTGGTAATTCCCGAACCTATCCTTTTTGATTTTGAAGTCTGCTTTGTTCAGATATTTATTTAGGATGCTTTTAAAATGCTTAGGTTGCTCGGTTTCGCTTTAAAGCTCGAGGGTCATTATTTGATTGTGAAGGTTATTTCGCTGTTTCGTAAGGATTCCTTACCGTGGTTGTGTGGACCTCGCGATGCTTTCTTGATTGTGCCTTATATGCATGTTTACTTTTATGAACATGAATAGTGGATAGGATGACTTGTGATTGCATTCTTGCTAGCATGTTTGCTTGTTTGTACATGTTAGTGCCATGCTAGGATTGTTCTTCCAAAGATGCTCAAATTCCCTGCCTTAAGTTCGTAGTATCATGCTAGGTTATGTATGATTGATGATTATATGTATGTTTAGCCAAGAATCGCTTACTCTGTACTCTTAGCTAGTATAGTAGGGTTTGCCATCATCCAGAGGCCGAGAGCGGACATAACGTACCTTGTCCCCACCTGGGGGAGTAAGCGAAGCATAACGTACATTGCTTCAGGGGTTGAAGGCGGACATAACGTACTTTGTCCCCACCGATTGGAAGTAAAGCTAAGCATAACGTACATTGCTATTTCTCCCCCTCCCTGCACCAATGAGAATTAGCTACCTCATCGGCATAAGCCTAGTTTGTAGCTGCTAGAGCGGAACCCCGCCAACGGTGCAAGCCCGCTTGGCCGGTTCTTAGCTTCAGTCGGTGGTACAGTGCCGCAGATGAGTGCCGAGGGCCTCGCACTCACCGTGTTCGGTGACACCGCTTTCGAGTCTTTAGGCATGCGTGCACTGCCCGCGTAGTTTGCCCTTAGGCCCCGCATTTACGCCGGTTGCGAGAGAGCATGCGGTGTGCGCGCGCACACGCTTTAGTCGCCGGTTCGGAGAGCTCCCGGCTAATGTTCGTGAGTACACCGGTTCCTTCTGTTTAGAGCCGGACTTGGGTACTCTCCCGATAGTCCGAATTATAGCGAGGGTAAGAGGCCCTTGAGGACACCCATTGGGATTGGCTTTTGAGCTGATCATATGGTCGAGGAGAAAGACCCTCGAGGGTGTCGGACATCTTTGGGATCGGTTTTGAGCCGATCAATTGGCCGAGGAGAAAGACCCTCGGAGATGTCCCGGATTGGTTATGAGAGCCAATCATTAGGCCTAAGTAGGAGACTTCCGAGGATTCCAGATTCTGCTTTGTAAGCTCGTTGAGCTATGATCTGTGTTGGTAAATCGCTTGCATGTATACTAGGGTGCTAGGTGATTGAAGTATCGTATTATACCCCGGTTGGGGATTCTTACTGAGTATGTTTATACTCACCCTTATTTCTGTGGTTTTCCACCAGGTAACTTGGGACAGCACCGGGACGGCGAGCGGAGGGAGCTGAATGATCATGGGAGCCGCCAACACTCTGTCTTTATTGTTTGCATATTTGTTCAGCATGTAGATGGACAGGAGTCCTAGGGGAAACATTATAAAAAGTTGTTTGAACTGTTTTGAATGTTTTTATATATACTGGCCAGGCTTGTTTTACTTCGTTGGTTTTCTTAAACAAAGTTGTTGATTATGTTTTAAGCATTCCTCGTTCTAAATGTTTTGAAAGGTTTTAAATATGAGCACTAAACCGCTCGGTGAAATATTTAACTTGCATGCTTTGAGTGAGAACCTAGGTTTAGGACCGTATTTTGGGTCGGGTTCTTACAGGTTGGTATCGTGAGCACGAGTCATAGATTCGTGTAGACTAACTGCTTTTTGTAGGTTGTTGCCCCCATGATCATCATCACTCCGCGGCCGTCAGGTTTGTCCGAGTTCATTAAGCTAAGGGTTTTATTTTACAATACTGCATCTAGTATACATGTGTTACCCTTGTTTGGCAGTGAGAGCCCCAGCGTGGGCTAGGTTTTATGCTTTGTGCGGATCGCCAGGTGTCGATCGCACCCGCAGGGAGGTAGAGCTTAGACTCCCGTATGCCATTTGTGGCCCAGTTGTGGTTCTCCCCTAGTGAGAGGGTGGAGGTGCTCGTGCAGATCGCTAGTGCGTGGATCGCACTCTGAGGAGCAGGACGCTTGGCATGTCCGACCGAGGAGTTGGACCGTTTGTATGGATGTTGAGGCCGCGTCCAGGGTTGTTTAGCCCGTTGGCCAGAGTTGGCCCTAGCAGTTGAGTTGCCTAGAGGAGGGGTAGAGGCTAGCACGCCTCAGTGAGACTCCTTGAGCGAGAGTGTGCTCCAACCATGAGGAGTTGATGGCGAGTCTTTTAGCTAACAGAGAGCGGAGACCAGTAGCGCAGCTTTGTAGCGGGAAGTGAGGAGTCTTGGGCATAGATAGCCCAGCTGGTAGAGAGTTTATTTAGGAGACACCCCTCCTTGTAGTTCCAGTAGCCCCGAGGTTCCCCGGAGGGCTTGATCAGCAGGTTTATTGCTGATAAGATAGTTGGCGTTGATCGAGCCGCCGAGTTTGGCAAGTGGAAGCCTCAGAGAGCCGGATGTTTTGAGACCCATCGCTAGCGGCAAGGTGGTTGGCCAGGATCGAGTTTATCATCCAAGTGTTGCGATGACCTAGTGTTCGAGGCCGATGACCGGATGTTTAAAGGTCGAGGCGCGCTGCTCGTGTTGTTTGATGCGGGCGGTGTGGTGGTGGAAGTCCCCGTGAGAGGCGGACCAAGAGAGTCTCCACCACCACCCTGTCGATTGGCAAGTCGCCAAGTTAGTAGCTTTTGAGGAAGATGTAGAGACATCTTGTCCTCCTCCGCAAGCCTCTGATCGCTTTGCAACTGTTTCTTTTGTACCCTCGTAGCCGGGGGTAGTGTGGAGTTTGCTTGTCGACTTAATCCGTCCGTGGTTTTCACCGGCTATTAGAGAGGAGCACCTTCATTAGCATGTTCCGTGTGGAGCTAGGTGCCGCCACCCGAGGGTTGGCCTGAGTATTCGTTGAGCATCGAGTGGGATGCAGGAGTGGGCCTTGGCTTGTCTGTTAGACGTGATGTCAGAGAGTAGTCTACTCGATTCTTGAGACTCTTGTGTTGAGTGCCATTGCCCTGTCACCTGGAGTGTGACCTTCTCTACCCTTAGAGTGGCTTAAAGCCCGTAAAGGGATGTTTGTGTTGTAAAGGAAGTAGTGCCTGTTGGCACCAAGCTTTGAGAGGAGGCCTAGATTCAGGCCAGTAGGCACTTTTTGTACAGGTGGTTCCATGACCCGCCCGGAGTATAGCATCCCCACCAGCCTTGTACCCGTTTTCTGAAGTTGCATCTGTTGGATTGCTTAAGAGATCTAGCTCGGTGGTAGTCAGAGCACTACAAGTGTGAGGTCGTTCGAGGGAAAAGTAGGAGCTTTTCACGGTCACCGAGAGTTGGGCACAAAGGATACTGTTGGTTGTTAAGGGCTAGCGCGTCCGAGATCTCGCGCCTGTGTTGTGGGCTTGTGAGCCAGTTGGATGGTAGTGTGATTCGATTACCCTGGAGTTACCCTAATATGAGTAGGGTTGGCATCGATGATGCGTGGTTGATCCACTGTTAGAGCCATGAGTTGGATGGTTGATCGGAGCACGTTTAGTGGACCATCGGTAGGAGGTAAGTTAGCTTGGTGTGGCTATGCTCTTGTAAGAGTGAGTCGACCAATGTGGCATTCCGTGGTGAGTTGACCCTGAGTGGGTTGAACTCTTGTTGCTCCTTTGCTAGAAGTGGCTCTATTGGGAGGCAAAAGTTGCCTTGTGTGAGAATACTTGTTGGTTTGGATCTTAAGGAACCAAGTTGGAGCTGTACACGCCAATGTACTTTTGTATAGCTCGTTCCGTGGTGTATTTTTCAAGAACCACGAGGGGTTTCGGGTTGTGAAACCAGTGCTCAGCTCTGAGGAGTTAGGACTTTAGTTCTTGGCAAGTGCCCTAACTTGGGTCGAGAGGTTACCGTGCCGGTAGCCTAGTTGTTGCTTAGGCAAGTTATGCTAGTTGGCCCTTGACCTGGGTAGAGGCATTTCTTGTTGATCGATGGTTGGAGTTCAGTTGGAACTGAACAAGGGCGATGGTAGCATAATCGCGTAGTTTCTGGCAGCCATGGCTAAGAGAGTTGTTCGGGTCCTTACCCTGGGTAGAAGCTACGATGTGGCTGATGCTTTGAGCAAGAGGGAGTTTGGGTCTTCTGGTTGTTCCCGCTCAGGTGGTTAGCAGACTCGCCGATAGGGCCAGTCTAGGGGTCGCGATCAACGCCGACCGCAGGTTAGAGCTCAGGATCGTCAGCGGGGCGGGGCCAGGCGGCCGGCTCATTGCATCAAGTGTGGTAAGGCGCTTTTCGGATTGTGTGGAGCATCGCCTGTGCTTGCTACAGATGTGGCAAGGAAGAGCTTTTGGCCAAAGACAATTGGGATCTTTGAAGGAGATGTGCTCGTGTAGCGATTGTCCATTAGACCGTTTGACGGCGGTTGTGTGTCTGGAGGCGATCGGAGGAACCCTAAGTTGTGGAGAGCCTCACCAGAGCTCAGTCAGACCAAGGCAGTGTTCCTCGGTTGAGTTGCTGGATGCTTGTTGTCGGATAACAAGTTAGAGCTGTTCTTGGTAACCTCCACGTTGATTTTCAGAATTCTTAGCGAGGTGGTGCTTGGTGTTGACCAAGGTTTGGTTCCCATGTTGTTTTGTGAGCTAGCTCGGTTTGAGCAAGCGGGCGTTGCCACGGGACTTGTTACTAGTCGGGAAGTTTTGGGAGTTGACCCCTCCCTCGGCAATTGGGTAGGCAATCGCTAGTTCCAAGTTGGTGGTTCAAGCGATTGAGGAACCCTTGGATGTTTCTTCCGAGAAGAGTTGGTGGTTGTTATTGTTGAGTTTGAGCAAGACAAATGAGCGCGTGTGTGAAATTGCCACGTCCTTCCAAGTCCGCTTGCTAGGAAATCGTTCTGTAGAGGAGGAGTCGACTTAGCTCCCGAGTTGTGTAGTTGATCGAGTAGCGCGCGGTGGCCACTTAGCGAGAGTGTCCTGCGTCTGTTTGATAGCAAGCGGAAAGTTGTTTGTTCCCGCGAGTGGCGAAGGCCACCAGTTCAAAGGCTTGAGTTGTTGGCGGAAGGTTGTTGGATCTTTGGAGCTTGTAGACCCCCCTTAGTTCTTTGGTAGTTGAGTTGCACCGTGGATGCCGGCCTCGAGTTTTAACTTTTGAGGTAGTCTTGCCGACTCGTGTTGTTCAGGATCCGCAAGCTTGTGGTCGTCGCTATCCTTATTCCTCGCGATGTCTCGTGGGTGGAGTTTCTGGATTGGAAGAAGAGTTAGGTCTAAGCTATAAGGAGGAAGCCCTTGGAGCAGCCAGATGGGCTTAAGAGTTGAGTGGCAGCTTGGAGGCGAGCTTTGCTCGTTATGAGCTTGGTTTGCGTTTCTGCTAAGCAAGCCTTTCTCGGGCTTTTCTTTTAGTCGTTGTGCATTCGCAGTTGGCATTTTAGCTGAGCCACAGTTGAGTGAGTTGGCACAGAGGTGCCGTGGCATTGGGTGGTAAAGCCCTTGAGTTGCGATCCTCCAGCTATCGTGTTGCTAGTAGCCACGTAATGTTTTATTCCTTGTTTCTCGAGGTTTCCGTGAGAGGAATGTTGTTTGTTTTCCTGTCTGGCGATGTTCACCTAGGCCAGTGGCTGATCGGATTGCATTGGAAAGTTTGTTGTCGACCGATGAGGGGCTCCGGTTTATTAGTTTGGCCGAGTGGAGCCTGTTCTTGGACCTTGTCGTTCAGGGGTGGCCGAAGCTGAAGTATCAGCTAGTGTGTGTGGTGGTAGCCGTTTGGTGAACCAGAAAAGTGCCCTTGGCTTTGGTGCTTCGATTTCTCGTAAGATGGTTGCTTTAGTGTTGTGGACGCATGCTAGTTGGAGGAGGTTGCCTAGGGATCAGTCACCAGTTGGTGGTTCGAATTGGATTTCGTTAAGGATTGTAGGCAACCAAAGTGGGATTCTTACAGCTGGGGTTCGCGAGTCTCTTGCGAAAGTATGAGTAGGCCGTTTAGTTTCTTAAACTCGGGAGGTTCAGTTGTTTGGTCAAGATGGTGAAGGGTCGAGGTCGCTTGATAACAAATATGAGCATTCAGTGGAAGTTCTGCCGGGCGTGGCGTTGAGTTTTAGAGCTTGTGACCCGTTCACGAGTTTGCTTTGAGAGTAGCACCAAGTGAGAGGCGTTCCGAGTTGGGTTAGCATGGATAAGTGAGCCCTAGAGTCGTAAGACCGTTTGAGAGTTGGTGCGAGTCGGAGGATGTGGCTCACCGACTAGTTATCGCATGTTTTTCGTCTTAGGACTTTCGAGGACGAAAGTCTTAAAAGGAGGGAGTATTATAACGCCCGATTTTCTATTTCCTGTACCTGTGATTTCGGTCATTATTCGGATGTTCGGATGGGCCGTTAGAGCTGCTTTAACCTTTAAGGGTATTTTGGTATTTTGCTCCCGGTCGAGGTTGAGGATTTTCGTGGCTTGTGGTCATTTCGGCCTTCGTTGAGACTTGATTAATGTTGGTTGCAAGACCCAAGGAGTTTGGGTTAGTTGATTAGAAGTTCGGAGACATTCCAGTTGATAGCAAAATTAATTGGAATTTAATTGGTCCCATTGAGATTTGAACCCTTGCCCTAATGGTGAAATTGGAGTTTTTAGAAAAAGAAGATTTAGTTAAAAGAAAAGAATTTCTTTAGCCGGGACCCGCAAGAAAAGCCTTGGGAAGGATTTTAGACCCATTTAAATTAGGAAAAGGAAAGAAAATCCTATTCCCTTGTTTTGGAATAAAATCTCTCTCTCTCTCTCTCTCACTCTCTCTCCTAGCCGACCTCACCAAGAAACCCTAGCCGCCCTAGCCGCACCCCGCTCACCCGCCACTCACCCAGCGTGCCCAGACGCCCAGATCGCCCATGCCAGCGCACCCGGTGCCAGCTGCCTGGCGCCCAGCCAGACGCGTCGCGCCGCTCCGCACGAGCCGCCAGACGAGCGCGCAGCGCCGTCCCGCACTGCACCGCCCAGATATGCGCTGCGCCGTCCCGCACCAAGCCGCCACCCACGCGCGCGCGCTGCCGCTCGCCCAGACGCCCGCGCCAAGACCGTCTGCGTCTGCGTGCCGTGCCGCTGCGTCGTCGCGTCCGCCCGCCACATTGCATGCAGCCAGCGCATAAGCGCCGTCGTCCCCTACCGCGCCAGCGCCAAGAAGCGCCGTTAGCGCCCGAGCAGCGCCCAGCACTCACCAGCAGCGCCCAAAATCGCCCCCTTCTGCTGCGAGACCCGTGCCTTCTCGGTTGGTAATTCCCGAACCTATCCCTTTTTGATTTTGAAGGCTGGCTTGGCTGTCTGTGATATTTATTTAGGATGCTTTTAAAATGCTTAGGTTGCTCGGTTTCGCTTTAAAGCTCGAGGGTCATTATTTGATTGTGAAGGTTATTTCTGCTCGTTTCCAGGTAAGGATTCCTTACCGTGGTTGTGTGGACCCTGCGATGCTTTCTTGATTGTGCCTTATATGCATGTTTACTTTTATGAACATGAATAGTGGATAGGACAGCTTGTGATTGCATTCTTGCTAGCATGTTTGCTTGTTTGTACATGTTAGTGCCATGCTAGGATTGTTCTTCCAAAGATGCTCAAATTCTGCGCTTAAGTTCGTAGTATCATGCTAGGTTATGTATGATTGATGATTATATGTATGTTTAGCCAAGAATCAGTTACTCTGTACTCTTAGTGTAAAGACCCGACCCAAAAGGGGCTCTAAATGGGCCTTTACCCCAATGCATGTAGTGAAAATAAAAGATATTAAGAAAAATACATTTCGGATCCCAAGTAAAAAGAAACATTCAACAACCAAAACATACATTTCTAAAAGTATACTCGATCGTGAGATTTATTTAAACCATTAAAACAATCCACAAGTATAAATATGCTGGAATCCATAAAACGTAAGAAAACATCCTGGGGCTCTGTGCCTGCCTACATGCATTGAGGGGAAATAACAAAAGTCAAGAGTCATGATAAATAAAATAGAATAATCGAGATGACAAATAGATTCCATGATCACGGCTCCTCCATCACCCATCCTGTCTCCCGCCTTGATTACCCGTGGAAAACCACGTAATAAGGGTGAGTAACGAATTACCCAAGTAAGAATCCCCAACCGGGGTACAATACGATATACATGATCATCTAGAAGAATGTATGCAAGCTATGAGTACAAACACAGAGCGGAGCACATAGCTAAGTCCACACTTGGACCTCGGATGCCATCTCGTGGTCTTAGTCCGGAAATACCACAACACACTAAACGCGCTATACGGGAACAAGTCCCGGCCTCACCGCGTCTCTCGCCGCCGATACGAAAGGTGCACTAGCTCAAGATCCCGAGGAGCTCTCGATCGGGCGCCAGTAATGAGCGTAAGCGCGCACCGCATGCTCACCGCAAACTCGGGGGTGCCGGGTCTAGTGGCAAGTCGCCTGTGTTCGATCCACCATGCCTAACTAAATCTCTCGGATCGGTGTCACCGACATAGGGGTGTGAGACTGGACACGTGAACTATGTCGGCTGTACCACCGCACTTTGAGGCTAAGGAACCGGCCGTGGTAGGCTTACACCGAGAAGCGGTCCTTGCCCTAACAGTGGCAATCAAGGGCTACGGCCGAACACGCCGAGGACGTGCCGATCGCCGGGGCGAGGCAATGCCAAGTCATCATCCCGACCGTTGGGGCATTTAACGATCCGCCACCCTCACCCAAGATTGCGGGGCCTACCGGTTGGGATAGCTAATCCCTCACGGGGTCCAAGGACGGAGAATCGTCTCGAACGTCCTTGCCATAGATGCAAGATACTTTATGCATCGGGCCCGGATGATTCTATCTACCTCAATTCTAAACCTTAACAATAATAACGATTCAATCAATGCGGTCCAATACGTGCTCATCGGATACAAAGAACCTAGCATGATACTACGAAGCAAGAACAGATATCGAACATGCTAGAATAGAACAACCTAGCATGGGCTAACATGAGAAACAATACAAGAGTTCATGCGATCGAGAATTGAGCAGAGCACCTAGAGATAAACATGCTAGTAATCATACACAGCATACAAAACAACAATCACAAATATACCGCAGGGTCCACACAACCCCTGTAAGAAATCCTTACCTTGGTCTCCAAGACTTCTACACACAAATCCTAAGTCATGGAACAATCCCGAGCTAGCGAGCGGGAACCTAGCAAACCAACAATAATCAGCATCTAAAATATCTAAACAACAATAGAACGACAAGCTCGGCTCGGGAACTCACGCGCGCGACGACCACGAGCTTGGGGCGGCTGCCGGCGAGCCGGCACGGCAAGGACGCCACTGGCCGCTGCTGGCCAACGCACGCGCGGACACGCTACCGGCCGCCGCGCTACCGGCACGCACCACGACGCGGCAGGACGCGCGCGCGGCGAGCGTCTGAAGGCGCGCGCGCGGCGCAGGCGTGCGATGCGGACACGGCGAGAGCGGCTTCGCGAGGACAGCGCGCGCGAACGTCTGCGGCGGCGCGCGCGGCGAGCGCGATTCGCCAAGCGGACACGGCGAGGGCGCGCGATGATGGCGCGGCGCGCGGCGACGCAGCGCGGCGGCGGCGAGACCTCTGGCGTCGCGAGCGATCGGCGTCTACGCGCTGCTGGCTGGAAACAACAAGGGCTGCTTGGGGACAGATCTGGCGTCGCGAAGATCGGTTGGGCGTCGCGGCGGCAGGGCGATATGTCTTCTTTGGCGCGAACGACAAGGCCGGCTGGGACAGATCTGGCGTCGGCGATCGGTGGGACGTCGCGACAGCGAGGGCGATCTGTCTTCTTTGAAGCGAACGACAAGGTCTGCTGGGACAGATCTGGCGTCGCGAGCGATCGGGGCGATCTGTCTTCTTGGCTCGGCTACACTCGGTGGCCGCAATCAACACAACACACACAACACACCTCTTTTCACTTGGCCAAACGCACACCAAACGGATGAGAAGAAGAAGAAGAAGATCAATACCTACCCGAATGATGATGATCGAACCCAAGGAGATGCAAGGATGAAGAATCGGCAAGGCTATGGAGATGGAGAGCTTGGGCGGCCAAGAGGTGTTTTGGAGAAGAAGATGGAATAACCTAATTCTATTTCATTTAACCAAATGCACCAAAACTCCAAAATCCAAGGTTAACTAAGATGTGATGCGAGAAAGAGCAACAAGAGCACCTAATGGCTCAATTGGCACACCTCTCTACAAGCTTCCCAGAGACCGGGTTCAAACCCCACTCAAAGACAAATTCCTTTATTTTTACTTTTGCAACGAACCTTACTCAAACCAAACCACAAACCCCTACAAAACCATCCAATAATTTTAGTAATCGAAAAAGACACAAACGACCACGACGACCGACCAAAATTACCAAATTACCCCTAGGGCATACCTGGAAGACCGGGAAGAAAAACCTGGGTCGTTACACTTAGCTAGTATAGTAGGGTTTGCCATCATCCAGAGGCTGAGAGCGGACATAACGTACCTTGTCCCCACCGGTCGGGAGTAAGCGAAGCATAACGTACATTGCTTCGGGGTTGAAGGCGGACATAACGTACTTTGTCCCCACCGATTGGAAGTAAAGCTAAGCATAACGTATATTGCTATTTCTCCCCCTCCGGCACCAATGAGAATTAGCTACCTCATCGGCATAAGCCTAGTTTGTAGCTGCTAGAGCGGAACCACGCCAGCGGTGCAAGCCCCTTTGGCCGGTTCTTAGCTTCGGTGTCTGCGGTACAGCCGCATGATGAGTGCCGAGGGCCTCGCACTCACCGTTCGGTGACACCGTTTCCGAGTCTTTAGGCATGCGTGCACTGCCCGCGTAGTTTGCCCTTAGGCCCCGCATTTACGCCGGTTGCGAAAGAGCATGCGGTGTGCGCGCGCCACGCTTTTAGTCGCCGGTTCGGAGAGCTCCCGGGCTAATGTTCGTGAGTACACCGTTCCTTCTGTTTAGAGCCGGACTTCGGGTACTCTCCGATAGTCCGTAATTATAGCGAGGGTAAGAGGCCCTTGAGGACACCCATTGGGATTGGCTTTTGAGTGATCATATGGTCGAGGGAGAAAGACCCTCGAGGTGTCTGACATCTTTGGGATCGGTTTTTGAGCCGATCAATTGGCCGAGGAGAAAGACCCTCGGAGATGTCCCGGATTGGTTATGAGAGCCAATCATTAGGCGGAAGTAGGAGACTTCCGAGGATTCCAGATTCTGCCTTGTAAGCTCGTTGAGCTATGATCCATGTTGGTAATCGCTTTTGCATGTATACTAGGGTGCTAGGTGATTGAAGTATCGTATTATACCCCGGTTGGGGATTCTTACTGAGTATGTTTATACTCACCCTTATTTCTGTGGTTTTCCACCAGGTAACTTGGGACAGCACCGGGACGGCGAGCGGAGGGAGCTGAATGATCATGGGAGCCGCCAACACTCTGTCTTTATTGTTTGCATATTTGTTCAAAGATGTAGATGGACAGAGTCCTAGGGAAACATTATAAAAAGTTGTTTGAACTGTTTTGAATGTTTTTATATATACTGGCCAGGCTTGTTTTACTTCGTTGGTTTTCTTAAACAAAGTTGTTGATTATGTTTTAAGCATTCCTCGTTCTAAATGTTTTGAAAGGTTTTAAATATGAGCACTAAACCGCTCGGTGAAATATTTAACTTGCATGCTGAGTGAGAACCTAGGTTTAGGACCGTATTTTGGGTCGGGTTCTTACAACTAACAACTGGGCCACACCACAAGGGCCTACGAGAGTCTAATCTCTACCTCCCTCTAGAACGATGTCCCAGCGGTATCTGAATCTATCTGGATACCCTGACAAGCTGCTAACATACATCTTACACTGCGGGAAGTTGGCATGATGGTGCTCTAGACCCAAACAAACAACGAGTCAGAACCTGCTCGTCTCCGCTCCACAACACTAAACAAGGCATACACTAGACGAAAAGTATTGTAAATTCTTAACCCTTTTCTAAAAACAGAAAACTTAGGCGTACCTGATGACCGTCGGAGTGCTGGTGATCATGGGAAAAATGACCTACAATAAAAGGTCAGTCTACAGAATCTATGACTCTGAGCTCTGATACCAACTGCAAAGACCCGACCCAAAAGGGGCTCTAAATGGGCCTTTACCCCAATGCATGCATTCAAAGTAAAGACAATATACAAATATGATTTCGGATTCCAAGTAAAAATTTAAAACATTCAGCATTCAATCAGAAATCAAAACAGTTTATTGAAACCTGTCCCTGTCTCCAAGCACCTGTTTCAAGACAAATACATTTCCAAAGTTTTACTCGATCGAGATTTATTAAAATCATTCAAAACCTTCTCAGATACAACAATGCTGGAATCCACAAAAACATTGAGAAAACATCCTAGGGCTCCGTGCCCGACTACATGCATTCATGGGAAATAAAAAGACAAGAGTCATAATATGAAAAGGTCAGAGATGACAGCAGGTTCCCATGATCACAGCTCCTCCTTCAGCCATCCTGTCTCGCACCTTGGTTACCTGTGGAAAACCACAAAATAAGGGTGAGTAACGAATTACTCAGTAAGAATCCCCAACTGGGGTACAATACGATATACATGGTCATCTAGCAGAAAGGTATGCAAGCTATGAATATAAACACAGAATAGAGCACATAGCTTAAATCCACACATAATCATCGGATGCCATCTCAGGGTCTTAGTCCGGAATAATCCACCACACAATACGCCCTATACGAGAAACAAGTCTCGGCCTCAGCCTGTCTACTGTCAATACGAAAGGTGCACTAGCTCAAGATCCCGAGGAGCTCTCCGATCGGCGCTGTAATGAGCGTAAGCATGTACCGCGTGCTACTGCAGACTCTAGGGGGTGCCGGGTCTAGTGGCAAGCTGCCCAGGTCCAGTCACCATGCCTAACTAAATCTTTGGATCGGTCTCACTGACATAGGGGTGTGTGACCTGGACACGTGAACTATGTCAGCCTGAAACACTGCACCTGAGGCTAAGGAATCGGTCGTGGTAGGCTTACACCATGAAGCCGTCCTTGCCCTAACAGGTGGCAATCAGGGGATACTACCGAACACGCTAAGGACGTGCCGGCTGTTGGGGATGAGGCAATGCCAAGTCATCATCCTGACCGTTGGGGCATTTAACAGTCTGCCACCCTCACCCAAGATTGCAGGGCCTACCGGTCGGGTTAGCTAAACCCTAACGGGGTCTAGGGACGGAGTACTACCTCGTACGTCCCTGCCATGGATGCAAGATACTTTATGCATTCGGGCCCGGATGATGCTACCTACCTACACTCTAACCTATCATATCAATAACATACAATCCAATACAATCCAATACGTGCTCAACAGATACAACGAACCTAGCATGATACTACGAAGCAAGAACAGATAACGAGCATGCCAGAACAGAACAACCTAGCATGGACTAACATGAGAAACAACATAAGGAATCATGCCAGTCGGGAATTTAGAAAAGAACACCTATCGCTAAACATGCTGATAAACACAAACAAGCATACAAATAGCATCACATAATATATCGCAGGGCCCACACAACTCCGGTAAGAAATCCTTACCTGGCCGGAAGGCAACTACACACAAAACCTAAGCTGCGATCGAACCCGAGCTAGCTACCGAGAACCTAACAAAAACAATGATAATCACAATCCATAGGCCTAAATATAATAAAATAAACAAGGCTCGGCTCGGGAGCAACTCACGAGGCGAGGCTCACACGCGACGCAGGCAGCAAGACGGCGCGCCGTTGCCGGGCGCCGATGGGCGGCTGGCCAGGCTAGCTGGCCGCCGGACGAGCAATGGCACGGCCGGCGCTGGCGCTGCGCGCGCACGGATAGGCGCTGGCGGCGCGCGCGGCGCGCGACGCGACGCAACGAACGCAGCGCGCGTCGACACGGCGATCGGGGCGCGGCGCGCGCGGCGGCGCGCGCGCGAGGCGCGCGCGCGGCAAGCAACGCGATGCGGCGTCGTCGGCGACGGCTCTGCTGGCGCCTATGCGGCACGCGACGGCCTAGGCGTCTGGTGCGCCACTCTTCTGGGTGCACAGGCGTCTGGCGGCCTCTTTGTTGGGTGATCCGGTGGCCGCTTCGGCTAGGCCGCTCGCTTACCGGTTGCTCATTGGGCCGGATGGCGCTCGCCGCAAGGGAAGAAAATCACGGTAAGGGGCTTGGAAGAGAAGAGGTTGGGCGGCCATGGTGGTTTGGAGAAGAAAACACAAAACCCTATTTCCTTTCATTTAATCAAATGCACCAAAATCCCAAAACCCAAGGCTAACCAAGATATGCTGCGAAAAGATTAACAAAAACTCCTGGTGGCTCACTTGGCAAGGCTCTCCTTTAGCACACAAGTCCACCCTGGCTCGAACCTCAACTGCAACACAATTTTCCTTTATTTTTACTTTTGCATCTATCCTTGCTCAAACCCATCCAAAAAGCCTAAAAAACCTACATAAACCCATCCAATAATTTTAGCAACTGGAAAAAGACATAAACGACCCTGACGGCCCGACCAAATTACCAAAATACCCCTAGGGCATACCTGAAAGACCGGGATGAAAACCTGGGCCATTACAGTGAGTGCCTTCACTGATTTGCGTGCGCACAGTCTTGCCATTCGGCATTGCCTTGCCTGTGCCAAATCGCACGCACGTAACCCCTTCATAGTAGCATTTTGCCCAGCCTGTTCGCCTCGCCCAACCGCACGTTACCTCGCCGAGGTGACACGCACAGCAGCATCATGATCATTTCGTCAGTGCGTAGCCTTGCTAAGCCATCCTTGCCGTGTCACTGCCCTAGTTGCCGAGGGCACCAATGGCTAAGAAGAAGCCTTCGGTTGGGTAAGCTCTTCCTGAGGCTGTTATTTTATTGTTGTTGTGATTTGTTATTTGGACTAATTTGTGTAAGTGTGTGTTAAGGAGGTGTCCTAGCCGAGAGTCGCCTTACTGGAAGTGGAGTTTTGGTTAGCTTCGATCGAGAGCCTATTTGCCACAGTGGTTGTCCCGAGCACCTGTTCGAGATTCGATAAACTCTGTCCTTGGCTCGGTTTAGCTGTTTAGTCCTATTTAGCAAGTTCAGTTAGTAATAGCATGTTTGGTTTATGTGATAGGTTGCTAGTTGTATGTAACGACCCAGGTTTTCATCCCGGCCTTCCAGGTATGCCCTAGGGGTATTTTAGTAATTTGGTCGGGCCGTCAGGACCGTTTATGTCTTTTTCCAGTTGCTAAAATTATTGGTTGGATTTATGTAAGTTTTTGAGGCTTTGTGGATGTGTTTGGGCATGGGGAGATGCAAAAGGAAAATGGTGTGTTAAAAGTGTGTTTGGTGGGTTTCGAACCCAGGGGGTCTGAGAAGTCAGGTGGGTGGTGTGGCCAGTTGAGCTATTGAGAGCTCTTGTTGCTCCTTCCGGGTCATTTTATGGTTAGCCTTGGGTTTTGGAGTTTTGTTGTTTTTGGTTAAAAGAGAAAGGAAGCTAGGTTGGCATTTCTTCTCCAACACCTCTCTTTGCACAAGCCCCCCACCCAGCAGATCCGCCCGGCACCAGCCAGATCCACTGTCGCCCAACCGGCCGAGCGGCCGACGCCCGATCACACGAGCGGCTGTCGCGCGCCTGCCTTGCGCCGCCGCAGACGCCCTCGACCAGCCAGAATTTGCACGAGATCCGGCCGAGATCGCCAGATCGCTTGTCACACGCCAGTCGCGGCCGAGGAAGCCATCGCCCGAATCGCACTGATGAGCCCGCGCGCGCCAAGAAATTGCTCGAGATCGCCGAGCAACACGCCCGAAGCAACGTCAGTCGGCCACGCCCGTCGCACACCAAGCCGCCCAATCCGTCCATCGCGACGCCGGATCTCGCCCGCAGCCCGCCGTCGCACGGTCGAGCGCGCGCGCAGCGAGATCGCCGTGTCCGCTTGCCGAATCTGCCGCCACGCGCCGCGTCTCGTCGCGTCGCTGCGCGCCGCCAGCCGCCAGCGCGCCATCGCCAGAGCGTTCGCCGCGCGCGCGCGTCCTGCCGAAGCCTTTCGCGCTGTGTCGCGCCGCCGCGCCGGATCGCCAGCGGCGCCGCGCGCCCGAGCGCTTTCGCGCGCGCGCATATGCGTCCTGCCGTGCCAGTAGCGCGCAAGCTGCCCCCACTGCGTCCTGCCGCCACGTGCGGTGCCGGCCAGCGCCAGCCCTGCCGTGCCCGGCTTGCCGCGACTCCAAGCTCGTCGTCGTCGTGCGCGTGAGTTCCGAGCCGAGCTTGCACGTTCTATTGTTGTTTAGACGTTTTAGATGCCGATTATTGTTGGTTTGCTAGGTTCCCGCTCGCTAGCTCGGGATTGTTCCGCGACTTAGGTTTTGTGTGTAGAAGCCTCCCGACCAAAGTAAGGATTTCTTACCGGAGTTGTGTGGGCCTGCGGTATATTTGTGATTGTTGTTTTGTATGCTGTGTATGATTATTAGCATGTTTAGCCCTAGGTGCTCTGTTCAATTCTGGTGGCATGAACTCTTGTATTGTTTCTCATGTTAGCCCATGCTAGGTTGTTCTATTCTAGCATGTTCGATACTGTTCTTGCTTCGTAGTATCATGCTAGGTTCCTTGTATCTGTTGAGCACGTATTGGACCGCATTGATTGAATCGTTATTATTGTTAAGGTTTAGAATTCGTAGATAGCATCATCCGGACCCGATGCATAAAGTATCTTGCATCTATGGCAAGGACGTTCGAGACGATTCTCCGCCTTGGACCCCGTGAGGGATTAGCTATCCCAACCGGTAGGCCCCGCAATCTTGGGTGAGGGTGGTAGTCTAAGCGATGCCCCAGCGGTCGGGATGATGACTTGGCAATGCCTAGTCCGGCGGCGACGCGTCCTCGGCGTGTTCGGCGAGTAGCCCTTGATTGCCACTGTTAAGGTAAGGACGGCTTCTGGTGTAAGCCTACCATGACCCGTTCCTTAGCCTCAAAGCGGTGGTACAGGTGACATAGTTCACGTGTCCGTGTCTCACACCCTATGTCGGTGACACCGATCCGGAGAGATTTAGTTAGGCGTGGTATCCGGATATGGGCGACTTGCCACTAGACCCGGCACTTCATAGTGCTGTAGAAGCACGCGGTGCATCCTTACGCTCATTACAGCGCCGGCCGGAGAGCTCCTCGGGATCTTGAGCTAGTGCACCTTTAGATCGTATCGGCGAGGCAGCGGTGAGGCCGGACTTGTTCCGTATAGCGCTTAGTGTGTTGTGGTATTTCCGGACTAAGACCACGAGTTGGCATCCGAGGTCCAAGTGTGGACTTAAGCTATGTGCTCTATTCTCGTGTTTATACTCATAGCTTGCATACAATCTTCTAGATGATCATGTATATCGTATTGTACCCGGTTGGGGATTCTTCTTGAGTAATTCGTTACTCACCCTTATTCTGTGGTTTCCATAGGTAACCAAGGCGCGAGGCAGGATGGTGAAGGAGGAGCCGTGATCATGGAATCCTGTTTGTCATCCCGATTATTTTATTTTATCATGACTCTTGACTTTTGTTATTTCCCACTGAATGCATGTAGACGGGCACAGAGCCCGGGATGTTTTCTTACGTTTTATGGATTCCAGCATATTTGTACTTGTGGATTGTTTTAATGGTTTAAATAAATCTCACGATCGAGTATGCTTTTAGAAATGTATGTTTTGGTTGTTGAATGTTTCTGTTTTACTTGGGATCCGAAATGTATTTTTCATAATGTCTTTTATTTTCACTACATGCATTGGGGTAAAGGCCCATTTAGAGCCCCTTTTGGGTCGGGTCTTTACTGATTGGTATCGAGCTCGAGTCATAGATTACGTAGGATCGACCTTTGTTGTAGGTCATCCTTCCATGATCACCAAAGCCTCTCGGCGATCATCAGTACGCCTAGGTTTATTGTTTTAGAAAGGAAAAAGGGTTAAGAATTTACAATACACATCATCTTATGTATGCCTTGTGTAGTGTTGTGGAGCGGAGACGAGCGAGTTCGACTCGTTGTTGGTTTGGGCTTA
Organism: Sicyos edulis; assembly: GCA_036507275.1. Lineage (NCBI taxonomy): Eukaryota > Viridiplantae > Streptophyta > Magnoliopsida > Cucurbitales > Cucurbitaceae > Sicyos > Sicyos edulis. The sequence goes on from CM071851.1 coordinate 16,999,506, forward strand.
GTGAGCCATCATGCCAACTTTCATGATCTGGCGCATTTGTTTAGCGGCTTGTTGAGGTATCCAGATAGATTCGGATGCCCCAGGACATCGTTCCGCAGGGAGGCGAGCTTAGACTCCGCTGGCCATTTGTGGCCCGATTCTTTTTTTTCCCTAGTGAGAGGGTGGTGGTGCTTCGTGCGGATCGCCGATATGTTGATCGCACCCGCAGGAGCAGCGGCGCTTGGCATGTCCGACCGAGGAGTTGGACCGATCGTGTTGATGTTGAGGCCGCGTCCGGGGTTGTTAGGCCCGCATGCGGTTTGGCCCCGACGGTTGAGTTGCCTAGAGGAGGGGGTAGAGGCTAGCAGCGCCTCAGTGAGACTCCTTGAGCAGAGTGTGCTCGGCCATGAGAGATTTGATGGCGAGCCCTTTAGCTATCGAGAGCGAGAGACCAGCGCAGCGGTTGTAGTGCGTAGTGAGGAGTCCCGGCACAGAGATAGCCCAAATTGCAGAGTTTGTTTCAAATTTTCCCCAAAGAGCTCTTGTAGCCGGAGGTTCCCTGGAGGGCATGATCAGCAGTTTATTCAGATGAGTTTGTTGGCGTTGATGGAGACGCCCGAGGTTGGCAAATGGATGCCCAGTAGAGCTCGATGTTTTAGTAAGTCCCACCTTTGCTAGTAGTAAAGTAGTTGGCCGAGGTTGGAGTTTAGCATCCGTGTGTGGGATGCCTGCTGCTGAGAGGCCGAGGTGTGCCGCCTCTGTCTTTGTTTGGTTCATCGGATGGTGGTGGAAGTCCCTTGTGAGAGGTGGACTAGCGAGTCTCCACCGATCGCCCGATTGTTTGGCAAGTTGCCGTGTTAGTGGCTTGAGGCGGATGAAGGGTCATCTTTGCCCCCTTGCGAGCCTCTTTGTTGTTTAACACCCGCTTCCTCGAGATGTGGATTTGGTAGTAGTAGCACTTGAGGTGCATTGGTTGGTGTGCCACTTTGGCACTAAGTCCGCTCGAGCTTGAGTTTGGCTTGGGCATAGCGGTGGTTCTATGCCGTTCGGAGTTCAGCGTACTCCTTTAGCCTTGGATCTGTTTATGGCGGTTGCACCCCGCTTAGGTCGTGCGCAGGGCTAGTTCGGTGGTAGTCGATGGACTACAAGCGAAAGGATGCTCGAGAGGAGCGGAGCCTCTTCCCGTGTTTCGGAGGTTGAGTAAGTCGCCAGAGTTGCCGGTTGGTAAATGTTGGTGCGCGTGAGTCTCGCGCTAGTGTTAAGGCCAAGAGATTTTCTTTGTGGTTGGTAGTGCGGTCAACTACCTTCGAGGGCCTAATCGAGGAGAGTTGAGCATCGTATATGCGAGTTTGGTCCAACAGAGGGATCTCGAGTTGGATGCTCATGAGATGAGCCGGATGCCTATGAGGCGAGATGAGCCGATGCCTTGCGAGAGGTTTTGGATGCCTTAGGGTAAGCACCCTTGGTTGAGGCTTGGTACAAAGTAAGTTTGGTTTGGCATGATTATGCTTTGGTAGAGCAAGGTTGCCTCGGCTTGAGTATCGTGTGGAGATGGAACTTTTGGTGTTCCTTGGAGTGTTTGTATCATTGCCGGGAGTTATCGTTGCTTTGTGGAAAAGCGCTTGTTAGTCTTGGATCTCTAAAGGAAGGTTGGGAGTTGTGCACACAAGTGTGTTTTGTGTGGTTCGTTAAAGTGGCGAGTTTTGAGATCCATGTAGGGTTTGCTTTGGAGATCTCGTGCTCGGTTCTGGAGAAGTTGGACTCGGTGGTTGTTGTAAGGCTTTGGTTGAGGTGGTAAGGATACCGTGCTCGTGGTATCAAGTTGTTGCTTAGGCAAGATTTGTTAAGTTGGGCCTAAGCTTGGTTGGCGGATCTTCTTGTTGATCGTTGGTTGGAGTTCGATTGGAAACCCGAACAAGAGCGATGGTAGCTAAGCCGCGTGGTTTCGATCGTCATGGCTAAGAGAGTTGTTTGGATCCTTCCTTGGGTAGAAGTTATGTTGTGGCCGATGCTTTGAGTAGGAGGATGACGCGTTCTCAGAGCGTTTCCGGGTCCTCTAGGTTCCCAAGGAGTTGGAGTTGGCCAACATGGTTGGGATCTTTGAAATTGGAGTTGTTGTTCGAGCGGTTGTCCATTAGATCGTATGCCGGCGTGTGTGTGTCGAGGTTGCCGAAGAACCCTAGGTTGTGGAGAGCCTCTCGAGCTCGGTCGAGCCCAACTAGTGAGTTTCATTTGGCTAGCCGGAGCGCGTAGTTTGTAGCCTCGGTGGAGTTGCTAGCGATCTTGGTAGACTAGCAAGCTAGTGTTTATTTGGAGTAAAGTCCTGAGTGGTTTCGGTGTGGTGGCAAGTTGATGCTTGGTGTTGACCAAGGTGTGGATTGGTGTTGTTAGAGGTTAGTTTTGCTCGTGGGGGCGAGTGGTTTGTACCATGTTGGTTGTTTTTCCTGTTTCCGTGATGTTGAGTTGCCCCGTTTGGCATTTGGAGGTTCATCGAGATGGACCCTTGTTGTGCCCCGTGAGACTAGTTGTTGTTGCTCTCGTGTGGAGCAAGACGGTGGCGCGATGTGAGTTCTCTGTCCGTTGGTTGTGCGCTTGTAAGAGCCGTTTCCTTCGGGGAGTTGTCGTTACTCCCTTGGTCTTAGAATTAATGGTGGAAGCGCTAGCTTGAAGGAAAAGTTTGTTGGTTGCTTGGAAGTAGTCGTTGTCCATTAGGCGGATTCTTGGATGGTGTTCTAGAGAGGTCAGATAAAGGTTGTTCTGCCTCTTGTGAGTGTTTGGCCAAGATTTGGTTCGTTTGTTGTTTCGAGAGCTAGTTCGGTTCTAGTGAAGGGCGTTGCCACGAGGTCTTGTTCCTAGTCGATAAGTTTTGGGAGTTGACCCCTCCTCGTGAGCTTGAGCAAGTCTTTGTTTGTTTCGGCTTGGTGGTCCGATTGGTTGAGTTTTCTCTTGGGTGTTGCTTCCAAGAGAGTTGGTTGCTATTGCCTTGGGTTTGAGCAAGTCGTGAGCGTGTGTGGGAGTTCGCGCCCATACCGAGTTTGCTTGCTTTGGGAAGTCGTTTCCCGTTTGGCGTGAGTCGGCTTAGCTCCCGAGTTGTGTAGTCGATCGTAGTAGCGCAATGGTTAGCCCAAATGAGAGGGTTCTGTTTTGTGTTGTTAGCAAGCAAGAGTTGTTTGTTCCCGCAAGGGCGGAGGCCACCGAGAAGAGTTGAGTTGTTCTCGGCAAGTTGTTGGTTCTTTGGGGATTGAAGATTTCCTTTCCCTCTAGCCTCTGTGGTGGTTGAGTTGCTCCTTGGATGCCGACCTCGAGTGATAGCTTGCGAGGTAGTCTTGCGGATTCGTGTGGCCCAGGATCCGTAAGCTTTGAGGTCGTCGTTATCCGTTTTCCTTGTGAGGTTTTGGGAGTGGAGCTTACGTTGGAAGATGAGTTAGGCTTAGGCTTAAAGGGGAAGTCCTTTGAGTAGCCGCTTGGATTTTAAGAGTTGAGTAGTAGCTTGGGGGCGGCGTTGCTCGTTATAAGTTTGGGTTGAGTTCTGCGAGCAAGCCCTTCTCGGCTTTGTTCCTAGTTGTTGTGAGTTCCCGGTTGGCGTTAGTAGAGCCGCGTTTGAGTGAGTTGGCACAGAGGTGCCGTGGCATTGGTTGGTAAGTCGTTGAGCTGCTTTCCTCAAGGTGTTGTGTCGCAGAGATAGTCAAGCGTGATGGTTTAGTCCTTTGCTTCCCGAGTTTTACTTGAGAGGAATGTTGGATGTTCCTTGCACAGCGATTGTCTCCTTAAGATGGTTGCTTAAGTGTTGTGGTCGTGTTCTAGTTGGAGAAGTTTGTCTTTTGGATCGATGCTTGATTGGTGGTTCGTTTGTATCTCGTTAAGGTTGTAGTCAAGGTTTGAGGTTTGTTGGTCTTTTGTGAAGTAAGAGTAGGCCGTTTAGTTTTGGAATCTGGAAGGTTCAGTTGTTTGGCCGATTTGTTGTAGGGTTGAGTTTGTTTGTTGACAAACCAGTGCACAAAGTGTTTTTATGTATCGATGTTGGGGCGCATGTGCCTGACCCATTGTTCATTGTGGACTTTGAGCCCTTGCACCGAGTGAGGGTTTGGGCTTCGAGGAGAAGCCTATGAGTATTCTCGGTCTTGAGTCGAAGACGTTGCGTAGAAGTGAGATCCGTTGGTAAAAGTTTAGTGAAGGAGTCCGAGTTCGGAGGAGGCCGCTCGTGAGCGGGAAGGACGGGATGAGAATGCATTATCTCCGTGTTGTTTCAGTCTTAAAGACTTTCGAGGACGAAAGTCATAAAAGGAGGGAATATTGTAACGACCTGTGTTTTCATCCCGGCCTTCCAGGTATGCCCTAGGGGTATTTTAGTAATTTGGTCGGGCCGTCAGGACCGTTTATGTCTTTTTCCAGTTGCTAAAATTATTGGTTGGATTTATGTAAGTTTTTGAGGCTTTGTGGATGTGTTTGGGCATGGGGAGATGCAAAAGGAAAATGGTGTGTTAAAAGTGTGTTTGGTGGGTTTCAACCCGAAGTGCGAGAAGTCAGGTGGGTGGTGTGGCCAGTTGAGCTATTGAGAGCTCTTGTTGCTCCTTCCGGGTCATTTTATGGTTAGCCTTGGGTTTTGGAGTTTTGTTGTTTTTGGTTAAAAGAGAAAGGAAGCTAGGTTGGCATTTCTTCTCCAACACCTCTCTTTGCCGCACAAGCCAGCCCCCCAGCCAGCAGATCCGCCCGGCACCAGCAGATCCACCGTCGCCCAACCGGCCGAGCAAAGACGCCCACTCCGCACTGAAACGGCTGTCGCGACCCGCCTTTGCCGCCGCAGACGCCGACCAGCCAATGCACCAGATCCGGCCGAGGATCGCCAGATCGCTTGTCGCCACGCCAGTCGCGGCCGAGGGAAGCCATCGCCCGATCGCACTGTGAGCCGTCGCGCGCCAAGAAACTGCTCAGAATCTGCCCGAGCAACACGCCCGAACAACGTCGGTCGGCCATCGCTCGCCGCCGCACACACCAAGCCGCCCGATCCGTCCATCGCGACGCCCAGATCTCGCCAGCCCCGCGCCGTCGCACGATTCGAGCGCGCAGCGGTCGCCGTGTCCGCTTGCCGAATCGCTTTCGCCAGCGCGCCAAATTGGCGTCTGCGTCGCTCGTCGCCGCTATCGCCACGCCAGCGCCCGCGCGCCGCCCGACGTTCGCGCGCAGCGCTGGCCCTCGCTGAAGCCGCTCGCCGTGTCGTCATCGCGACGCCGCGCCGCTGCGCGCGCGCCCGCCGCCCGCGCCTTCGCACGCGCGTCCTGCCGTGCGGTGGCACAAGCAAGCCGCAGACGCTGCGTCCTGCCGCGTCGCCGTGCCGTAACGCAACCAGCCCACCCTGCGTGCCCGGCTTGCAGCCAGCTCCAAGCTCGTGTCGTCGTCGTGCGTGAGTTCCCTGAGCCGAGCTTGTTTTCTATTGTTGTTTAGACATTTTAGATGCCGATTATTGTTGGTTTGCTAGGTTCCCGCCGCTAGCTCGGGATTGTTCCGCAGCTTAGGTTTTGTGTGTAGAAGCCTCCCGACCAAAGTAAGGATTTCTTACCGGAGTTGTGTGGGCCTGCGGTATATTTGTGATTGTTGTTTTGTATGCTCGTGTATGATTATTAGCATGTTTAGCCCTAGGTGCTCTGTTTCAATTCTGATCGGCATGAACTCTTGTATTGTTTCTCATGTTAGCCCATGCTAGGTTGTTCTATTCTAGCATGTTCGATACTGCTCTTGCTTTCGTAGTATCATGCTAGGTTCCTTGTATCTCATTGAGCACGTATTGGACCGCATTGATTGAATCGTTATTATTGTTAAGGTTTAGAATTCGGGTAGATAGCATCATCCGGCCCGATGCATAAAGTATCTTGCATCTATGGCAAGGACGTTCGAGAGAGCCTCCGTCCTTGGACCCCGTGAGGATTAGCTATCCCAACCGGTAGGCCCCGCAATCTTGGGTGAGGGTGGTAGTCTAAGCGATGCCCCAACGGTCGGGATGATGACTTGGCAATGCCTAGTCCCGGCGGCCGGCACGTCCTCGGCGTGTTCGGCGGTAGCCCTTGATTGCCACTGTTAAGGTAAGGCGGCTTCTGGTGTAAGCCTACCATGACCCGTTCCTTAGCCTCGGTGCGGTGGTACAGTGACATAGTTCACGTGTCCGTGTCTCACACCCTATGTCGGTGACACCGATCCGAGATTTAGTTAGGCGTGGTATCCGGATATGGGCGACTTGCCACTGGACCCAGCACTTCATAGTCTGTAGAGAAGCACGCGGTGCATCCTTACGCTCATTACAAATGCCGACCGGAGAGCTCCTCGGGATCTTGAGCTAGTGCACCTTTCGTATCGACGATGGCGGTGAGGCCGGGACTTGTTCCCGTATAGCGCGTTTAGTGTGTTGTGGTATTTCCGGACTAAGACCCTGAGTTGGCATCCGAGGTCCAAGTGTGGACTTAAGCTATGTGCTCTATTCTGTGTTTATACTCATAGCTTGCATACAATCTTCTAGATGATCATGTATATCGTATTGTACCCCGGTTGGGGATTCTTACTGAGTAATTCGTTACTCACCCTTATTCTGTGGTTTTCCATAGGTAACCAAGGCGCGAGACAGGATGGCTGAAGGAGGAGCTGTGATCATGGAATCCTGCTGTCATCCCTGATTATTTTATTTTATCATGACTCTTGACTTTTGTTATTTCCCCTGAATGCATGTAGACGACACAGAGCCCCGGATGTTTTCTTACGTTTTATGGATTCCAGCATATTTGTACTTGTGGATTGTTTTAATGGTTTAAATAAATCTCTCGATCGTAGTATGCTTTTAGAAATGTATGTTTTGGTTGTTGAATGTTTCTGTTTTTACTTGGGGATCCAAAATGTATTTTTCATAATGTCTTTTATTTTCACTACATGCATTGGGGTAAAGGCCCATTTAGAGCCCCTTTTGGGTGGGTCTTTACATTGTAATAGCCCAGTTTTTGAGGTGCCTTCCGGTTCAAGATTCGGTTGTTTGGTTGGGTCGTTAGAGCTGTTTTAACCCTTAGGGGTATTTTGGTCTTTTGGCTCCCCGGGCAGGATTTATGGATTTTCAGGATTCCAAGGTCGCTCCTGCCTTTGTCGAGGCTTGATTGTTGTTGGGTGCAAGACCCAAGATGTTTGGGCTAGTCGTTTGGAAGTTCGGTTGTGGTTTGGGTTTTGGCAAGTTATTGTTGGTTGAGTGCTTCCTTTGGGATTTGAGCCCTTGCCCTTAATGTTGATTTGGGAGTTCGATTTAAGTGAGTTTTATTTATTGGAAAAGATGCTTCGGTAGGGTCTCGAAGGAGAAAGCCGGGGAATGGGATTTTAGGGATTTTAAGGCTGTTTAAAATAGGATAAAGTTGGAGAAAAATAGGAAAATCCCATTTTCCCCTTTTTGTTTCTCTCTCTCTCTCTCTCTCTCTCTCTCTTCCTCTCAGCCAAGCCCGAGCCCCAGCCCGAGCCTAGCCCCCTGCTCTCCCAGGTCGCTAGCCCTAGCCGCCCAGCTCGCCCCAAGCCCGAGCCCAGCTCGCCAACCGCACAGCAGATGCCAGCCGCCCCCCGAGTCGCCTCGCTCTCAGAGCCCGTCGCGTCGCACAACCCTCGCCCAGGCCACTCCGCGCCAGATCTCCCAGATCTGAGTCGCACAGCCCTCGCCCAGGCCGCTTCGCGCCAAATCTCCCAGATCTGAGTCGCACAGCCCTCACCCAGGCCGCTCCGTACCAGATCGCGCGTCCCTGTAGCTCGTCGTGCTAGCCCGCGCGTCCATGTAGCCGTCGCATCGCGTCGCCCCGCTCGTGTCTCTATAGATCGTCACGTCGCCCAGCCCGTGCGCCGTTCCCTGTGCCGAGCCGCGCCGCACGCCTTCGCCCAGTCGAGCCCGCGCCCGTGTCCTCGTCCGCGTGCAGCTCCGCGTCCCAGAGCCCATCAGCGCCCATCAGCGCCCAGCAGCAGCCTCGCTGTATAGCCTGCCAATCCGCGTGTCAGCCGTGCCGTGTGAGTTGCTCCCGAGCTGAGCCCTGTTTATTTTATTATATTTAGGCCTATGGATTGTGATAATTATTATGCTTGTTAGGTTCTCGTTAGCTAGCTCGGGATCGGTCGCAGCCTAGGATTCTTGTGTGTAGTTGCCTTCCGACCAGGTAAGGGTTTCTTACCGAGGTTGTGTGGACCCTGCGAATAATTGATAGTATGCCATATCTTGTGATTGTATGAAATTCTAGTGGATAGGTTACATGTTTTCTCTTGCTTCTAGGTTTGTGTTGTACTGGTGTTTATGTTAGATTAGTTACAGGCTAGGGTCTTTTATCTTGGCATATTCTTGTTCCTATTATATTCTCATAGTTCCATGTTAGTGCTAGGCAGGTGATCCATAATGTAGGTAAGTCCCCGATGGGCACTGCACTGTTCCCTTGTGTGTAAGCCTCCGATGGGCATCATAAGGCTGCTTAAGAGTGTAAGACCCCGATGGGCATCTCAGTGATCCTAGCTGGAGTAAGACCCCGATGGGCATCCTAGATGTGTAAGACCCCGTTGGGCAGCATTGATAGCTAGAGGTGTAAGACCCCGATGGGCATCCGTAGGTGTAAGACCCCGATGGGCATCCGTATGTGTAAGACCCCGATGGGCATCTTTGTGATCCTAGCTGGTGTAAGACCCCGATGGGCGTCCTAGATGTGTAAGACCTCGTTGGGCAGCATTGATAGCTAGAGGTGTAAGACCCCGATGGGCATCCGTAGGTGTAAGACCCCGATGGGCATCCGTATGTGTAAGACCCCGATGGGTATCCGTATGTGTAAGACCCTGATAGGCATCATTGTTTAGAGTTGTAAGACCCCGATGGGCATCCTTGTGTGTAAGTCCCCGATGGGCATCATTGTGTCATTGTATCCTAGGTTGTGTAAGACCCCGATGGGCATCCAGGTGTAGAACCTAGGATAGGCTGTAGTTGAAAGCCCTTGATAGGCTAGCTCTAGTGTTAGCACATAGCCTAAACCTACCGTTTTGCTCTAAGTCATTGTATGGTTGCATGTCGGTGTGCTAAATGAGATGTTTTCGTATTGTACCCCGGTTGGGGATTCTTACTGAGTAATTCGTTACTCACCCTTATTTTGTGGTTTTCCACAGGTAACCATGGTGCGGGACAGATGGTCGGAGGAGGAGGAGCCGTGATCATGGAAACCCGTTGTTCAAACTCTGAGTCTTGTATTTATGTTTTGATGTTTTAAATGTCCTCTGAATGCATGTAGTTGGGCACGGAGCCCTAGGTTGTTTTCTGAATGTATTTCCGGATTCTAGCACTGTTGTAACTATTGGAAAGGTTGAATGTTTTAAATAAATCTCTGATCAGAGTGAGTTTTGGAAATGTATTTGTCTTGGAACAGGTGCTTGGAAACAGGGACAGGTTTCAGGAATTTTATGTTGACTTTTAAATGGATGTTTATGTTTTAGTTTTTACTTAGAATCCAAAACACCATTTTGCATTTTGATTTTAGCTTTGAATGCATGCATTGAGGTAAAGGCCTATTTTAGAACCCCATTCGGGTCGGGTCTTTACACTAGTAGCTAGGTTTGGTGATCTACAGCTCAAGGAGTAATTTATTTGTGTTTCGTTCTACTTGTTTTTCAGGTAAGGATTTCTTATCGAGGGTTGTGTGGACCTTGCGTTCATCATGACTGCTGCTTGTATATTTTACTGTTATGAGCATGTTAGTGGATAGGTTTCTTGATTGTGTTTGAGCATGTTATTTTATGTTCATGTCTTATTCTACTAGCATGTATGTTTCCCGTCACATGTTAGTACCATGCTAGGTTGTTCTCCGGCATGCATTCCATTGTTACCTATTGAGCTTGTTTGGCCTTTTAAAGGCACGGGGTGGGACTCTTAGATAGACTTGTTAGGGTTTGTCTTCATCCAGAGGCTGAGAGAGGACATAAAGTAATTTGTCCCCACATGCCGGGATCGCGAGTTGCACGACGTATGTTGCTTCTGCCCTGGTAGCCGATACAGAGTAGCTCCCGTATCGGCATAAGCCTAGTCTGTAGCCTGCTAGAGCGAAACCTAGCAGACGGTGTAAGCCTGCTGTGGCCGGTTCTTAACTCCAGGCATGCGGTGGTCTATGTTGCTTACAGTCAAGTGTCGAGGACCTCGCACTACTGTTTGTTTAGTGACACTGCTCTGAGTCGTAGGCATGCGTACCTGGACCGGTGTAACACGTTTAGGTCCCACGTTCTTACACGGTTTGCTAAGCATGCGGTGTGCGCGCACGAGCATTAGGCATCGGGCACAGAGCTCCCCCGAGATAATGCTTACAGTACACCATTCCTTTCCGAGTCTAGAGCCAGACACCGGGTACTCTCCCGAGTGTCCAGGACCAGGAGAGCTAGTCACCAATTGATTGGACATTCGTGTCCCAGATGTTGGACCTTCGGGTCCCAGTTATTGGACAAGTATTGTCCCAGTTTCAGGATCAGTTGTTAAGCTGATCATAGGCCAGTTGTAAGAGACCCCGATGATTCAGGAGTCGCTTGGTTGACTCAAGGGTTTGATCTGTGTTGGTAGCGATTGTATGTATATTAGTATGTTGTATTATTGATGTTCGTACTGTACCCCGGTTGGGGATTCTTACTGAGTATGTTTATACTCACTCTTATTTTCTGTGGTTTTCCACCAGGTAACTTGGAACGACGGCTATACGGCTAGAGGAGTGGCTGCACAATCATAGGACTCCGCCGGCAACTCTACTTACTTCTTTATGTTTTATTGTTATCAGCATGTAGCGGGCACGGAGCTCTAGGATTTTCCTTATTGGAACCTGTTAAACTGTCTTGAGATTTCTGATGTTTTAACTGTTGTCCAGTTGTTTGGACTTACTTTAAATATTGGAACTGTTAGGGTTTTTAAACGTGTTGGTTTTGAAATAAACTCTGGGCAAGGTTGCTATGTGTTTTACATGTTGAAATAAATGTTTGAACAGGTTCCAGCTTTGACAGGTCTTAAACAGGAAATTTATAATGGTCGTTTTAAAATCTTTTCTGTTTTAACATACATACTGAGTAAGGATCCATTTAGTACCATGTTTTTAGGTCGGGTCCTTACAAGAGCGGATCAAGATGTTCACAGATCACCAGAGTCTTAAGTACTTATTCACTCAGAAGGAGTTAAACATGAGACAGAGGAGATGGCTTGAATAAGTAAAGGATTATGATTGGGAGATTTGTACCACTCGGGTAAAGCCAATGTTGTGGTTGATACTTTGAGTAGAAAGAGGTCTCATTCCACAACCTTGTTATGTTCCCAGCTTCCATTGTAGAAAGAGTTTGAGCGAGTCGGTATAGCAGTTTTGTTGGGAGAGGTTACCACCAGGGTACTTTAGTTGACAGTTCAACGTTCGATCAGGAAGAGGATTATTGATGGCAAGTTGAGTGAGCCTGAGTTAAGCAGATTGATTGACAGAGTTACGGCAGATGGGGACTTCGATTTTGTGGAGCACCAGACGATGGTTTGGGATTCAGAAGATGCCTTTGCGTGCCAACTAACGTCGGGCTGCGAGCCGAGTTGCTTACTGAGGCTCACAGTTCTTCGTTTACTTGGCACCCAGGGGGCACCAAGATGTATCAGGATCTTAAGCAGACTTTCTAGTGGAGCAATGTGAAGAGAGAAATTGCAGAGTTTATTAGTAGGTGTCTCACTTGTCAGCAAGTGAAGGCTCCTCGACAGAAACCAGTAGGTTTGTTGCAGCCACTAGGTGTGCCTCAGTGGAAGTGGGAGGAGATCTCCATGGATTATATATCTGGGTTTTCGAGGACACTGAGAGGGTTCACTCAGATCTGGGTGATTGTTGACAGTTTGACCAAGAGTGCACACTTCATCCCCGGTAGGATCACCTACACTATGGAGCAGTGGGCATAATTGTTTCTAGAGTAGATCGTTCGGTACCATGGCGTGCCAGCGAAGATTGTGTTAGACCGCGACTCGCTGTTTAATTCTCATTTCTAGAGGGCACTTCAGAAAGGTTTGGGCACCGAGTGCAACTTCAGTACCGCATTTCACCCTCAGACGGATGGCCAGACTAAGAGGGTGAACAAGGTTTTAAAGGATATGTTGCTAGCCTGTGTCTTAGATTTTATGGGCAGTTGGGATCAGTACCTGTATCTGATGGAATTTGCTTACAACAACAGTTATCAGTCGATCATTCAGATGGTTGTTTGAGGCTTTGTATGGCAAGCTTTGTAGGTCTCCAGTGTTTTGGGAAAAGGTTGGTGATAGACACGTTTTGGGTCTGAAGTTGTTACAGATAACCAATGAGGAAGTTCAGAAGATCAGGTCTTGTATGTTAACAGCGCAGAGTAGGCAGGAAAGCTACGCTGATGTACGACGTAGAGACTTAGAGTTTGAGGTTGGTCAACATGTTTTTCTAAAGGTGTCACCGATGCGTGGTGATTTGAGGTTTGGTAAGCGCGAAAATTTTAAGTCCCAGGTTTATGGGTCCCTTCAAGATCCTGGAGCGTGTCCGTGCAATGGCTTATCGTTTGACCTTACCTTCGTCCTTGGCGGCAGTGCACAGTGTATTCCACTTTTCGATGTTGCAACAGTATGTAGCAGACCCTTCTCACATTATTGACTTTGAGCCGTTAGGATTGAACAAGGATTTGAGCTTCGAAGAGAAGCATGTGCGGATTGTAGCTCGGGAGCGCAAGACCTTACGTAACTGGGAAATAAGTTTGGTTAAAGTTTAGTGGAGGTCTTAGAAAGTTGAGGAAGCAACTTGGGAGCTTGAGGATGAGATGAGGACTCATTACCTAGAGTTTTTCGAGTCTTAGGGGCTATTTGTATATGGGTTTTTGAGGGAGGAAGAGGAAAGGGGTTGGATTTTGAGGGAGGAAGAGAAAGGAGGAAGAGGAAGAGGGAACAACTCCTTTTTTCATCCTCTCTTTCCAACCTCTCTTTTCATCCTCTCATTCAAACTCTCAATTTCAATCATTCTTTTAAATATTTTTTTTATAAATAAATATGGGTGATATACTATTATAGTTTTTTTTATAAAATTAATAACTAAAAATAATTGTACTAAAAAAAATAAATAAAAATAACTTTTTAATCTTAAAAAAAACATTTATAAATTATTGGTATTTTGTAAATTTAATTTTGTGAAGAAAATAAATTTACTATTTATATTATATAAAATTATATAAGTTTGCAATTTTTTTTAAAATTAAATAAATAAAATAAAAAGATTCTATAAAAACTTGTTTTAAAAAAATAACTCATCTATATAATAAATATATCTCAATTTTCATATTGAATGTATTTAGAAAGTAGTTCAAATTCTCAACTTCCTACTATATTAATAAATAAAAAACATATAAAAAGTAAGAAATAAATAAATAAGATATACAAAGAACAAATAAAATAAAGGAAGAAAAAATTGTAAAATTAATGTAAATAATAAAATAATTGTATATAACGAATTAAAAAATAATGAAAAAGTAAGGTAAATAAACTTATTAAAAATATATAAACAAAATGAACAAAAATATCAAAAGTTTAACAAGATAAAAATGTATAAGGAATAAAAAATAAAGAATGAATAAAAGTAAGAGAAAAAATAGGTTAAGATGAAGAAAAAATAAAATAACGTTAATTATAAATTGAAATTGAATTTAGACAATAAAAATTTGAAGACCAAAATTTAATGTGACGGTAACTCATTTCATAAAATTTTCATTAACATATTAAGTTGTCAATTAATCGATAAATATTTCATTTCTAGATCAAACCAAAATTATTTTATGATAAAAAATTAATATGAATAAATTAGTTAATGAATAATTACATATGAATATTATTTAGGTTTTTTTAGAAATAAGCCAAATTGGAAAAATATTTACAATATTAGGCCAAAAAAATAGCAATCATAGTCATAGGTTTTTTTTTTTAAATAATCATAGTCATAGGTATTAATAATTATACGGTATTATTAATACATTTATAAGTATTAACGATTTATATATTAATTTAAGGTTGATAAATTATTAGTATTTATAAATGAAATTAATTAAAAAAACATCAACCTTAAACATTAATATTGGTATTTATTAATTGAGAAACTGTAGTAACTAGACCACATTCGAGAAGTATTTGCAAATATAGGCGTCCAAGTTTTTTTTTTTGCAAACTTTATTTTATTTTTAAAGTTCAAAATTAATGATTTTTTAGTAACACCATTTTGCCCTTCTACCCATTTAATGCCTCATTTTCAAATTCAACCTTCATTTTTCAAACTTTCCATATTAATATTACATACCATTTTTAAATGTCAAAGTAATTTTATGAGATTTTTGTAGTACATTCCTAAAATACTTTTTCCAAAATGATTTTTCTCTCTTCATCTTCAACCTTTCATTTTGGTGTTGTCCAGAATTTTCATTTGGATTTTTTTATCAAAAACTTTCTTTATTTCGACAAGATACAGTTTTGTCAAGACTTTATTTTTATGCACTAATTTAAAAAAAAAATATGGATGATTTTTTGAAGATTTTTGAAGTGCACCAGCGTCGTCTTGATTTATGGCGGCGCTCTTACGAAATCCTAATTTGCACGAACGTTGAAGATGAAAATAATTCGATTTAACTATAATATTGTATTAGTCATAACATAAATAATAGTATATTACAATATACAATACATGAATACAGTTGATTTATTATAATACTGAAATTGTAATGTTCGTGAATTCTTATACATCATATGTGTATATTCATTTATATTAAAACTCTAAATTTGCATGGATGTAGACGATGTAATTAATATGTATTGCTAATAATCTTATCAAAAAAATATTGTATAGGTCAATTAAAGAAAGTATCACAACAGTACCGTATTATATTACAAAACAACAATATATGTTTGTAATGTTAAATCCTTAAGAAATCTATTTACCCAATAGGGCGTTTTATGAAATGTCCTATTGTTTTAGTAAATATTGTATTACACTTCCATTGGTTCAATGATAGCTCTCAAATAGAGCATATTTTTTTTTTGAAAGAAAAATAGAGCATATTTTAGTTGTAGCTATAGTAGTTAATAATACCTCATTTTGATACCCCGAACGTGAAATACAATACATAAATCTATCTAAAATGTTGCTTAAAGAATAATAATACGGTTTGATAAATATCAGAAATCCGATAGTTTATTTCGATACACTTTCATGTGAACGTAATACTCACATATCTATACAGTATATACAGTCCGGTACATTAATGCCTAATGTTTCAATACCTTAAAATCAAATCCAAATGAAATAATGATTGCACATGACTTTACTATCGGCTGTTCACTATTGCACTCACATACGACTACCATTGTATGGCTAGACAGTAATGTATCCTCTTGCCATATTTTTTCTACAATATTTGCAGACATGTATGACTAGAGAGTAAGGTATCCTTGGTCGGGTTGTCGAAGCCAACCAAATTAAATATCGATTTACTAACTAACTTGTAGAAATAGTGGAACCAGGTCGAATCCCAAAGGACCTATGAATTAATTTCTCAAAGTTAAAATCAAATAAAAAAGGGGATTTTGGTGTTTGAATAAAATATTAAATAAAGAAATAAAAAGAATAAATAAAAAAATTTAACGAGAACTTCCAATACAAGGATTTAGTTTAATCCAACTGTAATTTTGATCATAGGCTACAATTGTAAGGGACCGACCCGAATGGGGCACTAAATGGGCCCTTACCCCAATGCATGCATTCAAAGTAAAGGACATTTAAACAGACATGATTTCGGATTCCAATTAAAACAAAAACATTCAAAATAACCCCTTTAAAAATTAGACAATTTCCACCGGAACTCCGTCCCCTGTTTCCAAGCACCTGTTCCAAGATAAATACATTTCCAAAGTTTACTCCGATCAGAGATTTCTTAAAATCATTCAAAACCTGTTCAGATACAAAATGCTGGAATCCACAAATATTTACAAAACATCCTAGGGCTCCGTGCCCGGCTACATGCATTCAGGGGAAAACAAAACACACAAGAGTCATAATACAAAAATCAGAGTTGGAAGATGGGCCCCATGATCACGGCTCCTCCTTCACCATCTGTCTCGCAACTCTCGGTTTACTGTGGAAAAACCACAATAATAAGGGTGAGTAACGAATTACTCAAGAAAGAATCTAACCGGGTACACATACGATATACATGGTCATCTCGATGAGCGTATGCAAGCTATGAATATAAACACAGAATAGAGCACATAGCTTAGCCCACACTTGGGCCTCAGATGCCAAACTAGGGTCTTAGTCCGGAAATAATATCATCACACAATCCAATACATAAGTCGCCCTATACGAGAAACAAGTCCCGGCCTCGGCTGCATCTCATCGTCGGCGAAAGGTACACTCGCTCAAGATCCCGAGGAGCTCTCGGTCGGCGGCCAGTAATGAGCGTAAGCATGTACCGCGTGCTCTCTGCGGACTATGGGGTGCCGGGTCTAGAGGCAAGCCGCCCATGTCCGATCACCACGCTTAACTAAATCTTTGGATCGGTGTCACACGACATAGGGTGTGAGACTGACACGTAAACTATGTCGGCTGAACCACCGCACCTGAGGCTAAGGAAACGGGTCGTGGTAGGCTTACACCAGGAAGCCGCCCTTACCTTAACAGGTGGCAATCAGGGGCTACGGCCGAACACGTTGAGGACGTGCCGACTGCCGGGGACGAGGCAATGCCAAGTCATCATCCCGACCGTTGGGGCATTTAACAGTCTGCCACCCTCACCCAAGATTGCGGGGCCAACCGTTAGGGTTAGCTATTCCCTAACGGGATCAGGGCGGAGCTCCATCTCATACGTCCCTGTCGTGGATGCAAGGTTCGTTATGCACCCGGCCCGGATGATGCTATCTACCTGCCATTCTAACCTGCCTTAGCAATCAGCAAACAATTCAGTAAAATCCAATACGTGCTCAATAAGAATACAACGAACCTAGCATGATACTACAAAGCAAGGAACAGATACGAGCATGCTAGAGAGGAACAACCTAGTATGGATTAACATGAGAATTAATCAGGAACAACATGCTAATCGGGAATTCAGAATTGAGTACCTAACTATACATGTCAATAAACACAAACAAGCAATCAATCAGCAATCGCATAATATATCGCAGGGTCCACACAACTCCGGTAAGAAATCCTTACCTTGGTCGGGGACGAATTGACACGAAAACCTAAACGGCGAACGAACCCGAACTAGCTACCGAGAACCTATCAATCACAACAAAAATCACACAATAGGCCTAAATATAATAAAATAAATGAGGCTCAGCTCGGGAGCAACTCATGAGGCGCGACGAACGCACGAACGAGCCGATCGCACGACGAACGGCAAAGAATCTGGCTGGCTGGCGCTGGCCAGACAGCGCGGACGGATGGATCTGCGGCGGGCGCGCATGCGCGGCTCGGCTGGGCGCCGGGCGGCTTCGGCTGCCGGGCGCCGCGGCGGCGACGAGACACGGTGCTGGGCGAGGACGCGCGCGCTGGCACGGTTCGTTGTACGGCGAGGCTCGGCCGGTGGGGCCGCTCTGCGCAAGACGCGAGCTCTCGCGACTGCTCTGCTACGCGACAGGGGGAGAAGAAGAGGAAACGAATTCGAGCGATCCACGGGGATTCGACGAGCGATTCTTTGATGGCAAACTCCCCTACACTAGCTGCACAAAACCCATACTTCAAATTACCTCGACTCGGCCGGAAATGGCGAAGCCCGAAACAGGGGTGAAGAACTCGAATTTTGAAGGAGAAGAAGAAGAAGAAGAAGTACCTGCTGCCCGGGGGAGAGAATGGGCTTCGAACTGGAGAAGAGGAGCTCGGAAATGACCGGTCGACGAGGGAGAGATCGCTGGTCGGTCGGAGAAGAGTTTGGCGAGGGAAGAAGAAGAAATGGGGAAGAAGCTCGGCCGATTTTGGCTTTTAAATCCGAAGGCACGAAACAAGGGCTATGTATTAGATCGCGCGTTTAGATTAACAAACGCGCCCAGTGGCTCGGCTGACAGTGCCCCCTGCCTAGCACGTGACACGTCCTTGGCTCGAATCTCACTCGACGCACTATTTAATTCCTTATTTATTTTTTCCTTTTCCCAAGCCCAAATGTCTTCACCAAAATTCCCGATCCCACTCAAATCGACTCATAATTTTTCCGGCAATTTTCAATTGCATAACCGGCCCTGTCGGCCCGACCCAAAATTACCAAAATGCCCCTGGGCCTCCCGGGAAAACCGGGATGAAATTTCCGGGCCGTTACAACAATAAATATTTAATTTTCTTAGGTTCAAAGAATTAGTCTACCTACTTGAAAAAACCAAAATAGATAATTGTTCTCCTACTTTATTGACTCTGACCCAACATCAGAACCAAATCTTATTATATAATCAATTGGGCACGATAGCATTTCATATCAATTAAATAATAGCATTAAAATTTATGAGAACGACTAAACCAAAATTAACTAACCGAGACGACTACAAAATTAATTAATTTCGTTTATTTGTTTCCCTAGGGCCTATCATGCAAGCTATGTAATTTGGAAAAGCCACAATCACACACACATGAGCCAATCCATTGCTATAATTATCAATCATTCGAAATAATTAGTTATCACAAAATCATGTTTAGCATAGATCAATCAATAATAAATTAAGTCGTCAATTCAATTTACTAAGAATCAATCAAGAATTAAAACAAGAAACAAATAATCTTTGAATTAAAAGAAAATATCAATTATGTCCCAAGCTTCACAAAACTACAATTAAAATAAAACTAACCTTGAATTGGGAGTAAAAACTAACTACTCATAAAATAAATAAAAAGCAAAAATATATAAACTTATATGTGCCGATCCAATTGAAGCTTCTACATGTGATTCAATTTTTTTAATTTGTTCCATAGTTCCTTCCTCTGTTCCAACTTACGGCACCTCCCCTGTCGTCCCTGCACATATAAATACACATGATTTTCAAATCCTAATCAAATTTCTTTGTTTTATTTGTTGGGCTCAATGAGCCCAACTCACAAATTTTCCTTATTTTTAATTTGCAAGTGGCGTCTGCCACTTGCTTTATATTTATATTTATTTTATTATTTTTTTTCTATTCCATTTTTTTAATTCAAGCTAAAATTTAAAATCAAACCTATTTCATATTATTTTGGCAATTCATTATATAAATTAAATAAGACATAATATCTAAAATTAACCACAAAATTTAATCCAAATGTAGGAAAATTAGATCCAATAAATATAATTATTTATAATTTATCAATCCTCTTGCTGTATTTTTACTACAGTATTTTCAGACATCCCAGTTGTTCATACTTCACCTCTAATCTTACTTCTATCAACCTTGTTCCCTTCTATACATTCCATCGTGCTTTAGTTTTCACCGTCCGATGATCTTTTTTTGTCACGATCTGAAGCACTAGATGAACATGTTGTCTTAAATGTGAAAAAAATAATCTAGTTAGTAAATACAGTATAACATAAACAAAACATCCATACATTACACATAAGCATACCATTTACACCCTGATGAAAGAATACACTGATTCAACTAAATCATCAGAAGGCTAAGAAATTTCAAACAATCACTAAACAACTACAATCCAAATAGAAGGAATAGTGGAAACCTATCAAAATTACAACATTATCGTACATGCAAGTTAATACCGTACGTGCAAGTTAATACAGTACAATACCCATCCTAAACATTGTGCACTTCTGTTTTCGGACCCTCAAACCATAACTCAACAGTAGTAATAATCCCAAGAACTATAATAAAGTTTTGTTTAAAACACTAACCACAAATCGAAGAACCAAACGAATTAAAATAGAAAATTAAACTCATACAATGTTGATTATTACAAAACCTCGAACACAAAATTGTATGATATTATTAATTACCGTACGTGCAAGTTAATACAGTACAATGTTGATTTTACAAAACGAATTAAAATAGAAAATTAAACTCATATCTCACAAATCCCCCCCTCGAACACAAAATTTGATTGTATTAAAAAGCCAAAATACTATACACATAAAAAATAGTCCATCAAAGGGAAAATCAAATGTGTATGTCTTCTTTATATATAATGTAGAAAAAAAAGTTAGAACAAAACTATAAACCTACCATAGGAAGTTTTTCTCTTCGTGCTTACACCGCGTTTCCGAATTTGATCATCAATACTCCGAAGATGTTGAAAAAGGGCCAAGATTTTCGGTGGAACCTTTTTTTCGAAAACTTGTAGAAGAAGACTAGAAGACCGAAAATGTGAAATTATGAGGCTAAAATTCAAACGAAAAGAAAAGAAAATATGACAGTTTCTATTTTGACATAAATTGTAATAATGACAGCACGATTTTAATTAGGGATTAGTGGGTATGGAAGTTGGAGATTTTTCCTAAATGGTTAATAATTCGAAATTTAAAAATTCAAATTAGGAGGGTATTGTTGTAAATAGACAATTTTAAGTAATTAATGATATTATTAACGAAATTTATTTTTGCAAATAGTTTTTAAGTAACCTATATTTGCAAAAACTTTTCAAATATGATCTATATATGAAA
Source organism: Sicyos edulis (assembly GCA_036507275.1). Classification (NCBI taxonomy): domain Eukaryota; kingdom Viridiplantae; phylum Streptophyta; class Magnoliopsida; order Cucurbitales; family Cucurbitaceae; genus Sicyos; species Sicyos edulis. The sequence goes on from CM071851.1 coordinate 17,020,131, forward strand.
AAAGCCCTTATTAGTTTAAGTTAATACATTTATAGGTATTCTCATAGGTAAAATTAATATTTAAAGTTGATATTTTTTTAATTAATTTTATTTATAAATACTAATAACTTATAAATGAAATTAATATATAATTTTTTAAAAAAAACAATTATACGTTCTATGAGAAAATTTTAATTATTGTATTAATTTAAAAACATCAACCTGAAATATTAATTTTACAAAAAAAAAAAAACTCTAACCTCCCTTTCAAACAACCATATTCAAATAGAATTTTCAACAACCTCTCTTACAAACATCTATATTCAAACAAGGTTTTCATGCAACATCTCTTTCAAACAAGGTTTTCTTGCAATCTCTCTTTCAAACATCCATATTCATACAAGATTTTCCTGCAATCTCTCTTTCAAACATCCATATTCAAACAAGGTTTTCCTACAACTATATCCATATTCAAACAAGGTTTTCCTACAATCTCTTTCCTCTTCCTCTCCACTTCCCCCAAACCAAATAGCCCTAGGGACTTTCGAGGACGAAAGTCATAAATGGAAGGAATATTGTAAAGAATAAGGTTTTTTAAGAAAATAAATAAAATGAATATTTATTAATTATTTAGTTTCTCTTATTTTCTTTTATCATTTTAAAATGTAGAGTTTATTTGGTTATCTCTTTTTCGGTTAACTTTTTAAGTTGTGGAATTTATTAGTTAATGGGTATTAAGAATCCCATTTAAGTGTTGCTAAAATTAAAGGAAAAGAAAAGAAAAAGAGGAAAGTGATTTTTATTAACAAAAAAAAAATTATTTTGGTTTAAATGAAACAAAAATAATTAAAAATAAAAAAGAAAACCCCTTTTTCTTTTTATTTCTTTTTTTTTCCTTCTTCTTCTTCCTTCTTCATCCTCATCTTCATCTTCCCCTTCCTTCACCCCAAACCTAGCCCCACCTCACTTGGCCACCGCCGCCACTCGACCTTGCAGCCTCGGACGCCGCAGCTCAACCCAGAACCTGCCGTCGATCACCCGTGCCACCTCCTCGTAGCATTGTGCGAACCCACCCTATTTCCCTCATGTGCGCGACCTCCGCGACGCCTCTGCCGTGCACAGACCTTTGTCAAGCCATAGCCACCCAACCACCGCCATTCTACCATGCCCCAGCCCCACGCTCGTCGACCCACTCCAACCAGCATCGCCACTCACATGCAGTTGCGATTTTAGTGGGTGAGGGGTGAATTTTCGTCTCAATCTAACAGCTTCGTCGTGTCGTGCTCTATCTTTTGGGTACTAGTAGATGTGGGTTTTTTTGGTGTTTGCTTCGTCAAACGATGGGTTTGATTTCTTTTTGGTGGTTGATATAGAGTTTTCACAACTTGTAGCGTGGGTTCGTCATTCAGTTTGATTCTTCGTGCCTCGTCGACTTTGGGCTGATTTTTGTAGAGTATTAACATTCAATGTTACCGTTGGGTTTGGTTTTAAATGACTGATTTTTTGGAGTATGTCAAGACTGATTTTAGTTGTATTTTGCTAGGTCATTTTAGCTTATTTGGTAGATCTGTTGGCTGCTTCTCAGGGATAAAATCTCCTTGTTTGTTATGCATTATTGTTATTAGGTAAGGATTTCTTACCTGGGTTGTGTGGACCCTGCGCTTGTTGTTGGTAGAATTCCAAACACATAATTTTAAAGAAAATAATAATTATAGAAGAATGGTGATGTGGCTTGTTCTAGATTTAGCCAAAGCTAAATCTCTACTTCAGTTCAAGCGGAATGCATGTGTGTGTGTGATCTCCAAAGGTTGTGCAAGTATACACGGTCTTTGCAGTAGCAAGTTTTAATGTAAATAAAGGTCATCTCCACAGGGATTAGTGATTAATGTCATGTTTAAGTGAAATTAAGAGAGTCAAGTAACGGGTGAAAGGTAGTTGTGATGAGACTAAGCTAAGCAAACTAAACGTAAAGTAAAACGAACTAAGTGCAATACATCGGAATTGAATAAGACATTTTCAAAGAGGTTCGCTTAGGTGGAACTAAGTAAAGCTAAGAAGCAACAACTGATGGCTTTCTCTTTAACTCTCTCGAGTGTTAGAAGCTGGCTCTCTCGAGCTCTTGGTTTGGTCCTCTCGAACTCAAACAAAGCTAAAACTAAGAAAAACAGCACTAGGCGAACCTTATCTCTAAGCACTCAATTTAGATGCAAGTAAACTTATCTCTAAGCAAACGTGGCAAACCTAATGTTAAACATGCAAGATTACTCTATTTCTATTCTCTCGAAGCAAAATAAAGACATACACGCAGTGGATCAAACGTAATGTATTTCGAATTAGCACAACATGCATAATAGCTTGACATCTCGCTAAGGATTCGCTTAGGCAAACTTCTCCTACTTGCCTACTTCCTTCCGATGATGAACTTAGCTACTTATAACGATCAATAAAAGCAAAGCAAAGTAAAAGAAATAGTTCATCTTTATTAAAAACACCAAATAACAATGTTCGCTAAAACTAGTGCTACGACAAAAGTAAACGAAAGCAATAAAAGGAAATGTGGGAAAAACAACTAAACTATGGCTAAAATAAAGAATGTTGATCGGAATTTGTAAGGACCCGACACTAAACAGCCCTAGTGGCCTTACTCAACATGTAAAATTCAGTGAAAATAATTCAAGGGTTGGAAAGGAACACTTTATTAAAACATTGGAAACATAAAATCTGTTTGGAAATTCTTCAAAGGAAAACAATAAACACTATTTGGCCAGAGATTACAAAAAATTACAAATAACAAAACGTAATTCCAAGTTCAACAGTACAAAGTTCCCAAAACACTTTCAAGATGCATTATAAAGACTCAGACTATGCAGCGGCCTGCCCATGATCCATCAGTTCCCTCCTCTAGCCACCTCGATGCTGTGCCAAGTTACCTGGTGGAGAAAACTACGAAAAGGGTGAGTACAAATTGCACTCAGTAAGGATTCTGAAACAGGGGTACAATACGCACAACAAATCACCTAACACCCTAGCATACTAATAATAGAACATAACATGGCAGTCTTAAACAGTACAACATGATAATCATCAACATGGTCTAAGCTCACAACCAGACCAGGTTAGCACACACTGGGCTAACTAACAGAAGTACAATTCAACTAATTCTCAAGCTATGACAGCACAGTAAACAAGATTAGCACACCCTGGGTTAACTAAAGACAGCAACACACTGGGCTAGTCCTGGCTGCAACACACTAGGCAGCCCAGAACTGCAACACACTGGGCAGTTCTGCTCTACCTGATTAGCAACACCCTGGGCTAATAGGGACAGCACACACTGGGCCAGTCCTGGAGCAACATGGGTAGCAACACACTAGGCTATCCCAGGATCAGCAACACACTGGGCCAATCCTAGCAACTGGTCAGCACTTCCTGGGCCAACAAGGGACAACTCACACTGGGCTAGTCCTGGACTACAACACACTGGGCAGTCCTAAGCAAACCGAGCCAGCACTCAACCCGACTGACACTCGGGACTCCCTATTGACTCTAACACACTATTACAGTCATGGTATAATAATTACTATGTTCAGGATATAAGAATGTAAAGCAGACAGATAAACAGTCAATAGGTAGAGAAGCACATAAACAGGATATATTCCACATGCCAACCCTAACAATAATCCAAGAAGAACCTAGCTACAATCATGCTAAAGCATCATCACCACAGAACATATACAGCGTACAATTCCATTTTACACACAAAAGAGAATAAACAGGGCTAAGCATTTACAAGCATATACTTCCTCCAGGGAACATGCAAAAGCCTATCCACTAACAGTTTATATAAATCCAGACAACCTGCAGAAAACCTATCCACTAACAGTTTATATAAATCCGGACAACTTGTAGAAAACCTATCCACTAACAGTTTATATAAATCCAGACAACCTGCATAGAAGCCTATCCACTAACAGTTTATATAAATCCGGACAACCTGCGGAAAACCTATCCACTAACAGTTTATATAAATCCAGACAACCTGCATAGAAGCCTATCCACTAACAGCTCAATACAACACACAAGTGGGAGTTATCAATGAGGTGCGCATGGCCCACACAACCCTGACAAGGAACCCTTACCTGTCAACAGTAGAATCTCAAATCCCGAAATGAATCACAAGCTGAAGCACACCACCCAGATAACCTAACAACAAAACCATCAAGTCACAAACCAAACTACAACAACTAGGCAACCAAACAAACAATGATTAGGGATTTACCGGAAACCGAGCAAGACCTCAACCTCCAAGGGTAGTCTCGGCCAAGCTAGGTCAATCCACACCCAAGAGAACTTCCACCTTCTTCCACTTCACTCTCGGCTAGGGCAAACAACACAACACCAAGCATAGGTTAGTTTTGCCTACACACAACACACAAGCCAAACCCTTCCACATGGTGCTCTCAGCCACCAAGGGGATTTAGGGTAAAATTCAAACATCAACATCACACCAACTCACCTTATAGTCTCGGCCAAGGAGAGAACACAAGAGGTCTCGGCAACACACCACAAGCTTGAGATTTCGGCTAGGCTTCAACTTACACAAACAAAGAAGAACACTTGAGTGAACCAACCTCCAACCATTTGGACAATAAAAACAAGAGCAAAGATACAACACACTCACCTTAAGGATCTCGGCCAAGGAAGTGTTGCAAGAGCAAGGGAGATCTCGGCTAGGCTATGTAAAAACAACAATAAGGGCTTGGTTAGAACACACACACCCAACAATGGTGTCTCTCGGCTAGATCTACTCTCCAAGCAAGCAAAACCAAACAAACACCTACCTTGAGGTCTCGAAAATGGAGGAGGATTGAAGATGGAGATCTTGAGCTAGGCTAAATCCAACACAATGGAGAAGATGAAGCCCTTCGGATCTACACTAGCAAGAGAGAAAGGGAGATGCAACTAGCTTGGAACAACAATGGAGATGGGGGATTGCTTGCTCGGCCAAGATAGGAAAAAGAAGAAGACAAAGAGAGAGGGAGGTGAGGTGGTCGGCTAGGGTTGGGAAAGGGAAGGAGAAAAGGCTGATTTTTCTTATTTTAAAATCCTAAAAAATCCCTCCATTTGACAAGTGTCAAATGAGGTTCCCCCTTCGAGTCCCAACTCCAACACCTTTTAAAAACATTTTATTTTCCCTCTACACTTGCCTCCAATTCGACCACCACACACCAAGGGTCAAATCCTAGCTCAACCCTAATTTATTTTAATTTACTCCTCTTTCCCGGGAGACCACCAAACTTTCCTAAAATGGAACTCTTGCCCTGGAAAACCAAAACCGGAGGAAACTGAAGTCCAAAACCCACATAGACATTTCAGAAACCCTGAGAAACTGTGAGAACAACTTGGAGGGCCAAAAATGACCACAATACCCCTGGAGGGTAAAATGACAAAAAATACCCCTGGAAGCACAAAAGCCCTAACAGCCCAACAACTCACTGGAAGAACAACCTGTCATGCCTGGAGAGCCGGAAGGAAAACTTGAGCTGTTACAGAATTAGCTCGACGGAAAACTCTCTAAGAAAGGGTGATCGACCTTAGAGTGGGTAATGATTTGCTCTAAAGGAGAAGGCATCTACTTATACTCTAGCTCCAAGTGATAAAGCCTGCTCCACGATCCTAACAATGTTTAAAGCTGTTTTTCGATCATTTTTTAGTCGAATGACTGCTTTATTCTGACATTTCTGCTCCACAATCTGTATTTTCGGTTGTCAGAGCATCTTTAGCTTCGCTATCTTCACACGCATCTTCTTTCGCAGAACACTTCGCTTTTGCGAAGCCTTTGGCAATTCTTCAAGCTTTACTGTTGTGTTGGATATCTTCAAGGCACGCTTGGTTGGCTAATGTTCTTTTGGGCGAACTTCTTCTTGTGTGAATTTTGCTTCGCTCCATCAGGAATGCTGCAGACAAACTAGAAAAATATCAATTCTTTTTAACACATACAACTTTTCACACATTCAAGCATATTTCGCTACAGCGAACCTAGAAAATGCATCCTAATCAGAAAACTAAAGGATGTTTCGTTTAAGCAACATTTTGGTAATGATGGGGTGAAATTCAATATTAATGTGATTAAATATTAGCAAATTCTTATAAAAATATATTCTTTTTACCTACTTTAACTCTCAATTCTGATGAGTTGTCACCTGTCTTTACTGATTGTATCTAATGCTTATATGTTACTGTTTTCCAGCATGTTTAGGTAGAAACCTGTTGAGTTGATGACCGATTTATGTGTGATAGTATATTTAAGTTCCATGAGTGTTGTTTTAGTATCCTGTTAGGATTTACTACTATTTATCGTTGTTTGTTGGTATCTATTAAGGAACTAAGCATGTAGAAATTTTTAGAATTATATATCCTGTTAGGTTGCCATCATCTAGAGGCTCTGAGAGGACGTGAAGTAACATGTCACCTTCTCAGGCCCGGGGATGTGATGTAACATGTCGCCCCTGGTATAGTGACTCAGAGAGTCTTGAATGGATATTGGGACCTGTGTTACAAACGTGGTTATGAATAGCGTGAAATGATCCCGCGACACGCAAGTACGTGGTCTGTAGCAAGTAGTAAGTAAATTCGTACTCCACAGTGACTGGAATTTCATAAAAGGGTGTTGTTGAAAAGATTTTGGGTTTTCACAAGAAAAAGCGATAACTAAACACAATAGCAGTTTTGATGAGTTAAGGCTAAACTGAGATACTTGTGAGAGCAGTAGCAATGTAATAACGAGAAACACGCGGTAAGGGGATCTATCATACTACGCTTACAAACTAATACTTCCACTTTTGTTCAGCACTTAGACCAGATTTTGCTGCGACTAAGTGTAACTAACCCCGCGCTACGTACATAATAGTTTTGCATTTATTCGATATAAAATGTTGCAGCCGCAACACTACCTATTAAACATGCACGATAGACTTAGATCATTCCTCTTCTGATTTACAACCTAATCGCTTGTGTGGATGGCTGGTCAACACTTAATGTTTTAATAAAGTTCCTATCTTACATGCTCTAGATTAACCCTTCATAATTCTCCCTATGACATGCTACTATCACTCACGTTCCCCCAGTTTCACCTTATGAAAATTAGTTCATAATAACAACAAAGAACACAAAGCACAATGAAGCAAACATCATAGATTTGTATTATTGAATTGAAATAAGTCTAACAATATGTCTTAAAAAAAAACGACAGTAAAGTGTAGCGTAGATCGATTCACTGCAGTTCTCGGAGAAGAAAAACAGGGCAAAGATCTAGCTCTCTTTCTCAATTACATCATGTCCCCTTTTATAAAGCTAGGTCATCGAGCCTCCAAAGGTTCCAGAATGGTGAGAATCAATTTGCACGAAGATTTCTTCTTTTAATTTCTTGCCATATATGTGTTTGATTTGTCTAAGGCAGGAATCCCGTGATTTCAGCAATCTGTCTCTTAATTGACTAGTTAGTCAACTTCTTGCTGGTGGATTCTTCCTTCCTTATTTACTAGTAGTGCGATTGGCCTTGATCTTCCAAGCTTAAGTTCTCGCGCTCGTGTGTTTTAATTTCTTCGTAACAATGCTTCCCTAACGTTGATCCTGCGAAATAGAAATAAGGTTAAAATACCATTTTGGTCCCTCGACTTTGGGGTTTGTTCCATTTTGGCCCCTCGACTTTCAAATGTCCAATTTTAGTCCCTAAACTTTGTTGTTTGTCCAATCTTGGTCCCTCAACTTTCAAATGTCCAATTTTGGTCCCTCAACTTTGCTATTTGTCTAATTTTGGTCCCTCAACTTTCAAATGTTTTCAAATTTGGTCTTTAGACTATAAAAAAAGTTCAAAAATTGTCCTTGGTCAAATGAATTTTTTATCACTCCTAAATTATTTTCTCTCTCTTTCATCCTTCATAATTTCTCTCTCTACAATTTTTACCTCTCTTTAATCCACCTCTCTTCCCCTCTTTTCTTTTCTTTTTTCTTCTTTATTTTCTTTCTTTTTCTTTTTTGTTCCATGGTAGACTATGAATTTTAGAAAACAAAAAGTGACAAATCAAAGTAAGAAAATTATTATTTAGAAAAATTATCTCATGTTAAATAATTTGATGAGATGGATTGAGGAGAGAATAAGAGAAAAAAAAGAAGAGAAGAGGATTAGAGAGGTGGATTTAAGAGAGATAAAACTTTTAGAAGGAGAAATGATGAAAGATGGAAGAGAGAGAAAAAAATATAGGAGTGAGAAAAAAATTTATTTAACGAAAGGACCATTTTTGAACTTTTTTTATAGTCTAGGGACTAAATTTGGACATTTGAAAGTCGAGGGACCAAAATTGGACAAATAGCAAAGTCAAGGGATCAAAATTGAACGAACTACAAAGTCAAAGGGGAGGTTTGAAAGTCTAGGGACCAAAATGGAACAAACCCCAAAGTTGAGGGACCAAAATGGTATTTTAACCTAGAAATAATCATAAGTTTCTGTGACTTTAATGCTATATGTGATTCTTTTATCTTTATTTTGCATGATTCCCGATATTTAGCATTCAACTCCACTAATGCACAACATTAGCGAATAACACTTTAAAGCGCGCACTTTTATCCTTGCAGACGCTTGATATGAATTGAATAACACGTAATATGATCCGAATTTAGGCTGAAATTTGACTTTATTCTAGATTGATCAAACTCCCAAACTTAAATCATTGCTTGTCCTAAGCGATGCTAACGCGGGTGTAATAACCTCTAAGCTAGCGTAAATCGTAATGTTGCAAATTTTTTCTTCTGCTAAAAAAACTCTTTGAATATCATCACCTTGGTAAACCGACCGCTTACTCATTCCAAATCATCATTCACTAAGTTCCTAGCAAACCCACCTCAGATCTTCTCCCTGTTCCCTTAGTTCCCAAGCTCATTCTAGAGTGAAGATTTCTACTATAGTGTAAGTCATTCTTCCTTCCTTATTAGCTAAGTTTGTTCAAAACATTCTGTCCATGGCTTTTTTCGTTCTGGGTACCTCTGAGTAAATGTTCTGCTAGCCGCTATAAGGTTGTGTAGCAGTGCTAGCAGAATACTTGAATCACTCATGGCTCATTCGCACATTTAGCCATTTCTTTTACCCAAAATGCCTTAAGGGATTTTTTTTAAGCAATTGGAATGCTACTTAGCATTCTCATCCCCCAACTTAGGCTCATCATTGTTCTAAATGATTAGGTGTTTTTATTTCCCCCAAACTTACATGTTTCTAAGGTTGTTGAAATCTTTACTTTAGGCTCAAATCATCTCCCCCCCCATAGAATTGATCTACGTCTTAAGTTCACAAGTGCCCGTCCCAAGGAGTTTTCGTTATTCACGTCGAAAATGATGTTTTGGGGCAGAGTAAATACTAGTTTTCCTAAGGCAATGTTTTTGAAACGCATAATTTAAAGTAGAAAAATCAACATCGGCATTCGTCAAAACAGTAACTTATTAATGAGTCAAATAAAACATCTGTTATTATTATAGAAGCATATAACAAAAGTATGAATAGCAGAGACAGTGTAACGGCCCGATTTTTAGAGTTTAGTTTCAGGTCGGTTGGCCGTTATCTCTGTTATTAAATCTTGGCTAGGGGTGGATATTTTAACTGGATTTGCTAATTGATTCGTTAAGCTTGGCAGGGTTTGTCCCGGTTGGTTTGGGAGGCTTGGAAGTTTGCTTGGTAAATAAAATAAATTGGAGGAGGAGTTTGCTTAGGCTTTGGTGGGTTTCGAACCCAAGATCTCATACGAGGAGGAAGTGTAGCTTAAAAGAAAATAAAAAGGAAAAAAGAAGTTCGAGCCAAGGCTCAAACCCTGGGTGTCCTGGTTACAGCAATTCCAATTGAGCTGAAGAGGTAAGTTATGCTCTTGTTCGATGGTGTTTTACTTGTCCCGTGGTTGCACAAAGTTAATGACTTTTGTATTAAAGGGTTCCTTTTGGTGTTTTTCGATTTGTACAGGAAGAGGAATTGCGGCTGCCCTTGGTTCTCCCTCTCTCGATTGCAAGCTTTTCTCCCTTGCGCATTTTCTAAGGTATTTCTGATCCTTCTCCTTCGTCTCCTCTTTGATTTTCGATTTGGTGTGGCTGCTGCTGGTTTTTGGTTTTGGGGCTGGTTGTTAATGGTGTTTGTTGTTGTGGTTGTTTGTTTGTTTGTTGGCTAAACCCGAGCAGCACAGCCTTTGCTCCGTCGCGCCCTCCATCGAATGCAGTCCCAGCCAATCGTCGCTTCGCTTCACCGCTCGCACTCGCACACGTAGCTGTGAGTGCCTTAGCTGTTCTGCACGCTCACGCCTCCCGTTCGCCGATCTTCGCAGTCGTAGCTGGGAGCCAGCTCTTCACCGTTTCGCCTCGCCAAGCCACAGCTTACCGAGGAAAACCCCTCGATTTCGCCCCGTTTTGCTTCGTTGCTCGATGACTTGCCGCAAGCATCCAGTCAACCCCTGTTCGCGCCTTCGCCTTCGCCTTCGTTCGAGCCATGAGAGCAGCAGCACGCTCGCCGTTGTCTTCGCCTTCGCCTTCGTCCGAGCCGTGAGAGCAGCAGCACTCTCGCTGTTGCCTTCGCCGTCGCCAAGTCCTAGTGCCGAGGCTTTTCTTCTTGATTTTGGGTAACGACCCTAATCTCTAGAGTCTTGTTTTCTGTTGGTCGATTCGAGTACCTAGGGTCAGATTTGTGATGTTTTATTATTTAGCTAGGCTGTCTCTGTTGACTTGCAGCTCGAGGGTCGTTGTGATTTGTGTGTTTGTCTTCTGCATACTTCCAAGTAAGGATTTCTTACCGGGGTTGTGTGGGCCCTGTGAAATACTTTAATAGCACATTTATATTCTGCAAGCATGTATGAGTATTCTATTGGATATGATCTTTGTTTCTGAAATGCGGCATGTTTGTTGATTTATCCATGTTTCCTGTTTTAAGTTCGGTAGAGCCATGCTAGGGATTTTTCTTACTATGGTATATCCATGTTTTCTGTTTAAGTTCTGTAGAGCCTGCTAGGATCGTATTGTCATAGATTTCTACCTGGTTGGACTGTTATCTTGTATTACTGTGGTTAGAAGACTGTTAGGAGCTATTAGTGCAGGTCTCGAATGGGTAAGTCCCCGAAGGGCACCAATGCGTTGTCAGTGGGTGTAAGTCCCCGATGGGCATCACACTATTTCGGTATGTGTAAGTCCTCGATGGGCATCATAGTGCTTCTAGGGAGTGTAAGTCCTTGTTGGGCAGCTTGTGAACCTAGTAGGAGTAAGTCCCCGATAGGCGTCCTTGAGCTTAAGCTGGTATAAGACCCCGATGGGCTTCCATGTATTGAGTAGGTGTAATACCTCGATGGGCATCCTCGTGCTTAAGCTGGTGTAAGTCCCCGATGGGCAACCTTGAGTAAGACCCTGTTTGGCGTCATCGCGCTTAAAAGTGAGTAAGTCCCCGATGGGCCTCACCAAGTATAAGTCCTCGATGGGCATCCTGCAGGTGTAAGACCCCGATGGGCATCCTTGTGTTGAGTTGGTGTAAGACCCCGATGGGCATCCATGTGTTCTAAATGGAGTAAGACCCCAATGGGCATCCAAAGTGTAAACCGAATGTAGGTTGCGATAGTAAGCCCTTGAATAGGCAAGTTCTAAAATGGCAGTTAGCCTGAGCCAGGTTGTTCCTTCTGAGCTCGTATTTGGTTGCATGTATCTGAGTGCTAGATGATTGGTTTTTCGTATTGTACCTCGCTTGGGGATTCTTACTGAGCGACTCGTTGCTCACCCTTATTTTTCTGTGGTTTTCCACCAGGTAACTTGGGACTGAGACTGGATGGCTAGGAGGATATGCTGAGCATAGTCGAGTCGGGATATGTAACCTCTAGTCATGTTAGGTGATTTGCCACCACATTCTCACATCCCTTTTTGTCCTTGATTTCTATGTCAAACTCTTGCAGAAGAAGTATCCATCTAATCAGCCTTGGTTTTGCATTAGCTTTGCTCATCAAATATCTTATGGCAGCTTGGTGAGTGAACACGGTTACTTTCGATCCGACTAGGTAGGAACGAAATTTTTCCAGTGCATATACTACTGCCAAAAACTCTTTCTTTGTAGTTGTGTAGTTTTGTTGTGCTTCCGTAAGAGTTCTGCTCGCGTAGTAAATTGGATGGACTAGCTTCCCTCCTTTTTTTCCTAGGATAGTTCCTATTATGTAGTCACTGGCGTCGCACATGAGCTCGGATGGTTTTCCCCAATCAGGCGTGATCATTATTGGTGTAGAAATCATAGCCTTTTTCAGTTGCTCAAATGCTTGAAGACATCATATGTTGAAATTGAAGGTTCTCTCTGTTTCCAAGAGTTCGCACATGGGTTTTGCTATTTTTGTGAAATCCTTAATGAATCGCCAATAAAACCCAGTGTCGCCTAAAAAACTGCGCACGTTTTTCACGTTCTGTGGTGGCTCTAATCTTTCTATTGCCTCCACTTTTGCTTGATCAACCTCCATTCCTTTCCTGGAGATTTTGTGTCCAAGGACAATTCATTCGGTTACCATGAAATGACACTTCTCCCAGTTGAATACTAAATTTGTTTCATCGCATCGGCGGAGCACTCTTTCAAGGTTTGCTAAGGAATTACGGAAGTTCTGTCCAAATACTGTAACGTCATCCATGAAGACTTCCATAACTTCTTCGAGCATGTCTGAGAAAATCGACATCATACATCTTTGAAAGGTGGCAGGTGCATTACATAATCCAAACGACATTTTTCTGAAGGCGAATGTTCCATAAGGGCAGGTGAACGTAGTCTTCTCCTGATCCTTAGGGTCTATTGCGATTTGGTTGTAGCCAGAATATCCGTCCAGGAAATAGTAATACTTAAATCCTACAATGCGATCGAACATTTGGTCGAATGATCATTCCTTGTGGCATTGTTCAAATCGTGATAGTCCATACACACTCGCCATTTTGTAACGGTTCGTGTGGCAATTAATTCATTTTTCTCATTACGAACGATGGCGGTGCCTCCCTTTTTAGGTACGCATTGAATTGGACTAACCCACTGGCTATCTAATATGTGATAGATGATTCCAGCATCTAACCATTTCAGGATTTCCTTCTTTACTACCTCTTTTTATAGCAGAATTTAATCGTGTTTGATGTTCCACTGAGGTTCCAGCATCGTCCTCTAGAATGATTTTATGCATACAAAACGTGGGGCTGATGCCTGTTATGTCTGCCAGAGTCCATCCAATTGCCTTTTTATGCTGCGCGAGTAGTGCCAGTAGCCCTTGCTCGTGCTCTATGGTTAGGGTTGAAGATATGACTACTGGTAACGTCTCATTTTCTCCAAGGTAGACCTATTTTAGGTGATCAGGTAGAGGTTTTAGCTCAAGTGTAGGAGGTTCGTCTGCTGCTTGCATTTTATTCCCGTATTTAGGGCCTCATAATAATGCACTCTGTTTGCTGCGTCCTTCATTTCGTTATCATGAAAATCCTTTGCTTCCTCGATGTGGTCCTCAATGGTCAGCCATTCCTGCTATTACGTGGACATAATTGCTTCCAGCAATACTTCTAGGTGGCTGACGTCGAAGCTATCTTCTATGTCAGGCTGCTTCATCGAGTCGAATATGTTGTACTGAATCTACTGGTCATTCATCCTTAGGGTGATCGTTCCTTCGTAGACATCTACTATTGTGCTCCCAGTCTTCAAGAATGGTCATCCCAAAATGATTGGAACTTCTGGATCTGCTTCGTAGTCTAGAATGATGAAATCTGCAGGAAAAACGAACTTGTCGACCTGAACCAGAATGTCTTTGATCTTTCCGTTAGGATGAGTTATCGACCTATCGGCAAGCTGAATCGCGACTGTTATTGGTCTTGCTTCACCTAATCTGAATTTCTTATAAATCGATAGGGGCATCAGATTTATGACAACACCCAAACCGCACAGTGCTCGCCCAATGTGGTGGTTACCGATTGTTACCGGAATGATAAACTGTCCTTCGACTTCTTTCTTGGGGATTTTATTCTAAATAATTGCACTGCATTCCTCGTTCAATGCTACTACCTTGAATTCCTCAAATTTGCTCTTTTCCTTTAGTGCATCCTTCAAGAATTTCATATAGTTCGGCATTTACCTAAGTGCATAGACTAGAGGTATGTTAATGTGAATTTGTTTCAAAATATCCGTGAATTTTTCGTAATTCAACTCATTTCCCTTTCGTTTAAGCCTTTGAGGGTACGATGGCGGTGGTGGTTGGTAAAGAGGTAATGGTTTCTCTTTATTCTCTCTTTCCTTTTTTGTTGTGATGACTTTCTCGTCATCCTTTATTGGCTCTTTTGGTGGGATCCTTGTTCCTAAGAAATTCTTGATTTCTTCACTGTCCACAAATGGTTTTCCGCTACGTAACTCAACTGCCTGGACTTGCTCCTTGCCATATTTCCTAGATCCTTCCTTATCTTACGGTAATTGTCCTAGCGGTCTAGCTTTTAAATCTATGGCGATTTGTCCAATTTGTAGCCCAGCGCCAGAATTATTTTTTGCTGATTTTTTAACATAGTTTGATGCTCCATCATGACCATGTCATTCTTTGTCATGTAATCATTTAGTGCTAAATCTGTCCGCAGATTCTACTGGTGGGTGCTTCCCGAATTCAGAGGCATGTGTTGCTGTCCCATTTGGTTAGCATTGCTACTCTGTCCTCTCCATGAGAAATTTGGGTGTTGTTTCCATCCAGCATTATATGTGTTCGAGTAGGAATTGTATGGCTGGCGCGAATTAGAATTTCCAATGTAATTGACAGATGCCAAATTTTCACTGCATAGCTCGTACGCATGATCACTCCCACAGAGTACGCAGAATTCAGGAGTTGATTTCTCAACTATTGATGCATTTTGAGGTGTAGTCATTTGAACGTTCTTCAGTGTATTAGTTAGCGTGGCCAATTGAGCTTTTATGGCGGTCATTTCACTCAGCTCGAACTTGCTTCCCCCTTCTCTTGGATACAACCTCTGCTTACCCTAGGGGCGTGATTCTTAGCGGTTGTTTCGATTATATTATAAGCTTGATTATATGTTCTATCCATTTAACAACCTGTTGTTGCATTAAGAATCGCCTTGTCTGCCTCGATTAGCCCATTATAGAAGTGTTCGATTTGCAGTGTATAAGACAAGCCATGGTACAGACATTTTGCTATAAGCTATTTGTACCATTCCCATGCTCCTCCTATAGTTTCATCAAGTTCTTGTGTAAAACTGGTATTTTCATGCCTAGATTTCATGCTAAGCGCGCTCAGGTAATATTTCGCTAAGAAACTATCGACCATTTGTCTCCAAGTGTAAGTACTTGGTAACATATTTATCCAGTATCTGGCCTTATCATGTAAGGAATATGGGAACAGAAATAGTCAGGAGTCTTCTAACGAAATGCTAGCGGTGAAAGAAAAAAAAACCAAACCGACTGATGATCCAATGGATCAATTTAGTTTTTTATAAGAGAATTGGATCACTCGATTCGAAATGGTTAAAAACCGATTTTATCCAGGTCGGTTCGGTTCCACATTGAAAAATCGATAAAAAACCGACGATCCAATAATATAAATAATTTTAAAAATGAAACCCTTCTTCAATCTTCACGCATTCTCCCTTTTCTCTCAAGCACAGTCTCACACATTTTTTCTCTTTTTTTTTTCATTTCTCATTACAATTTCTTAATCCTTACGTTTCACCACCGAATCAAAGATTCCGTGAGATTTGGAAAGCGAAATAGTGAATCGAAGAAGACAATTTCCTTCAATCCAAAGCTATCAAAGTTTGTTTGTTTTCTCTTTCAATTTCTTATGTTAAATTTTCATGGAATTAGAGTTTCTGCCTTTAAATTGTTTTATTTTTCCTTTTGTTTTCTTTATGAAAGTTGGAAGAAACGAAAGGGTGAAAATAGTTGAAATTTCTTTAAAAAAAACAGAGATCGAAGGGGAGAAGAAGAGACAGAAGGGAAAGAAGATTTTTTTTTTTTTCCGACTTAAGCTTGATATTGCTTTTATTTTGTTTATTGTTTTATTTTTCCTTTTATTTTCTTTATGAAAGTTGGAAGAAACGAAGGGGTGAAAATAGCTGAAATTCCTTTAAAAAAATAGAGATCGCAGGGGAGAAGAAGAGACAGAAGGGAAAGAAGATTTTTTTTTTTTGTGACTGAAGCTTGATATTGCTTTTATTTCATTTATTTTCATTAACTAAGGTTTTTGTTAGGATATATATATATTTAATGTTTTTCTTCAATCTCCACTTTTAAAGATAATAAAAATTATTTGATTATAAAGTTTCTTTTTTGCAATAGTTTGGGAACATCTCAAACAATCTGTCTAGTTAAAACTTATCTCCAAAATTAAAATCATAATCAGTTTATCAAATTACCAAAAAAAAAAGAAAAAACAGGAAGCTTATCTCTAAATTTAATAATTCAAGTTCTACCTTTATTTTTAAAAAATTAAATTAATCATGGTCTCAAAAAAATTTAAATAAGCATCACTTTTTTACCCTTTTTTTTAAGATAACATATTCTTAAAAACTTTCGAGAAAAAATCCAATTTGATAATGTAATTGGAACTCAACTTCTGTTTCTCCTAAATTTACTCACTTTATTATGTCAGTTTCATTTACCTTTATATATATAATAAACTATTTATAATATATGTTAATTAAAAACTTACGATACACGACACATTACGATACACGATTTACATAATTTTAATTTCGATACACATTATGATTTATGATTTAACAACCTTGGATAGAGCCAAAAATAACTTAGTGATTTTACTTAATGTCTATCTTGACATTCCATAATTTTGAATTCTTAAAATATCAGAAGAATATAAAGCTCATCGAGTTCATGTTTTTTTATTGTTTATTCTTAATGGTCAATACTTTATTTTTAGGACTTTATACTATGATCTTTTACCTTCTTTACTTATTTATAGCTTATGCTATCTTTAACTTGAAGGACTAAGATTGATATATGTTCATTTGATAATACATGGTCTTGTTTTGACCATGGTCTTTTTGTTTATTAAATTATAGATTGAGTCTCAAGTTCAACCTTCTATTGATATCGATGTTGATGCCAGAGTGGAAGTTTACATAAGAGAACATGAGGATACAATTTCAGGAGAGCAAATAGAAGATAATGTAACACAAACAACAATCCAATCTCCAAGGAATAATAAAAAGGCTAGGAGAACAACTAAAGCTTCAACTACCTAGGAACATTTTACCAAAATTGGTATGCATTCCAATCCTAGAGCACAATGTAAATATTGTCGCTTAACTTATGCAAGTGACACTCAGAGAAAAGGAACCAAAAACTTGTTGAAACACATAAAAATTTATAAGAAGTATCCGGGAAAAGTGAATGAAGATAAACAAAAACTTTTAACTTTTGTTCAACCAAAAGAGGAAGAAGTGAATTCTTGTTTAACCACAACTACATTCTCTCAAGAAAAATGTAAGATAGTGCTTGTTAAGATGATTGTGTAGGAAGAATTGTCATTCAAATTTGTAGAGTCTGAAGGACTTCGAGAGTATAGTAATACCCTTAAACCAAAATTTGTTTTGCCGAGTCGCATGACGACTGCTAAGGAGATTTGGAATATGTATATGAGTGAACAGAAAATATTGAAACGAGTATTGACAAAACCAAATCAAAGAGTGTGTTTAACAACGGATACTTGGACATCAATTCAAAATTTGAATTATATGGTTGTTACTACACATTTTATCGATGATAATTAAAAATATCACAAGCGAATCTTAAACCTTTGTTTAGTTTCAAATCATAGAGGTGATACGATTGGAAAATGTTTAGAGAGATGCATGTTAGAATGGGGGATTGAAAGAATTCTAACAGTGATGGTAGATAATGCAAGCTCCAATGACGGTGCTATTTCATATCTAGCTAGAAAAGTCAACAACTAGAATGGAGATATTTTGGGCGGAGAATTTATGCATGTTAGATGTTTTGCACATATTCTAAATCTTGTAGTTAATGACGGCTTAAAGGAGCTTCATGAATCTATTATAAGAATTAGAAATGCAGTAAGATACGTAAGATCTTCACCTTCTCGGTTGGCCACCTTTAAAAAATGTGGAGCAGATGAAAAGTTATATTCCAAGAAATCTGTTTCTTTAGATGTTCCAACAAGATGGAATTCTACATATACCATGCTAAGTGTTGCTGAGATGTTCCAAAAGGCAATTGAAAGACTAGAGCTTGAGAATGAACATTATAGTATAGAACTTAGTGGAGGTGTGAACGATAATGATAAAGGAAGAAAAAAAGGATCCCCTGTGAGTGAAGATTGGGATAATGCTCGTGCGTTTATAAAGTTTTTAAAGATATTTCGAGACTGACATTAAGGGTTTCAGGTTCTTCAACATTGACAACACATATATATTTTTGAGAAGTTTGCTTGATTCAAAGACAACTTCAAGTATATTTTAATTCCAATAACATTTTGTTGACTAATATAGCTAGAAGTATGAAGTCACAGTACCTAAAATATTGGGAAAATAGTGGCAAGACAAACTTTCTCTTGTATGTTGCAAATGTGCTTGACCCTCGTTACAAGCTTAAGTTTGTATTGTTTCTTTTTCTAAGTACTTTAAGGAGGATGAATCTGTTATTGTTGAAGAAACTATACTCAAAGTTGAAAGGGTGCTTCGACGTATTTTTTAGAAGTATAACAATTTTTATATGGAAGATGAGGTGGGAAATATTACGGTTGTGACTCCAAGAAGTAATAATTTGAACATTAGCAAGAATAATGAGGAGATTATGGATGTTACTTTGGATTTTACTAACTTTTTGGACACAAATGATAATTTTGAATGTCAATCTGAATTGGATAGATATCTTTCTGAGACATGTGAAAGAGGTATGGATGATGATTTTGACATTTTGGTTTGGTGGAAACAAAACTCTCAGAAATACAATGTTCTTTCTAAGATGGTTAAAGATATATTGGCAATTCCACTTTCTATTGTAGCCTCAGAATCGGCTTTTAGTACTGGAGGTAGAGTACTTGATTCTTCTCGTAGTTCACTAGCTCCAAAAACGGTTGAAGTATTGATTTTCTTACAAAATTAGATTCGTTCTTCACCTATCGACAACATTGAATAGATTATTAATGGCCCTGTTGATGATATATCAATGATACTAGAAGGTATTGAATTTTAATTATTGTGATTCTATTATTTTGTAGTTGATTTATACTATATTGTTATATTTTAACATATTCTATTTGCAGAAAATAAATCACAAATTAGTAAACTTCGTTGATGGTTGTTACGTGAGAGGAAGAATTGGAGATGAAACACAAATGAGTTAGTTTATTTTAATCAAATTCTCAGTTCAAAATGTTAGTGGTAAGTTTTTAATTCTGTGTTCATTTTAATTATTTTGTTGTTGTTGCTGCTTATTGTTTATTTATTATTATTTTTATTTTATTATTTTTTTTTGTAGAGCAAGCATCTCCAATATGTGGAATTCGACTCAATATATTTTCTATTGTGGGGTTTTTGTAATATCATATTATATTCGACCATGGACATTGTGAACTTTTATTTAATCTGTGAACTTTTATTTACTGCCTTAATTTCAATAATTTTATAGTATTTGGAGATATTAAATGTTAATTATGTTTTGCATCTTTTGATTTAATTAATATGCCTTTTCTGTTGTGGTGTGGGTAATTGAAGTGATGTTTGTTAATTATATGAAGAAAATGCAGGTGGTTTTTCTATGCAAAGCCATATGTGATTGGCATTAGTTTTACATGCAATAAATGCATTTATGAATTTATTTGAAATAGAATGATGGAATGAATAAAGAAAAAATAATTCTTGTGGATCTCTACTAGTGGATGTGTTTGGTGGAGAAGATTGATATAGGGTATAAATTTCCAGATTTTTTACTTTAAAAAATGAAAACATGAATTCAATTTTAATTGAATTCAAAACCAAAAACCGATCCAAAATCGAACCAAACCAATAGAAAACTGATCCAACGGTTTTATATTTTATTGGACATTGGATCGGATCCATTTTTTAAAAACCGAAGATATCGGTTCGGTTATCGGTTTGGTATAAAACTGAAAAAAACTGAACCGAAATCTTCCCTGCGAAACGCCAACTTCCTAGTGAGCATCACTAACAGCTAAAAAATTTCGTAAATGCTGATGCGGATCTTCCGATGGAAGTCCCTTAAAAGGTTCATTGATTTTTCGCATGTTATACATATTGTTGGTCAATACGGGGTGTCTACCTCCACTGTTTAATCTATCTAAACATGAAATATGCCAGATAATTAAAGTCTCCCTATTGCGTTCGCATGCCTTTATCTCTCTCATCTACCTCATGTTTTGGTGGCCGATTGTGATCTTCATTTACTCCTTGTTCCACACCTGTTGCAGGTTGGTTCATCATTCCACGTTGCTATTGTGCCATGGGATCTGTCTCGTTGCGAGTGTTCCTTCTTTGCTCGCACCTCCTCCTTCGAAGGGTTCGTTTGGGTTCTGGATCAATCACAAGAAAAACGTTCATGCACTAGTATGCCTGAAATGTGGACAAATAAACTATCACGAATTTATGTTTTTTTTATATATTCTACACATCTTTGACTCAAAAATAAAATTGTGCAGTCCCCAGCAACGGCTCCAAAAACTTGACTTGGAGCGTCTTGAATGGACGCTGGGACTTATGTTACAAACGTGGTTATGAATAGCATGAAATGATCCCTCGACACGCAAGTATATGTGGTCTGTAGCAAGTAATAAGTAAATTATCGTACTCTACAAGGACTGAAATTTATTTTGAGGTAATGTTTAGAATTGAAAATAAATTGCATAAAAGGGTGTTGTTGAAAAGATTTTGGGTTTTCACAAGAAAAAGCAATAACTAAACACAAAAACAGTTTTGATAAGTTAAGGCTAAACTAGGATACTTGTGAGAGCAGTAGCAATGTAATAGCGAGAAACACGCGGTAAGGGGATATATCATACCACACTTACAAACTAATACTTCTCCTTTCGTTCAGCACTTAGCCCAGATTCTGTTGCGACTAAGTGTAATTAACACCGCGCTACGTTCATAATAGTTTTGCGTTTATTCCTAAACTCTGATTTACAGTGTTGTAGCCACAACACTACCTATTAAACATGTACGATAGACTTAGATCATTCTTCTTCAGATTTACAATCTAATAGCTTGTGTGGATGGCCGGTCAACACGTACTATTTTAATGAAGTTCCTATCTTACATGCTCTAGATTAACCCTTGATAATTCTCCCTATGACATGCTACTATCACTCACGTCCCCCCAGTTTCACCTTACCAAAATTAGTTCATAATAACAACAAAGAACACAAAGCACAATGAAGCAAACATCATAGATTTGTATTACTGAATTGAAATAAGTCTAACAATACGTCTTAAAAAAACAAAATAAAATAACGACAGTAAAGTGTAGTGTAGATCGATTCACTGCAGTTCTCCAAGAAGAAAAACAGGGTAAAGATCGAGCTCCCTTTCTCAATTACATCATGTCCCTTTTTATAGAGCTAGGTCGTCGAGCCTCCGAAGGTCCCAAGATGGTGAAAATCAATTTGCACGAAGATTTCTCCTTTTAATTTCTTGCCATATGTGTTTGATTTGTCTAAGGCAAGAATCCCGTGATTTCAGCAATTTGTCTCCTAATTGTCTGGTTAGTCAACTTCTCGCTAAAGGATTCTTCCTTCCTTATTTACTTGTAGTGCGATTGGCCTTGATCTTCCAAGCTTAAGTACTCGCGCTCGTGCATTTTGATTTCCTTCATAGCAATGCTTCCCTAACGTTGATCCTGAGAAATGGAAATAATCATAAGTTTCTGCGACTTTAATGCTATATGTGCTTCTTTTATCTTTATTTTGCATGATTCCCGATATTTAGCATTCAACTCTACTAATGCACAACATTAGCAAATTACACTTTAAAGCGCGTACTTTTGTCCTTGCGGACACTTGATATGAATTGAATAACACACATTATGACCCGAATTTAGGCTTAAATCTGACTCTATTCTAGAGTCATCATATAGCCTTGTATCGAGGCCTGCTAAAGCGGGATTCTGATCATGTTGTAAGCTTGCCATGGGAGTTTCCTTAGCTTCAAGTGTTAGGTGTGAACATGCTGCCACAGTAAGGTGTCGAGGTCCTCCTACCAACTGTGGATCAATGGACACCAATTTCGAGTCTTGTTAGACATGTGAACCTAGGTCAAAGTAGTCTGTGTAGACCTTCATTTACTTGGTTTCAGTAGCATGTGGTGTATGCGTACACGTACTAGATGCCGAGAGGAAGGCTCCCTCAGGCTAGTGATCCTGACTGAAACTGCCTAAAAGATAATTACTATCTGATGTACACCCAATGTAGCAGCATTCAACAGTTTACACGCAAGCATACGCAGTCATCATTAGCAAGTGATAAATCTACAGGTCATCTCCATAGGGAATGTGTTATCTCTGAATAAGTGTTATTCATAAAGCTAAGAACAGGAAAGTAAAGGAAATTTTGATGGTGGCCTATCTTCACTAAGGGATGAAATTTAAGAATGTGTAAGAGTGACAGGCAATGCTTAAGACACTACTAAACTAACGACTCTAAATACTAAACGAACAGTGCTGCGAACTTTAGAAAAAGGCGATAACAATAGAATATTAAAAGTGCGCGATGTGATAATGCTGAAATAAAATGCTGAGAACAATAACAGATACTTTAGGAAGAAGATAGGTTCGGGTTAAAGGAAGGTTGAGTGTGATTAGCATGGGACAGGGTGAGGCTAAGGTGAGAAGCAGACTCCGCACTACATATGGTCAAATGCTCTCTCTTGAGATGCACTCATTCTCTTTGAGCTTGAGCTCTCGCATCTAAGCTCAAAGCTACATACAATGAAATGTGCACTAGCGAGGTGGCTATCTCTAGCCTCCGTCTTTAACAAGCTGGAGTTCCTAACGCTGAAACTAGTGGACATGCATAGGTTATCTCTAATCCTCTTCTTTCTCAAGATGAAAAGACTAGCAAACATGCATGGATGATCAGCCAAAACATGTTTTTAGTTAAAAATGCCTATTATGTCTTAGCCTAACATCCTCCTACTCACCCAAGAACATGCATCACACACTCATCCCCTCAACCCTCACCTATATGAATTTAGCTCATGGTTATGCTAAAACAACCCGAAACAGAAGGTAGGAATGCTGTAAAATCATGAAACAAACTTGTAATCAACGTTTTCACAAAATGAAGAAGTGTTCAGAACAACTCAGACGAAGATGAGAGGAAACACAAAGCACGTACAGAACTTAAATAAACTAAAAACAAGCATTCAACATAAATTCATGCCTGGAAACTACAATATATGAAATAAAACAAGAACTACAAAGATCGAAAACAAAAGAAGATAGGTTTAAGGGAAGATGCAAAAGAAAACTCGAAAAGAAATGCTACAAACTTAGATGGAGCCTTGTCACTTCCAGCAGCTCCCGAAAATATGGCTCTATTCCAAAAATCCAAGCTCCCTTTTCTTCCTAAAAAATTGTGCTTATATACTCCCTTCATGAAGATAGATCAACGGCTGAGATTCTAGGGCAAAATGGTGACTTGCTCCCCAATCCCGAGCTGACTAGATCTGATATACAGCAGAGAGACCACGTATAGGCGTTTCTGACACTGTTAAAAAACGCAGCTTTTTGCAAAAAACTATTATTTCTTGTCGGGCGAATGCTGCAGACATTGACGCTCTCCTAAAAATGGCATTTTCCCTTCTTGAATTCACTCCTTAAATTTAGGATTTGCTGAGTAATCGCCGCATCCAAAAATCTGAAATGATAACAGAAAATTAACGAGACGAGGGGCTCTTGCAATGCGATCACTAATGCTTTAAACATTAACGTTTTGACCCAAAAACTCACAATTTCTTAACATTTCTAATCCTAGCCTCTTTTCTACATGCAATGCGGTTTAAGCTCAAATCCCCATTCATAAGCAGTTATATGCATTGAAAGCTAATGAAAATGCCTGACTCTATGTTAAAACATCCTATTAGAAGGACTCAATAACTCTCTATTTGAGAGTTATCAGCTAGTGTCGTTAGTACAACATTTCTTGTATTTGTTTAGAGCCGAACACTTGGATCGTTCCCCAAGTGTTTAGATTAGTGCGGTGAGCTAATTGTTAGATCGAGAGACAGCTAACTCTCGACTTTGGGAGTTATGCTGATAACTCAGGGTCTGTTGTAAGTTGACAATTTTGCATCTAGAGCTAGGATGCTAGATGATGTGATGACTTCTGTATTGTACCCCAGTTGGGGATTCTTACTGAGTACCTTCATACTCACCCATATTCTATGGTTTTCCACCAGGTAACTTGAGAACACCGGGACGTCTAGAGGAGGAGCAGGTGGATCATGGGAGTCCGTTGTTGTTATTCCATTTATTCTTTTATTCATTATTGATTCAACATGTTGGTTAGGGACTGAGTCCATTAGTTCCATTATTTGAACAATTTTTAATAATTCTCTAGCCAGAGGCTCGAATAGTGTGGTTTGTTTTTTATTGAACGGTTTATGATTTAAAGAAGTTTTCTTGTTTTAACTGTTTTCGTTGTAATAGTATTTGAATCATGCATGTTGAGTAAGAACTGAGTCTAGGGTGATTTAGAGTCGGGTTTTTACACTTTTTAGTCAAAGAATGGTTTGCATACATTAACAAATGAAAGTTAATAGACCTGGTAATTAAATCATAGAGATTTTGGAACTCCAATTAATTCTATCATGAAGAACTAAATTTCTGAAGTTCCATAACCTCAAATAACAATGATAGCTTTAAAATGATCCTCCTTTGGGATTTTAAGAGAAATGCCTTCCAAAAAATCAACACCTTTCTCCACATTCCTAAAACAATAATCAAAATCAGCAAAACCTGGAAAGAAGAAATTCCAAGCACAAATAGACATTTTACAACATTTAAGCAAATGGATATTCGATTCGCCCTTACAGCCGCACAAATTACAATTCACATAAGTATTAATCCCTCTACAATTAATATTACACTTAGTAGGAATGACATAAGAGATAACCGACCACGCTCCCATTCTAATTTTGGGGACATATTAAACTTCCAAAATAGTTCCACGCTTGGGATCCAGCCCTAATGTCAAAAATTGAACCCCCTTATCCGCGTTGGCAAGATTTAATGCTAGATGGTAAGCACTTTTCAATGAAAAAAGCCCCTTCAAATTTTGGTTCCAAATGATCTCATCAACCGTACCAGAGATACTCAACATGGTATCAATAATCATTGCAACATCAACTGGACAATAAATATTATCAATCAACTCTTTATTCCATATATTACCATCCATAATCATATCCGCAACATAATTGTCTTGCCAATCAATTCTCATCCCTTTAACAAAAGGGTTTCCCTCTTTATTCAACCAAGGATCATTCCAGTAGAGATACGTCTACTACCATCCACCTTCCATCTATAACCTTTCTGAAAATGATCCCTACCTCAAAAAACACTTCTCCATGCCAAATAAGGATGCTCCCCCAACTCATAGGGTCAATTCATAGTTAATTACTCAATTACGACTAACATTAATATATCAAAAAGGTTGATAGTGCAATGCAATTCAACATGTTTGTGATTTTCTCCTCCAATTTAACAACAATAACAACTGACATAAATTTTTAATTATCCAACTAATATCAATTTTTATACGAGGAAAGTTTGGGTAATGCCCCGGCAAGATCCATTTCTTACTACCCTGACAGGTGGCACCATTTGATTGGACTATTGTTTATCTTTTCAAATTAAATAACGCCCGTTTAGTTGGTTGCTGTTTGTTTGTTTTTTTTTTACTTTCTTTTGAATTTATGGAAAATTCTTTTCCTTTCTTTTTCTCCTCTTTCTTTAACCAGCATCATTATAGTTTTTTTATCCAAATGTAATTGAAGCATGATTTTTTCCCACGAATCAATTTTTATAATCCTAAATGTATATTTAGTTAGGGTGTGTTTGGGCACCAGTTTAACTATCATAAGTGCTGGATTAGCAAATGATGGATTGTTATAAACGATATTTGAAGGACAAGTTATTTGACTATATATATATATATATATATATATATAAGATTTAGATAAACGACATGCATATTTAAGTAACTACCGTTTATAATAAATGGTGGGCATACATGGGTCGGGTTATTTGATAACTCTCAAGAATTGAGAGTTAAAGTGTAAGAACCCGACCCAAAACATGGTCCTAAACCTGGGATCTTACTCAGCATGCAAGTTAAATATGATAACAAGCGGTTTAGAGCTTATATTTAAAAACCTTTCAAAACATATGAGAAGGGGGAGACCTTAAAACATAACCAACAATTTTCGCTTTAAACAATCCAACAAAGTAAAACATCCTCGGCGATGTTTAATAAAATGTACAATACAATTTAAGCAACGTTTTAAACAATGTTCCCCTAGGACTCTGTCCATCTACATGCTTGAATAAACAATGCAATAATAAAAGACAGAGTGCCGGCGGTTCCCCATGATCAATCGGCTCCTCCGCTAGCCCTCCCGGTGTTGTCCCGAGTTACCCGAAAGATAAATAAGGGTGAGTATAAACATACTCGATGAAGAATCCCCAACCGGGTACAATACGATACATCAGGTCATCTAGCACCTCAATATGCAAGCAAACAAACTACCAACACGGATCATAGCTCAACGAGCTCATAACACAAGATCTGGAAACATCGGAAGTCTCTTACTTCCGGAATCATCGGAAGTCTCCTACTTCCGCCTAATGATTGGTTCTCATAACCAATCCCGACATCTCAGGGTCTTTCTCCCTCGGCCAATTGATCACTCAAAAACCGATCCCAAGATGTCCGACACCCTCGAGGGTCTTTCTCCCTCGACCAATTGATTAGCTCAAAAGCCAATCCCAATGGGTGTCCTCAAGGGCCTCTTACCCTCGCTAACAATCTGACTATCGGAGAGTACCCGCATGCGCTCTAAAATCGAAGGAATCGGTGTACTCACGAACATTAGCCCGGGAGCTCTCCGAACCAGCTACTAACGCGTGTCGCGCGCACACCGCATGCTCTTCTTCTGCAACCGGCGTAAATGCGGGGCCTAAGGGCAACTACGCGGGCCGTGTACGCATGCCTAAGACTCGGAAACGGTGTCACCGAACACGAGAGTGCGAGGCCCTCGGCACTCATCTGTGCGGCTGTGCACCACCGACTGGTTAAGAACCGCCAAGGCAGCTTGCACCGCTTGGCGGGGTTCCGCTCTAGCGAGCTACAAACTAGGCTTATGCCGATGTGGTAGCTACATCCACATCGGCCGCCGGGGAAGCAATGTACGTTATGCTTCGCTCTACTCCCGACCGGTGGGGACAAAGTGCGTTATGTCCGCTCTCACCTCCGGATGATGACAAACCCTACTACTCTATCCAAGAATACCGAGTAAATCAATGATTCCTGGCTAGCAAGCAATGACCGACATCAATCACGTTTACCTAGCATGATACTACAACTTAAACAGAATCACAAGCATGCCGGAAGGACAAACCTAGCATGGCACTAACATGTAAAATCAACAAACATGCTAGCAAGAGATCAAACAAAGCCGCCTATCACTATCATGCTCATAACAATCAAAGAAACATACAAGGCACAATCGAGACATATCGCAGGTCCACACAACCACGGTAAGAAATCCTTACAGGACAAGCGAAAAATAATCATAACTCAACCAAGCGATCCTCGAGCCTCTAATCGAACCCAAACAACCTAAACATAAAATAAAGCAAACCCAAATCAAATCCCTAAACAAAGAACCAACACATCATCGGGCCCAACGAAGAAAAGACTCGGAAAATACCATCCGAGAAGCCACAAGGCTCGGGCCAACCAACCACACACACAACAGGTGGTGCCGGGCGCTGGGCACAGCGGCTGGGCACAGGGGCGCAGGCGCGTGGCGCGCTGCGCAGCACGGCGCGCGGGCGGGCGAAGCAAAGGCGCACGGGCGAGGGCTCGAGCTTCAGTGGGCGGCGGCACACACGCGCTTGCTTGAGGAGAGGACGGCGCGCGCGGCGCGCGAGGCGACGCGACGCGCGACGGGCTCGGGACGCTTCGGGAAGGCACGACGACCTCACGAGGGCTAGCGACTCGGCGCGGAGACGGCTTCGGCGATGCCGATCCGGGCTCGGCGCGACCAAGGCGACACGAAGATGGCCTGGGCGATGCAGATCTGGGCTCGGCGCGACTAGGGCGAGGGCGACGCGATCGGGCGCTGGGGTGGCTCGGCACGGTGCGGCATGGGTGACTGGGCGGCTGGAGCGAGGGCGCGCTAGGGCCGGACGATGCAACGCATCTGGGCGCACTGGGCCGGGCGATGCGTATGCGCGTCGTGCGGCTAGGGCATGGCTGGGTGGCTAGGGCATGGCTGGGTGGCTAGGGCATGGCTGGGTTTTTCTTGGTGAGGTCGACTAGGAGAGAGAGAGAGAGAGAGAGAGAGAGAGAGAGAGATTGCAAACAAGGGGAAAGGGACTTTCTTGATTTTTCTTCCTTTTTCCTAATTTAAACAAGCCTTAAAGTCCTTAAATCCCATTTCCCGCTTCCTCCTTCGAGACCCTACTGAAGCAACCTTTTCCAAACAATAACTCTCACTTAAACAAACTCCCAAATCACTCTAAGGGCACTGGCTCGAATCCCAAAGGAAACACCCAAACAACAATCACTTTGCCCAAAACCCAAATCACAACCGAACTCCCAAACGAGTACCCCAAACATCTCGGGACTCAGCCACCACCAACATACAAGCCTCAACAAAGCGGGAGCCGCCTCGAAGCCCCGAAAATCCACAAATCCTGCCCCGGGAGCAAAAGACCAAAATACCCCTAAGGGTCAAAATGAGTTCTAACGGCCCAACCGAACCATCGAATCTGAACCGAAGCACCTCGAGAACTGGAATAGAAAATCGGGCCGTTACAATACTCCCTCCTTTTAAGACTTTCGTCCTCGAAAGTCCTAAAACGCAACACTCTATAAAAACTCCACCGATTCTTAGCCAATCTGAACTTCTCGGCTAAAACAACACTAGCCCTTCTCTCGATAACCAAACCCTCTTGGGTTCTCAAAGGCTCAAAGCCACGATGCTCTCGATGCACTTACAAACTATCTCAACAAAGAGACGAGGAACACAAAACTTGCACTTTTTGTCAAAGACGGGGCAAAGCTAACCAACTCGCTCCAATCCGCTCAAGGATCTCAAAAGCCCTACAAACTTGGGGCTCACCAAAACCCCACTAAACCAACACTGGAACACCTCTCAACGGTGTTACTCTCAAGAAACTAGCGGTGGGCACAAGCTCCAAAACTCAACGCCACGCACCGGGCGTAACTCCTCTGAATGCCCACAACCGATAACAAAATCGCCTCAACACAACGCCAAGTGGCCAAACAATCAACCTCTCGGTTCCGAAACCAAACGGCCTACTCTTTCTTCACAAGAGACCGGCCGAACCACAAGGCTTGCCTAAAGCCTTAACGAAAAAGCAATCGAACCACCAATCGGCGATTGATCCAAAAAGGCAAACTTTTCCCACTAGCACAAGTGAAACTTCACTTCGGCCAACCCTAAATGGCCAAAAACTGAGCCACAGTTCTCAGCTCGGCCAATCCAACAAGCTGGAGCCTCACAACGGCCGAACACAAACTTTTCCATGCAAACCTACTAGCAATCGGCCAAAAAGAACATTGCCGGGCAAGGAAACACCCAACATTCCTCTCATGGAAAATCTCGCAGCAAGAAGGACCAAACCCTCACAGGGCTACTACCAAAGAACACACAACGGCTTGAGGAAAATGTTCCCAAAGGCTAACCAACCAATGCCACGGCACCTCTGTGCCAACACACTCAATCGAGGCTCACTATTCGCCAATCTGCGAAAGCTCAACAACTAAAAACAAAGCCCGAGAAGGCCTTGCTCGTGAGAAACTCAACTCAAGCTCAACTCTTAAATCACCGCCACCGCTCTTGCGAGGGACAAACAACTTTTCGCTTGCTAACAACACAATGCGAGGACCCTCTCATTGGGCTAACCACCTGCGCTACTCGATCAACTACATAACTCGGAGCTACGCCGACTCCTCAACGGAACGATTTCCCGCCAAGCAAAACTCTAAAGGGCGCCGAACATCACACACGCTCGCCGACTTGCTCAAACCCAAGGGCAACATCAACCAACTCTCTTGGAAGCAACACCTGTTGGAACTCAACCGATTGGACCACCAATCCGAACAAGCCGAACTTACTCAACCACCGATGGAGGAATCAACTCCCAAAACAACCGGACTAGGAACGAATCCTCGTGGCAACGTCCTGCGGCTCGAACGCAGAGCAAGCTCTTGAAACATCAAGAGAACCAAATCTTAGTCAACACCAAGCACCAACTAACCTCCAAAACCAAACAAGCACTAGCTTGCTAGATCGCCAAATCAAAACAACTCACCCAAGGAATACTTTTGGTCTAATCGAGCTCTAGAGAGGCTCTCACAACTAGAGATCCTCTGATCACCCTCCGACACACCACGGTCGACAACGATCTAACAAACAACCGGCTCACGCGGGCACAACCCTCTCCAAAGATCTCAACTATGCTGGCCAACTCCAACTTGGAAACCAAGGGAACCAGAAACGCTACAGGAGGCGTCATCCTCCTACTCAAAGCAACAACCACAACACACCTTCTTCTCAAGGTAAGGATCCGAACGACTTTCTTAGCCAAAACGATCGAAATCGCTGCGCGGCTTGCCACTCTTGCTCTTGTTCGGTCCCAATCAAGTCTAACCAGGGCAAGGACCAACTAGCAAAACTTGCTTAACCAACGGCCGAAGAACGAGCACGGCATCCTTACGGCCAAAGCTAGGGCACTTGCCAAGAACTAAAGCCTTGACACCTCAAAGATCGAGCACTGGCTCCTCAACACGAACCTCTCGTGGTTTTCCAAACATAAACCACGGAACGAGCTACGCAAAAGTGCACCGGTGTGTGCGGCTCAACTTGATCCCTTAGATCCAAAGCCAACAAGGGCTCTCACAGGGCAACTTTTGCCTCCAAACGAGCCACAACAAACAAGGGAGCAACAAGAGTTCAAACCCACTCGGGGCCAACTCACCACGAAAAAGCCACATTGGCCAACTTACTCTTACAAGCGCAAAACCACATCAAGCTAACATTCCTCAAAACAATGTGCTCACTAAACTCGCTCCGATCAGCCATCCAACTCATGGCTCTAACATTTGGATCAACCACGCATCCACGATGCCAACACTAACCATACTAGGGCAACTCAAAGGGTAGCCGAATCATGCTACCATCAAGGTGGCTCACGGGCTCACAACACAGCGCGAGAACTCGAACGCGCTAGCTCTTAACGACCTACAACATCCTTTACACCCAACTCTCGGAGATCCCGAGCAGCTCCTACTTTCCCTCGAAAACCTCAAACTTGTAGTCCTCTCGACTACCACCAGGCTAGATCTCTTAAGCAACCCGAACAGTGCAACCTCGGGAAAAGGGTACAAGTCAAGCGGGGATGCTATACTCTGGGCATCCATGGAACCACCTGCACCAAAAGTGCCAACCGGCACAAAACTAGGCCTCCTCTCAAAGCTTGGTGCCAACAGCACTACATCTATTACAACACGAATAAGCCTCAAACGAGCTTTATGCCCCTCTCGAGAATAGGGAAAGTCACCCTCCAAGTGACGGGGCAATGGCACTCAAAGACAGAGTCCAAACACTCGAGCGACCTAATCTCTCGGCATCTCGACCAACAGACTTGCCACGGCCTACTCTCGCATCCCACTCGATGCTCAACAAAAGCTCGAGGCCAACTCCTCGGGTGGCAACAACTAATTCCACACTCGAACATCCAAATAAAAGAGGGTTCCACTCTACTAGCCCGCCGAAATCCACGGATGGATAAAACCACGGCAAGCAAACTCCACACTACACCACAGCTCACGAGGGTACAAAGAGAATCTGGCCGCAAAACAACAAAGAGGCTTGCAAGGGGGCACGAGATGTCTCTACATCCGCCTCAAGCCACTAACACGGCAGCTTGCCAATCAATCGGGCGATGGTGGAGACTCGCTAGTCCACCTCTCTCAAGGGACTACCACCACCAATCTGCGGAATCAACGGACGGAACGGCTCACCTCGGCCTCGAGCAATGGGGCATCCCAACACATGGATGCTAAACTCAAACTGCCAACCGCTTTACTACTAGCGGTAGGACTTTCTAATACATCAAGCTCTCACAGGCATCCACTTGCCAAACGGCGGCTCCATCAACGCCAACAAACTCAACCGCATAAACCTCATCGATCAAGCCCTCCCGGAACCTCCGGAGCTACGAGAAACTCTTTGGGGAAAAATGTTTGAAACAAACTCTGTCACCGGGCTATCCATGCCCGGGACTCCTCGCTACGCGCTACAAATCGCTTGGGTCTTTGCTCTCGATAGCTAAAGACACGCCATCAAATCTCACATGGCCGGAGCACACTCTGCTCAAGGAGTCATACTCGAGGCGTGCTAGCCTCTACCCCCTCCTCTAGGCAACTCAATCGCCGGGGCAAAGGGCTAAACAACCACGGGGCGCGGCCTCAACATCAACAAGATCGGTCCAACTCCTCGGTCGGACATGCCAAGCGTCCCGCTCCTCTCGAGTGCAATCAACATATCGGCGATCTGCACAAGGCACCTCCACCCTCTCACTAGGGGAGAAACCAACAACCGGGCCCTGGAATGGCCTGTGGGAGTCTAATCTCTGCCTCCTCGAGTGCGATCGACACACACTGGCGATCGCACAAAGCAACAAAATCGCCCACACTGGGGGCTCTCACTGCTCATCAAACTACTCGCATCGCGAAAAGTTGGCATGATGGCTCTCTAAGCCCAAACCAACAACGAGTCGTAACACGCTCGTCTCCGCTCCACAACTCTACACATGCATAAAAGCTAGAAGAAAAGTATTGTAAATTCTTACCCCTTAACTTAATTGAACTCGGACAAACCAAGCGGCCGTGGAGTCTCGATGATCATGGGAACAACAACCTACAAAGCGGGTTAGTCTCACGAGAATCTATGACTCGTGCTCGATACCAATCAGTAAGAACCCGACCCAAAACATGGTCCTAAACACAGGATCTTACTCGGCATGCAAGTTAAATATGATAACAAGCGGTTTAGAGCTTATATTTAAAAACCTTTCAAAACATATGAGAAGGGGGAGCCCTTAAAACATAACCAACAATTTTCAGTTTAAACAATCCAACAAAGTAAAACATCACGGCGATGTTTAATAAAATGTACAATACAATTTAAGCAACGTTTTAAACAATGTTCCCCTAGGACTCTGTCCATCTACATCTTTGAATAAACAATGCAATAATAAAAGACAGAGTGCCGGCGGTTCCCATGATCAATCGGCTCCTCCGCTAGCCCTCCCGGTGTTGTCCCGAGTTACGAAAGATAAATAAGGGTGAGTATAAACATACTCGGTAAGAATCCCCAACCGGGTACAATACGATACATCAGTCATCTAGCACCTCAATATGCAAGCAAATGACTACCAACACGGATCATAGCTCAACGAGCTCATAACACAAGATCTGGAAACATCCGAAGTCTCTTACTTCCGGAATCATCTAAGTCTCCTACTTCCGGCCTAATGATTGGTTCTCATAACCAATCCCGGGACATCTCCGAGGGTCTTTCTCCCTCGGCCAATTGATCGGCTCAAAAACCGATCCCAAGATGTCCGACACCCTCGAGGGTCTTTCTCCTCGACCAATTGATTAGCTCAAAAGCCAATCCCAATGGGTGTCCTCAAGGGCCTCTTACCCTCGCTAACAATCTGGACTATCGGAGAGTACCCGCATGCGCTCTAAAGCGGGAAGGAACTGTGTACTCACGAACATTAGCCCGGGAGCTCTCCGAACCGGCTACTAACGCGTGTCTGCGCGCACACGCATGCTCTTCTGCAACCGGCGTAAATGCGGGGCCTAAGGGCAAACTCGCGCGGGCAGTGCACGCATGCCTAAGACTCGGAAACGGTGTCACCGAACACGAGGTGCGAGGCCCTCGGCACTCATCATGCGGCTGTACCACCGACACGAAGCTAAGAACCGGCCAAGGCGAGCTTGCACCGCTGGCGGGGTTCCGCTCTAGCAGAGCTACAAACTAGGCTTATGCCGATGTGGTAGCTACATCCACATCGGCTGCCGGGGAAGCAATGTACGTTATGCTTCGCTCTACTCCCGACCGGTGGGGACAAAGTGCGTTATGTCCGCTCTCGGCCTCTGGGATGATGACAAACCCTACTACTCTATCCAAGAATACCGAGTAAATCAATGATTCTGGCTGCAAGCAATGACCGACATCAATCACGTTTACCTAGCATGATACTACAACTTAAACAGAATCACAAGCATGCTTTGGAAGGACAAACCTAGCATGGCACTAACATGTAAAATCAACAAACATGCTAGCAAGAGATCAAACAAAGTCGCTATCACTATCATGCTCATAACAATCAAAAAACATACAAGGCACAATCGAGACATATCGCAGGGTCCACACAACCACGGTAAGAAATCCTTACAGGACAAGCGAAAATAATCATAACTCAACCAAGCGATCCTCGAGCCTCTAATCGAACCCAAACAACCTAAACATAAAATAAAGCAAATTTCAAATCAAATCCCTAAACAAAGACCAACAACACATCGGGGCCCAACGAAGAAAAGACTCGGAAAATACCATCCGAGAAGCCACAAGGCTCGGGCCAACCAAAGACACAACAGTGGCCGGGCGCTGGGCACAGCGCTGGGCACGAGGCGCGCGCAGGCGGCGGCGCGCGCGCAGCACGGCGCGCGCGCGAAAGGGCAAAGCGCGCAGGCGAGGGCTCGAGCTTCGGCTGGCGGCGACACACGCGCACGCGGCTTGACAGAGGCGCAGCGCGCGGCGCGCGCGCGCGCGAGGCGACGCGACGCGATGGGCTCGGGGCGCTCGGGAGGCACGCACGACGACCTACGAGGCGGCGCGACTCGGCGCGAGACGGCTGGGCGATGCCGATCTGGGCTCGGCGCGACCAAGGCGAGGGCGATCACGATCTGGACTCGGCGCGACGACCAAGGCGACACGAAGATGGCTCGGGCGATCTGGGATCTGGGCTCGGCGCGACTAGGGGCGAGGCGGCGCGCGACGATCGGGCGCTGGGGTGGCTCGGCACGGCGCGGCATGGGTGACCTGGGCGGCCTGGAGCGAGGGCGCGGCTAGGGCTGGACGATGCAACGCATCTGGGCGCACCTGGGCTGGGCGATGCAGGGCGTCTGGTGCGGCTAGGGCATGGCTGGGTGGCTAGGGCATGGCTGGGTGGCTAGGGCATGGCTGGGTTTTTCTTGGTGAGGTCGGCTAGGAGAGAGAGAGAGAGAGAGAGAGAGAGAGAGAGAGAGAGAGAGAGATTGCAAAACAAGGGGAAAGGGACTTTCTTGATTTTTCTTCCCTTTTTCCTAATTTAAACAAGCCTTAAAGTCCTTAAATCCCATTTCCCGGCTTCCTCCTTCGAGACCCACTGAGCAACCTTTTCCAAACAATAACTCTCACTTAAACAAACTCCCAAATCACTCTAAGGGCCTGGGCTCGAATCCCAAAGGAAACACCCAAACAACGATCACTTTGCCCAAAACCCAAATCACAACCGAACTCCCAAACGAGTACCCCAAACATCTCGGGACTCGCAGCCACCAACATACAAGCCTCAACAAAGGCAGGAGCTGCCTCGAAGCCCTGAAAATCCACAAATCCTGCCCGGGGAGCAAAAAGACCAAAATACCCCTAAGGGTCAAAACAGCTCTAACGGCCCAACCGAACCACTGAATCTGAACCGGAAGCACCTCGAGAACTGGAATAGAAAACTGGGCCGTTACATAAAGTAGCTTAAGAGAATATATTTTTATAAGAATTTGCTAATATTTAATTAATTTAATATTGAATTTCGCCCCATCATGCTTAAATGTTGCTTAAACGAAACATCCTTTAGTTTTCTGATTAGGATCCATTTTCTGGGTTCGCTGCAGCGAAATATGCTTGAATGTGTGCCAAGTTTTATGTTTTAAAAAGAATTGATACTTTCTAGTTTGTCTGCAGCATTCCTGATGGAGCGAAGCGAAATTCCCACTAGAAGGTGTTCACCAAAGCGAATATTAGCCCATCCAAGCACACCTTGAAGAGATTCAATACAGTAGCGGAGCGTGAAGAAGTTACCAATTGCTTTGCCACAGCGAAGTCACCAACAAAAGAAGATGCTCTAAACCTAGCGAAGCCAAGATGCTCTGACAACCGAAAATGTGGATCGTGGAGCAGAAATGTTAGATAAAGTAGTCCTTCGTCTAACGCGATCGTAGAGCAGTCCAACATTGTCAGGATCGTGAAGTAGGCTTTGTCGCTTGAAGCTGGAGTATAGATAGAGTTGTTCACCTTCAGAGCAAAATATCACCCATTTTGGGTTGGTCCCCCATTTTTGGGGTCGATCACCCTTTCTTTCTTAGAGCTTTTCTGTCGAGCATTTCCGACCACCATTTCCTTAGTTTTTAGAGTAGCTTAGCCGTAGTTTAGTTTTATTGCTTTCTTCTACTTCTGTTTTTGTGTTGTTTCAACGAACCTTGTTCCGTGTTGTTTTTAATGAAGATTTTATATTGCTTTTACTTCGTTGTGCTTTTATTTATCGACATGAGCATATAAATCTATCATTGGAAGGAAATGGGCAAATAGGAGTATTTCACCTAAGCGAAGACTTAGCGAGATGATAAACTATTATGCATGTTGTGTTAATTCAAAATGCACTCTGTTTGATCCACTGTGTGTATGTCTTTATTTCGCTTCGAGAGAATAGAAATAGAGCGATCTTGCATGTATAACATTAGGTTCACAAAGTTTACTTAGAGATGGGTTTACTTGCATCTAAATTGAATGCTTAGAGATAAGGTTCGCCTAATGCTGTGTTGCTTCGCCTTAGCAGTGATTGTGTTCGAGCTCGAGAGAGCCAAACTCTAAGACTCGAAAGAGCAAAAAAGAAAGCCATCAGTTGTTGCTTCTTTGCTGTAAATAGTTTCGCCTAAGCGAAACTCTCTGAATTGTCTATCCCCTTCCAATGTATTTCGTCAGTTCGATTTATCTTTCATTTACTTAGGTTAGATTTACTTCACCACAACAATTTCCCCTGTTACCCTGACTCTCGATTTCGCTTAAGCATGACACTAATAACTATTCCCTGTGGAGATGACCTTTAATTACTTTAAAACTTGCTGCAACAAAGACTGTGTATACTTGCACAACCTTTGGGGATACCACACACACATTTCGCTTAATCAGAAGTAGAGACTTCGCTCTGGCGAAGTCCTGAACAAGCCACGCCATCATTCTTCTACAATTATCATTTTAATTAAAATTGGTGTGTTGTGATTCACCCCAACATTATTATAACCAACTTGTTTATATAAACCGGGCTCAAACACAACCTTAGGCCTTGTTTGGTTTTCCGTTTGAAATTCGTGGTTTGGGAAATTTTTGTTTGGTAAATGCAAAAGGTGTAGCATTTGATTCCGAGAGTTTTGATTTCAGGGGTTTTGAACAATATGAATCTGGGGATTGGAATCCAGGGGTTTGAAAACTCTCTTTCTCATTCTCTCTTATAAAATAAAAATAGAGTACATATTTCATTAAAATTCTAAAAAAATTCATAATGGAGCCAATCAAATAAACCCTAGTTAAAAAAAACATACTATCTTTATCTATTTATTTTTTTAAAAAACCTATTTAAAATTAATTGATTTTTTCTTCTTTTTATATTTATTTTCTAATTTATTATGTATATATTTTTATTTTTATTTATAATTTAAATAAAAATGGTTTTAAAAGGTGAAAATAGTTATTTTTAAACACACCTTTTTTTATAGCATTTGAAAAAATAAACTTAGTCAGAAAATAAATAATGGTAAACTATGTTATTTTTTATGTTCTTTCATTTATATGATCCAATATTTATATATAAAAAATGTTATTTCATAATTCTTTTGTTTTCAACATTCTTAGGGCATCATATATTTTTTCATTTAATTAAACAATTTAAAACTATTTAGAAATATGAGAACATTTTTTCTTTCTAAAAAAAAAAGTTTTGATAATTCAAAGTCAAAATAGATTATAATCAAATTATAACATGTTTTAAATATTTTATAAGCATTCTATTTCGGAATATCAATCCAACAAACAAACGACCGAATTTTTATTGGTTCGGTTTGGTTTGGTATATAAAAAACTAATAAAAACCGAACTGACACTATAATTTACAAATAAAAAACCCTAATATTATGTTGCTTCTCTCCCGCTTCTGCTTTCAATCAATTCCTGATTCAATTCGCGACTCCTCTCTTTCCATCGCCGCTTCTCTACGCTCCTCCTTCAATCTTGTTGTTCTTTGTTTCCTTTTGCTCGATTTTACTGTGGGTTTCATCTGATTTCAGATATTTTGTTTCTTTGATTTTGGGGTAATTGTTCTTTTACATGATAACCGCAGAAAGCTAATTAAATCTGAGTTTTGTTAATAATTTTTTTATTTTGATTTCGGAGTTGAGTTTGCATTAAGGCATGAAGGAAGAGATATTTTTCGAGTTTTTGGAAGGTTTGAAAATTGAAATCAATTTTTTTTTATTTTGTCTTTTGCATCTGTTGTGGCCTTTGAGTTTCTTGAAATATTTGAACTTTTGAATTAAGAAAAATCGTTTATTGAAAAAGAAGATGATTTGGGTGTTTGTTATTGTCTTTAAAATTTTGTTCATGCCCACGTCTTTTTCACAATCTTTTTAAGGTAAAATTGTTCTCATGTACTAAACAAAAGAGAATTTGTGGGATTAAGGTAACTCCAAAAGATGTTTCTCAAAGCAAGTATGTTTAGGTTTTTTGGATAATTATTCATTGATTGTTTGCGGAACGTGATTGGGTTTTTGGGTGTGAGTGAAATTAGATTCTTATTGTATGGAATGGGAAGATGAAGATTGGGTGTTTTTGGTTGGGAGGCCATATTAGCTCTCCGTGCCTAGGAAGCACGGACACTTCTATTTTGACAACGTATCCGTGTCGTACTCGTGTCCAACACTGATACTTTTGAACACTCAAAATTCCGTGTCATCTTTTATTATTATTATTTTCAATTTCGGACACTTTTTGGACACACTATGGACACCTCAATTAAGACTTATTTGTTTCCAATGGAGGATGACACGACAACAGATAGTGTTGGTGGAGGTCGTCGATGACGATGTCTATCAAAGATAGATGGACTAAAATGAAAAAATGAAAGAAAGAGAGAAAATAAAATGGAGGTAAGGAAAATGAGATAAAATCTAGAATATTTAGAGATTGTTATGGGTAGACTTATAACTAACTAAAATATTATGTTTTAATAGTATATTATAAAAAATAATAATAAATCGCATGTCCTCGACGTATCCGTGTCCTGCATTTTTTAATAATGACGTATCTACGTGTCCGTGTCGTGTCTTATCAGTATCTCGTGTCCGTGTAGTGTCTTATCCGTATCTCGTGTCCGTGTCCGTGCTTCTTAGCTCGATGCGAGGTGTTGGAATGGTATTTTTTCTTTTTCTATGTATGTAAATGTTTATTCTTATCTGGTATAAGTTAGAGGTATATATTAGAGTTATATTCCCTTTGATTAGTGTGTATAGTAAATTGATTTTGCTTGCTGGATTATTGCTCTTGACTGTGGTGTAGGGGAAAGGTTTCTGCAGGAGTGGAGTTAAATGGCGGGATTTATAAAGGAGTGGGTCTTTGGTTAAGAACTTGGTGGAGGAAATAAATGAGGTTATTATTTCCTTGTAATTTTTGGCTTCATTTCTTTTTGTACTTGAGATAATGGAACAATTTTGGTGCATGCACTTTTGGAAGATCAACAATGAGGTGTTTTAACTTGAACGTTAGGAGGAATTCATCCATCAGAGGCAACATAGACTAGAGAGCATCTAGATCGGATGAACTTGTTTTTTTTTTCTTTTTGGAACTTGAGGCTTGTTGTTAAGACAAGTGATGTTGTTTTTATTTTTGTTTTGAGATGTACATGCTGTGTAAATATCCAGGAACACTAAAGAATAGATGTACTATTGTTTTGTTGTACATTTGTTGGGAATGTTTTGAATAAAGCCGGGTGTTTCTTTTGCAGAAGAGTTATTTTTTTAGGATGTAATAAATTCAATTTCATTCAAGTCAAAACCGAAAATCGAATCGAACCAATTAAGAACCAAACCAATGGATCTATACTTTATTGGACATTGGATCGGATCCATTTTTTGAAAATCGAAGATATCGGTTCAGTTATCGGTTTGATACAAAACCGACAAAAACCAATTCGAAATCACCCCTACCAAACACTGTAATTAAATTTCCAAATAGAATCGTGGAAAAAAACCATATTTCAATTACATTTGGATAAAAAACTATATTGATACTAGTGAGAGAAAGAGGAGAAAAAGAAAGGGAAAAGAAATTTCCCATAAATTCAAAAGGAAATTATTAAAAAAAAAAAAGCACCAACCGGAGTTAATTAGTTTAAAAAGAAAAACAATAGCCCAATCAAATGGTGCCACCTGT
The DNA here is from genome assembly GCA_036507275.1 of Sicyos edulis. Lineage (NCBI taxonomy): Eukaryota > Viridiplantae > Streptophyta > Magnoliopsida > Cucurbitales > Cucurbitaceae > Sicyos > Sicyos edulis. The sequence continues at coordinate 17,060,952 of CM071851.1, forward strand.
CAGGGCAGTAAGAAATGGATCTTGTCCGAGCATTACCTAAACTTTCCATCTTTTATACCATGTCCAAACACGCAGTAGCATTTCTCAAATGTGTCGATCATGGAGTTGCCGGTAATGCCAGTTGCCATTATTTTTCTCTATCAATCTCAAAATTCCCCCGCATGTAGACTTCCTTCTCTTTACCACTGCCTTTTTGTTGCGATTCTTCTTTGCTGTAATTGGCATGAATTCTCCTTTAACTGTAAGCTTTTCGTTCCTCGCTTCCATTAATCTCCTTTTTTTTCTTTTGATTTGCATCGTTTTTTGTTTCATTATGATACGTGAATGATCTTTAGTCTAACTATGAAACAATCGCACTTTATTCGCTTAGGTTTCTAGGGCTTCTTTTTCAGAAAATGTGTTGGAGGGGCTATTTGATTTGGTTTAAGTTCTTTCCCCTGATCTTTACTCGTAACTCGTATCTGCACTCTCTTTTTCAGCAATTTCAATTTTGAGTTCGCTTTGTAGAAGGAATCTGGTGTGGTATCAAAATTCTTCTAAGAACCCCATAAATTTTGTTTGGAAATATAGTAGGTTTATATTTCCCCTGTGGTGCACTTTGAATTGGGGATTAGGATTTATGTTGTTATAGAGTTTTGAAATCCATTAATGTTATTTTCTTCTTCCGTTTCTATGCTGAGATTATATTAACAGCAGGGTCGATTATCTTTTTGTTCTTAAGTGATTCTCAACATGTGATTTTGTGTCAGGTTGTGAAGTAATAGCCTCTACTACATTATCTAATGAACAACTTTTGAGGAAATTTTGTATTAAGTAATTACCTGCTTAATTGATATCAAGATTTATTGAAAGACTTTGAAGGCACCAGTTTGGTTGAAGGGATTTGTTTGTTGTGCAGAATGGTTGTTCAATAAATTCTAGTTATAGCTTTCATTAAAGTTATTGGCATGTAGTTTAGCAGGAAAGATAGTGGTACTAGTGGGTTCAATGGCCTTGCTTTCTGAGTTTCAGAATACCACAATATTCGTGGTCACGAGGCCTTTCTTGTTTTTCATGCGTGCGTGTTCATTTATCTTGAAAACTGATAGAACCCCGAAAGGAAGTCTATCGCGTCAGTATCCTGATCTTGTGAGTTAACGAAGAGAATGCAAGCGAGTACGAAATAAGCTTAGATTAGATTAACAATACGAGTTACAAACTAACCACCATTCGAGAGGGTGGATTCTCTCCTTAGTCTTCCGGAGAAGTTAATCCCAAAACATACCTACCCCTTACATTCCCCCCCCAAAGGATAGATAAATGCCCAAAAGATAATTTTTTATTTAATATTACTAGCAAGTTCCAAATAGCCTTCTTGCTAACGTCATCCTGCTGCGTCATGTCGTCGCTTGCCGTGCGTGTGTAGACTAGCCAATTGGGCTGGGCCGTATCATACCCCGGTACTGGAAGCAACACCTTGTCCTCAAGGGGGAATGAGGGAAACCGTTGTTTGATGAATTCGGTGGCCTCCCAGGTGGCCTCTTCGTAACCTAGTCCCTTCCATTCAATTAGAGCTTCCGATTCGCGGGTATCATAATTCCATCTATAACCGAGAACATTCCCAGGCTGGGCCTCCCACTCATAATCCTCAGTGAGCACTGGGGGTTGCTGAATGTAGTGATGATGTTCCCCGATCATGCCCTTTAGTTGAGAAACATGGAGTACTGGGTGGATGTTGGCTTCGGCGGGCAGTTGCAGGCGGTAGGCCACACCTTGCCAATTCTTTCTAAGACGGGAAAAGGCCCGTAGAATTTTGGAGACAGCTTCTGATTTCGTCGTTTAGCTACTAAGGCTTGTCGATAGGGTCAGAGTTTTAAATATAGCCAGGAACCTACTTCGTACTCCACATCACGCCTATCCATGTCGGCATGCTTTTTCATCTTATTTTGTGTTATCGTTAATTGGTCCTTCAGGCGTTCTATCATCTTGTCCCACTCTTGCATCTATTCGTCCAGCGTGGCATTGGTGATCCGTTGATCTCCGTACAACAATAGAGGTGGAGGTGGGCGCCCATACACAATCTGAAATGGCGTCATGTGAGATGATGAGTGATATGTCGTGTTATACCAGTACTTGGCCCAGTGGATCCATTGGTTCCAGGTCTTCGGGTTTTCACTACAGAAACAATGCAGGTACGTTTCTAGGCATCGGTTTACTACTTCTGTTTGCCCGTCTGTTTGGGTGTGGTACGCCGTGCTTCAATGCAACCATGTTCCTTGTAACCTGAATAGCTCTGACAAAAAATGGCTCAAGAATATTTTATCGCGATCTGATATAATCGACCGAGGAAAACCATGCAACCTGACCACTTCCTGTATGACTGACGATGCTACTATCTTCACCGAGAATGGATGACTCAAGGGCATGAAGTGCGGCGCTTTGCTCAGTCGATCCACTATGACCATAATTGTCTCTTTTCAGTCTGACTTCGGTAGCCCCTAGATAAAATCCATGGATAAGTCTTCCCATATCTGGTCGAGAACTGGTAGCGGTTGAAGCAGTCTTGCGGGTTTAAGCTAGAATGCTTGTTGGTCTGGCACACCGTGCACCTTTCTACGTGCCTGAGCACATCACTCCTCATGCTCACCCAGTAGAATTCTGTCGCTATCCTTTTATATGTCTTCAGGAACCCAGAGTGGTCTCCTAATATTGAATCGTGAGACGCGTGAAGTATCGCCCCTCGGATTTTTCGGGAAGTCGGTATGGCTAATCGATTTTTGTATAGGAGGTTCCCTTGAACCAGTGTAAATGGAGGCCGAGAGTTCTCGTCTTTCTCTAGGTCGTGTAGGACGGTCTTGAGGTGGGGATCATCAAGAATATCGTTTCGAACACGCTCCAGGTCAATTAGTGATGGTATTTCTAGGTGGGCTAGATGTGTTTCTTCGGGCATTCGGGATAGGGCGTCCGCGGCTTTGTTTTCCAACCCAGGTTTATACTGAATCTCAAAGTCGTACCCCAATAATTTGTACAACCATTTTTTATACTCGGGCACAACCTTCCTTTGCTCAACCAGATGTCTTAAGGCCTGCTGATCTGATCTGACTATGAACCTTCGTCCTAATAGGTACGTTCTCCACTTTTGAATGGCCATGACCACTGCTATTAATTCGCGTTCATAAATGGATGTAGCCTGGGCTCTCGGTGACAAATTATGACTGAAATACACGATGGGTCTTTTGTTTTGGGTCAGTACTGCACCTAAACCTGTTCCAGAGGCATCTGTCTCTATGATGAAGGTTTCCGAGAAATCTGGCATGGTTAAGACGGGTAGTGTCGACATGGCATTTTTTAGCTCATCGAAAGCTCGTTGACTGCGTAGGCTCCATTCAAACACATCCCTGCTTGTCAACTTGTGTAGTGGGGCTGCTATGGGCCCGTAGTTGGGAACGAACTTTCGGTAATACCCCGTCAGTCCTAGAAATCCCCTTAGTTCCCGTATGTTCTTAGGTTCTGGCCATTAAATCATGGCTCGGACCTTCTCCGGGTCGGCTTCGACTCCGTTCAGGGATACCCAGTGACCTAAGTACTCGATCTTCTCCTAGCCAAAAGAACATTTCTTCGCATTCGCCACCAATTCGTTGTGTCGTAACACACCAAACACAATGCGTAGGTGTTCTATATGCAAGTCCCAGTCTGGACTATATATTAGTATATCGTCAAAGAAGACCAGAATGAATTTTCTCAAATATGTTCTAAATACCTGGTTCATTAGGGCTTGAAAGGTTGCCGGGGAGTTGGTTAGACCAAATGGCATGACCAAGAACTCGTAGTGTCCCTCGTGCCTCTGGAAAGCTGTTTTGGGTATGTCTTCTTCTTTCATCCTTATCTAGTGATATCCTGACTTGAGGTCGATCTTCGAGTAGTACCTTGCTCCCTAGAGTTCATCTAATAACTCATCTATCACCGGAATCTAAAACCTGTCTGGTACTGTGATGTTGTTGAGACTACGGTAGTCAACGCAGAACCTCTAACTCTCATCCTTCTTTTTTACTAAAAGTCTTGGATCGAGAATGGACTCATTTGGTCTAATTGTAACGCCCGCTTTTCTATCCCGCCTCGAGGAGCTTAGGTTGATTCGATGGTTCGGTTGGGTTGTTAGAGCTATTTTGACCCTTAGGGGTATTTTGGTCTTTTGCTCCCGGGCAAGATTTGTGGATTTTCGGGGCTTGAGGCGCTCTCCCGCTTTGTTGAGGCTTGTTTGTTGGTGGCTCATGAGTCCCGAGATGTTTGGGCTATTCGTTTGGGAGTTCGGTTGTGATTTGGGTTTTGGGCAAAGTTATGGTTGTTTGGGTGTTTCCTTTGGGATTCGAGCACGGGTCCTCAGTGTTGATTCGGGAGGGTTATTTAAGTGAGATTTATTGATTGGAAAAGGTTGCTTCAGTCGGGTCTCGAAGGAGGAAGCCGGGAAATGGGATTTAAGGATTTTAAGGATTTTTAGAAATTGGAAAATTTGGATAAGTTTGAAAATGAGGATAAAATCCCCATTTTTCCCATTTTTCCCCATTTTTCCTTTTTTCCTTTTCTTTTCCATTTTTTCCCTTTTATTTTCCCTTTCTCTCTCCTCCAACCCGAGCAGCCCCTCCCACGCCCGAGCCAGCCCCCCAACTAGCCCACTCTGGCCGCCCAGCCCGAGCCAGCTCGCCTAGCCCAGCGCCCAGCGTCGCCCGAGCCACCCCAGCGCCCAGGTCGCGTCGCCCGACCCCAGCGCCCTAGCCCAGGCCCACTTCGCCCGACCTCGCCCAGGCCCGCGTCGTCCAGGTCGTCCCCACTTCGCCCGACCTCGCCCAGGCCCACTTCGCCCAACCTCACCCAGGTCGTCCCCACTTCGTCGTCCCTCGCACAGTGTCGTGCCAGATCGAGCGCCCCGAGCCCATCGCGTCGCGTCGCCTCGCACAAGTGCCACGCGTGCTTGCTTGCTTGCTGCGCGCGCGCCGCGCCGTCCCTCCTGTGCCCTGCCAGCGCGCGCGCCTCGCCTCGCCCGGCTCGCTGCTGCGCGCAGCTCTCACGCGCCCAGTAGCGCCCTGCTCGCCTGGCCCGGCCGACTACGCCTGCCCGGACACCGCTTGTGGTGTGTTGGTTGGCCCGAGCCTTGTGGCTTCTCGGATGGTATTTCCCTAGTCTTTTCTTCGTTGGGCCTTAATTTGTTGGCTGTTGTTTATGGATTTATTGGGTTGTTTTATGTATTTGATTTGGGGTGTTTTATTGAGTGTATAGGATGTTCAGGTTCGGTTAGAGGGTCGAGGATCGCTTGATTTGCTTGGTTGATTTATTATTGTTTTCTGCTTGTCCCAGCTAAGGATTTCTTATTGTGGTTGTGTGGACCCTTCGATATATCTCGATATGCCTTGTATGCTTGTTTGCTGTTATGAGCATGATAGTGATAGGCAGCTTTGATTGATTTCTTGCTAGCATGTTTGCCCGATTGTACATGTTAGTGCCATGCTAGGTTTGTTCTTCCAGCATGCTTATGATTCCTGCTTAAGTTTGTAGTATCATGCTAGGTAAATGTGATTGATGTCGGTCATTGCTTGCTAGCCAGGAATCATTTATTTGCTCTATACTCTTAGATAGAGTTGTAGGGTTTGTCATCATCCAGAGGCTGAGAGCGGACATAAAGTACTTTATCCCCACCGGTCGGGAGTAAAGCGAAGCGTTGCTTCAGGGGTTGAGAGCGGACATAACGTACTTTGTCCCCAGTGGTCGGATATAGAGCAAAGCATAACATACATTGCTTTTTCTCCCCCTCCTCCGTGACCAATGAGACTTAGCTACCTCATTGGCGTATGCCTAGTTTGTAGCCTGCTAGAGCGGAACCCTGCCAACGGTGTAAGCCTACCTTGGCCGATTCTTAGCTTCAGGTCGGTGGATCAGGCTGCACGGATGAGCGCCTAGGGCCTCGCGCTACTGTGATCAGTGACACCTCTTCTGAGTCATAGGCATGCGTACCTGGCCCGCGTAGTTTGCCCTTTCGCCCCCGCATTTACGCCGGTTGCAGCAGCATGCGGTGTGCGCGCACACGCGTTAGTCGCCGGTTCGGAGAGCTCCCCCAGGCTAATGTTCGTGAGTACACCATTCCTTCCGTTAGAGCCTAACTTCGGGTACTCTCCCGTAAGTCCAGATTAGTAGCAAGGGCAAGAAGCCCTTGTGGACATCTTTGGGATCAGTTCTTGAGCTGAGCAATCCCCCGAGTGAAAGATACCTCGGTGATGTCCCGGGATTGGTTATGAGAACCAATCATTAGGCCGGAAGTAGGAGACTTCCGATGGCTCCAGATCTTGTATTATGAGCTCGTTGAGTTATGATCTGTGTTGATAGCTGTTTTGCTTGCATGTTGAGGTGCTAGATGACTGATGTATCGTATTGTACCCCGGTTGGAGATTCTTACTGAGTATGTTTATACTCACCCTTATTTATCTTTCAGGTAACTTGGGACAACACCAGGAGGGCTAGCGGAGGGAGCTGATTGATCATGGGAAGCCGCCGACACTCTGTCTTTTATTATTGCATTGTTTATTCAAAGATGTAGATGGACAGGAGTCCTAGGGGAACATTGTTTAAAAAGTTGTTTAAATTGTATTGTATATTTTTATAAATACTGGCCAGGTTGTTTTACTTCGTTGGATTGTTTAAATGAAAACTGTTGTCTATGTTTTAAGGGTTCCCCCTTCTTATATGTTTTGAAAGGTTTTTAAATATGAGCACTAAACCGCTTGATATCATATTTAACTTGCATGCTGAGTGAAAACCCCGGTTTAGGGCCATGTTTGGGGTTGGGTTCGTCACACTAATGATCCCCGCTTTTAGCATCTCTTCTACTAGCCTCTCAATTTCGTTCTTTTGAGTAAAATAGTACCTATATGGGTGAACACGTGATCTACTTCTCTAGGTGGTGGGAGATTTTGGCAGGATATGAATATGCCCCCATAGTCCGCCATTGCGTTGACCAAGTTGTCTGGTCCTATTGGGCTGTCCTCCTCTATCACAATGTCAAAGTTGTCCGATACTTCGGCCTCTAGAACCCGTAGTTCTACCAGGTAACCTTCGTCTTCCTTTTGCAGGGATTTACTCAGTCTCTTTAATGATACCTCCGCTCTTGTCAATGATGGGTCCCCCCTGTAGTACTGTCTGATTTTCCCCGGCGTCGATTGTCATCTTTAAGGCCGTCTAGTCCACCTCCGTTATTCCTAGCGTTTTTAGCCATTGCATGCCTAGGATGGCGTCGATACTCCCTAGTTCTAGAGGTAGGAAATCTTGTTCAAAAGATAATTCTGCGACCCGTACTGGAACGCTCTTGCATATCCCCTTCCCCCTCTTAGCCTCTCCTTTCCCTAGGATGACTCCAAAGTGTCGGGAACTGGCCATCAGAATCTTTGCTCAGTCCATGAGTTCCTGGGATACGAAATTATGTGTGGCGCCGCAGTCTATCAATATGATTGCCTCACATCCCCCTATCTCCCCTCTGAGTTTGATGGTTCCTGGTGATGAGAATCCCACCACTGTGTTCAACGATAATTTCGTCGTGGTTTCCATTTAGTCGATCCTTTCGCCTTTTGGATCTTCGTCTCTACTATCCGGCATGTCCTCATCTGTCGCTTCGTCACTAACGAGCATGAGCTTTAATTCCTTGGCCTTGCATTTATGGCCCACGAAATATTTATAGTCACATCTATAACACAGTCTTTTCTCTCTCCTACTCTGTAACTCCGAGTCGGTTAGCGTTTGAAGCCTTGTCCCCTTTGAGTTGGGGAAGAGTTTTGGATCAGGGCAGTGCTTCTTGGTTGGGCCACCAAGGAAATGGTCCGGATTGGGTTAGCTTCTAAAGGTCTCGCTGTGGGACCAGCCCATGCTTTAGATGGCACTATCGCATTAGTTGGGTTGGATCCCGCTGCCTTGCCCTTAGCTGGGCTCGGCCCACGATCCCTTCGCTCTGAATTCCTCCTGTCCTTGATCTGTTGGGCCAGTCTCATGATAGGCTCCAGGCCTACGGGATCGAAGCATAGCAGCTCTGACCGCACCATTTCTTCAAGCCCGTTGAGGAAAGTTGCTTCAAAGACTTCTTCGGGAAGGTAAACCACCGGTGATGTGTACAACTCGAATCGGTGACGGAACTCCGCCACTGTTGACTCCTGACGTATTGCCAAATATCGAGCACATAGGGACCCTTCTTGATTGGGTCGGAATCGATTCAACACCCTATCCTTGACGTCCCTCCATCCTTGGAACGAAGTTTGCTCCTCCTCCCATCGAAACCAGTGTAATGCCCACCCTGTGAAGCTGATGGCAGTTACTGTGACCTTTTCCGCGTCTGTCAATTGGTTGATATCTTTCAGCCCTGAATAGCCAGTCGTCGACATCTTCTCCGTCAAACACGGGCATATCAACCCTCTTTAGTCGTTGTCGTACTGGAATATCGTTTCCCGTCGTTCCTTTCGTCTTGGGTACGGAATCTTCCTCTCTGTTTTCCCTTTTGCTGCTTGTTTCCCCTTCCCTCAAAGGTGATCCCCTAGCCAAGTTTTCTATGGCTTTTTGAATCGTCGTTGTTATTCTACGATTCTCCTCCATCCCTGCGAACAACTGAACCATTTGTTTCTTCGTCTGGTCAGCCTGATCCTTCAACTCTTGTAGTGAGGCCTCTGTCATGGGTGTCTTCCTCACTGCTGTCTGACGATCGTACTGTTTGTTCCATCTGGCCTTTTCCTCTTCCCCCCGTCTTAATAGAGCTCCTTGTGCGTCCTAGTGTTCCTGCTCTGATACCCCTTGATAGAACCCCGAAAGAAAGTCTATCGCGTCAGTATCCTAATCCTGTGAGTTAATGAAGAGAATGCAAGCAAGTACGAAATACGCTTAGATTAGATTAACAATACGAGTTACAAACTAACCACCATTCGAGAGGGTGGATTCTCTCCTTAGTCTTCCGCAGAAGTTAATCCCAAAACATACCTATCCCTTACATTTCCCCCAAAGGATAGATAAATACCCAAAAGATAATTATTTATTTAATATTACTAGCACGTTCCAAATAGCCTTCTTGCAAATGTCATCCTGCTGCGTCATGTCCTCACTTGCCCCTGCGTGTGTAGACTCTCCAATTGTGCTGGGCCGTATAAAAAACCTTTGTTGTTGTTGTTCAAACTTGGTTGGAGCTATTGAAGACCTCGGTCAGTCTTCACTTGAATATATTTTAGACCACTTTGATGTGGATAATCGCCTTTGTTTCTCTTCCTGGATGAATTTTAGCTGCTTTACAGAGGGAAAAGGTTAGCCCACTCTCTCTCTCTATTGTTTATTGATTGCCTTCTGTTATTTTTCATTGATGATGTCTCTTGTTTCTACGTCTTTCTTTTCGCTGTTTTGGATTTTAGATATGCCTAAAAAAATATGCGCAGAGATAAAGTTTCTTCAACTTACAGTAGTGGTTTCAGACTTATTTTTCATTGACAGAATTATGGTGATTTTCATTTGTTTGTGTGTAGCGATTAATTGTGTTTTCAAAGTTCAAATATGTGACACCTTTTAACCAATATTCTAGTTATAAATGGGTATGATATTGAAGTGGTAAATTTTGAATTTTGAAAAGATGAAATGACCTCAATTATGAGAAGAGATCAAATTTTAGTTGAGTCCTGAATTTTCAATAGCAGAAAAATTATTTCAATTAGGCTTCTCAGAACGTAGGAAGGGATGAAAAAAATAACCATTGAGTTCTTTGTTTCAGCATGAGTTATTGAAACGATACTTTGAATTTTTTTTTCTTACTTATCACCTCTCAATTGTAGAAGTACTGTTAAAGCATTTGTTTGTCCAGTTTATCTTTATTAGTCTTGATCAATAAATTTGGCATGATTGTAGCAGAAAGTCCATATCTTCGAATCAATTTAATTTTTGTGAGACTTGTCTGTTAGAGGCTTTAGGGATCTCTAATAGTCATCAAGTAATTAGAGTATTGGAATGAAAAGTAGGCTACCTAGTCAGATTTTGGCCATTTGGTTTGGCATTCTTTTTTATCTGACAATGAACAATTGATTTTATGCAGTTACGACAAAATTTGCAATTTCTGGAAATTGAATTCGAAAATCTTTTGTGGGAAAGAAAGGAGCTTCGAAAATATTTCCAGGTTGCTATGAAAGAGCAGAAGGTGATGGAATTGATGTTGGACAAACTTGAAATGATACATGAAAAGGCGACCAACAAGATTGCACTCTTAGAAAGTGAGGTAACGACTTGACCTATCTTCTTCAAGCTCTTGCACCTTTACTAACTGTCATAAATACATCATTGAAGATTGAAACTGAAAACGACTATCATAGTTTTGATAAGAAGTGGAAGGAGGAATCTTGTAGTTGGAAGAGGAGAGATTGAACTAATTCTTAGTTTACTTTTAAATTGTTATGACTTGGAAGACTTATGTCTGCTACTGCCAAGAACTCAGTGACACGTCCTTACAATTTATTGACATATAAAGTCTATCTCACACACACTTTCACGAAGTTATTATGTGAATGTACCTTTTAAGATGTTAGAACATTCCGCAAAAGTGTTTGCAGTTCTGTTGTCCTATGCTCCATGTGCAACCTGTTCGAGTTCAATAAAACATTGATGTAAATTGATTTCAAGAAAGTGAGAAACTTGCTTTAAAATCTCCGAGAAAGCTTCACTTGCGCTAAACCATCTGTCCTTTAAATACTCGGATATGATATTCCAATTAATTACCCACCCTGTCCCCAAGGGGTGGTGTAGTGGTTGAAGACTTGGGCTTCGAAGGTATGCTCTCCTCAAGGCCTTGGATTTGAGACTCATTTGTAATATTACTCCTTTGATGTCTCTAGTGTTCGTCTAGGAACGGGCCTAGTTACCCTTGTTTAAAATAAAAATTAATTACCCACGCATGTTTTGCATGAAGCCAAGTTTGTTTTTTCACATGATCTTATAATGAATTATTCATTCCTCTATTTTCAACAAACTATGCCTTTTTAAGCGTTCATACTAGTTTGTTCTTTCACTCTGACATAGTTTTCTTGAACCAATTTTAATTATAGAGTTATCTGTATTCTATTAAGTTAGACAAAAGCTATTCCTTTTAATTACTACTTTGTTACTTTGGAAGTTGAATTGTTCCAAGATTTACTGTAATGTCTGGCTTCTGTTTACTGTAGTCATGTAATTTCAAAGTGGTGTGCATTAGGACTAGTAATGTGCATGGATTTACAGGATGGAATGAGTAATCTATTAGTCCTCTGAATTTTCTAGCTAAATTAGATGTAGGTAATTTTTAAAGTATTTATGGTCTTCATCCCCAAAGGGTGGCAGGTGGTTGAAGACTTGGGCTTTGAATGTATGCTTTCCTCAATGTCCCAAATTTGATACTTACCTGTGACATTAATTTGTAAACACCTTCCATGTTTCCTGTAACAGCCCAAGTTTTCCTTTCGGTCCTCCAAGCCTGACAAGTTGCTCTTCCAGTGAGTTGTTGGGCTGTTAGGGCCTTTTTGTGCTTCAAGGGGTATTTTGGTCATTTTACCCTCCAGGGGTATTGTGGTCATTTTGCCCTCCAAGTTGTTCTCTCAGTTATTCAGGGTTTCGGGAATGTCTGTGTTGGTTTTGGACTTCAGTTTTCCTCCGGTTTTGATTTCCAGGGCAAGAGTTCCATTTTAGGAAAGTTTGGTGGTCTCCCGGGTAAAAGGAGAAAATTAAAATAAATTGTGTTTGAGCTTGGATTTGATCCTTGGTGTGTGGTTGTCGAAATTTGAGGCTTGTGTAGAGGAAAATAAATTGTTTTAAAATAATGCTTTTAGTGGGGCTCGAATGGGGGATTTTTGGGAGATTTTAATTAATTAAAAATATGAGAAATTAGCCTAGGGTTCCATCTCTTTCTCCTCCCTCCCTCTTGGCCGAATTCCATATTCTCCCATTCCCTCTCCTTGGCCGAAATTGCAAGCTCCCAATTCTCTCCATCTCCATTGCTTCCAACCTCAAGGTTTTCAAGTGTAGTTCCTCTCCTTCTACATTGTTTCTCCAAGGTAAGCTTTTCTTTTCAAAATCCATTCTCCTTCTTTTCCTTTTGCCATGGCCGAGACTAGACTAGCTTCTCATAAGGGAGATGGTGATTTTTCTTCTTCTCTTCTTGTAGATCCGAGAACCTTGTTTGGGATAGAGGAAAATTGTGCTTGCCTTGCTTGTTGGAAATCTAAACTCAACTTCCTCTCCAACCTCCATTGCCGAGAGCTTCAAGGTAAGATTGATTGTGATTTTTTTGTGTTTGACTTGTGGTTTGGTTAGATCTAACTTGTCTTTCTCCTCCTTGTGCAAATCCAAACCCTAGCCGAATTACTCCTTGTTTGTGCTTGTCTTGGCCGAGACACCTAGTCCCTTGGGAAGCTTTGCCGAATTCCATCTAGGTGAGTTGGTAAAGTTGTTGTGTTGGTTGTGTTGGGTGTAGTGGCCGAGAGCCCTTTGTGATGAGGAGGCCGAGAGCTCCATGTTGTTGTGTGTGTGTGTGTTTGCTCCTAGCCGAGACCTAACACTTGTGGTGTTGTGTTGTTGTTGTGTTGCTTTGGTTTCCCTAGCCGAGAGTGTGGAGGAAGGAGCTTGGAAATTCTCTTGTTTGTGGTTTGACCTAACTTGGCCAAGACCATCCTTGGGAGTGAGTTTCTTGCTCGGGTTCCGGTAAAGCCCTAATTCCTGGTTGTTTGGTTGTCTGGTTTGTTGTGGTTTAGTTTGTGACTTGATTGTTCTGTTGTTAGGTTAACTGTGTGGTGTTCTCCAGCTTGTCAATCATTTCGGGATTTGGGATTCTACTGTTGACAGGTAAGGGTTCCTTGCCAGGGTTGTGTGGGCCCTGCGCACCTCATTGATAACTCCCAGTTGTGTGTTTGTACTGTACTGTTAGTGGATAGGCTTTTCTGCAGGTTGTCTGGATTACATAAACTGTTAGTGGCTAGGCGCTTATGCAGGTTGTCTGGATTATATAAACTGTGTTAGTGGATAGGCTTTTGCAGGTACCCTGGAGGAAGTATGTGCTTGTAAATGCTTAGTTCTGTTTACTCTCTATTGTGTGTAAAATGGAATTGTATGATGTATATGTTCTGTGGTGATGTATGTTTTAGCATGTTGTAGCTAAGTTCTTCCTGAATTGTTGTTAGGATTGGCATGTAGAATATGTTCTGTTTCTATGTTTTCCTGCTTATTGACTTGTCTATCTGTCTACTTTATATTCTTGTACCCTAGACTTAGTATTTATTATACTATGACTCTAACCTGAGTTAGAGTCCTTAGGGAGTCCCGAGTGTCAGTCGAGTTGCGTGCTGGCTCGGTTTGCTCAGGACTGCCCAGTGTGTTGCAGTCCAAGACTAGCCTAGTGTGTGCTGTCCCTTGTTGGCCTAGAGTGTGCTAACCAGTTTCTAGGATTGGCCTAGTGTGTTGCTGATCCCGGGTTGGCCCAGTGTGTTGCTACCCATGTTGCTCCAGGATTAGCCAGTGAGTTGTTGTCCCCTATTAGCCCAAAGGCTGCTGATCGAGTTGAGCGAAGCGCCAGTGTGTTGCGATTCAGATCGCGCCAGATGTCTTTGCGGCCTAGACTAGCCAGATGTGTTCTTTGTTCTTAGTTAGCCCAGGGTGTGCTAACCTTGCTTGCTGTGCTGTTATAGCTTTGAGATTACTTGAATTGCACTCCTGTTAGTTAGCCCAGTGTGAGCTAACCTTGTCTGGCTGTGAGCTTAGACCTTGTGATGATTATCCTGTTATACTGTTTAAGACTGCCATGTTCTGAAATGTTGTTTGTATGCTAGGGTGTTAGGTGATTTGTTGTGCGTATTGTACCCCGGTTGGGGAATCCTTACTCAATGCAATTTGTACTCACCCTTTCTGTGGTTTTCTCCACCAGGTAACTTGGCACAGCATCGAGGTGGCTAGAGGAGGGAGCTGATGGATCATGGGAAGGCCGCTGCATAGTCTGAGTCTTTTATAATGCATATTGAAAGAGTTTTGGAACTTGTATTGTTGAACTTGGATTTAAGATATTGTCATTTGTAATGTTTTGTGAACTCTGGCCAGAGATTGTTTATTGTTTTCCCTTGAAACATTTTCAAATGGATTTTATATTTTCAGTACTTTTAATAAAGAGGTTCTTTTCGAGCCTTTGAATGTTTTTCACTGAACTTACGTGTTGAGTAAGGGCCATTTAGGGTTGTTTAGTGTCGGATCCTTACATTTCCATTCCTTCTATATATCCTGGTGTCTTGCTTAGGGACGGACGTGGTTATCCCGGATATAGTGGAGCAAAGCTTTGATTTTTCGGTTTCAAAAAGAAAAAAAAAGGTGTGTCTAGACTTCTGTTGAAATCCTTTAGCACAATAGCATGCACCATTCTGATAAGATCCTAGTCGCTTGTTATTAATATTTATTTAGTTATTAGTATTTAATTGTAATGGTCATTTATGGATTATTAATCTTTTATTATTAGATTAGGTTATTATTAGCTTAGTAAGTTAGAGGTCAGGGTTTAGGTTTATAAATAGGAGAGTCATTGTTAGGTATTGAAATAGTTGTTGTCTTTTGTACTCTGGCTCTAAGCGAGATTCTCTCTAGAGATTTATCAATAAAAAGTGATAGATTCTATATCATTCTTCTTGTGTGATCATTCTTAGTAGTTTTAATAGATTTTTGCACCAAGGTTATGCAAAGCATTAAAATCCATTTTAGCTACTTACGTAGAGAAAGAGAAAGACATGGTCATGGATGTACATAGCATGGGAAAACATTACGTCATAGCCTAAACTGCTGATTTTTTCTTGTAGTATGTTAATATTAGTTAAGCCAGGTCATTTGCTTCAAATAAACCATTTGCTCTAATTTGATCCCAACAGCTGCAGAATTTGAGAAATGAAAATCTTCGACTGGAAGAAATCAAGGGTAAGACATATTGGAGCTTAAAAGGTCTTGATCACAAAAGTGAAGCACAAAATGTTGGCAGAGTTGACAGCAGCATTACCTTTGGTATCTCATCCAGCTTTAGTGGCAGCAGCATTGTTCAAGACCTCTTTCAAAGCGATGCTTGGAAAGACGGTAGTATATCTAAAGAAAATTTGATCAAAATTTTAGAATCCGGGTTAAAATCGGGTCTGCTCGTATGCTCTCGTACTTCTGAAATCCCATCAAAAGATGAAGATGCCACTGAAATTCTTGCTAAACAAAGAGAGGTTGCAATTTCAAAAAGTCTATTTAGTACTGTATTGTCACTTTTGGTTGGAGTGATTATATGGACAGCTGAAGAGCCACATTTGTGCCTCGTAATGGCTCTCTTGTTTGTGGTTTGCATCTCATTGAAGAGCGTCGTTGAGTTTTTCACGATTATTAAGAACAAACCTGCTTTGGATGTTGTGGCTCTCTTGAGCTTCAACTGGTTTGTATTCGGAGTTCTTGCTTACCCAACGCTGTCAAGCATTGCTCGTTTGCTTGCTCCTCTGGCCTCGAGGTTTGTCGGACAAACAGTAGAAGGGTTTGGTTTTTCCATCTGATCCAATCAAAACTATTTGGCCTAGCAAGTCGAGAGGTACATCTCCTAATCCCATTAGACAGACATTAGACTCTAGATCATAGAACTTTATCTTCTAGTCGTGAACTTTCTACGTAGCATGCAATATAATGGGGCTTAAATGTTGTTTATTCATCTTTGCCATGATGTTGATGTGAATTTCTGTTTTAGAGTGTTTCATGTAAAAAAAGGTTTGTATGACTCCGTGTTTCATTCAGAAGATCAAGTTTGAAAAATTTTGTTACTTGAAGATGAGGATGCAATATTGTTTATAACTTGTAAATGGGTTAGATTTGTTTTCTACTTCAATGTAACTTATTTGTTCACTTCCTGTCTGACTTATTGATCCGATCTCATGTTTTTCCTAGCTTTATGTACAGCTACCAACAAATTAAATTTAAATATAGAAAGTCCACAATTAGGTCGCGTTTGGGGACTTTTATTTATGATGTAAACCAAGAATTGGGCTCTATCATTGGATCAAGCCGTGGGTCTCTGATGCTTGGGGTTCTATTACAAGTCACATTAGCTTAAAGAAAACAAAGGAAGAAATAAACAGATATTTCTTTTTGAGATTGGATCCTGCCTCTCTGGGTTGTATAAGTCATAAGATTCTGCTGTTGTAAGATGTTTTGATTGCCTTCCACTATAATTTGTCATAATTTTTTTTTCAAAACAAAATTATAAATTTGAGGATAATTTTATGCAGAGTACCTTAGAAGGGGATGACTAGCAATTGTTTTGAAATATAGTTTTCTACTTTGCTGGTTAGCTTGTAAGAATTGAAGTTATTTTTTAATTTTGGTATTTTTTCTTTTGAAACAAGGGTACCCTCAAAGCCAAAGTATTCATCCACTGTCACCCTTGGGACTTTTAATTTTGGTATCACTGTTAACTCTACCATAATTTTTGTGGTTAGGTAATGTAAGGCAATTGTTCAGATATGTATTTAGTATTTGTTTCTTTAGTCGGATCATGTTCATATCTAATAATTGTTACACTTTGAAAAAATGCACTTCAATTGTTTTTTTTTTAAATATATAACCATCACATTCACGGTATTAAGTATTGGTTTGAAATTCTCAA
Source organism: Sicyos edulis (assembly GCA_036507275.1). Taxonomy (NCBI): domain Eukaryota; kingdom Viridiplantae; phylum Streptophyta; class Magnoliopsida; order Cucurbitales; family Cucurbitaceae; genus Sicyos; species Sicyos edulis. Next base: position 17,077,606 of record CM071851.1, read on the forward strand.
GTTTTAGAGGAATTTCATGGTGATGACCTTTAATTTCCGGTAAGTTTACTCAAACAACTGAATTTTTTAGGGTTAGGCAGTTGTCTCATACTCATAAATAGTTGAGGTGGCAATCCACAGCGGTCTTGTGGATATAAAAAAAAGTGCTATTTCTACCAAAAACACATTTAGGTTAGACAACTATTAGATACGTATGATGTGAAATAGAGTAGTAAATTTTGAGATATATTGGCTCTGCATGCTGGTTTTAGTTTTTTATTTTTGAAATTAAGCCTACAATTAGCGACTTCTTACTATATATATTTTGTTTATTTAGTGAAAATCTTTTTTTCTATTTAAAATATGTACATCATTGTCTATGTGGGGTGGTTGTGGTTGTCGGACTATTAGACAAGCATATTATGGAAGAAGTATATCCAACCCTAATGTAACTTTTTTGAATAGAAGGATAAATGTGTGGCTGGGGGGCGATGTTCATTGAATAAAGTCTAAAGTTTAGCCTTAAGCTTTAGACTAAAAAGTGGACTCTGCTAATGAATCAAATATGTGGTTTTGGATGCTCGGACTGAATTTTGCCACATGACGTTCCCTCTAGAATATGGTTGGCCAATAGGTCGGTTTAAATGCTCAGGGGACCAGCTTTTGTTATATAATATATATCTCTTTGCTAATAAGCACCGTGTCCCTCAGTTAAATTATTGGTTTAATTGTGTGGGTTAGATTTTCCATTTTCAAAAAAAAAAGATAGGCTTTAGATTTCTGTGTTAAATTTTCCATTTGAAATTACACAAATTTCTTGAAAAATTTGATGGAGTTGATAAAGAATATCCTTCGCCTTAATTCTTTTTATTGCATATAAAAAATATCATTGAATATTAATTTTTAAAAAACATCAAATCCATTTTATTTAAAATCAAATTTTTAATTAATTAATTTTTCTTTAGAGCGATTTAAAATCAAAGGTTTTTATACTGGAAAATTTGATTTAAGTGTGGACCCAAATTCCAAACATAAAAGAGACTGAAAAGTCAATGGGTAAAATAATTGGGACACAAATTGCAATGTGAATTGCTTGACAACTTCCATCACATTATTTTAAAAACATTTCCAAAGTCATGCTGTTTCTCCAATTTTTTTTTTTTATAAATATCTTTGACTAAAGCTATCAAAATCTTTTATGTAAATATTCAAAATTATAATTACATTATATTTTTAATAGATTTTTTTGGTGGGTTAAGTTCATCATCATAATAGTCTACATTGTTGCTAATAATTTTCTTACCAATTTCTAACAAAATTAATCCACTGTCATACGAATTCACTTTGTTGCTCCATTAAAAAACGAATGTCAAGAGTTTCGCACAATAATATTGCAATTTTTTTTTATCCAAACAAGTGGGTTGAATATAATATGCTAAAGTTATTTAAAATATTAATAAACTCTTGTAGACGAAGGACTTCTCTTTTCAAAATATAGTTTCAACTTTGAAGGATCTTTTTTATTGTTAAATATCATAGTAGTTTGGGTTTCAATAAATTTAAATATCATAGCATAGTTAAAATATCATAGTATTATTTGTTGTACATTCATAAACCTTGGGTTTCATTAAATTTAGCTTATAAACTTTAGAAATACGTTTCTATTATTATCATTTAACAACTTCGGTAAAAAAAAAAATTACAAACTAACAAAGACTAATTTCTAATGGACATGAAATTCAAAGTATAATAATTTAATTTGTTTTTTTAGAATACACCGGGTGTGTTTGTTTTGGGATGACATGAGATGAGGTGAGATGTTGAAGCCCAACACTTTGTTTGGTTCAAGGTGTTCTTCACCTCATCTCATCTCATCTTCTCTGTCCTTTTTTTTTTTTTTTTTAATTTTAACATTTTTTTATCTTTTTATTTTATATATATATAGATATATATTACTTATTTTATTATTTTATGTTTGATATATTTTTATTATAATAATATTATCATTTAAATATATTAATATATCAATATGTAATTATAATAATTATATTATTATTATATCAAATGTTTATTTATAAATTTGAATTTTAAAAATAAAATAAATAGATATATATTATCTCTTAATATATGACGTTAAATTTTCATATTTTTATTTATGAAATATCTTTCTCTTATTTATTTGTTCGTGTATGTAAGTGTATGTATTGTATGATTTTTTGATGTTGCATATGTACAGTCGTTTGATGTAAGTTAACATATACTCTTTCATCATATGTATATTACATATGGATGAATAATGTGATCCCGACATATATGTATGTGTTGTTGTATATATATACTAGTCTGTACTTCAACTTCATTAATATTGTTTCTATGTATATATGTATATAGAGTGTTATTTCCAACATATATGTATGTGTTGTATCTCTATACTAGTCTGTACTTCAACTTCATTAATATTGTTTCTATGTATATGTGTATATAGAGTGTTATTTTTAGTGTGAAGATGGTACAAACTATGAATTCATACGAGAAGGAGACCACAAACACTACAGTAGAAGGTACTAGTATTTTCAAATAAATTAGACTAGGTTAGAAAAAAAATAATAATTATTATTTTGTAATGCTTAAAATAGATGTAAGTTTGGAAAAAAAAAATTAATCTAAATTACTGTAATATGAGTGAACACCTTCCACATGTATAACACCCACATCTTTTCTTTGTAGACAAAAATAAATGATGGGTCATTACCATAGTTTCTTCATTGATAGTTGTGAATATAAAATATTTTTTAAATATATATAAATCTTTAAAAAATAATAATAAATAAATAAACCTTGCGATCCTAGTGGTTTTTCTTTTGGTTGATATACACTCCTAAAGCATTGACCATATTATTTGCACATAATGAGAAATATTTGCCCCTTATGATTAAGGAGGCAAGTCCTCTTTAAAGTCTACTAGAAAACTTTAACGTCCAATGCACATGTTTATATTTTGATAAATATATTCCTTTTCAAATTATTAAGTCTTCTCTCTATTCTATTTTCAATATAACTTTCTTCATCACATTTCAATCTATTTATTTAAATTTTGTTTTAATTCTAATCATCAAATAAAATACATGTTTATTGTTAGAAAAAAATTATAACTAAAGTATCTTTAATTTATTTTTAAGATAATAAATATATAGTAGGGGAAATTGAAACTTTGAAATATAAGAAGGTATATAATCATTAATCATTTAAAAAACAGTATATAATTGTTAATCAATTTCAAATTTTGGTTTTACATTTACATTCTTATAATTGTTTTTTAATTTATATTTTTTTCAAATTTTCATTAAATAATACTATAAAATTGTTAATGATACAATTGATTTTTCTTTTATAATATAAAATAATAAATTATGAAGTATTGAACTTATTTTGTTTGCCCTAAAATTGAAATTAAGAAAGTTACAAAACTTTTTAATTTTCACCATTAAATATAATTAAAGATATACTCATTAATTTTATGAATTAAGTTATAGAAATAAAATGATACAACCTATCATATTCTAATATTTACATTTACACTATTAAAAAAACATTTACATTTACTAATTATTTATATTGAATAGGTTAATATGAAGGTAGGAATACGAAAAGAGGTTAAACAATAAGTAATAATTATATAATATATTAAATATAATAATGTGATGAAAGTTATTAAATATGAAATTAAAACAACATGCAAACTTGAATTTGTGGGCTAGGTGTAGGTGGATATGAAAGAGCAAAGTTAAGTGATAAATTTTAAGATATGTAGGGGCATATTTGAAAATTTAAAATTATCATTAGTGCAAATTATTAGTCTAAAAATGATTACGACCCTTAGAGTAAGAGTAAAAAACAAAGCTTTGTATGCAACAAAAAATAAATGTATTTGACCTTATAGCCAAATGATTCCTCCAATTCCACGAACATAATAAAAAGTGATAGAATGTTGTTTATAAAATTAAATAAGACATGATATAAAGAAGTAAGCATTAGAAGAGATGAAAATTGGATAAAATGTATTACAAAAGTTTTATTTGAGAAAGAAATTAACATTCTAACTAAATATACAATAATGATATAAATGCTATACATATATTTATATTGATTCAACATTTGAATCACATACAGCTTGAATGCAACAATACAACATCTATATAGACTTTGAAGATTGAAAGCATTTGAGAATTTGAGAACAAAAGAAAAAAATGCAAACAAAACATATTGGAGAGGGAGTGAGAATGAAACCTCATTTTATAGTGTAGACAGAGTAAATTACAAAACCATTTGAATTCTAAAACTTACAAAATTGAATATGAATTCATAAATGGGAGAAAATGCCTCTTAACTCCAACTTGTAACATTTTATCTATTTATTGAGAGTGGGAGAAAATGTCTTTCAACTCCAACTTGTAACATTTTATCTATTTATTAAGAGTAGTTAATTATTCTTTTTCTTGAATTTAGTCTAAAAATACTTTTTTTTAGTTAATGCAAAATCAACCCTACTTGCTTACATATTAATTCTTTTTTTTTTTCTATATTTAATAATATTAATACTCATGAGTGACATTTTTGAAATTTTAAAACAATCATTGGACATAATGGTCCAAAAATGATTCTCCTACTGAAGGCACACTTTAAGGTTTTAAGATATAACAAATCTCACAACCAAAGTAAATTTTAACTTTAATATATTCTTCTTGATCAAGCTTTTAACAATATTATAGACTTTTCATTTGCTCCATCCATATTTATTCATGTGTATTCAATTATTATTGAAATAAAAAAAAAATTGATGCAAATAATTTATAAAAAAATTTAAAATTGTAGTCTAAAATTGTTTCGATATTTGATTTTTTTTTATTTGTATATACATTCTTCATTTTCTTTATAATGCTAGTAATATATATACAATTTGTTCCAATATTGCCAACAAAGTTTGCCAAAACATTTCAAATTATGCTTATATATCTCTTTGTATTTTGAATTTTCTCCACTTTTTTTTTATTGAAGTTTATATTTCATTTTTATTTGTGAAATTTATTTAGTTTATATTTCATTTCAAATTTATTTATTTTACAATGTGAATTAAGTTTAATTAGTCATTCGTAATAAGTTTTTATATTTCAATCTCTTAGTAATGTATTCTAAAATTAATTGTTAAAATTATGAGTATAAAATTGTATATATTTTCTTCAACAAAATGAACATAATTTATTAAAAAAAAATTCTATTAACATTTGTTTTCACGTGCATTCTAACATAGTAAATAAAATAAAAACAAAAGTAAAAAATAACAAAAAGAATATAAATGTCCAATTATACATCAATTTCTTAAAAGTTATTTGCTCATCTGATAATTTTACGATCAAACATGTTATCCAACTCTATTTAAGTAGAGTTGTAGTTTTCAAAACAAAAAAGTGGAGTTGTAAGGTTACAAAGATTCTATAACATTGCATTCCATCATATGAACGTAACACCGAAATTTTGAGATAATTGAAAGATTGAAGAATTTTCGAAAACAATTGAATTGAGTCAAACAATTACGATTTAATGATTATAGAAAAGTGTCACAAACATTTTAGATGATACTTTTTTACAATCATTGTATCGCACATCATCTATTCTTTGTACATGACACTTATTAAAAAGTGTCATTAAAATGTTTTAGATGATACTTTTCTGCAATCATTAATCTTTGTTTGATGACACCTAAACAGTATCAATAAATATTATTTATTGACACTTATTTTTAATCACCAAATAATCAAACATGACTCTTTATTTTAATCATATATCTTTAATTATTGACAAATATTTTATTATCAATTTATATTATTTCATGACGCTTGTTGTGTCTATTTGCAACCTTTTTTTTTGCTCTTAACTATTATCATACACACATAATATTCTTCAAGAAAAATAACTTCACCAATAAAAAACTTGTCAACAAATAAAATTTCATTATGATTTAGAATATTTGTATTGAACAAAATAACAAAAGGACAATAATATTACACTTGTGATAAATGTTCACACAGTTTTTTACAACAAAAATGACTAGTAAAAGATGAGTGAATTTCTTCACCGCTTCATCCTTTGAGTGTGTTCATGCAAAACCTAAGAAAAATTGAGTTACAAACAACCTTCACATATTACATATTACTTAACATTAACATATGAGCTTTCTTACCAATAAGAAAAGAGCTTCAAGCAAGAAAAGAAAATTTAAGTAATTCTAACGAGTATGCATGAATAAATCTTTCAGAACCTTAAGCAAGAAAAGAAAATGAAGAAAAGAATGAAGCTTACATCAAAATTTGAGCGCATGGAGGCTTCAATACATGTCTTTTCCCTAGCCTTTTTATTTTCATGTCCATATTCCCTATAAGTGTAAGGGACCGACCCGAATGGGGCACTAAATGGGCCCTTACCCTAATGCATGCATTCAAAGTAAAGGACATTAAACAGACATGATTTCAGATTCCAATTAAAACAAAACATTCAAAATAACCCCTTTAAAAACTAGACAATTTCCCTGGGACCTGTCCCTGTTTCCAAGCACCTGTTCCAAGATAAATACATTTCCAAAGTTTACTCTGATCAGAGATTTACTAAAAACCATTCAAAACCTGTTCATATACAAAATGCTGGAATCCACAAAACATTTACAAAACATCCTAGGGCTCCGTGCCCGGCTACATGCATTCAGGGGAAACAAAACATAAAGAGTCATAATACAAAAATCAGAGTTGGAAGATGGGCCCCATGATCACAGCTCCTCCTTCACCCATCCTGTCTCGCAACTTGGTTACTGTGGAAAAACCACGAGTGGGGTGAGTAACGAATTACTCAAGTAAGAATCCCCAACCGGGGTACAATACGATATACATGGTCATCTCGATGAGCGTATGCAAGCTATGAATATAAACACGAATAGAGCACATAGCTTAGCCCACACTTGGGCCTCGGATGCCAATTTGGGGTCTTAGTCCGTAATAATATCACCACACGACCCAATACATAAGTCGCCCTATACGAGAAACAAGTCCCGCCTCACTGCTCTCACATGCCGACGAAAGGTACACTGGCTCACAATCCCGAGGAGCTCTCGGTCGGCGCCAGTAATGAGCGTAAGCATGCACCGCGTGCTCTTCGCAGACTATGGGGGTGCCGGGTCTAGAGGCAAGCGCCCATGTCCATCACCACGCCTAACTAAATCTTTGGATCGGTGTCACCGACATAGGGTGTGAGACACGGACACGTAAACTATGTCACCAACCACCGCACTCAGGCCAAGGAACGGTCGTGGTAGGCTTACACCAGAAGCCGCCCCCGCCTTAACAGTGGCAATCAGGGGCTACGGCCGAACACGCTGAGGACGTGCCGACTTCTGGGGACGAGGCAATGTCAAGTCATCATCCCGACCGTTGGGGCATTAACAACTGCCACCCTCACCCAAGATTGCAGGGCCTACCGCTTGGGTTAGCTAATCCTCACGGGGTCCGGGCGAGAATCTGTCTCGACGTCCACTGCCATGGATGCAAGGTACTTTATGCATCAGGCCCGGATGATGCTATCTACCTGCAACTCTAACCTGCCCTAGCAATCAGCAAACAATTCCATAAAATCCAAGACGTGCTCAATAAGAATACAACGAGCCTAGCATGATACTACGAAGCAAGGATTAGATACGAGCACGCTAGAAAGGAACAACCTAGCATGGATTAACATGAGAATTAAATTAGGAAAATCATGGTAATCGGGAATTCAGAGTAGAGAACCTAGCTACACATGTCAATAAACACAAACAAGCAATCAATCAGCAATCGCATAATATATCGCAGGGTCCACACAACTCCGGTAAGAAATCCTTACCTTGGTCGGGGACGATTTGACACGAAAACCTAGGTGGCGAACGAACCCGAACTAGCTATCGAGAACCTATCAATCACAACAAAAATCACACAATAGGCCTTAATATAATAAAACAAACAAGGCTCAGCTCGGGAGCAACTCACGAGGCGCGACGAACGTACGAACGGGCCGATTGCACGAACGGGGCTGGCTGGGAGCGCTGGGGCGCGAGGCTGGGCGCGTGGGCGCGCGCGGCGACACAGGGGCGTGCGGGCGATGCAGGGGCGACACGGAGAGGCTCGGCTGGGGCGCTCGCGCTGGCACGACTCGGCGAGCAGGGGCTCGAGCGACGCGTTGCGGAGCTGGACGAGGCGCACGCTGCTGCGCGCGCGGCGAGGCTCGGCGGCCGGGTCGCACTGCGCCGCCGAGCTCGTGAACAGGGCGAACAGAGGATCGGAGAAAACGAGCTCGATTCCGGGCGATTGGGGAAGATTCGACGCGCGATTTGAAGCTGGACCACTTCCCCTACACTATCTGCACAAAAACCACACGAATCTTCTCACTCCCACGGCCGGCAGAACGAAATCGGAACCAAGGGGAAAGAAATCGGACTTTTCGAAGGAAATGAAGAAGAGGAAGAACTTACCAGCTGCTCGGAGGGAGAATGTGCTTCGAATTGGAGAGGAGGAGCTCGGAATTGGCTGGTCGGCGTGGGAGAAAATCGCGAAGGAACGCAGTCGGTCGGAGAAGAAAATCGCGAAGGAAATGGGGAAGAAGAAGGAGAAGCTCGGGCGAGCTGGCCCTTTTAAACCAAAACGCGCATCACACAGACATGTATTAGATCACGCTTTTAGATTAACAAATGCGCCCAGTGGCTCGGCTGGCAGCGCCCCCTACCTAGCACGCGACACGTTCTTGGCTCGAATCTCACTCGACGCGCTATTTAATTCCCTATTTATTTTTACCTTTTCCCAAGCCCAAATGTCTTCACCAAAATTCCCGATCCCATTCAAATCGACTCATAATTTTTACGGCAATTAACAATTACATAACCGGCCCTGTCGGCCCGACCCAAAATTACCAAAATGCCTCTGGGCCTCCCGGGAAGACCGGGATGAAAATTCTGGGCCGTTATAATATTCCCCCTTTATAAGACTTTCGTCCTCGAAAGTCACTTAAGATTGGAACAGCTCGGGATACTGCAATCTCATCTCATCCTCCCGCTCCCAAGTGGCTTCCTCTGAACTCTGACTCCTCCACTGAACCTTTACCAACCGGATTTCACGATTACGCAGTGTCTTTGCCTCAAAAGCAAGAATCCCCACTGGCTTTTCCTCGAAGCTCAAATCTTCATTCAGCTGCAACGGCTCAAAATCACCAATGTGCGACGGGTCCGGCACGTACTGTCTCAACATCGAAACATGGAAAACACTGTGAACCGCTGACAATGACGGAGGCAAGGCTAATCGATAAGCAACCTTGCCGATCCTCTCCAGAATCACAACGGACCAACAAAACGGGGACTCAGCTTTCCATGCTTGCCAAACCTCAAAACACCTCGCATCGGTGCGACCTTTAGGAATACATGTCGACCAACCTCAAACTCTAAATCCCGACGCCGAACATCGGCATAACTCTTCTGTCTGCTTTGAGCTGTCAACATACGAGCTCTAATCTTCTGCACGGCACCATTGGTCAACTGCAGCAATTCGGGACCCAAAACCTGTCTATCACCAACCTCTTCCCAGAACACAGGAGATCGGCAACGCTTACCATACAAAGCCTCGAATGGAGCCATCTGAATCGTCGACCGATAACTGTTGTTATTTGCAAACTCCATCAGATACAGGTACTGGTCCCAACTGCTCGGGAAATCCAACACACAAGCCCTCGAATCACGGTCAGACACAATTCTCACAGGCACACCGTGATAACGAACAATCTGTTCCAAAAACAATCGCGCCCATCGCTCCACGGTATAAGTGTCTCTACCGGAATGAAGTGTGCGCTCTTAGTCAATCGATCGACTATCACCCAAATCGAGAGAACTTCCTCGAGTCCTCGGCAAACCGTAAATAAAGTCCATGGAGATCTCTTCCCATTTCCACTGGGCACACTCACCGCTTTGCAACAAAATGGGCCGGTCTCTGCTGGTGCCTTCACTTGGCGGCGAGTGAGACATCGATCGACAAACTCCGCAACATCTCTCTTCATACCCATCCACCGTAATGTCTACTTAAGATCTCGATACATCTTGGTACCCCCGGGGTGCCAAGCAAATGGAGAATTGTGGGCCTCTGAGAGCAACTCTGCTAGCAATCCTGCAACATCCGGAACACACAACCGGCCTCTCATACGTCACCCCACCGTCTCGTGAATATACAAAGTCAAAATCTCCATCAAGACTAACTCGCTCACCCAATTTCTTAAGTGCGGGGTCACTCACCGACTATCAATAATCCGTTGTCTAATCGATGGTCGGATCATCAATCGAGCCACTCGCAAGAACCTCACCCAACAACACTGCAATCTCAGCCCTCTCAAACTCTCTCCGTAATCTGGCCGGGAACTCAACAACACCGCGGAGTGCGACGTCTTCCTACTCGAGCATCGGCTACAACATTGGCTTTACCCGGATGGTACAGAATCTAGCGATCATAATCTTTCACTAACTCTAACCATCTCCTCTGTCTCATATTCACTCCTTCCTTACGAGTAAACAGATACTTGAGGCTCGTGATCGGTAAACATCCGGATCCGCTCACCATACGGTAATGCCTCCAAATTTTCAGTGCAAAGACCACTCGCTTGCCAATTCCATATCATGAGTCGGATAGTTCTCGCTCATATGGCTTCAAATGACGGGAAGCATAAGCAATGACCTTCCCGTCTTTTGCATCAACACACAAATTTCAACCCTAACTTGGAAGCATCATTTGTAAACCACGAAACCACATGTCCCTCCGGATCGCCAACACCGTGCTTTGAAGTCAAATCGCGCTTGAGCTCAGCAAAGCTCTCATCACACTTATCGTTTCAAATAAACTCGACACCCTTCCTCTTCGACGAGTGAGGGGCGAGGCTATGGCGGAAAAGCCCTTAACAAACCGGCGTGCAAAGAAATCGCCAAACCCAGAAAAAAACGGCTCCTACGAGCCGACAATCGAAGGACGAGAGCTCCACATACACTCACCGCCTTGCTCCATTAAAGCGACAAGATCAAAATCTCACGGGGTAGCAACAGGGTCTACCACGGATTGAACCTCCAAATACCAACGGGCAACTCTCAACTTTCCCGAAACAGAAGACAACCAACATGGCACGAACCATTCGCCCCACGAGCAAAACTGACTTCTAGCAATTCCAATCCACACCTTGGTCAACACCAAGCATCAACTTGTCACCATACCGGAACCAATCCGGACTCTACTCCAAACAAATACTAACTTGCTAGGCTACCAAGATTGCCAGCAATTTCCCCCGAGGCTACAAACTACACGGCTCCAGCTTGCCAACTGCAACTCACTACCTGGGCCTGACTGAGCTCTAGAGAGGCTCTTCACAACCCAGGGTTCTCCGACAACCCTCGAAACCCACTGCCAACTAACGGACTAACAACCAACTGCCTGAACAACAACAACTCCTTTTTCCAGCAACACAATCATGCTGGCCAACTCCAACTCCTTGGAAACCAAGAGGACTCGAAACGCTACCGAATGCGTCATCCTCCTACTCAGACGTCCATCACAACATAACTTCTACCCAAGGAAGGATCTGAACAACTCTCTCAGTCATGACGGTCAACAAGAAGATCCGCCAACCAAGCTTAGGTCCAACTTAACAAATCTTACCTAAGCAACAACCTGATACCACGAGCATGGTATCCTTATCACTTCACCAAAGCCTTACCACATCCACCTGGAGTCCAACCTTTACAAGAACGGAGCACCAGATCCCCAAAGCAAACCCTACATGGATTTGAAATTCTCGCCACCGAACGAACCACACAAAACACACTTGCGTGCACAACTCCCAACCTTCATTTAGCGATCCAAGGCTAACAAATGTTTTTCCCAAAAGCCACACTAGCTCTTGGCAGAGATACAACCAATCAACGGAACACCCAAAGTTCCATCTCCACACGATGCTCAAGTCAGGCAACCTTGCTCTACCAAAGCATAACCATGCCAAACCAAACTTACTTTATACCAAGCCTCTACCAAGGGTGCTTACCCATAAGGCATCCCATTCCTCTCACAAGGCATCCTACTCACCTTATAGGCATCCAACTCATGGTCCCTCAGCTGGACCCAAACTTGCTTCTACGATGCTCAACTCCCCTGAGATTTAGGCACTCGAAGGTAGTTGACCGCACTACCAACCACAAGGATCTCTTGGCCTTAACACTAGCGTGAGATACACGCGCATTAACACTTACCACCGTCAACCTGCTTGACTTACTCAACCTCCAGTAACACTGGGAAAAGGCACGGCTCCTCTCGAACACCCTTTCGCTTGAAATCTTTTGATTACCACTGAACTAGCCCTTTTGCACGACCTACACAGGTGCAACCACCATAAACGGATCCAAGGCTAAAGGAGTACGCTAAACTCCTGACGGCATAGAACCATCTGCTATGCCCATGCCAAACTCAGACCTGAACCAGATTTAGTGCCAAAGCGGCACACCAACCAATGCACCTCAAGTGCCACTACTACCAAATCCACATCTTACTACCAACGGGGCCAACAAGGTCACAACCTCATGTGACACGAACTCTGGCTCGGCATACAAGGGCTCAATTCCAACAACCATGCCTAAGGCATCTCATCAAGCTAAAGGCTCACGGCCTACTCTTGCATCTCCACATGATGCTCAACAAGCTCTAGCCGGCTCTCTCAACATGCAGCAACTAGCCCTAGACTAGGGGCTCACCAAAAGAAGAGTGTTCAATTCTACCAACAACTGAGGAAACCACCAACGGATCCAGTCCGAAGGGAACACTACTTGCTGCACCCCTTAACCACGGGTTCCCCGCTTCATCGGGCCGCAAACAACAACACTTCACAGAAGCACTAAGATGCCTCATCAACCTCCTCGAAGGCTACCAACTTGCAACCACTCTCTGGGCAACCAAATAATCTATCAAGGCTCAAGATCAACACTTGAGCTACCCAGGCTAGTCCACACGGGGACCTGCTCCACAAACATCCACACCAGCACAACCATAGCTAACTTCTCTCTTGGAGTGGCATTCCAAGGCAAAACACCTCCACCCTCTCACTAGGGGAAAACCATCAACTGGGCCACAGTTGGCCTATGGGAGTCCAATCTCTACCTCCCTCTGGAAAGATGTTCCAGGGCATCCGAATCTATCTGGACACCACAACAAGCCACAACATAAATCACACACTGCGGGAAGTTGGCATGTTGGCACTCTAAATCCAAACCAATAACGAGTCAGAACCTGCTCGTCTCCGCTCCACAACACTACACAAGGCATACACTCGATGACAGGTATTGTAAATTCTTAACCCTTTTTCAACAACAAATAGTAAACTTAGGCGTACTGATGATGACCGCTCGAGTGCTAGTGATCATGGGAAAACGACCTACAACAAAAAGGTCAATCTACTGCAATTTATGACTCGAGCTCGATACCAACCGTAAGGGACCGACCCGAATGGGGCACTAAATGGGCCCTTACCCCAATGCATGCATTCAAAGTAAAGGACATTAAACAGACATGATTTCAGATTCCAATTAAAACAAAACATTCAAAATAACCCCTTTAAAAACTAGACAATTTCCTGGGACTGTCCCTGTTTCCAAGCACTGCTCCAAGATAAATACATTTCCAAAGTTTACTCTGATCGAGATTTACTAAAAACCATTCAAAACTGTTCGATATACAAAATGCTTTGGAATCCACAAAACATTTACAAAACATCCTAGGGCTCGTGTCTTGCTACATGCATTCAGGGGAAACAAAACATAAAGAGTCATAATACAAAAATCGAGTTGGAAAGATCAAGCCCCCCATGATCACAGCTCCTCCTTCATCATCCTGTCTCGCAACTTGGTTACTCGTGGAAAAACCACGAGTAAGGGTGAGTAACGAATTACTCAAGAAGAATCCCCAACCGGGTACAATACGATATACATGGTCATCTCGATGAGCGTATGCAAGCTATGAATATAAACACGAATAGAGCACATAGCTTAGCCCACACTTGGGCCTCGGATGCCAATTTGGGGTCTTAGTCCGGAATAATATCACCACACGCCCAATACATAAGTCGCCCTATACGAGAAACAAGTTCCGCCTCACTGCTCTCATCGTCGACGAAAGGTACACTGCTCACAATCCCGAGGAGCTCTCCACGGGCGCCAGTAATGAGCGTAAGCATGCACCGCGTGCTACTGCAGAACTATGGGGGTGTCGGGTCTAGAGGCAAGCCGCCCATGTCCAATCCACGCCTAACTAAATCTTTGGATCGGTGTCACCGACATAGGGGTGTGAGACTCGGACACGTAAACTATGTCACCTGAACCACCGCACTGGGGCCAAGGAACGTTCGTGGTAGGCTTACACCAGAAGCCGCCCCGCGCCTTAACAGTGGCAATCGGGCTACTACGGCCGAACACACCGAGGACGTCGTCGACTTCCGGGGACGAGGCAATGCCAAGTCATCATCCCGACCGCTGGGGCATTAACAATCGCCACCTCACCCAAGATTGCGGGGCCTACCGCTTGGGTTAGCTAATCCTCACGGGGTCCAGGCGAGAACTGTCTCGACGTCCCCCGCCATGGATGCAAGGTACTTTATGCATCGGGCCCGGATGATGCTATCTACCTGCAACTCTAACCTGCCCTAGCAATCAGCAAACAATTCCATAAAATCCAAGACGTGCTCAATAAGAATACAACGAGCCTAGCATGATACTACGAAGCAAGGAACAAATACGAGCACGCTAGAAAGGAACAACCTAGCATGGATTAACATGAGAATTAAATCAGGAAAATCATGCTAATCGGGAATTCAGAGTAGAGAACCTAGCTACACATGTCAATAAACACAAACAAGCAATCAATCAGCAATCGCATAATATATCGCAGGGTCACACAACTTCGGTAAGGAATCCTTACCTTGGTCGGGGGACGATTTGACACGAAAACCTAGGTGGCGAACGAACCCGAACTAGCTATCGAGAACCTATCAATCACAACAAAAATCACACAATAGGCCTTAATATAATAAAACAAACAAGGCTCAGCTCGGGAGCAACTCACGAGGCGCGACGAACGCATTTAACGGGCCGATTGCACGAACGGGCAAAGAACTGGGCTGGCTGGCGCTACTGGGCGCGAGGTCGGGCTCGTGGCGCGCGCGCGACAGTGGTCGTCGCGCGCGATGCATGGGCGACACAGAGAGGCTCGGTGGGCGCTCGCTACCGGCACGACTTCGGCGAGCGGGGGGCTCGGCGGCGACGCGCGCGAGGCTGCTGGGCAAGCGCGCGCGCGCGGCGCGGCGGCTCGGCGGGTGGCCGGTCTCATACACGCCGCGCGAGCTCGCGAACAGGGGCGAACAGAGGATCGAGAAAACGAGCTCGATTCCGGGCGATTGGGGAAGATTCGACGCGCGATTTGAAGCTGGACCACTTCCCCTACACTAGCTGCACAAAAACCACACGAATCTCCTCACTCCCACGGCCGGCAGAACGAAATCGGAACCAAGGGGAAAGAAATCGGACTTTTCGAAGGAAAGGAAAAAGAGGAAGAACTTACCAGCTGCTCGGAGGGAGAATGGGCTTCGAATTGGAGAGGAGGAGCTCGGAATTGGCTGGTCGGCGAGGGAGAAAATCGCGAAGGAACGCAGTCGGTCGGAGAAGAAAATCGCGAAGGAAATGGGGAAGAAGAAGGAGAAGCTCGGGCGAGCTGGCCCTTTTAAACCAAAACGCGCATCACACAGGCATATGTATTAGATCGCGCGTTTAGATTAACAAACGCGCCCAGTGGCTCCGCTGGCAGCGCCTCCTGCCTAGCATGCGACACGTCCTTTGCTCGAATCTCACTCGACGCGCTATTTAATTCCCTATTTATTTTTACCTTTTCCCAAGCCCAAATGTCTTCACCAAAATTCCCGATCCCATTCAAATCGACTCATAATTTTTCCGGCAATTAACAATTACATAACCGGCCCTGTCGGCCCGACCCAAAATTACCAAAATGCCCCTGGGCCTCCCGGGAAGACCGGGATGAAAATTCCGGGCCGTTACAATAAGCATCAAACCAATATATGTTTCAGCTTAAATCTAAACCTAAATATTTAAACAGATGTGTCTATATGTTAAAAACTAAAATAACCTTAAGGAATTAGAGTAGATAAAGTTTACTTCTTTAACTTGCAAAGCATTCACTAAAGAAAATAAACAAATTCTCCAATATATTAGCTTCAACAATATAGAAACGAGACATCAACAAATTGATCAATAAAAAAAAACTAGAAGAATAAGTCATTAACTAGTTGTGCTATTGAAACTTAATCACACAAACCAGAAGAAAAATGTATGGTTGGACATTGTTATTATACCCATAGTTCAGAGTTATACCTCTACTCAAGATGGATCTAAGTCAAATTCGGCTCCAACATTTAACCTAGATAAGAACAATTAAAACAACAAAAATAATTGTAAAGGTCAAACATATAAAGTTCTAAAATAAGCACATGCATGTAAATATTGCATAGAAAGTAATAACATATTGCTTAACAATAACATGTGAGATTTGACAAAAAGAAAAAAATAATAACATATGAGCTTTCTTATTGATAAGAAAAAAACCTCTCATTTTTCTACTTGACAAACTCAACAACTTCTTGCAAGATTGTTTAGAAGTATCCACAACATTATAATGAAAGCATGCAAATAAATTAGAAATTTTAATACATACATCGATGATGAGAATGTATTGGTACCTAAGACAAACCAACAATTATTCCAAACTCCAACACATTTTCACCCATTTGATTAAACAAAAACATTAATATATATATACACACACACATAGAAGACGTACCCGTCTCAACTAGCTTCTCTATCATACCGTGGCTGCCTATTCGGAGTTCTTGCAGCTAGAAAATCCAACAAAACTCATAGAAAACACATCAAATTCAAGGACTAGAAGAATTGGGCAATCGACAAATAATAGAGTGAAATCAAAAGTATCTACAACATTATAATGGAAGCATGTAAATAAAATAGAAAAGTTAATTCAAAATTTCAGCAGCATAACGACACCCTTATATCTAACCAAAAAATAATAATTACACCTGCTTTAACAATGAAAATCATATATAATCTACCATGTGGCTACCTTTGCTGCAGGGTAGCCACAATTCACATAAAATATGCATAATTGTAGAGTTTTAATTACTTACCTAAGTGTAACGTCAGGTCCTTTATCTCCTGAACTCCCCATTTGAAACTAAATTACGCCACTCAAGGTCATGCCACCTTAAATTAATCACCAACCCGTATATATTAACTTAATTTAAACATTCTATTATACATAAACATCAACATGCAGATCAAACCACCATGGTATCCCAATTACTCATCACCTGCTATATTGACTAGGAACCAATGGCCCAATTACACACCGCAGCACACCGATAAGCTCCTACAATGAACCACTAACAATACAATACCTACAGCCATATAAACATAAAAATCAATAAAATATAACTTAAAATAAAGGATAAAGCAATTGGTAATGGCAACAAGAAAAGAAATCAACACATCATTTTTCTCTCGAAAACTATTACAAGAGAAGTAAAATACTAACACCAAACAAGCAAATGAAAAAAATTAATCAAGTTTAAAAATTTCCACAAAAGACCGATGTGAGAAAATAACGAATTATAAAAAAATTAAAAAGATTACGAAACTAAAAGATCATGCAAGCCACGATCAAAAGGTTTTCGGGTCCTTAACAATCTAATATATAGATACGAAAGTAAGAACAAAAGCACAAATTAAAGAATCCATTTTCTAAATAAACCAAAGAAACAACAAAGTAAGTTAACTATTATTCACACAAAAACTTAATATATGTCCTTAGCATTTTTTCAAGAACTACAAGAACACAACTATTCATAGAAAGAAGAATCCTAAATTGAAAATTGAATCTCCAAGACCAGCCACAACTCAAAATCTAAAGAAACCCCCCCAAAACAAACCTGCGAGCAGACCATTAAAACAAATGGAAAATAAGTAAATGAAAAAAAAAAGATAAAAAAAAAATCACCAACCGGGGGGAGCACGAATCAGCAAGGTTTCCTTCATAAAACAAAACCAAAATTGAAAAAAAAAACCATTAATGTTTGCTAAAAAATCACACACCTCAATAGCTCTCTTTTCTTGAAGTTTTAGACCGAAAACTCTAACCCAGCCAAGACGAAGCTTGAGCTCGTGCAACAAGAAGAGAATTTGTGATGGAGAAGAAGAAAACAAAGGCAAACAAAAATCCAATTCAAAATTTAAAAGCTATACAACTAGCTTTAGAAATATTTTTGATATTTTGTATTTGATTATAGCAAATGATTATGCTTTTATTTTATGCTTTATGAAACCAAATCCTAATCTTTCAACTCTAATATTTAGCCTTCCCAAACTTTCCAAAACTGAACATTTAAGCTGTATTAGAGTAAAACCATTAATAATAAACTCTCTCCATGGATTAAACATTTTATCCAATTCTGGTATTTTATTCTAAATATTGTATAAATATCACACTAATCAAGATTTTTTCCAATATTCATTTCATTACATATTTCAATAAGATACAATGAATCGTGAGAGAAGAGAGGGATGGAAGTAGAAATTATAGTGGACATTAAATCTTCAATTCCCTGTTCCAATTCCAAGGTTTTTGTCTAGAACTAAATGCCCTCTTCTAAATAACCCACATTACAAACAATGAAAATGCAATAATTAGCAGCATACATGGGTAAAAGCCAAAAATAAATCCTTGCAACTCACCCAAACGAAACAAATTGCTTAAAAAATTCATTGGAAAATGAAATTCCGGCTAAACACCACCATTTAGAAGCCAAATAGAGATTTGTAAACCTCATAAGAAATTGAAAAAACAAACAAGGATGGGCTTTGTTTCACCACATTCTCCCATTTTCTATCCCATATATTTTCTTTTCAATTTAATCCTAAGAATTCTAACACTAAACCAAGAACAAGTTGAGTAAATAAATCTTCTCTCTAAAATATGAAAAACGAATTTTCTTTTAAGAAACTCTGATGCCAAAACCCTTTGAAAACCACCAAAACAAAAATGTTAAATCCTAATCATTGACCCTATTGACCCTCTTCACAAGACCTATCAGTAGAGAAAAATCAAAGAAAAGCTTACATTAAGTTGGTAATGGACTGTAGAAAGGATGACGAAGTGAAAATACAACTTGGGTTCTTCATGAATGAATCTACTGATCGGGTCAAATCAAGAAGAGGAGAAAAGAGGCGAGGAAAGACGGGGAAGATGAGTCGCTAAATAAAGGGAAAGTTAGGGTTTTAAAATATTTTTATGGTCGGTTTGATTTTTATCAGTTTTTTCATACGAAAACCGAACCGAATAAGAAATAATCAATTTTTGGATATTTTAAAAATATCAAAATTGATTCTATAAAAGTGTCATAAAACATGCATTTTTAATTTATGACACTTTTTTGTGATGATAATTTTATTTTAATTAATGATTACAAGATGATTCTAATAAAGTGTCATAAAATGCGTGTTTTTGTTTATGACACTTTTATTGCTTCTCTCATAATTTTTATTTAACATAAGTGTCATCTAAACCCTTTTTTCTAGTAGTG
Organism: Sicyos edulis; assembly: GCA_036507275.1. Classification (NCBI taxonomy): domain Eukaryota; kingdom Viridiplantae; phylum Streptophyta; class Magnoliopsida; order Cucurbitales; family Cucurbitaceae; genus Sicyos; species Sicyos edulis. Next base: position 17,097,379 of record CM071851.1, read on the forward strand.
AAAATATATGCTTTCTTTAGTTTGCAAACTAAAGAAAGCATATATTTTATTCAACAAAATAAACAAAATTTATGAGAAAAAAAATTCTATTAACAGTTTTTTCACATGCATTCTACAAATATCATAAATAAAATTTAAAAAAATAGCAACAAAAAGAATATAAATTCCTAATTATACACCAATTTCATAAAAGATATTTGCTCATTTGATAATTTTTCAATAAAGCATGTTACCCAACTTCATCTGAGTAGAGTTGTAAGGTTACAAAGACGGATCGACCATATTGATTCTATAACATTGCATCATATAAACGTAACACCGTGAGATAATTGAAAGATTGAAGAATCTTTTAAACAATTGAATTGAGTGAAACAAACTAAAGAGAAGATTTAGATTTTGGATTTGGAGTTGATGAAAAAATGGTGAAAATAATTTATTTTTATAGATAAAAGAAGTTGGATGTTACAAAACCTTTTGAATTTCATAACTTATAAAATTTAACGGTGAAAATCATTATTATTTAAGAATAATCAATAATGTTAGGTTACCAAGCATAAAGGTCACGATTTGGCTTTTCTAAAATTTCTAAAATTATTTTATATTAATATAGAGTGGCATATTTGAAATTATGAAGAATCAATTGGACAAAATAGTCCAAAAATGATTCACCTTTCTAAGCCACACTTTAAGATTTTAAGATTAAGATATGACATCTATTGATACAAAAAAAAAAGATTATTTAAATACTATTAAAAAGAAAAGGAAAATATTTGTATCACAAAATGATACAACACATCGTATCTTACTACCTGGTGTGGTTTAAAGGGAGAATCATTTTTTTACCCTAAGTCACATTATATATTTACACCTATGCCATTTTCTCTTTTTCAAAAAAAAAAAAAAACCTACGTATTTGCAACAAATCCCTCTCCCACTCATATTTATTTAGAAATAAATGCAACCTGTTTTCGAAAAATAAAAATAAATAAAAAAAATGCAACCCACCTGTCCATATACATTTAAGAAGAAAAAAAACCATTACCACGTACTTTTTAAAAGGTTAAAATATCATTTTGGTCCCTTGACTTTAGGGTTTGTTCCATTTTGGTCCCTCGACTTTCAAATGTCCAATTTTAGTCCCTCAACTTTGTTGTTTGTCCAATTTTGGTCCCTCAACTTTCAAATGTCCAATTTGGTCCCTCAACTTTGCTATTTGTCCAATTTTGGCCCCTCAACTTTCAAATGTTTTCAAATTTTGTCCTTAGACTATAAAAAAAGTTAAAAAATTGTCCTTTGGTCAAATGGATTTTTTATCACTCCTAAATTATTTTCTCTCTCTAGAAAGTTTACCTCTCTTCAATCTACCCCTCTTCCCCTCTTTTCTTTTCTTTTTTTCTTCTTTATTTTCTTTCTTTTTCTTTTTTGTTCCATGGTAGACTATGAATTTTAGAAAACAAAAAGTGACAAATCAAAGTAGGAAAATTATTATTTAGAAAAATTATCTCTCATATTAAATAATTTGATGAAATGGATTGAGGAGAGAATAAGAGAAAAAAAAGAAGAGAAGAAGATTAGAGAGGTGGATTTAAGAGAGATAAAACTTTTAGAAGGAGAAATGATGAAAGATGGAAGAGAGAGAAAATAATTTAGGAGTGAGAAAAAAATTTATTTGACGAAAAGACCATTTTTGAACTTTTTTGATAGTTTAGGGACTAAATTTGGACATTTGAAAGTCGAGGGACCAAAATTGGACAAACAGCAAAGTCAAGGGATTAAAATTGAACAAACTACAAAGTCAATGAACTAAAAATGGACATTTGAAAGTTTAGGGACCAAAATATAACAAATCCCAAAGTTGAGGGACCAAAATGGTATTTTAACCTTTTTAAAATAAATGCCCCTTGATTAGTGTATATATATTATTTAGAACACTTATCATATATTAGGTTGAGTGGTTTTTTTACCCTTAATAAAAGCTATATGAAAGAACGAAGTATAAATGTTAGTGGGTTTTATAATAATTTTAAAATAAATGCCCCTTGATTAGTGTATATATATTATTTAGAAGACTTTTCGTATATTAGGTTGAGTGGTTTTTTTACCCTTAATAAAAGCTATATAAAAGAGTGAAACATAAATGTAAGTGGGTTTTATAATAATTATAACTATGTATAATTAAAATTTATAAGTTTTTAGAATTGGAAACGTTTTGTAATTACTATCATCTTCTACTATAAAATGGAGGGGTTTTCATCATTTCTTTCTTCAAAAAACATGCATCTTCTATTATTCTTTCTTTACTGTTTTATTCATATAATTATTTCAAAATTTCAAATATGCTCTCCATTAGGTTATATTTTTATTTCAATTTAATCTTAATGAAATTCAATAACATACATGTAGAGGATTGAAAAAAATGAACAATAAATATAATAACGTACATGTTAATAAGGGGCTTTTCATATAATTAATAATAATACTTAATTAAAGCTATGGGATGTGAAAGGTTGGAATATTAAAGGCCGTTAGATGTTTTATAATAGTTATAATTATGATTAATTAAAATTTATAAGTTTATAAAATTCAAAAGGTGTGTAATTTTTTTTAAAAAAAGGTTTTGTAATTATTATTAAATTCTACTATAAAATAGAGCTCTATATCACTTTTTTCTTCAAAACACTACTAGAAAAAGCACATTCCATGACTAAAATCAAAAGTCATTGTATCTGCTGTCACGAAAGGTTCAACTATGACACTATAGTAAAAGTGTCACGGTAGGATCAATTATGAAACTATATTATAGTCAAAGATGAACTATTAATGGCACATACACAGAGTCATTGATGAAGTAATAACGACAATTTACAAGTGTCATCGTAAAACCAATTATGACATTTTATTATAGTCACGATTTATCCATTAATTACACATATACATAGTCATGGTTGAACTATTTATGACATTTTATTTTAGTCATGATTGAACCATTAATGATACATACATATAGTCATTGAAGAAGTATTAATGACACGTTAATATTGTCATTATAGATTATATATTGACACTTTTTATAGTCATCAATTTATGTAATATGACTATTCTTTATCATCTCTTCTCGAAACAAATGTGCATATCATCATTTCTTCACTCTTTGACTCGGTTCATTGCTATCGAATACTCTTTAATATTTAAGAATTTCAAGATGTTGGTATTGTATAGAATGCCTGTGTTCACTAATATCTTGAATTCGTCTCAACAATGTATAATTAGATATTTTGATTTTATTATTTGTATTTTATTGTTGTTTTGTCATTATTTTATATTATACATTTGCATTGTTATTTTATTTGTTTGTTAAAATATCGTTACAAAAATTAATTCATATATCAATCTCATATTTATATTCACAATCAAACTTTTTGAAAAATTGAGGCTGAGACAAAAGAAAATAATAGGAAATAAAGTGATAAACTATTGTATATTACTTTTTCGTGCATCGTTCTTTTTTTGTTAGTATAACTTAAGGGAAGAAACCACTTAAGGGAAGAAACCACAAATTTTTCATAGTCGATACTTAGGTAACATGAATTGAACTCATCATCTTAATCACCTTAATGCCCTCTTTGACAACGAGGCTACTCCATAAGGGTTTAATGAATGGACTTATTCTTACCCTTTTTTTTTTAACAAGTACATAATTATTTTTTTAAATACATATCCAATACACAAGTTTAATGAGTGGACACTACTAAAAATTTAACTTTCTATGACAATTTTTAATTGTCATAATTGACTGACTATGACAATTATGTCCAAATCTTCTTTGTCATGGTATCCCGTGTCATGGTAAGTCTTTTATGACATATAATAACAATGTCATAAAATATAATTTATGACAATTATAAAATTTTCATGAATGTTTTTTCACGACAGTTAAAAATTGTCATAAATAAATGAAAAATAGGGTTTATGATTTCTATTTATGACATTTTATAACTGTCATAAATTATGTTATTTTTACAATTCGTAGGTTTGTGCATAACATACATGATCTCTCTAGGTTAGGGAGAAATAGAAGAGGTACAATGTTTCAAAATGTATGCTACAAAGCCAAAATTTGGATACGGCAGAAAATCTTCGACTAAGAGATAATGAACAACTTCCAGTTGATATAATTAGGAAATTGAAGAAGAAGAGGAAAATGAAAAACTTACTTCCCGGATATTAAAGGGTTTGTGCTACCAACTTTGAAATATATGGGTTAAAGTGTTTGATTTATATATAAGCATAGAGACCAAATAGAAACTACACTCCAAACTGACTAAAAAAATATTTTTCCCAAAAAATAAAAATGGAAGAGAAGTGAAAAAGAGAAAAAGAAAATGCCAAATGCTTTTCAAAATTTATAGAAGCAGAGAAGGAAATAGCAGACGAGGTAACAAAAAGAGAAATATTTTTGGGCTATGTATTAATGACAAGCACACCAATGGTGGCATCTTTTAAGAAAATGAAAAATAAAAATAGGCAACCATATCAATAAAATTTGACTTATAGAAAGAAATTTCAGAACAAATTATGAATAAAGTCAAAATAACAACAAATCTCTCATGCAAAATCAATATTATGAACTGTGTTTAGAGATTGAACTTTAACAAGTACATTCTAACATTATCCTAACAGAGCAAGATTTTGAGTAGCAAATCATGTTTAAAATAGTTGTAAGTTAAAGAAATAGGACTTACAAAAAGATAAGACTTGCGAGAGAAGTATTAGTGAGAATTGAAATAGATTAAGAAAATTTGAAAAGTGTCATTGATCTTTCAACCTTCTATTATCTGGTTCCTTTCTTGTTCTCGCTATAAAAACATACATTTATAAACTCACATACCAAAAGATTCAATAAGAAATTTCAAAACTAAGCTTGAAATACAATACTAAATAAAACATTGAACTAAAAATATCCAAGATTAAAGCTCAACACCTGAATATAGAGCAAACACTCAATAAAACATTGAACTAAAAAATACAAGAAGAAAGATTGGTCGTGCAAGCAAAAATAATATACTTATTTTATTAGTCAAGTAAATTGTTCAGAATTCATCTGCTACACCATAAAAAGAGATCATTTACTTAGGCCCATAGTCATTTTTTCCTCCAAATAAGATTTTAATTGCCTATACACAAGTAATATAATTTTCTAAATGGAAGTGAAGTATAAACTTTTCACCATTAATGGTGTCAACTTTTATAGAACAACAATAAAAAAAAATATGGAGGATAATGTATTGTAGCAACAATCTTTTTGTTGTTTATGATATTGAATAATTAATGTATCTAACGTCTAAGTTTGTAGACATGCTTATGTGGTAGCCATTTTTATTGACAACTCAAATGCACAAGGGAATTGAAGTAACTTACTATCATTGCCTTGTCCATTACTATTTTATCAAGTACACTACTTCAATCCTTTTGTGACTTGTTGTATAGGTTGTAATGAAAGAAATTTAAGTTCACAAGTATGACATTATGAACAATATCCAAGATGAAGCCATTGGCAAGAAAAAGTAAATTGCTTCTGCAAATAACAGTTGAGTGATAAATTTTCTCATTGAATGCCTCAACAAGATGAAGCATTTCACCCGGTTCACTATTCAAAAGTAAAAATTAAAATAGGAGAGATTGAAAAAGAAAAATAACTCAAATGGTCCCTTACATCACTAGACTATGGTTTAAATAACCAAAAGAGAAAGTTCCTACCAAATATTCCAAAATAATCCCCCATACAAGAAAACAAAATTGAAACACCACTTAGGATAACTCAATGGTTAATTGACAAGCTTTGTTGCAAGAAAACATGACTTTGCTACTGAATGTGCAATATCTAATTCCAAGAGAATAACATTTCCATTATTGTTGACAAGGAGTCCTAATGAATGCACATAAAGTAGTCAGAAAAATGCAAGATATATAATGAAACCAATGGGAGGTAAGAAACCTAATTGACATAATCGGGAGGAGAGAAAAGTATTACACAAAAACTCAAATTTAATCTCTATAGATAAACAAAAAAATGCAACGACAAAAGTGAAGTATAATGAAATAAAACACACTTACCGAGATGAATAAAGCATTCAATTTACTTAGCGATACCAGTAACGAGGATGTTGGAAGAGGAGAATTAAGTGCTTGAAGCATCAAATTGCATATTATTGATGATATATATATATATATAGTTTTGCCTTTTTTTACATTCTCAATCACTCCATCTCCACCAAACCTCGATTCCCTTCGCTCTACATTTCTCGCAGCAAAATCCGTCATTTTATTCGAATCAGATCCTTAAAAGCTCGCCCAAATCTTCATCCAATCCTCCCACCTTCCCGAATTCTACCGCTACCGCCCAATCTACCTCCATTCCATCTACAAACTCGCCCGAGCCAAACGCTTCGACCTAATCGATGAAATCATTCAATCACAGCAAAGTTCCCCCACCGCCGGTTCCGAGTGATTCTGGATCCGCCTCATTATGCTCTATTCCAATGCCGGCGTGGTGGATCAGGCTCTCCGCACTCTCGATCAGGTAATCCTTAACAAACCATGCGATCTTTCTGAGAAATCGCTCTATTCTATTTTACCTGGCATCAGAAAGTCTGCTGACAACGATGGTGATATAAAGCACATTTATGTATACGTGCAAAGCACGTTGTTATTTTCTAGTATCTTTAAAGAGAGCTTGTCTCCTTATTTATAAGGATATTCCTCTTTATTATTTATTTGATTGGACTAGGAAGACAGCAAAGCACATTTATTACATGGGTCTATTTTTTAAACTTTTTGTCAAAATGGGTCACTTTTCTAAATTATTTCTTCAAATGGGTTGTTGCGTTTTTGCAAGAGATGTGTAGCCACGTAGGATTTTTCTTGACAAATCAATTCAAATGCATATAATTTGTTACTTTTTTTTACTTCTTCGGTTACTTTTTTAAACATCAAATAAAATCCATTAGTTTTTATAATTAATTTATAATTATCTTTATTATTCATTTAAAAATAAATCTATCCATTTTTTCTAAATTAAACAACTTTCTCATATTTCAATGGTCATCCTTTCAATCATATTCTAAAAATAAAATAAAAATGATATTTAAAAAAAAAAATTAAATGATTTTCTTTAAAAAAAAAATTATTAATAAAATTAATTTTTTACATTAGAAACTAATCTTTATTAATTTTATGTAAAAGAATTAGTTATAAATTGATTTTAGATTTTATATTCACCACATAATGCATAAAGATGTTTATCGACAAGAAGGATAAAATCTTGTATGAGAGTTATTAGGGTAACTCGAGGAGTTTAGCCGTGTTTGTTGAGCTTCAACTTGTGTATTGAGTTGGAAAATGTGGCGAAAGTGCTACCGATTGTACTCTGTGTGTGACATGTTAATGGTGGGTTAAGAGAAATACCAACTAGTTTCCTTGGTTGGAACCTAGTTGCGGTGGATGTTGGCCTTGTGGTAGAGGTTAGATCTTGAATCTATCGTGAGATTAGCATGTACTCGGTGTGTTTGAGTTGTTGTAATCCTAGAATGGATAGTATGTCAAGGTGTAGTACGAAATTATGTTCTTTGGGTGCTTATCATTATTATGGTAGATGGTTATATTAAATATTTTAGATGCTTACGGGTGATAAGGTTGAAGCTCGTAAGAATTACCATATTTCATGTTGGAATTAAATTTTACTTTAATAGCATGCCAAGTTAATTGATGATGAGAAAAAGTTAAATTGGAGACCAAAAAATGTGTCTTGTGCAATGTGTTGTTTTAACTTTCAAGGGCAAAAGTTCTTTTTAGAGGGGAGGAATTGTAAGAACAAAATTTAGAAAAGAAAACAAAATTGTAAAGAGAGGGAGTTTGAATGGATGACATGTGGTAAGATGATGGATTAGGGGAAGACACCTGGCCCATGACTAATGTTACGTTGGTGCAGCAATTTTGTTTAAAATGGGTGGTTTTGGGTTGTCTCCAACCCCGTTTTTCCAGTGAGACGCGCGCCATGGGTGGGGTTTTCCGACGAAACTTCAATGGCACATATCTTTTGATTTAGAGGTCCGTTTGAGGCGATTCTTGTTGCGTTGGATTCGTCTTCTCGTTCTCTTTCTTTTGGTATACTGTGTGACCCAAAGTAAGTGAGTTTATTTTACTGTTTTTCCTGATCTCCGACGAGTGCTCAAATGAGGTTGTTGGAGCAATCCGGGGCTGTTTTCGGCTCATTTCACCTTGGATTTTCTAGGAATTTGCCATGAATGAATTTTATGAAGACTTTGGGTGAGTTTTCCCTATTTTTGGTCGAGTTCTGAACGATGATAAGTGAATGGGTTTAATCTAAATATTATGATGTTTGAGATCTTTGTAGGAAGGAGGCGTTGAGTGGTCTTAATATTCTGAACTTCACTTCGGGTAAGTAGCTCGAACCCTATCATTATGTAAGAATGCTTTTATTATAATATTTGCTCACGAATAAAGAAAGAAAGGTTCGTAGGATCGTGTTGGTTATTTAAAATTGTGATTGTACTTTAGTTGTACACAAGTTGTTGCAATGTGATTTACTACAGTTTTATGGGCACTTATGTCCATCATAGTTGCAATGGTTGTTCGATCTAGTAAGTTTGATGGATTGAATGTTGAAGAGTTACTAATAAGATCATGTAGAAAGTTAATGATTGTGCATTTCATGATTATTTGTGTATACTAGTGTGTGATGATTTACGCTTGAACTTAGATAACCAAGATGAAATATAATAAGACAATTCATAAGTTCTAGTTAATTCTAGGTGGTGATGTACTTGAAAGTTGTGTGAGCTTATAACAAGTAGTCTTGGAGTTCTTTATATGATTACAATGACTTATATATTGTTTTATAGTGGCTCGTTGCACAAGATAATCCTTGAGAAGTGGTGTGTAGGCCAAAGACGTACATCGAGTAGAAATTGGGGAATTGTGGGTGCGGGGATTTAGTGTATGAACTATGTCATAGTGGAAGGTTAGAGCATGGAATTCATTAGGTAGCCTGTAATGCCCGTTGCCATTTTTTTCTCTATCATCACCATTATTCCCTCCATATTCATCACCATTTCTCAAACGTGTCGATCATGGAGTTGCCTGTAATGCCAGTTGCCATTTCCCTCTCTCTACCACTGCCTTTTTGTTGCGATTCTTCTCTGCTATAATTCGCCTAAATTCTCCTTTAACTATAAGCTTTTCGTTCCTCGCTTCCATTAATTTTTTTTTTCTTTTGATTTGCGTCGTTTTTTGTTCCATTATGATACGCAAATGATCTGTAGTCTAACTATGAAACAATCGCACTTTATTGGCTTAGGTTTCTAGGGTTTCTGTTTCAGAAAATGTGTTGGAGGGGCTATTTGATGTGGCTTAAGTTCTTTCCCCTGATCTTTACTCTCTTTTTCAGTGATTTCAATTTTGTTCGGTTAAATAACCGACCGCATGGTTATTGGTTGTTTCTTCTCATGAACATTTTGAGTTTGCTTTGTAGAAGGAATCTGCTCTGGTATAAAAATTCTTCTCAGAAGCCCATAAATTTTGTTTGGAAATATAGTACGTTTATATTTCCCCTATGGTGCACTTTGAACGTGGGGATTAGGATTTATGTTGTTAAAGAGTTTTGAAATCCATCAATGTTATTTTCTTCTTCCGTTTCTATGCTAAGATTCTATTAACAAAGGATCGATGATCTTTTTGTTCTTGAGTCATTCTCATCATGAGATTCTGTGTTACGCTGTGAAGTAACCGCCTCTACTACATTATCTAATGAACAACTTTTGAGGAAATTTTGGTATTAAGTTATTACCTGCTTAATTGATATCAAAGATTTATTGAAAGACTTTGATGGCGCCAGTTTGGTTCAAGGGATTTGTTTGTTGTGCAGAATGGCTGTTCAATAAATTCTGGTTATAGCTTTCAGTAAAGTTATTGGCATGTAGTTTAGCAGGAAAGATAGTGGTACTAGTGGGTTCAATGGCCTTGCTTTCTGAGTTTCTGAATACCACAATATTTGTGGTCACGAGGCCTTTCTTATTTTTCATGCGTGCATGCTCATTTATCTTGAAAACCTTTGTTGTTGTTGTTCAAACTTGGTTGGAGCTGTTGAAGACCTCGGTCAATCTTCACTTGAACATATTTTGGACCACTTTGATGTGGATAATCGCCTTTGTTTCTCTTCCCGGACGAATTTTAGCTGCTTTACAGAGGGAAAGGCAGGTTAGCCCTCTCTCTCTCTATTGTTTATTGATTGTGTTCTGTTATTTTTCATTGATGATGTCTCTTGTTTCCGCGTCTTTCTTTTTGATGTTTTGGATTCTAGATATGTCTCAGAAAAATATGTGCAGAGATAAATTTTCTTCAACTTACAATAGTCGTTTCAGACTTATTTTTCATAGACGGCATTATGGTGATTTTTATTTGCTTGTGTGTAGCGGTTAATTGTGTATTCAAATTTCAAATATGCGACACCTTTTAACCAGTATTCTAGTTATAAATGGGTATGATATTGAAATAGTAAATTTTGAAAAGATGGAATAACCTCAATTATGAGCAGAGATCAAATTTTAGTTGAGTCCTGAATTTTCCATAGCAGAAAAATTATTTCAATAAGGCTTCTTAGAACGTGGGAAGGGATGAAAAAACTAACCATTGAGTTCTTTGTTGCAGCCTGAGTTATTGAAACGATACTTTGAATTTTCTTTTTTATTACTTATTAACTGTCAATTGCATAAGTACTGTTAAAGCATTTGTTTTTCTAGTTTATCTTAATTAGTCTTGATCAATAAATTTGGCCTGATTGTAGCAGAAAGTTCATATCTTTGAATCAATTTTATTTTTGTGAGACTTGTTTGTCCTGCTTTAGGGATCTCTAATAGTCATCAAGTAATTGAAGTATTGGAATGCAAAGTAGGCTACGTAGTCAGATTCTGGCCATTTGGTTTGGCATTCTTTTTTATCTGACAGTGATTGATTGATTTTATGCAGTTACGACAAAATTTGCAATTTCTAGAAATTGAATTCGAAAATCTTTTGTGGGAAAGAAAGGAACTTCAAAAACATTTCCAGGTTGCTATGAAAGAGCAGAAGGTGATCGAATTGATGTTGGACGAACTTGAAATGATACATGAAAAGGCGACCAACAAGATTGCACTCTTAGAAAGTGAGGTAACGACCTGACCTATCTTCTTCAAGCTCTTGCTCCTTCACTAACTGTCATAATTACATCAATGAAGATTGAAACTGAAAATAACTATCATAGTTTTGATAAGAAGTGGAAGGAGGAATCTTGCAGTTGCTAGAGGAGAGATTGAACTAATTCTTAGACTCTCTCTCACACACACTTTCACGAAGTTATTATGTAATGTACCTTTTAAGATGTTAGAACGTTCTGCAACATTGTTTGCAGTTCTGTTGTCCTATGTTCCACGTGCAACCTGTTTGAGTTTAATAAAACATTGATCTAAATTGATTTCAAGAAAGTTGTGAAACTTGCTTTAAAATCTCCGAGAAAGCTTCACTTGCACTAAACCATCTTTCCTTTAAATACTCAGTTATGATATTCCAATTAATTACCAACCCTGTCTCCAAAGGGTAGCGTAGTGGTTGAAGATTTGGGCTTCAAGGGTATGTTCCTCTCAAAGTCTGTGCCTGGTCTAGGAATGGGCGTGGTTATCCTTGTTTCAAAAAAAATTGATTACCCACGCATGTTTTGCAAGAAGCCAAGTTTGTTTTCATATGATCTCACAATTAATTGTTCATTCCTCTGTTTTCAACAAACTATGCCTTTTTAAGCGTTCATACTAGTTTGTTCTTTCACTCTGACATAGTTTTCTTGAACAAATTTTAATCATAGAGTTGTCTGCATTCTATTAAGTTAGACAAAAGCTATTCCTTTTAATTACTACTTTATTACTTTGGAAGTTGAATTGTTCTGAGATTTACTGTAATGTCTGGATTCTGTTTGTTGTAGTCATGTAATTTCAGAGTGGTGTGAATTAGGACCAGTAATGTGCATGGACTTAACAGGATGGAATGAGTTATCTATTAGTCCTCTAAAGTTTCCTGCTAAATTAGATGTTGGTAATATTTAAAGTATTTGTGGACTTTGTCCCCAAAGGGTGGCAGGTGGTTGAAGATTTGGGCTTTGAAGGTGTAAAGACCCGACCCATATGGGGTTCTAAAATAGGCCTTTACCTCAATGCATGCATTCAAAGCTAAAATCAAAATGCAAAATGGTGTTTCGGATTCTAAGTAAAAACTAAAACATAAACATTCATTTAAAAGTCAACATAAAATTCTTGAAACCTGTCCCTGTTTCCAAGCACCTGTTCCAAGACAAATACATTTCCAATACTCACTCTGATCAGATATTTATTTAAAACATTCAAATTTTCCAATGGTTACAATAGGACTAGAATCCAGAAATACATTCAGAAAACAACCTAGGGCTCCGTGCCCAACTACATGCATTCAGAGGACCTTTAAAACATCAAAACATAAATACAAGACTCAGAGTTGAACAACGGGTTTCCATGATCACAGCTCCTCCTTCAGCCATCCTGTCCCGCACCATGGTTACCTGTGGAAAACCACAAAATAAGGGTGAGTAACGAATTACTCAGTAAGAATCCCCAACCGGGGTACAATACGAAAACATCTCATTTAGCACACCGACATGCAACCATACAATGACTTAGAGCAAAACGGTAGGTTTAGGCTATGTGCTAACACTAGAGCAAGCCTAACAAGGGCTTTCAACTACACCCTATCCTAGGTTCTACACCTGGATGCCCATCGGGGTCTTACACAACCTAGGATACAATGACACAATGATGCCCATCGGGGACTTGCACACAAGGATGCCCATCGGGGTCTTACACCTACAAACAATGATGCCCATCGGGGTCTTACACATACGGATGCCCATCGGGGTCTTACACCTCAATCAATGATGCCCATCGGGGTCTTACACATACGGATGCCCATCGGGGTCTTACACCTACGGATGCCCATCGGGGTCTTACACCTCAATCAATGATGCCCATCGGGGTCTTACACATACGGATGCCCATCGGGGTCTTACACCTACGGATGCCCATCGGGGTCTTACACCTCTAGCTATCAATGCTGCCCAACGGGGTCTTACACATCTATGATGCCCATCGGGGTCTTACACCAGCTAGGATCACAATGATGCCCATCGGGTCTTACACATACGGATGCCCATCGGGTCTTACACCTACGGATGCCCATCGGTCTCTTACACCTCTAGCTATCAATGCTTTGCCGACGGGGTCTTACACATCTAGGATGCCCATCGTGTCTTACTCAAATAGGATCACCGAGATGCCCATCGGGTCTTATACTCTTAAGCGGCCTTATGATGCCCATCGGGGCTTACACACAAGGAACAGTCAGTGCGGTGCCCATCGGGACTTACCTACATTATGGATCACCCGCCTGGCACTAACATGGAACTATCGAGAATATAACAGAACAAGAATATGCCAAGATAAAAGACCCTAGCCTCAGAAACTAATATAACAGAAACACCAAAGACAACACAAACCCTAAGCAAGAGAAAACATGTAACCTATCCACTAGAATTTCATATAATCACAAGATATGGCATACTATCAATTATTCGCAGGTCCACACAACCTCGGTAAGAAACCCTTACCTGGAGCGATTACACAAGAATCCTAAGCTGCGACCGATCCCGAGCTAGCTAATGAGAACCTAACAAGCATAATAATTATCACAATCCATAGGCCTAAATATAATAAAATAAATGAGGCTCAACTCGAGCAACTCACGCGCACACGGTAGCGACGCTACGGACGGACAGTGCGTGCGGGGCGGATCTTCTGGCTGGCGCGGGGGACACGGATGGCGCTACTGCACGGCCATTGGCGCGAGCGCGGCGAGTGACACGGCGGGCGGCGGCGGCAAAGACGCTGGCGCTGGCGCGCGGCGATGGCGAGCAACGCGATCGCGCGATCGGCGACGCGGCGACGGCACGCGGTTTTAGTGCGTCACGACGGCCTCTTTGGCGCTGCAAGGCGGCTGCGACGGCTGGCAGGCGCTGGCTGCGTCTCTTCTTTGGGCGCTGAGTCTGTCTGGCGACTGCTTCTTTGGGCGCTGAAATTTCTTTGGTGCGATCTGGGTGCTCGATCGGGCTGCTCGGCTGGGTTGCTTGGCTGGCTGGAATGACACTCGGAGCACTCTCGGGAGAAGACTCACGCAAGATGGCTAGAGAGAAGAGGGTTGGGCGGCCATGGGGGGTTTGGAGAATAAAACACAAAAACCTAAATTTCCTTTCATTTTAATCAAATGCACCAAAACCCCAAGAACTCAAGGCTAACTAAAATATGTTGCGGACAGAGCAACAAGATCACTTGGTGGCTCAACTGGCAAGGCCTTGGTCTAGCACACAAGGCCACTCTGGCTCGAATCCTAGCTGCTGCAACAATAAATCCCTATTTTTCTTTTGCATCTCTCCATGCCCAAACACATCCACAATGCATCAAAAATCCTACTTAAGTCCATCCAATAATTTTAACAACTGAAAAAGACATAAACGACCCTGACGGCCCGACCAAATTACCAAAATACCCCTAGGGCATACCTAGAAGACCGGGATGAAAACCTGGGCCGTTACAGAAGGTGTGCTCCCCTAATTGTCCCAAAGTGTTTATGGGCTTCTGTTAAAATCCTTTAGCACAACAGCATGCACTACGATCCGAGCCGTTTATTATTAATATTTATTTAGTTATTAGTATTTAATTGTTATTTGTTATTTTAATTGTAATGATCATTTATGGATTATTAGTCTTTTATTATTAAATTAGGTTATTATTAGGTTTACTTGGAGAGTAAGTTAGAGGCTAGGGTTTAGGTTTATAAATAGGAGATGTCAGGTCATTGTTAGGTATTGAAATAGTTGTCTTTTGTACTCTGACTCTAAGGGAGATTTTCTCTAGAGATTTATCAATAAAAAGTGATAAATTCTATCACATTCTTCTTGTGTGATCATTCATAGTAGCTTTAATAGATTTTTGCAGCAAGGTTATGCAATGCATTAAAGTCCATTTTAGCTACTTATGTAGAGAAAGAGAAAGACATGGTCATGGATGTACATAGGATGGAAAAACATTACGTCATAGCCTAAACTGTTGATTTTTTCTTGTAGTATGTTAATATTAGTTAAGCCAGGTCATTTGCTTCAAATAAACCATTTGCTCTAATTTGATCCCAACAGCTGCAGAATTTGAGAAATGAAAATCTTCGACTGCAAGAAATTAAGGGTAAGACATATTGGACCTTAAAGGGTTTTGATCACAAAAGTGAAGCACAAAATGTTGGCAGAGTTGACAGCAGCATTACCTTTGGTATCTCATCCAGCTTTAGTGGCAGCAGCATTGTTCAAGACCTCTTTCAAAGCGGTGCTTGGAAAGACGGTAGTATATCTAAAGAAAATTTTATCAAAATTTTAGAATCCGGGTTAAAATCGGGTCTACTCGTATGCTCTCGTACTTCTGAAATCCCATCAAAAGATGAAGATGTCACTGAAATTCTTGCTAAACAAAGAGATGTTGCAATTTCACGAAGTCTATTCAGTACTGTATTGTCACTTTTGGTTGGAGTGATTATATGGAAAGCTGAAGAGCCGCATTTGTGCCTCGTAATGGCTCTCTTGTTTGTGGTTTGCATCTCATTGAAGAGCGTCGTTGAGTTTTTCACGACTATTAAGAACAAACCTGCTTTGGATGCTGTGGCTCTCTTAAGCTTCAACTGGTTTTTACTTGGAATTCTTGCTTACCCAACGCTGCCAAACATTGCTCGTTTGCTTGCTCCTCTGGCCTCGAGGTTTGTGGGACAAATAGTAGAAGGGTTTGGTTTCTCCATTTGATCCAATCAAAACTATTTGGCCTAGCAAGTCGAGATGTATATTTCCTAATCCCATTAGACAGACATTAAACTCTAGATAATAGAACTTTATCTTCTAGTCGTGAACTTTCTACATAGCATGCAATATATAGGGGCTTAAATGTTGTTTATTCATCTTTACCATGATCTTGATGTGAATTTCTATTTTAGAGTATTTCATGTAAAAAAGGGTTTGGATGACTGCGTTTTTCATTCAGAAGATCAAGTTTGAAATATTTTGTTACTTGAAGATGAGGATGAAATACTGTTTATAACTTTTAAATGGGTTAGATTTTTTTTTTCTTTACTTCAATATAACTTATTAGTTCACTTCCTATTGACCGAATGATCCGATCTCATGTTTTTCCTAACTTTATGTGTACAGCTAGCAACAAATTAAATTTAAATATAGAAAGTCTACAATTATTAGTCGTCGCTTTTAGTTTTTTTTTTTTTTTTTGAGATTACAAAAATTTGGAGTGGGAGAGACTCGAATCTAAGACTTCAAAGTCATTAAGTGGACATTGATGTCACTTGAGCTCTATTGGCAGTCGTAAGCCAACAGCCAACTGTTCAGATATGTATTTCGTATTTGTTTCGACCTTTAATTTCCTGTAAATTTACTCAAACAACTGAACTGTTTAGGGTTAGGCAATTGTCTTGAACTGTTTAGGGTTAGGCAATTGCCTTATACTCATAAATAGTTAGTGGTCTTATGGATATAAAAAAGGTGCTATTTCTACCAAAAACACATTTAGGTTAGAGAATTATTAGATACGTATGATGTGAAATATAGTGAATTTTGAGATATATTGGCCCGGCTTGCTGGTTTTAATTTTTTATTTTTGAAATTTAATCTTTTTATTTTTGAAATTTAATCCTACAACTCATGTCTTACTATATATATATATATATATTTTTTTTTTTTTTTTTATTCAGTGAAAATCTTTTTTCTATTTAGAATATGTACATCATTGTGTCTATGTTGGATGAAAATTATTTGGCATGTAAAGACCCGACCCGAATGGGGTCCTAAAATGGGCCTTTACCTCAATGCATGCATCCAAAAGTTAAAGACAATATGCAAGAATGGTTTTTGGATTCTAAGTGAAAACTAAAACATACAAACATCCATTTAAAAAGTCAATACAAAATTCCTCAAAACTCGTCCCCTGCTTTCAAGCACTGCTCCAAGGCAAATACATTTCCAAAACTCACTCTGATCGTAGAGATTTATTTCAAACATTCAAAACTTCCAATAGTTACAACAATTGCTAGAATCCTAAAAATAATCGAAAAAACAACCTAGGGCTCCGTGCCCACTACATGCATTCAGAGGAAAATAAAACATAAAGAATCATAGACATAAACTCGAGTTCGAACAACGGGTTTCCATGATCACAGCCTCCTCCCACCCATCCCGCCTCTCGCACCATGGTTACTGTGGAAACCACAAAAATAAGGGTGAGTAACGAATTACTCAATAAGAATCCCCAACCGGGTACAATACGATATACATGGTCATCTAGCGAGAAAGGTATGCAAGCTATGAATATAAACACGTAAGAGAGCACATAGCTTAAATCCACACATAAACCTCTGATGCCATCTCGTGGTCTTACTCCGGAAAATCCACCACACGATACGATCCTATACGAGAAAAAGTCTCGCCTCAACTCGTATCGCCGATCGTCTGAAAGGTGCACTCAACTCAAGATCCCGATGAGCTCTGCCTCGGCTCTGTAATGAGCGTGTCGCGCGCACCGCATGCTCACCGCAAACCATGGGGGGTGCCGGGTCTAGTGGCAAGTCGCCAGTCCATCCACCATGCCTAACTAATCTCTGGATCGGTGTCACCGACATAGGGTGTGAGACACGGACACGTGAACTATGTCACTGTACCACCGCACTGAGGCTAAGGAACCTGGCCGTGGTAGGCTTACACCGTGAAGCGGTCCTTGCCCTAACATGTGGCAATCAAGGGCTACGGCCGAACACGCGGCGAGGTGTGCCGATCGTCGGGGACAAGGCGATGCCATGTCATCATCCCGACCGTTGGGGCATTTAACAGTCTGCCACCCTCACCCAAGATTGCAGGGCCTGCCGTTAGGGTTAGCTAAACCCTAACGGTGGATCGTGACGGCAATCGCCAGACGCGTCCTGCGCGTGGATGCAAGTTACGTTATGCATCCTGGCCCGGATGATGCTACCTATCTGAACTCTAAACTATAACATCAACAACAAACAATCCAATACGTGCTCAACAGATACAACAAACCTAGCATGATACTACGAAGCAAGAACAGATAACGAGCATGCCAGAACGGAACAACCTAGAGTGGACTAACATGAGAAACAACATAAGAAATCATGCCAGTCGGGAATTCAGAACAGAGCACCTATCACTAAACATGCTGATAAACACAAACAAGCATACAATCAGCAATCAGATATAATATCGCAGGACCCACACAACTCCGGTAAGAAATCCTTACCTGGTCGGAAGGCAACTACACACAAGAATCCTAAGCTGCGATCGATCCCGAGCTAGCTAATGAGAACCTAACAAGCACAATAATTATCACAATCCATAGGCCTAAATATAATAAAATAAACAGGGCTCAGCTCGGGAGCAACTCACACAGCACGGCTGACGCGCGGACGGACCGGCCAGACGACGATACTAGGCGCCATCAAGGCGCCGGCTGAGCGCAGGGTCGCGGCCCAGGGCATGCTTGGCACGGCATTGGCCGCGCGGCGAAAGCGTGTTGGCACGCAGCACTGGGCGCGAGCTGCTGCGCGAACGAGCGACGAGGGCGGGCGGGCGCTGCCGCGCGGATTTGGAGGAGCGACGCGCAGACGGACAACGGCTTCTGCCAGCGAAGCGCTGCGCGGCGAAGCGACGGAGCGCGCGCGGCCGAGAGCGCGAACGGGCGACACGATCTGGGCTGAGCGACGCTCTGCTGGGCGTCTGGCGCTGAAATTTCTGGCCGCGACAGATATATCTTTGCTTTCGGTGGCGTCTGCTCACTGGCAATGATAATGGGGCTGCTGGTGCGACGACAGGGGCTAGGCGATGCAGCTGCTGGGCGATGGCGTCTGGCTCGGCTGCTGGGCAGATCTGCTGCTCGGCTAGGCTCCTCTCGGGAGAAGGCACACGCAAGGCTTGAGAGACGATGGGTTGGGGCGGCAAGGGGATTGGAGAACAAAACACTCAAACCTAATTTCCTTTCTTTTAATCAAATGCACCAAAACCCCAAGGACTCAAGGCTAACTAAGACATGTCGCGGAAAGATTAACAAGAACCTTCTGTGGCTCAATTGGCCACTCCACCCACTTGACTTCCTAGCATCTCGGGTTCGATTCCCAACAAACACACCTTTACTCCTTAATTTTTCTTTTGCATCTCACCATGCCCAAACACATCCACAAAGCATCAAAATCCCACTTAAGACCATCCAATAATTTTAGCAACTGAAAAAAGACATAAACGGCCCTGACGGCCCGACCAAATTACCAAAATACCCCTAGGGCATACCTGGAAGACCGAGATGAAAACCTGGGCCATTACATGCATCATGTGGCAATTGGGGTAAAACAATTTTTGGTAGATTACTATTTGTCGAAACATATTTGATTAGAGAAAGGGATGAAAATCTTATAATTGGATGTCTAAATCATAAAAGAATATTTAAGGATACCCATTTAAAAGAAGGGATAAGAACAATGGCAAAACAAAAGGCCTTGAATAAAGGAGCATGCACCATTTCAAGAAAGTTTCTTTCAAATAGGGGACCAGTTGATACCAAATAATTTGTTTTGTTGCTATGGTGGTTTAATTTTGGTACTATTTTTTTCTGCATCTCATAATTTTATCAGCAATTGATTGGGAAGTCGTATAGTATAGATAGTAATAATATTTTCATATAAATGGTGAGTAAAATTCAATATATGTGATTGAAAATGAACTAGGATTGGTACCTCATTTATTCAAGTGATAACAATATATTAAATTATAAATTGATAATAGATTTATCACTGTTTTGTTGTTTGGATCCGATCTGAGCGGTGGATTGGAATCAAGTTTTTGAGTAGGTGTGATCCCATTTCTAATTTGGCTCCTTTTGGGAGCAGTATTGGTTTTTTTCTTCGGTTTGTAATTAATGCTTATTTTCTTCAAAATAATAATAATAATAATGTTTCGCTTAAAAATTAATTAAATACTTTGTATTTTGCTTTTAAGTTTGTAACATGCATTTAAAAAAAAGATTAGTCACATGCTTGTTTTGAACAACCCTTTCGACTAGGATATGATTTTTAGATTTCAAATATATACCTATTCGAGAACTTCAAAAAGATGATTTACATTTTTGTTTTTATTGAATCTTCTTACCTCTTAAATGAAACATGTTTCTTTTTTTGTACCATGAAACATGTTTTTTTAGTTCCAACGTTAAATAAATGGCTTAGTCGGTAAGCTTGGTGTAAATTTCTCGATTTTGTATAGTTTTAAAAGCTTTAGATTTTCCATTTTCAAAAAAAAAAAAACGCTTTAGATTTTCTGTGTTAATATTTCCATTTGAAATTACACAAATTTCTTGAAAATTTTGATGGAGTTGATCAAGAATATCCTTAGCCTTAATTTTTTTTTTATTGCATATAAAAAATATCATTGAATATTAATTAAAATAAAACATCAAATCCATTTTATTTAAAATGACAGATTTTAAATAAAATTTTTAATTAATTAATTTTTGTTTAGAGCGATTTAAAATCAAAGGTTTTTATACTTAATTTTTGGTTGGTAGGGTAAGTGATGGAAATTTTGATTAAAGTGTGGACCCAAATTCCAAACATAAAAGAGACTGAAAAGTCAATGGGTAAAATAATTGGGACACAAATTCAATGTGAATTGCTTGACAACTTCCATCACATTATTTTAAAACATTTCCAAAGTCATGTTGTTTCAACAATTTTTTCTTTATAAATATCTTTGACTATAGCTATCAAAATCTTCCATGTAAATATTCAAAATTATAATACATTATATTTTTAATAGATTTTTTTGGTGGGTTAAGTTCATCATCATAATAGTCTACATTGTTGCTAGTAATTTTCTTATTGATTTCTAACAAAATTAATCAACTTTCATACGAATTCATTTGTTGCTACATTAAAAAAACGAATGTCAAGACTGAATGGGTGAGTCACGCAATGGTTTCATTGTTTGGTTATAAACTAGTTCAACACCAGCGTCACAGGTTCGCCCTAGAATCGATATTTATCGATGTTCTCAAAAAAATAACCACACAAAATTATCGACAACTTAAGAAAAATGGAAATCGATTCTTCACGGAGTCCTAGAGACTTTGGCCCTCTATAAAGATGTCACATGTCTTTTATTTTTTAATTTTTTTTTTACTTTTTTATTTCCATATCTTGAAATTGATGTGGTGACTTTTCATAATCTCATTTTATTTTTCTTTTTTTTTTTTTAATTTTTTTAATATAGTCATAAATGTCTTTTAGAGTTATGAATAACAAAATACATAGAATTGATATCATAAATTGAACCCTTTATTAAATTTGGTTTTTGATGTTTTATAATATTCAAATTCTAAAGGATAAGAAATGTTATATATATTTATATAGACTCTTAAATAATTTATGTTGTCCGTTAAATTTTTTGTTACCAAGATATAATTTTTTTTTAAATACGATAAATTTATACTAATTTTATAGATTAAAAAAGAAAAAAAAAACTATCTTATGTGTACTTTTTTTTTTTTGAAACAATCTTATGTGAACTTATGATTTAGTAGAAATAGTAGGCCACAATATCTTTGTATAAACTCTTAAATAATTTACTTTGTCCTTTAAATTTTTGTTACCAAGATATAATATTTTAAAAAAATACTACAAATTTATATTAATTTTATAGATTAAAAAAGAAATAAAAAACTTATCTTATGTAAACTTATCCTTGAGCAGTAATGATAGGCAACAATATCTCTGTTTATAAATGAGGTGGAGAAGAAGTTGAAAATAAAAAAGGAAATAAAAATAAAAAGATGAAAGACCTTTATGACCATATTAAAAAAAAGTTAAAAGAAAAAAAAAAGAGAATAAGAAAAGTCACCACTTCAATTTCAAGTTAGGAAAATAGAAAAGTAAGAAAAGAAATTAAAAAATTAAAGACATGTGGCATTTTTGTAGAGAGCCACCTAATAGTCTTTAGGGCTCCCTGCAGAATTTCGTACATGCAAGTATTGCCCTAAGAAAAATGACTTGATGGGATGATTCTTCGCCGCATGAAAAACTATAGAAAATTTAAAGTGAAAAAGTGACGACTTAGTGTGAATGGATAAGTTGGATGTTGAAGAAGATGCAGTATTTTTATAGCCGAAAAAACCATGAAACGTTTCGAAGTAATAATGGGAGGAAAGTGTAACGTTTTTCGGTTTCAAAATATTAATGAAAGGAAGGTTTCACAATATTGATAGGAGGAAAGTGTAACGTTTACTGTTTTAAAAGAGAAATTGTAACGTTTACAGTTTCAAAAGAAATTTAAGTTTACATTTTTTCCAACAATATGTAGAAACTGTGAATCCATTCGAGAAGGAGACTACAACCACTGCGTAGAAAATACTACCATTTTCAAATAAATTAGACTAGTTTGGAAAAAAATATATTATTATTTTGTAATGCTTAAAATAGATGTAAGTTTGGAAAAAAAAATTAATCTATTACTTTTTTTTTTACTTTTTTTTCTTCATCCGTTACTTTTTTAAACATCAAATGAAATCCATTAATTTTTATAATTAAGTTTAACTATCTTTATTATTCATTTAAAAATAAATCTATCCATTTTTCTAAATTCCACAACTTTTTCATATTTGAATGGTCAATCATATTCTGAAAATAAAATAAAAATGATATTCTAAAAATTATTAAAAAATGATTTTCTAAAAAAATATTTTATTAACAAAATTATTTTTCTACATTAGAAACTAAATTTTATTAATTTTATCGAAGAGAATTAGTTATAAGTTGATTTTAGATTTTATATTCACCACATGGCACATAATGCTAATGTAAATTATTTAAAAAATAACCATAGATTTTGTTAGGTTGCTATCATTAAACTAAAAAAAATTAATTAATGTAGTTTTTTAGATCAAGAATTGATATATATCTTGTTAGATTGTTAATCTTAATTTTAATCTATCATTTAAAAAACTTAAATTTGGTAAGAGAGTTTATAATACAATGTTTTTAAAATTATTAATTCTAAATATAAAATTAATTTCACACATTAACCCTTTTTTGCATATGCCATGTCATATATTACCAAAAGAAAGTCGCAAAATCGTGTAGAGGTGGACAATTTTGTTTGTTGACCCATACATTGCAAAAATGAGGGATTATTTTAATGTTTTTATACACTAAAAGAATTATAAAGCAAACACAAAATACTTTGGAAAAGTTTAAGATAATCGAACATAAATAATATAATTGAGTCCGGTAACCAATTTTACAATTTTAAGAAAAGTTTAAGATAATCGAACATAAATAATATAAATAATAAAAAAATCGTTTCCATAAAGGATGCTTGTCGGAGTATTATATAATTGAGTCCGGTAACCAATTTAATTTGCTTTTGTTTTCTATTTTTAAAATTAAAATTATATATATTACTTATGTCTGATGTTTTTGGAGGCGATATTTTTTTTTTTTTGAATCATAAACTTTTTAGGAAATTTATGGTAAGTGGCAGCTCTTTGATTATCGATTTTAATTATAAAATATTTCATTCATAATATAATTTCACTCATTCTTTTACATATTTCAATTATATCTTTCACTATCTCTTAATTAAAAATTATCTATTGCTATCATTGAAAATTACCTTTATTGAAGATTATGTGTAGTACTAGTTAAAAATTGTTTGTGATACTAATTTGAGATTCTCGTGATTAAAGACAGTTTGTGATTAAAAATTATTTGTGGCATTGATTGAAAACTACAAGTGTATTGATTGAATATTATTTGTTGTCCTTAGGAATGTCCACGAGGCAAGACGGGGCCGAGAATGACTTTACCCTCCCCATTCCGTCACTATTTTTTATCCTCATCCCTGCAAAATTCACTCTTAAACTGAATTCCCCACGAGGAATTATTTTCTATTTGAATATTTATTCAATATAATTTTTTTATTTGTATAAATTGTCCAAATAGTTAACTTTTAATGATAATTATTTATTAATTTTCAATTAGATATTTTATATATTATTCATACTTTATATATTCATACTTAATATATATATTAACAATGAAATAAATATAAAATATAAACAGGACAACAAACATGGAAACGAAATGAAGAATACATTTCATGTCCCCATCCTCATTTAGCTTGTGGAATTTTTTTGTCCTTATGATTGCGGAAAACTTTGTTGCCTCGTGTGCAATAAACTCGCACTCGCGCAAGCATACGCGGTCTACAGTAAGTAATAAGTAAATTATTGATCTCCACGGGGACTGTGATTTATCTAAGATGATGTTTAGATTGAACAGAAATAAAACGAATGGTTGTTGTGATTGATTAAGTTGAATATTATAAATGAAATAATAACAATTGTAAAACAGATAATGAGAGAATAAGGTTAAACTAGGATACTCATGGAAAGTACTAGCAATGCATTGCATAGAAACAAGCGGTAAGGGTTAACTATCATACTACGCCACACAAACTTCCGCTTTCGTTCGCATCAAGCTCAACTTTCGTCGCGACTTGATGTAATGATCAGCCGACGCTACGTATGCAGTAGTTAGGCGTTTATTTCTAAACTCCGATTTAAAGTATTAAAGACTTAGTACTAGCCTAATGAACATGGAAACTAGCCTTAGGTTATTTCCTCTTCCGATTTACAACCTATTAGTGCATGTGGATAGCCGGTCGACACTTACTGTTGATATTTTCTCCTAATTAACATGTTCTACTACACCCTTCCTATTCATTCTTAACACATGCTAAAACTAACCACATTTCCCTAGTGTTGCCTTAACAAAATTAGTTCATCATACAAACAACCTATAAATGTGTGAGTATCTACTTAAGCATACTTAGGAACAATATATCACATACAATGCATCAATACAATCACTGAAAAATAAGTGCATGGTCTCATACAACCCAGGTAAGAAATCCTTACCTGAAAATAATACAGAACAAATAACTATTCTCCTTGAGTTGCAGATAGTATCACCAACAAGCTATACGATCGACCTAATCCAAACATATATCTATAAGTAACAATGAACCATCCATGTAGAACATCAAAAGCAAAGGAACTTGGCTTAGGAATTACCAACTCGAAAACTGAAGGGCAAAACACATGACTACCTAGACGTTGGTTGCAGCTGCTCGGCAAGACGGCACGCAGGATGCAATTGGTGGACGGTTGCACTAAGGCTGGGAGTGCGCGAGGTAACGCTGCTGTGGGCGTGGGCGCATGCTGTGTAGGCAGATAGTGGCGATGGTGAAAGGCAGGAGAGCTACTGCAATGAGAGCAGCACACGTGCGATTGTGATAGATCGGCTAAAGAATGTGCAAATCAGCGATGAGGATGGATCGGCGGAGAGGGAGATGAAGGAGATCGATGGGGAAGGAGACTTTGGAACTTTTTGTCTTTTCTCTGAAAAAATCGATGGAAGGAATGGAAGCGATCGATTCAAAACCCCTAACTTGGACACATGACATTTAACCCCAAATTGCAAAACTAGCCTTCCTCAACCTTAAACCACAAATATAACTCTGAAGCTTATTAAATTATAAAACTGGTCCTAAGGGTGAATTTACCAAAATACCATGAAGGCTATAATTACAATAACAGTCCAACGAATCAACCGAAAAATGTACTTGAAGAACCGTAACAAAAACCTAGGTCGTTACAATACTCCCTCATTTTATGACTTTCGTCCTCGAAAATCCCAAAGACTAAAACAACTCTGGATAATGAGTTATCATCTTATCCTCAAGCTCCCAAGTTGCTTCCTCGACTTTTTGACATCTCCATTGAACCTTAACCAAATTGACCTTCCGATTACTCAAAGTCTTGCGCTCCCGGTCTACAATCTGCACATGCTTTTCCTCGAAGCTCAAAACCTTGTTTAGCTCTAATGGCTCAAAATCAACAATAAGGGTTTGCAACATACTGCCGCAACGTCAACACGTGAAACACAATGTGAACTACATAAAGGATAGAGGCAAGGCCAAACGATAAGCCATTGCCCCAACTCGCTCTAGAATCTCAAAGGGATCCACAAAACCTGGGACTCAACTTTCCATGCTTACCAAACCTTAAAACACCATGCATCAGTGTCACTTTCAGGAAACATATTGAGCAACTTCAAACTTTAAATCTCTTCACCGAACATCGACATAGCTTTTCTGTCTACTCTACGGGGTCAATATACGAGATCTGATCTTCTGAGATGTCTCATTAGTCAACTGTAACAACTCGGGACCCAAAACCTATCTGTCACCAATCTCTTCCCAGAACACTGGAGATCTACAATGCTTGCCATACAAGGTCTGCAACGGAGTCATCTGAATAGTCAACTTATAATTGTTGTTATAAGCAAACTCCATTAACTATAGATACTGATCCCAACTTTCCAGAAAGTCTAACACACAAGCTCGCAACATATCTTCCAAAATCTGATTCGCTCTCTCTGTTTGACCATCTGTCTGAGGGTGAAAAGTTATGTTAAGACTACACTCTATGCCCAAACCCTTCTGGAGTGCTCTCTAAAAATTAGAAGTAAAATGAGAATTACGGTCTGACACAATCTTTTTTGCTAGCTCCATGGTTGTAACAGCCCAGTTTTCTATCCCAGTTTTCGAGGTGCCTTCGGGTCAAGTTTCGGTTGTTGGTTGGGTCGTTAGAGCGGTTTTGCCCCTTGGGGGTATTTTGGTCCTTTGGCTCTTCGGGCAGGATTTGTGGATTTTCAGGGCTTCGAGGTAGCTCCTGCCTTTGTCGTGGCTTGTTTGGGTTGGACTGCGAGTCCCGAGATGTTTGGGCTAGTCGTTTGGGAGTTCGGTTGTGATTTGGGATTTTTGCTAAGTGATGGTTGGTTGTGTGCTTCCTTTGGGATTCGAGCCCGGGCCCTTGGTGTTGATTTGGGAGTTGGTTTAGTGAGATTTATTTAAGGTTGCTTCAGTCGGGTCTCGAAGGAGGAAGCCGGGAAATGGGATTTTAAGGAAAAAATGGATAAGGATGGAAAAAGGATTAAAATCCCATTTATTCTTTTATTTTCCCATTTTCCTTTTTATTTTCTTTTTCTTTTATTTTTCCCCCAAATCCATTTTTTTTTCTCTCTCTCTCTCTCTCTCTCTCTCTCTCTCCCCGAGCCCCCACCTTGCCCGACCTAGCCTTGGCTCGCCCGCCCTTTGCCCGAGCACCGCTGCGCCCAGTACTCTAGCACTGCGCCGCGCGCGCGCCAGCTCGCCCCAAGCCACAGTCGCCATCCCGTCGCCCTTGCCAGGCCGCGCCATCGCCCAGCTCATGTCGCCAGCCCCAGCCTCAAGCCGCGTCGTCCATTGCCGAGCCCAGCCAGATCGTGCGTCCCCGCGCCCTCGTCGCGTGTCCTCGCGCCAGATCGCCGAGCCGAGGTCTGAGTCGCTCGTCCCAGCCCGTGTCGCGTCCACTGCGCGCGTCGCGCCGCGCGCGCCTAGCTAGCCCTTGCTCGCTCGCGCGCGCGCTACGCGCGCCTCTGCTCGCCAATGCCGTGCCCACTGCGCCCAGCACAGCCAAAGCCCCAAAGCCGTTCGTGTCGGTAGCCCAGCGTTGAGCCAGCGCCCAGCAGCTGCCTAGCCCGTGCAGCCGGCCCGTCCAAGTGTCATTCGTGCCTCGTGAGTTGCTCCCGAGCTGAGCCCTGTTTGTTTTATTATATATGGGCCTTTTGATTGTAATTATTGTTGTTTTTGTTAGGTTCTCGCTAGGTAGCTCGGGTTCGATTGCAGCTTAGGTTTCTTGTGTTTAGAGGTCTTCCCGCCGTAAGGATTTCTTCACGGAGTTGTGTGGACCTGCGATATTATATGTGATTCTTGATTGTATGCTTGTTTGTGTTTATTGACATGTTTCCTGATAAGTGCTCTATTCTGAATTCCCGACTGGCATGATTTCCTATGTAGTTTCTCATGTTAGTCCATGCTAGGTTGTTCCTTTCTGGCATGCTTGTATCTGTTTCTTGCTTCGTAGTATCATGCTAGGCTCGTTGTATTCTCTTTGAGCACGTATTGGATTGTATTGGATTGTTTGCTGATTGTTAAGGCAGGTTAGAGTTGCAGGTAGATAGCATCATCCGGGCTTTGATGCATAAAGTACCTTGCATCTATGGCGGGGACGCCGAGCAAGTCATTCCGCCCCGGACCCCGTGAGGATTAGCTAACCCAAGCGGTAGGCCCCGCAATCTTGGGTGAGGGTGGCAGATCGTTAAATGCCCCAACGGTCGGGATGATGACTTGGCATTGCCTCGCCCCGGCGGCCGCATGTCTCTCGCATGTTTGGCGATAGCCCCGATTGCCACTGTTAAGGCAAGGACGGCTTCTCGGTGTAAGCCTACCACGACCGCCTTGGACCCAAAGTGGTGGTTCAGCCGACATAGTTTACGTGTTCGTCTCACACCCCTATGTCGGTGACACCGATCCAAAGATTTAGTTAGGCGTGGTGGATCGGACATGGGCGGCTTGCCTCTGGACCCGCACTTCACGGTCTGCGTGAGCACGCGGCATGCATGCTTACGCTCATTACAGTACCATCGGAGAGCTCCTCGGGATTGTGAGCGATGTACCTTTCGTCGACGATGACAGCCGAGGCCGGACTTGTTTCTCGTATAGGCGACTTGTGTGATGTGTGGTGTGGTGATTTATTTCCTGACTAAGACCACGAGTTGGCATCCGAGGCCCAAGTGTGGGCTAAGCTATGTGCTCTATTCGTGTGTTTATATTCATAGCTTGCATATCTTTACGCTAGATGACCATGTGTATCGTGTTGTACCCCCTGGGGATTCTTCTTGAGTAATTCGTTACTCACCCTTATTATGTGGTTTTCCACAGGTAACCATGGTGCGAGACATGATGGCTGGAGGAGGAGCTGTGATCATGGAACCCGTTGTTCAACTCTGAGTCTTATGTTTATGTTTATGATTTAAATGTCCTCTGAATGCATGTAGTTGGGCACGGAGCCCTAGGGTGTTTTCTCAATGTATTTCCTGATTCTAGCATTGTTGTAAAGCTTGTATGTTTTAAATAAATCTCGATCGAGTATGTTTTGGAAATGTATTTGTCTTGGAGCAGTGCTTGGAAACAGGGGGCGGTTTGAGAATTTATGTTGATTTTTAAATGGATGTTTTCATGTTTTAGTTTTACTTAGAATCCAAACACCACCTTGCAAATTTTCTGTAGATTTGTATGCATGCATTGAGGTAATGGCCTATTTAGAACCCCATTCGGGTCGGGTCGTTACAATGGTACCGAATGATCTACTCCAAAACAACTATGCCCACTGCTCTACGGCATAAGTGATCCTACCGAAAATGAAGTGTGCACTCTTGGTCAAACGATCAACAACAACCTAGATATGAGTAAACCTTCTTGGTGTCCTCGCCAATCATGAAATGAAATCCATGGGGATCTCTCCCACTTCCACTAAGGCACACTCAGTGGTTGCAAAACCTACCAATTTCCGCACGGGCTCCTTCACTTTCTGACAAGTGAGTCACTTGCTGAAAACTCAGCTAAAGCAACATTATAACAATCGAGGTCAAGGCACAAACTCTATGCAACCAAGTCAACAAAGCTGGAGTCACCCAACTAATTAATCAACAAGCTATTTCAAAACAGTGCTCCACTAATAACTAAACTTGCACTAACTACCGGAAGGCATAGGAAAATAGGAACTCTTCTTACCACTCCCACAGACAAGAGATGAGAAGTTACAGCAAGAACAACGTACTGCTCAACATAACAACCTTGAGAGCTATAAAAGCTCACATAACTAACCAACCCTCGACACATCACCACTATGCCAATCAACTCATCTCTAGCTCAAAATTAGAACACTGACCGACGCGTTAGTAAGTAGCTGGAATCAAAACTCGAGAAAGGTCTTGGTTACTAAACTTAACTTCAATAACTCATCAAGGTAGCCCATGCCACAAAGTCAAAGACAAGACTTATGTGTCCAACTTTTAACCAAAGACATCCTCTAAATTTAAATCTAAAAAAAAATGATTATCAAATGGGGTCTTAAAAAGACAGCATAAGTATCAAAATTTTAGAAAAAAAATTAAAATATAATAAAACTTTAATAAAGTGAAATTGAAAATTACTAATTAAATGAAATTGATACCTTGATTTTAATTAAATTGATTGAAAATAATAAAAATTAAAATATTTTTACACTGTTGTTATAATTAAAATAATGATACTACATTTTATTATTTATAATAAATTTACTAAATTTTATGTTTTTTTTTAGGAACCTAAATTTTATGTATTTGCATGTATATATAAATGCATAACACTCTAAAGAATAAATCTCTTATTCAAAAAATAGAACTTTGCTTCGAACCTATTATTTTGCTGATAAAAAGTTTGAGTTAAATGGAACATTAAAATATATAAATTTTATTTCAATAATAATAATAATTTTAAATATGAAAAATAAGAACATTTTAAAAATAATTTATTTTTATAATTTAGGCCGAAAAGAAATAGTGCACCATGTGGCGTTTCAATGGGTTGGAAGTCGATTCGCCACGTGTTAAAATTTTATTCGTGTGTGGCCACTCGATATAAACCTCACATGATGCAATCAGTACCCCTAACAATTTCTTTTTCTCTTTCTTTTTCTTTTTCTTATTCTTCTCTCTCATGGCGTTGGTGATTTTTCCTTCTCTCTCTTTGGCCTTTTCTGGTTCAGTCATTGGCGCTCTCGAATTCGCTTGGTGCAGGTCGGGAACTGCTTTGCTTCTTGTTATTACAGATCATAATCCGGCGAATTGGATCCCGCCTTGCATCAATTGAATTCGAGACCGAGATGAACAAGATTATTATTATTGCATCATGGTTAGTTGTTCTATGGATTCCTAGTGCATCCCATTGCTTTTAGCATTTTCTTTTATCCAAGTACTTTGAACAGTCTCCCACACCGTCGCCCAATCTTTTCGTGTTCGTTTCCGACCTTGCTCACAGCCTACTTTTTTATTCTCTATATGTACTAACTTTTTTTCTACGCATCTATTGCAAATTTCCTTGAATGGTTAGTTTTGAAAACCGTTAACGCCTTATTCTTTTCGATAATACTTCACTTGGATTCTGTCTGTTGATTACTACGATTTTATTTATTTATTCTTCTTAGTCTTTATTAAAGGTGTGTTTGGGCTGCCAAAAATTAGGCTGCATGTGAATGGGAATGATTACCCGTGTAATCTCCGATAATTATGTTTTCTAAAAATCACTATTTTTTTTATTTCATCCTAACTTCTTTTATTCTCTCTTTAATTACTTTTTCAATTTTATCATATTCATTATTTTATTTTTCTCATAATCATTCTCCCTTCATCTCAAACATAAATAATCATTTTCTTCACCTCCAAACACAAATAATTATTCTTTCTATAATAATTCTCTTTCCTATTCTCTCTCTAATTCTCATTCCCCCAAAATCATTATCATTCCCCTACCCCAAATACACCTAAAGTACTCTGGTTGTTCGTCTTGGGAAGTTTTATGTTCTGTATTTGCTTCTGGTTGGAAGCTGGTCTAGCAATTAATTTTAACTCAATTGTTATCTTTTTCTTTTGCTTACCAACTGGATTGTTTGAATTTGTTGAAATTTTTTTATCGGATTTTATGAACAATCTTTTCCCATGCATTTTGTTTTATTGTATGTTTTTCTAACCATCATCTATGTTTGAATCTTGTATTCTGTTACACTATTTTTACAATTAATCTTACTCACTGTTTTCCAACAGAATCTACGGTTTCCCCATTTTAAGCAAAGATGTTTTATAGATCAAATTTTGCCCAAGAAATCTTTCCTGGAATCTGATTAACTTCTGTTCATTTCTTGGAAGGTTTTGGGTAATAATGAAACCAAATGGTTCTGTTGCAAAAGCTGTTATTTTTATTATACTTAGGGAATTCTATTCCCAAGCCTACTGTATAGATATAAAAGTTTTTCTTCACCATTTAAAAAAAAAAATTTGCTCACTAAAAAAAATTTTAAAAACAGAAACAAATGGTTTAGACTTATTTCATTTTTTGTTTAGTTATTTGAAATGTATACTTATTTTCCTACAATTCTTTTATATGGTGACGGAAATATAGGTCTAAAGCGACAGAAAATTGTGTCGACAAAAACTGTTTTTGTTGAAGTGTTTCGTTTTTAGGATAATTACTTTTTAGTGGGTAAGTTTGATATCTAGTTAGGTACATATATTTTTAAAATAAACACTTTTACTTTTTTTTTGACATTTTAATAATGTTTGTTGTAATTTTGGTGTGCTTTTATTTTGTTATTTTCAATGGTAAAAATGTTTAGTTTTGAAACATACGTATAAATTGAAATTAGACCTCAAACTTAAAAGATTAATACACATTGAGGGGAGGACTTCAAAAAAAATGCAAAGTTGGGGAGAGGAAAAACAATAAAAACAAACTTCTTGATTAGTTTTTTTTTTTTTTTTGGTGATAAATTCGAACATCTAACCTCTTAATTGCGATGTTATATTTGTTGAGCTTGTGTTGGAGGCAACGAACCAGAAAGAATACAAAAAAAAAAAAAAAAAAAAAAAAAAAAATGGAGAAATCCCAAGTTTAGTATAATATTCTCTTCTACAGTAATATACTGTCGCAATGAGTGCCCACGGCATGGCTTGATAGAACAGAAGATCGAGGTGTGGGCCTTAGATTGGGCCCTTGAACGAGCTTTGTACAGATGGAAAGGTTTTTCGGCCCAGTTAGATGGGCCACATTCTTCAACGAGATATCTACAGTTTCAATGCCTCTGGTTAGGGATGCTCATTTAGTTTGGTTTACTCTTTTTTATTGAATTATTTCAAACAATTCCTTTTTCTTTTTTTTTGTGAAATGTGTAGATTTTTTATTTTCTATTGTTAGAATATAGAAATGTTTTAGGAACTTAAAATAAATAAATAATTTAGAAGTTTGATTATTGACATATTTCTAGAGAGCAAAAGCACCACAATCAAGCGTGTGGAGGATAAAATAAAAAGGCAAAGTTTAAGAGTAGATCATAATAAGTAACTTATGACACAAAAGAGACGGTATTGCCACCTTATTTACGGAAACAAAATGGTGGCCTTTTTTCAACTTTTGCCTACAATTGTTTTATGCAAAATGGTTTCGTGGGATTTTATAGAAAAAAATATATATTTTCCTTCCATTTTTGAAGTTTGATAGAGGATTTTTTTTTGTTTTTTTTTCAAAATATCTACGATATTTAATTATGTGTGTAATAAATAATACGAGTTTCAAATAAAAATTATTTATGGATTATTGTTGTATTTTGGCTATTGATTATATTATGTATAAGTACTATAACATTTTTTTCTTACTTGAGTTAAATTGTAACGACCTGACTTTCTAAAATATTTTAATGGGATGTTACGGGTGCATGCACTTTAAAAACCTTAAAATTAGTTAAAGGAACACATGCAATTTCCAAAAAATGAACCTCGCAATCATGAAACAGCAATGATTGTTAAAAAATATACAAATCATGGTGCGGGATCTCGATAGTTCAAAACAAAGATAGTTTAGCAGAGTTTAAAATATAAAGTTTGACACCAGGTAAAAATAATGCGAAAAGGAAAATATTGACACCATGTCCATGATCAATGCAACTCTCCAACTTAGCCACCTCAGAATGAGTCCATACCTAAAAAATGTAAGGGGTGAGTATATCAAATTATACCAAGTAAAGAGCCCCACCATGGGGTTAAGCATGCAAGCAGAAACAAGTTAGAATATATGACAACTGAAGCTATGTGCCTCCTACATGTGTGCCCAACCCACTGGCAGATCATGAGCAAACAATGTCAAACGACTACGTACAAGCCGTGAGCAGAGATATAATTAAATGTCGAGAAATCATCTGATCACTATCATGGGAGGACCACGAGTGAGAGAGACACACAAGTTCCCTAAACCTCGATTTGAGACACGTCCCATACCGTGTCCACAGAGACATACACAAATGTCTCAGGGTATCCTAACCTACGTTGGGACTCGCCACACTTTCGTTGTGCAACTCCGACAGATTATCAATAGAGACATACACGAATGCCTCGGGGTAGTGATTGCGATTCCACTGCTAATATATTGAACAATAATTAATTCTAAGTTAACTTATGTTAAGTACACTAGGAATCATTTACGCGTAAGTATACGCAGTTGGGAATTGCAGCAAGTAATAAGTATGTAAGTTTAAGAACGGAAAATAGTAGAATTAGCACACTTAACACATATTTAGCAAGGCTTATGCAGATAAATTGTTTTTGCAAGAATTTATGATGCGGAGCGGTGCGGAGCTAAGAAGCAAGACGCGCGATTGCAAACGTAGAAACATTCGGAGAAACGCCAAGGCACCAAAAATAAAATAAGGAAAGAATCAAATGGAAGTAAGATGTTGACGAACTAGACACTAGAGAGACAAATTGCATAAATCACGAGATTCTCCCCTTAACCATATAAGCATAATTGGCGAATTCATACAAGGGAGGAGATAGCGTCGATTGATTTGTGATTATTCTGGAAGATTCGAAGGAAAATTATAAAATGAGACACTTTGTAATAGAAAAGAAGGGGAGAGAGGAGAAGAATTCTGGTACCAAGTTTTATTGTTTTCTCTATTTACTGTCAAAAACTCATTTCAATTTAGTAATAATATTTCAACATTTTTTCCATGTCGTTATCTGTATTTCTTGTTCGTATGAGGAACTACTTTCGTTAAGGCAGTGATTTGGGGTCTGCGAATCTGCGTTACAAACTTTGGTTATTATTAGTGTGAATTGATCCCACTACACGCAAGTATACGTGGTCTGCAACAAGTGATAAGTAAATTATCGTTCTCCACAGGGATTGGAAAATTATTCGAGGTGGTGTCTAGAATTGAAATGTAAATTGCATGAATAAGTTGTGTCGATAGGATTTTGGTTTTGTATGAAACAAAGTAAATAAACAAAGAAACAGTTTTACTAAGTTAAGGCTAAACTAGGATACTTATGAATTTAGTAGCAACGCAATAACAAGAAATACGCAATACGGGAATCTATCATACTATGCTTACAAATTACCGCTTCCTCTTTCATTCAACATCTAGCCCAGATTCTACTGTGACTAAATGTAATTATGAATCGCGCTAAGTATGTAATAGTTATGCGTTTATTCATAAACTCGCATTTAAAGTGTCACAGCTGTAACACTGCCTAATAAACAAGCATGATAGACTTATATCATTTCCTCTCCCGATTTACGATCTATTAGCTCGTGAGGATGGTCGGTCGACACTTACTATTTTAATGAGGTGCCTATCTTACACGCTCTAGATTAAACCCTTCCAACTCCTTCCTACAACATGCTACTAAAATTCACGTTCTCCCAGTTTCACCTTAAGAGAATTAGTTCATGATAAAACCAGGAAACACAATGCAAGATATTGAAAACATCAGGGAATTGTATTACTGAAATAAAATGAGTCTAACAATACAAATTAACAAAAAAAAAACAAATAAACAGTAAATTGTAGCCTAGATCAAATCTCTGAATTTCTCCGAGAAGAAGAATAAGGAAAAGATCCAGCTCCATTTTTCCCAATACATCACATCCTTTTATATAGCTAGGTCGCCGAGTCTCTAAATATCCCAGAAAGGTAAGGATCAATTAGCGCACTACCTTCTCCTTTTTATTTCTTTGCCATATGTGTTTGATTCAAGGTAGTAATCCCGTAATTTCGAACACTGTAAAATAGTCCATAAAGACTTCCATAACATCTTCGAGCATATCCGAGAAAATAGACTTCATACATCTTTGGAAGGTGGCAGGTGCGTTACATTATCCAAACGACATTCTTCTGAAGGTGAATGTTCCATAGGGGCAAGTGAACGTAGTTTTCTCCTAATCTTTTGGATCTATTGTGATTTGGTATTATCCTAAATATCCATCCAGAAAACAGTAATACTCTTTTCCTGCGATGCGATCTAACATTTGGTCTATATAAGGCAATGGAAAATGATCCTTTCTTGTTGCCTTGTTCAACTTGCGATAGTCCATACATACTCGCCATCCTGTAACTATTCGTGTGGCAATTATCTCATTTTTCTCATTACGAAGGACGGTGGTGCCTTCTTTCTTAGGTTCGCACTGAATTGGACTAACCCACTGACTGTCTGATATGGGATAGATGATCTCAGCATCTAACTATTTTAGAATTTCATTTTTTTACTACCTCCTTCATGGCAGGTTTAATCGTCTTTGATGTTCTACTGAAGTCCCAACATTGTCCTCTATAATGATTTTGGGCATAGAAAACATGGGACTGATGCCCGTCATATCTGTCAGAGTCCATCCATGTAAAGACCCGACCCGAAATAGTCGCCAACTACACTGCCTTAGCATAAGTATCGGGGGCCTGTGCCCTGACGTCCTGGGATACACCCTGTCTCAGACCAGAAATGAACTTCCTGATTTTCAGCTCAGGCGTAGCTATCAACTGCGGAGCAAAGTATCTACACTCAGAGAATTTCCTCTCATACTCCTCTATCGAATAAGATCCGTGCTTCACGTTCTGGAACAACTCTACCATCTTCTCCTAGGCCTCTTCACTGATATACTTGGCCTTAAATTCTGTCTTAAAGAAATCCCAAGTGGCAGGTGGAGACCCAGCTGGTCTCTCACTCAGAGTGGACTCCCACTACCATCTAGTTGTGCCTCCTAACACATGAGCTGCACAACGCGGTCTCTGGACATCGGGACACACCAAAATCAGAAAGGTGTACTCCATATGGGCAATCTATCTGGCTGCTGCTAATGGATCTCCTAGGGCGTCGAACTTCTCTGGCTTCCACTTCACAAAGTCTTTCAGCCATTTGTGTAACAGCCCAGTTTCCTATTCTAGTTTTCGAGGTGCCTTCGGGTCAAGATTCGGTTGTTTGGTTGGGTTTTAGAGCCGTTTGGACCCTTGGGGGTATTTTGGTCTTTTGGCTCCCCGGGCAGGATTTGTGGTTTTCTGGGCTTCGAGGTAGCTCCTGCCTTTGTCGAGGCTTGTTTGTTGGTGGCTGCGAGTCCCGAGGTGTTTGGGCTAGTCGGTTGGATGCTCGGTTGTGGTTTGGGCTTTGGCAAAATGTTGGTTGGTTGTGTGTTTCCTTTGGGATTCGAGCCCGGGCCCTTAGTGTTGCTTTGGGAGTTGGATTTAAGTGAGTTTTATTTATTGGAAAATATTGCTTCGGTCGGGTCTCGGAGGAGGAAGCCGGGAAATGGGATTTTGAGGTTTTAAGTGGATAAGGTTGGATTAAGTGGATAAAATCCCTTTTTCCTTTTTATTTTCCATTTTCCTTTTCTTTTCCAAAATCCTTTTCTTTTCTTTTTATTTTTCTCTCTCTCTCTCTCTCTCTCTCTCTCTCTCTCTCTCTCTCTCTCTCCCCGAGCCCCCTCCTGGCCAGCGAGCCCTCAAATTTGAGAGCCCTGCTCACCCGAGCTAGCCCGGCCTGACTACCACGCGCAGTTGCTCGCCTGTGTCGCCCTGGCTCGCGCGCGCCCTCGCCCGACCCTTGGTCGCCGCGCCCGGCCCGAAGCCGCCCGACCTCGCCCGGCTGGCGTCGCGTCGCCCTCCCCCTGCTCGAGTCGCCCGAGCTCGCCCAGGCCGTCGCGTCGCCCAGATTGAGTCGCGCGCCCTCGCCTGTAACGCTTGCAGCGCGCAGCTGCTGTAGCGCGCCAGCCGAACAGCGCAGCGCCGCGCGCGCGCGCCATGTCGCTCGCGGTCTGCGTCATACGCGCGACCAGCCCCTCCGCGCGCCAGCGCCCCGTCCCCAGCGCCCTGCGAGCCCTCTGCTGGCATGGCCCGCCCGGCCGGCCACTTTGTTTGCCCTAGCCCTCTGGCTGGCTGGCTCGTTCACGTGTCAGCCGCGCCTCGTGAGTTGCTCTCGAGCCGAACCCTGTTTATTTTAGTGTATTTAGGGCTATTTTATGATTATTGATGTGTTTGTTTGGCTCGTTATTGGTTGCTCGGGTTCTATCGCAGTTATTTTATTGTGTGTTGTTGCCTTCCGACCAAGTAAGGATTTCTTACCGGAGTTGTGTGGGCCTGCGATATTTTCATGATTATGCCTTGCTTGTTTCTTTGATCATTATGAGCATGATAATAATAGAGCGACTTTGATTGATTTCTTGCTAGCATGTTTGCTTGATTTTACATGTTAGTGCCATGCTAGGTTTGTTCTCGCCAAATGCTTATGATTCTGCTTAAGCTCGTAGTATCATGCTAGGTAGTGTGATTGATGTCGGTCTTTTCTTGCTAGCCGAGAATCATTGCTTTTTCTCTCAGACTCTTAGATAGAGTTGTAGGGTTTGTCATCATCCGCAGGCCGAGCGGACATAACGTACTTTGTCCCCACCGATCGGGAGTAAAGTGTGCGAAGCATAACGTATCTTGCTACCCCCTGGCGCCAAGGTGGATTTAGCTCGGGTTGGGAGTAAAGTGTGCGAAGCATAACGTATCTTGCTACCCCCAGACCCGCCGGTTGTGGAATTAGCTACCCACTTCGGCATAGCCTAGTTTGTAGCTTTGCTAGAGTGGAACCACGCCATCGGTGTAAGCCTACCTGGCCGGTTCTTAGCTTCGTGTCGGTGGATCATGCCGCATGAGATGAGCGCCGGGCCTCAAGCCTCGCTCTGTGTGATCGGTGACACCGCTTCCGAGTCATAGGCATGTGCACTGCCCGCGTAGTTTTCCCTTAGGCCCCGCATTTACGCCGGTTGCGGAGAGGAGCAAGCGGTGTCGCGCAAGATACGCTGCGTTAGTTGCCGGCGGAGAGCTCCCCCGGGCTAATGTAGTGAGTACACCATTCCTTCCGTTAGAGCCTAACTTCGGGTACTCTCCGGTAAGTCCAGATTAGTGCAAGGGCAAGGAGGCCCTTGAGGACATTCTTGGGATCAGTGTATTCCCCCCCGAGTGACAGATACCTCGGTGATGTCCAGGATTGGTCAGTGTATCCAATCCCAGTTAGGCCGGAAGTAAGAGACTTCCGATGACTCCAGATCTTATTTTATGAGCTCGTTGAGCCATGATCTGTGTTGGTAGCTGTTTGCTTGCATGCTTTGGTTCTAGATGACTGATTATATCGTATTGTACCCCAGTTGGGGATTCTTACTGAGTAATTCGTTACAGGTTGGTATCAGAGCTCAGAGTCATAGATTCTGTAGACTGACCTTTGTTGTAGGTCGTTTTTCCATGATCATCAGCACTCGGCGGTCATCATCCGTACGCCTAAGTTTACTGTTTTAAAGAAAGGGGTAAGAATTTACAATACTTTTCATCTAGTGTTTGCCTTGTGTAGAGTTGTGGAGCGAGACGAGCAGGTTCTGACTCGTTGTTGGTTTGGGCTTAGAGAGCCATCATGCCAAATTTCCGCAGTGCGAGCATTTTATAGCAGCTTGTTGAGGTATCCAGATAGATTCGGATGCCCTGGGACGTCATCCCCGAGGGAGGTAGAGCTTAGACTCCCATTGGCCATTTGTGGCCCGATTCTTTCGCTTTCCCCAGTGAGAGGGTGGAGGTGCTTTGTGCAGATCGCCAGTATGTTGATCGCACCCAGAGGAGCAAGACGCTTGGCATGTCCAACCGAGGAGTTGGATTGATCGTGTTGATGTTGAGGCCGCGTCCAGGGTCGTTTAGACCCGTTGGCGGTTTGGCCCCGGCGATTGAGTTGTCTAGTGGAGGGGTAGAGGCTAGCACGCCTCAGTGAGACTCCTTGAGCGAGTGTGCTCGACCATGAGAGATTTGATGGCGTGTCTTTAGCTATCGAGAGCGGAGACCCAGCGCGATTTGTAGCACGTAGTGAGGAGTCCCGGCACGGATAGCCCGGTGATAGAGTTTATTTCAGCATTTCCCCGGTAGCTCTTGTAGCCGGAGGTTCCCGGAGGGCTTGATCAGCAGAGTTTATTCGGATGAGCTTGTTGGCGTTGATGGAGCCGCCGCTTGGCAAGTGGATGCCTGTAGAGCTCGATGTTTGAGAAAGTCCTGCCGCTAGTAGTAAAGCGATTGGCGAGTTTGAGTTTAGCATCCATGTGTTGGGATGCCTGCTGTATCGTGGCCGAGGTGTGCCGTTCTGTGCTATTTGGTACAAAGAGTTGGTGGTGGAAGTCCCTTGTTAGAGGTGGACTAGCGAGTCTCCACCATCGCCCGATTGATTGGCAAGTTGCCGTGTTAGTGGCTTGAGGCAGATGTAGAGACATCTTTGCCCCCTTGCGAGCCTTCTGTTGTTTAACAGCCCAGCTTCCTCAGATGTTTGGTAGAGTTAAGCACTCTTCCTTGGTGAGCTCCTAGAGTGGAGCTAGCTGCTGCTTGTTGAGAGATCCAGCCAGAGTTTTGTTGAGCATCATGAGGAGATGCTAGTGTAGGTCGTGAGCCTTCGGTTTGATGAGATGCCATAGGCATGGTTTTATTT
Source organism: Sicyos edulis (assembly GCA_036507275.1). Taxonomy (NCBI): domain Eukaryota; kingdom Viridiplantae; phylum Streptophyta; class Magnoliopsida; order Cucurbitales; family Cucurbitaceae; genus Sicyos; species Sicyos edulis. Next base: position 17,138,122 of record CM071851.1, read on the forward strand.
GAGTTGAGCCCTTGTATGCCTAGCCGAGTTGTTGTCACTTGAGGTAGTGACCTTGTTGGCCCCATCTGTAGTATGATGTGGATTTGGTAGTAGTAGCACTTGAGGTGCATTGGTTGGTGTGCCACTTTGGCACTAAGTCCAGTTCGAGCTTAAGTTTGGCATGGGCATAGCGGATGGTTCTATGCCGTTCGAGTTCAGCGCACTCCTTTAGCCTTGGATCTGTTATGGCGATTGCACTGTTTAGGTCGTGCGGAGGGCTAGTTCGGTGGTAGTCGATGGACTACAAGCGAAAGGATGCTCGAGAGGGAGCCGGAGCCTCTTCCCGTGTTTACGGAGGTTGAGTAAGTCGGCGAGTTGCCGGTTGGCAGAGTGTTGGTGCGCGTGAGTCTCGCGCTCTTTGCATAGGCCAAGAGTTTCTTTGTGGTTGGTAGTGTGGTCAACTACCTTCGAGGGCCTTATCTGAGGGGATTGAGCATCGTAGATGCGAGTTTGGTCCAGCAGAGGGACCCTGAGTTGGATGCTCATGAGATGAGCTGGATGCCTATGAGGCGAGTTGGATGCCATGAGGCGAGTTGGATGCTTTTGAGGCGAGATGAGCTTATGCCTTGCGAGAGGTTTTGGATGCCTTATGGGTAAGCACCCTTGGTAGAGGCTTGGTAAAGTAAGTTCGGTGTGGCATGGTTATGCCTTGGTAAAGCAAGGTTGCCTCAGCTTTGAGCATCGTGTGGAGATGGAACTTTTGGTGTTCCTTCGGTTGGAGTTCAGTTGGTGTTCCTTCGGTGGATTTAGCTCAGGTCGGGAGTAAAGTGTGCGAAGCATAACGTATCTTGCTACCCCCCCGACCCGCCGGTTGTGGAATTAGCTACCCACTTCGGCATAGCCTAGTTTGTAGCTCGCTAGAGCGGAACCCCGCCATCGGTGTAAGCCCCGCCTCGCCGCCGGTTCTTAGCTTCGTGTCGGTGGATCATGCTTTGCATGAGATGAGCGTCGAGGGCCTCGCGCTCATCGTGATCGATGACACCGCTCCGAAGTCATAGGCATGTGAACTGGCCCGCGTAGTTTGCCCTTAGGCCCCCGCATTTACGCCGGTTGCAGAGGAGCATGTTGTGTGCGCGCACACGCGTTAGTTGCGGTTCGAGAGCTCCCCGGCTAATGTCGTGAGTACACCATTCCTTCCGTTAGAGCTCGACTTGGGTACTCTCCCGTAAGTCCAGATTAGTGCAAGGGCAAGGAGGCCCTTGAGGACATTCTTGGGATCGGTGTATTCCCCGAGTGACGATACCTCGGTGATGTCCGAGGATTGGTCGATGTATCCAATCCCGGTTTAGTAGGAAGTAAGAGACTTCCGATGACTCCAGATCTTGTTTTATGAGCTCGTGGAGCCATGATCTGTGTTGGTAGCTGTTTTCTTGCATGCTTTGGTACTAGATGACTAATTATATCGTATTGTACCCCGGTTGGGGATTCTTACTGAGTAATTGGTTACTCACCCTTATTTCTGTGGTTTTTCCACAGGTATCCACGGTGCGAGACAAGATGGCTGGAGGAGGAGCTGTGTTCATGGAAAACCCGTTGTTCAACTCTGAGTTTTATGTTTATGATTTAAATGTTCTCTGAATGCATGTAGTTGGGCACGGAGCCCTAGGGTGTTTTCTGAATGTATTTCCGGATTCTAGCATTGTTGTAAAGTTTGCATGTTTTAAATAAATCTCTGATCAGAGTAAGCTTTGTAAATGTATTTGTCTTGGAACAGGTGCTTGGAAACAGGGACAGGTTTCAGGAAATTATGTTGATTTTAAATGGATGTTTTATGTTTTAGTTTTTACTTAGAATCCGAACACCATCTTGCAAATTTTCTGTAGATTTGTATGCATGCATTGAGGTAACGGCCTATTTAAAACCCCATTCGGGTCGGGTCGTTACAATTTGCCAAGTTCCTCGGCACCCTCTATCCCAACTGTCTCTGTGGCTGCTGGCTCCTGTGGAGTTGGTGGTGGTGTAGTGCCCTGCTGGAACATCCGAGTCAACTGCTCTATCTGAGCCCGAGACTCTTCCCACTGCGCGGCCAACATAGCCTAGGTCTCTGCCCTCTGGTCACTCAACAGACTGACCATCATGACCCTCATGGAATTTGCAAACTCTGCTCCAAGAGCAGTCTCTCGGCGCTCGGTCGCCTCAACGCCTTCTCTAGGAAAAACAGGAGGAGCTACTGGTGGCACACCATCTGTCTCAGCTTGGGACGATGTCCCAGCGGTATTAGAACCAATCCTGATACTCTGACCTGCTGCTCTCAAACCTCCTCTTCCTGCTCGGGTAATTGGCATGCTGACGATCTACACCCAAACCAACAACGAGTCAGAACCTGCTCGTCTCCGCTCTACACCATTAAACAAGGCATATACTAGATGTAAAAGTATTGTAAATTCTTAACCCTTTTCTAAAACAGTAAACTTAGGCGTACCTGATGACTGTCGGAGTGCTGATGATCATGGAAAAACGACCTACAACAAAAGGTCAATCTACAGAATCTATGACTCTGAGCTCTGATACCAACTGTAAAGACCCGACCCAAAAGAGGTCCTAACCTAGGCCTTTACCTCAATGCATGCTTTTAAAATTTAAATATAATAAGCAAGATTGTTTTCCAGATTTCGAATGAAAATAAAAACTTGTAAACATTCATGAATAATCAATTATAAAATGTCTTGAAACCTGTTACTGTTTCCAAGCACCTGTTCCAAGCTAAAAGCAGTTTAAAACATACTCTGATCAGAGATTTATTTCAAAAACACACAGTTCCAAACAGTTTACAAACCATGTCAGAATCTAGAAACAATCATAAAACATCCTAAGGGCTCCGTGGCCAACTACATGCATTCAGAGGACAAAACATAAACATAACATAAACTCAGAATTGAGAAGACAGCAGGTTTCCATGATCAGCAACTCCTCCTTCAGCCATCCTGTCTCGCGCCCTGATTACCTGTGGAAAACCACAAAATAAGGGTGAGTAACGAATTACTCAGTAAGAATCCCCAACCGGGGTACAATACGATACAACTGGTCATCTAGCAGAAAGTATGCAAGCTATGAATTCAACACAGAAGAGAGCACATCACTTTAGTCCATACATAAATACCACGGATGCCATCTTACGGTCTTACTCCGGAAACTACAACGAATCTCGGTACTCTACGAGAAACTAATCTCGGCCTCAGCTTTCCTACTACTGTCGATACGAAAGGTGCACTGTGTTAGAGATTAGATGTGTATTTGTATTTCTTATATAGTGTAAGAACCCGACCCAAAATACGGTCCTAAACCTAGGTTCTCACTCAGCATGCAAGTTAAATATTTCACCGAGCGGTTTAGTGTTCATATTTAAAACCTTTCAAAACATTTAGAACGGGGAATGCTTAAAACATAATCAATAACTTTGTTTAAGAAAACCAACGAAGTAAAACAAGCCTGGCCAGTATATATAAAAACATTCAAAACAGTTCAAACAACTTTTTATTATGTTTCCCCTAGGACTCATGTCCATCTACATGCTGAACAAATATGCAAACAATAAAGACAGAGTGCCATGGCTCCCCATGATCAATCGGCTCCTCCGCTAGCCGTCCCTGTCTTTGTCCCAAGTTACAGTGGAAAACCACGAGAAATAAGGGTGAGTATAAACATACTCGGTAAGAATCTCCCAACCGGGTACAATACGATACTTCAATCATCTAGCACCCTAGTATACATGCAAACAAGCATACAAACACGGATCATAGCTCAACGAGCTTACAAGGCGAGAATCTGGAATCCTCGGAAGTCTCCTACTTCCGGCCTAATGATTGGCTCTCATAGCCAATCCCGGGACATCTCCGAGGGTCTTTCTCCCTCGGCCAATTGATCACCAAAAACCGATCCCAAAGATGTCCGACACACCTCGAGGGTCTTTCTCCTCGACCATATGATCACCTCAAAAGCCAATCCCAATGGGTGTCCTCAAGGGCCTCTTACCCTCGCTATAAATCTGACTATCGGAGAGTACCCAAAGTCCGGCTCTAAACCGGAAGGAACTGTGTACTCACGAACATTAGCCCGGGGAGCTCTCCGAACCGCGACTAAAGCGTGTCTTGCGCACACCGCATGCTCTTCTGCAACCGGCGTGAATGCGGGGCCTAAGGGCAAACTACGCGGGCCAGTGCGCATGCCTAAGACTCGAAACGGTGTCACTTTGAACACGATGGTGCGAGGCCCTCGGCACTCATCTGTGCGGCTGTACCACCGACACGAAAGCTAAGAACCGCCCAAGGCGCAGCTTGCACCGCTGGCGTGGTTCCGCTCTAGCGAGCTACAAACTAGGCTTATGCCGATGTGGTAGCTACATCCACATCGGTACGTCGGGGAAGCAATGTACGTTATGCTTCGCTCTACTCCCGACCGGTGGGGACAAGGTACGTTATGTCCGCTCTCGGCCTCTAGATGATGACACCCTAAACACACTAGCTAGAGTATAGTGTAAACGATTCTGGCTAAACATACATAATCATCATCAATCATACATAACCTAGCATGATACTACGAACTTAAAGTAGGAATCTCAAGCATCTTTGGAAGAACAATCCTAGCATGGCACTAACATGTACAAACAAGCAAACATGCTAGCAGGAATGCAATCACAAGTCATCCTATCCACTAATCATGTCCATAAAAGTAAACATGCATATAAGGCACATTCAAGAAAGCATCGCAGAGTCCACACAACCACGGTAAGGAATCCTTACACGAAACAAGTGGAGAATGGCTATTACAACCAAAAAGACCCTCGAGCTAAATACGAACTCGAGCAACCTAGGCATAAGTAAAGCATCCTAAGTAAATATACAAAGACAAAGCAGCCTTAAAAAAACGAAAGGGAAAAGGCTCGAGAATTACCAACCGAGAGGACACGAGCTCTCGCGCAAAGCAAGGCAGTGGGGCGCTGCTGCTGGTGCGTGCAGGAGGGGCTGCGCGGCTCGGCGCGCAGCGGCGAAAGACGCTGCCTGGCGCTGGCGAGGCAGCGCCGGGCGCTGGCGTCGTGGCGGGGCAGAGCGATCGTCGCGAGTCTTGAAGCGCGCGCACGGCAACGTCTGCTCGCCGCGGCGGCGCGCGCGCAGCGAAGCGTTCGGCTGGGTTGGCGCGCGGCGAACGCTGAACTTCTGGCGTGACGAGCCGCAGCGACGGCCGGGCGCGGCCGCGCGTCGGCGATGATGGGTGTGCGACGGTGGGGCTTCGTCGGCAGCGTCGGTGGCGGGGGCGGCGGTAGGCCGGGCGATCAGGGGTGGCTCAAGCGTGTGGTCTGCAGTGCGCGCAGGCAGGTGTGTCGCGCGCGGTGTGTGGTGCAGTGTGGTCGCGGCGGCAGTGGTGTGGTGCGATGGACGGTGCGTGCGGTGGCCGGTGGCTCGGTGGGTGGTTCGATGGTGTGGCTAGGGTTTGCTCGGCTAGGGTTTTAGGAGAGAGAGAGAGAGAGAGAGAGAGAGAGAGAGAGAGAGAGAGAGAGAGAGAGAGAGAGACGGCCAACAAGGGGAAAAATAGGGGTTTCTTGATTTTTCCTTCTCTTCCTTATTTTAAAATAGGGTTAGGAAACCTAAAATTCCCTTCCCAAGGATTTTTCCCTTGCGCGTCCCGGCTAAAGAAATTCTTTTCTCTTTTTACTTCAAATTCTTATTTAAAACTCCAATTCCACCATCTAGGGCAAGGGTTCAAATCCCAAAGGATCCAATTAATTCCCAATTAATTTTGCTATTAACCGGGAAGAGAAACGGGGCCGTTACATATAGTTTATTGCTTTAATAGATCTAGGCCCATAAGGCCCGTCGGGCCCATTGTAATTCTTATATAAAGGCATTGCCTTTCATTGAATAAAAAAAAAAGCGACTCTTTAGTCACAAGCTCGATTACATGGTATCAGAGCATTGAGGTTTTTTTTGTTAATCAAGGGAGTCACTGGAGCGCGTTCTTGGGCACTACCGGAAAGTCGCGAGTGCCGCGGAAAAGTCGCGGAGCAAAGACCGATGAAAGAATCGGGTAGCCCACGTCCCGATCTACAATCTGTCCAAATATCGAAGGATTCCGACCAGCCGTTAGTCCGCAATAGTCGCCGGAGTAGTTTAATCACCGCCAACTTGCAGCCGCGCGTGGAGGCGCGTCCTAGCTCCGATCGGAGTGTTTTTCGTTGGGTTTTGTGCGGGACAATAAGATCTACAGGTTCGGGTATTTCGTTTTTTGGTTTCTGACATCGGTTTGTCTTGGGATTGACAATTGCACGCTGTTTTAGGCATTCTTTTTGCCACTATTTCAGATCTGTTTTTAAAACAAAACTGTTGTTTTTTTTAGTCTATTTGCTGCCCTAATTTGTTTAAATTGAGGGAATATGGTCGAGAATAAGCAAACAAGTGTTATTTCTCACTCAATGGAAATCACGGAACATAAGTTGAATGACATAAATTACCTAGATTGGAGTCGGACGATTCAGAATCATTTGTTGAGCAATGAGATGGCGAATCACATCGATGAAGATCCACCCAAGGAAGATGTGGAGAGAAAAAGGTGGGGTCGAATTGATGCACGACTATATAACCGGATCACGAACTCAATGAATGATGAGATCGTGGATTTGGTGAGTCATTGTACTACCGTGAAAGAACTTATGAAGTTTTCAGAATTTTTGTACTCTGGAAAGGAACAAGATATGAGGACATACGACTTATATAATGGTAGAAATGTAAATCCTCTCGTGTCAGAATTGGTTATGATCGACGCCAGGATACTAGTGGTGACAACCGGCGTCCTGAAGCTCGAAGAGATCGAAGAGAAATGACTTGTTATTATTGCCATAAGTCAGGTCACATCAAGAGGGATTGCAGAAAATTGCAATATCAGAATCAAGGGCTCCAAGAAGCCCTTATTGTGTCTAATGACAGAGCTCCTCCTGATGAGTTTGCTAAACTCAAGGTTTCTTCTACTTCATTGCAGCCATCGTTTTCAAAATCCCCACCTATTGCAACTCTAGCTGAATCAGGTAACAATCATTGTCTTCTTTCGTCGTCTACAAAGTGGGTCATTGACTCTGGGGCGACTGCTCATATGACAGGTAACATAAATTTGTTTTCTACTTCGCTGTCGTCTGTCTGTTTTCCTACTGTTACCTTGGCTGATGGATCATTGTCTCCCGTCAAGGGGTCAGGATCAATCACACTCACCCCTACCTTGTCCTTGTCTTCTGTCTTGTGTCTACCTACGTTTTCGTATAACCTGATTTCTGTGAGTCAGCTATCTCGCGACTTACATTGTTTCGTTTCGTTTTTTCCTGGTTATTGCTTGTTTCAGGATCATTTGACGAAAAAGATTATTTGTAGGGGACATGAAGCTGGGGGTCTCTATATCTTGGATCAGCAACCAGTTCAAGCTGTGGAATGTGCGAGTACTACGTATGTGTTTGAGGTTCATTGTCGGATGGGTCATCCCTCTTTGTCTGTTTTGAAGAAGTTGTTTCCAGAATTCAATAAAGTGTCATCTTTAAATTGTGAGTCATGTCAATTTGCAAAGTTTCACCGTTTGAGTTCTTGTCCTAGGATTAATAAACGAGTTAACGCTCCATTTGAGTTAGTCCACTCTGATGTTTGGGGTCCGACTCCTGTTGTGTCTAAAACAGGATTTCGCTATTTTGTTACATTTGTTGACGACTTTTCTCGTCTCACTTGGGTTTATCCAATGAAAAATCGTTCTGAGTTGTTTTCTCATTTTTGTGCCTTTAATGCTGAGATTCACAATTAGTTTAATGTGTCCATCAAAGTTTTGCGCACTGATAATGAAGGCGAATATTTTTCGGGTATTCTCGGTTCCTATCTTCAAGAGAAGGGTATTATTCATCAATCATCTTGTGCGGACACTCCATCTCAAAATGGTGTGGCTGAACGCAAAAATAGGCATTTGCTTGAAACAGCTCGGGCCCTGTCTTTCCAAATGAATGTTCCAAAACATTTTTGGGTTGATGTCGTTTCTCTCTTGCATGTTTTCTCATTAACCGAATGCCATCTTCTGTTTTGGGTAACAAAATTCCGTTCCAAGTCTTGTGTCCTTCTAAAGAAATGTTTCATATCCCACCTAAGATCTTCGGGTGTACGTCTTTTGTTTGTGATGTTCGTCCTCAACGAACCAAGTTTGATCCTAAGTCTTTGAAATGTATCTTCTTAGGGTATTCTCGTGTCAAGAAGGGTTATCGTTGTTATTGCCCTAGCACGAAACGATATGTTGTTTCCTCTGATGTTACCTTTTTTTAGGATACTCCGTTCAGTCCTGTATCCAGTCCTCCATCTGTAGAGGATGATATGTTGGTTTATGAGGTGGTGTCTTCGTTTGGGAGTTCAGACCCTCCTCCATCGCTCTCTGTTCCGTCTCATCCACCTCTTACTCAAGTGTACACTCGGCGTCCACGACCCTCAGAGGCATGCCCCGTACCTGTGACTTCTTCGTCATCTGACTTGCAACCTAGTGATGATCTTGACTTGCCTATTGCCCTTCGTAAAGGTAAACGCTCTTGTACGTATCCTATTTCTTCATTTGTGTCGTATCATCAGATATCCCCACCCTCTTTTTCGTTTCTTACTTCATTTGATTCTGTGTCGGTTCCTAAAACTACTAGTGAAGCCTTGTCCCACTGCGGTGGCACCGAGCAATGGTGGAGGAGGTGGTCGCATTGGATGCGAATGGTACTTGGGAACTAGTAGCTCGTCCGTATGAAAAGCAGACGATTGGTTGTAAGTGGGTGTTTGCTGTCAAGATGAATTCTGATGGATCAGTTGCTCGGCTCAAAGCACGCTTGGTTGCTAAGGGGTATGCTCAGACATATCGGATTGATTATAGTGAGACCTTCTCTCCGCTGCCAAGATGTCGCCCATTCGCTGTTCATTTCTCTAGCGACAACGAATGATTGGCCGTTGTTTCAGCTGGATGTTAAAAATGCTTTTTTGCATGGTGATCTCCTTGAGGAAGTCTATATGGAGCAACCACCTGGGTTTGTTGCTCAGGGGGAGAATGCCAAAGTTTGTCGTCTTCGTAAATCCTTGTATGGCTTGAAACAGAGCCCACGGGCATGGTTTGGTAAGTTCAGTCAAGCTCTTGAGAATTTTGGAATGAAGAAGTGTTCTTCAAATCATTTTGTATTCTTTCGTCGATCTGTACGCGGGATTGTGTTGTTTGTGGTATATGTTGATGATATCGTAATTACCGGAAGTGATAATTCAGGAATGGTCTCACTAAAGGCCTTCCTTGATAGCCAGTTTAGTACTAAAGATCTCGAAACTCTGAAATATTTCTTGGGTATTGAAGTCATGAGAAGCAAGAAGGGAATCTTTTTTTCTCAGCGGAAGTATGTTCTTGATTTGTTGACTGAAACGGGGAAGTTAGGTGTGAAGCCGTGTAGTACCCCGATGATACCGAATCAACAGCTTGTCAAGGAAGGTGAAACATTTACCGATCCTGAGAGATACAGGAAGATGGTTGGGAAGTTAAACTATTTGACAGTCACGAGACCAGATATCTCTTATTCTGTGAGTATCGTGAGTCAGTTTATGTCTTTTCCCACAGTTGATCATTGGAAAGCCGTGGAACAGATTCTAAGTTATCTCAAGTTTGCTCCTGGAAGGGGTGTTTTATACAAGAATCATGGGCACTCCAATATCGAATGTTTTTCGGATGCTGACTGGGCAGGTTCTAAAAAGGATAGGAGGTCAACCTCAGGTTATTGTGTGTTTATGGGAGGTAATCTAGTATCGTGGAAGAGTAAGAAACAGAATGTGGTGTCTCGTTCCAGTGCTGAGTCAGAGTATAGAGCTATGTCTCAAGTAAAGTGTGAGATAGTATGGTTGGTTCAACCGTTGAATGAAATCGGAGTGAAAACCACGATACCTGCTAGACTATGGTGTGACAATCAAGTAGCAATCCACATTGCCTCTAATCTAGTGTTTCATGAGAGAACTAAGCATATTGAAGTGGATTGTCATTTTATTCGAGAAACGATACAACAAGGTTTGATTTCGACAAGTTACGTGAAGACTGGAGAACAGTTGGGTGATATCTTCACCAAAGCATTGAATGGAGTCCGAATAAACTACCTCTGCAACAAGCTGGGCATGATAGATATATTTGCTCCAGCTTGAGGGGGAGTGTTAGAGATTAGATGTATATTTGTATTTCTTATATAGTTTATTGCTTTAATAGATCTAGTCCCATAAGGCCCGTCGGGCCCATTGTAATTCTTATATAAAGGCATTGCCTTTCATTGAATAAAAAAAAGCGACTCTTTAGTCACAATTACACACTGAACTCAAGATCCTGAAGAGCTCTCCAGTCGGGGCTGTAATGAGCGTGTGCGCGCACCGCATGCCGCAAACCGTGGAGGTGTTGGTCTAGAGCATGCTTTGCCCGGGTCCAATCGACGCATGCCTAAAAGAATCTCTCGGATCGGTGTCACTGAACATAGTGGTGTGAGACCAGGACACTATGACTATGTCAGCCTGTACCACCGCACCTAAAGCTAAGAAACCGGCCGTGGTAGGCTTACACCAGGAACCGGTTCTTGCCCTATCAGGTGGCAATCAAGGGCTAATGCCGACACGCTGAGGTCGTGTCGACTGTCGGGGACAAGGCAATGCCTCGTCTTTCTCCCGACCGTTGGGGCATTTAACAGTCTGCCACCCTCACCCAAGATTGCACTGGGCTGCCGTTAAGGTTAGCTAAACCCTAACGACGGATCGTGGGCGAGCTTGCCTCTCACGTCCCTGCCACGGATGCAAGTTACGTTATGCATCCTCGCCCGGATGATGCTACCTATCAGAACTCTAAGCTATAAACAGCTAACAACAAACATACTAACACATGCTCAGTAGAATGAATGAACCTACCATGGTACTACGAAGCAAGAACAGATAACCTAGCATGGAACTAACATGAGAAATAACACGAGAATCAAGCCAGTCGGAATTCATAACAAAGCACCTATCCACTAACATGCTGATAAACATAAACAGAAATACAATCAACAATCACAAAAATATCGCAGGGCTCACACAACTCCGGTAAGAAATCCTTACTTGAATCGGAAGGCAACAACACACAAAAGACCTTAAGCTGCAATCGAACCCGAACTAGCTATCGGGAACCTAACAAACACACAACAAACATCACAATCTCAGGCCATAGGTAAAATACAACCAGAACTCGACTCAGTCGAAAGCAACTCACATGGCTCGGGGCTGGAGCACGGACGGACAAGCTGCAAGGCACACGGCTGGGCGACGTGCGGCTGGGCGTGAGCGGCAGGGCACGTGCGTGCGTGCGGTCACGGGCGTGCAGGCGTGCGGCTCGGTCGGTTGGGCGTGTGTCGCGCCGCTTTCGACAGGCAGGTGAGCTCGCGCGGCATGCAGCGATCACGACAAGGTCGCTGTTCTTTGCTTTCGCGGTGGCTTGGCAGGGGCTACAGCTACGATACGACGATGGGGCGATGTGGCAGGGATGGTGATCGACGCTGGGGCACTGTAGGGCTGGCGATCGACGCTGAGGCACTTCAGGGCTGGCGAGTGAACGACGGGCAGGGGCTGCGGCTCGCTACAGGGCTGCTCGGCTGCTCGGCGACGGCGCTGCTGCAGGCTGGGAGACGTCGTACGGCTGCAAGGGGCGATGGGCGATGGGCGATACGGCTGCAAAGGGGCTGCTCTCGGCTGTACTACACCACGACAACACAACCAAAAAGACAAACAACAAACCCTTTAGCTAATGGATCGGCAACCAACAACAAGAAGGAGAAATCAAGGAACGAGGAACGCTTACCTAGAACGAACGAAGCGACGAAGCTCCCGGGGCTGGGAATCGCACGGCAAGAAGGAGTGTGGAGGAATGGGCTTGCGGCAAGGTGATTTGGGAAGGAAAAAAGGGAATAAACCTATTTTTTAATCAAACTCACTTAAGTCCCGAAAACCAAGGCAAATTAAGACAACCTGCAGAAAGAGTATCAACAACTACCTGAAGCTCATCTGGCAAGGCCCCTCTGCTAACTTCCCAGACACCATGGTTCAAACCCCAGCTGATGCATCTATTTTCTGCCAAACACCCATATTTTATTTTTGCAACTCTCAACACCCAAACTCAACCAGAATGCAACCAAACCCCAATTTTGAACACCCAAGAATATAAACAGCTGAGAAGACAGAAACAGCCCTAACGACCTAACCAAATTACCAAAATACCCTTAAAACACACCTGGAAGACCGGGATGAAAACTTGGGCCGTTACAATCCAATTGCCTTTTTGTGCTGCGCGAGGAGTGTTAGTAGCGATTGCTCGTGCTCCGTGGTTAATTGCAAAGATATGACAACTGGTACTATCTCATTCTTTCCAAGGTAGGCGTATTTTAAATGATCTGGGAGAGGTTTCAAATCTAGCCTAGGAGGTTTGTCTGTCAAGGGCTGCTGCGTAGAGCTATAGTTTGTCCCCATATTCAGTGCTTCATAATAATGCACTCTGTTTGTTGTGTCCTCCACGTTATCCTGAAAATCCTCTGTTTCCTCGATATTGTCCTTAATAATCAACCATTTCTCTTGTTGTTCAGTCATGATTGCTTCATCCAGCAATACTTCCAAATGGCTGTCGTCGAACTTATCTTCTATGTCAGGCTGCTTCCTCGAGGCGAATATGTTGTACTAAATCTGCTGGTCGTTCATTCTTAAGGTGATTGTTCCTTTGTAGACATCTACCAATGTGCGCCTAGTCCTCAAGAATGGTCGTCCCAGAATGATTGGAATATGCTTCGTAGTCTAAAATGATCAAATCCGCTGGAAAGACGAACTTGTCGACTTGGACCAATATGTCTTCAATTTTTCCATTAGGACTTAGTTATCGACCTATCTGCAAGCTGAATTGATACGGTGGTCGGTCTTGCTTCACCTGTTCCGAATTTTTTGTAAATTGATAGGGGCATCAAATTTATGCCAGCACCTAAATCGCAAAGTGCTTGCCCAATGTGATGACTACCAATTTTCACCCGAATGGTAAACTGCTATGTGTTGACTTCTTTCTTGGGAGTTTTATTTTGAATAATTGCATTGCATTCCTCAATCAATGCTACTACCTTGAATTCCTCGAATGTGCACTTATCCTTAAGTGCGTCCTTCAAGAATTTCATATAGTTCAACATTTGTCGAAGCAAATTGACTAGAGGAATGTTAATGTGGATTTGTTTCAAAATATCTGTGAATTTTTCAATGGGTAATGGTTTCTCCACGCTCTCTCCTCCCTTTTTGGTTGTGATGACCTCATTGACGTCCTTCAATGGCTCTTTTGCTGTTTGTGGTTTCGTTGCGGCTTTTGTTCCTTGAAAATTCCTGATTTCCTCACTGTCTTCCAAGGGTTTCCCACTTCGTAACTCAACCGCATGAACTTGCTCTTTACCACTCCGCTTAGATCCTTCCGTGACTGATGGTAGTTGTCCCAGTGGTCTTGTTTTCAAATCCACTGCAATTTGTCCTAACTGCAGCTCCAACGCTCGAAGTGTTGCTTGCTGAGTCTTTAACATAGTTTGATGCTCTATCATGACCATGTCATTCTTTACTATGTAATCCTTTAGTGTTGAATCTGACTGCATAGTTTGCTGGTGGTTGCTTCCCGCATTCAGATGTGTGCGCTCCTGTCCTACTTGATTAGCATTGCTATTCTGTCCTCCCCAAGAGAAATTTGGGTGTTGTTCCATCCAGCATTGTATGTATTTTAGTAGGGGTTGTACTGCTGGCGTGAGTTGGAATTTCCAACGTAATTGACAGACGTTGTATTCTCACTACAGAGTTCGTACACATGATCACCTCTGCAGAGTGCGCAAAATTCAGGAGTTGATTTCTCAATTGTTGATGCGGTCTGGGGTGCGGTCATCTTATCATTTTTCATTGTATTCGTCAGTGTAGCCAATTGCGCTTTTATGGCGGTCTTATCACTTAGCTCAATTTACTTCCTACTTTTTCTTGGATGCGACCTCGGCTTACCTTAGGTGCGTGATTCTTAGCAGTTGTTTCGATTTTCTTATAAGCCTGATTGTATGTTTTGTCCATTAGACATCCTCCCACTGTTGAGTTAAGAATCGCCTTGTCTGCTTCGGTTAACCCATTATAGAAATGTGCAATTTGAAGCATATAAGACAGACCATGGTACGAACATTTCGCTATGAGCTCCTTGTACTGCTCCCATGCTCCTCTTATAGTTTCATCGATTTCTTGTGTAAAGCTAGTGATTTCATGCCTAGAGTTCATGCTTCGTGCGCTAGGGTAATATTTCTCTAAGAAACTATCGACCATTTGTCTCCAAGTGTAATTACTTGGTAATGTATTTATCCAGTATCTTGCCTTATCCCATAAGGAATATGGGAATATAAATAGTCGAGTATCTTCTAAAGAGACACCGACTTCCTGGTGAGCATCACTAACAGCTAAAAAATTCTGTAAATGTTTATGCGGATCTTCTGATGGAAGTTATCTAAAAGGTTCATTAATTTTTAGCATGTTATATATATTATTGGTCAATATGGGCGTCTACCTCCACCGTTCAATCTATCCATACCTGGATATGCCAAATAAGTGTAGTCTCCCTGTTGCTTTCGCATGACTCTGTCTCTCTCATCTACCTCTTGTGCTGGTGGCAAATTTGGATATTCATTTGCTCCATGTTCTGCACCTGATGGTGCTTCTGGTGGGTTCATCATTCCAGGTTGATGTTGTGCCATGGTGTAACAGCCCAGTTTCCTATTCCAGTTTTTGAGGTGCCTTCGGGTCAAGATTCGGTTGTTTGGTTGGGTCATTAGAGCGGTTTTGACCCTTGGGGGTATTTTGGTCTTTTGGCTCCCCAGGCAGGATTTGTGGTTTTCAGGGCTTCGAGGTAGCTCCTGCCTTTGTCGAGGCTTGTTTGTTGTTGGCTGCGAGTCCCGAGGTGTCTGGGCTAGTCAGTTGGATGCTCGGTTGTGGTTTGGGCTTTGGCAAAGTGATGGTTGGTTGTGTGCTTCCTTTGGGATTCGAGCCCGGGCCCTTATTGTTGATTTGGGAGTTGGATTTAAGTGGGTTTTATTTATTGGAAAATATTTCTTCAGTCGGGTCTCGAAGGAGGAAGCCGGGAAATGGGATTTTAAGGTTTTAATTTGGATAAAAAGTGGATAAGTATGGAAAAATGGATGAAATCCCTATTTTCCTTTTATTTTCCCATTTTCCCTTTTATTTTCTAAATTCCCATTTTTTTCTTTTATTTTCTTTTCTCTCTCTCTCTCTCTCTCTCTCTCTCTCTCTCTCTCTCTCTCTCTCTCTCTCTCTCTCTCTCTCTCTCTCTCTCTCTCTCTCTCCCCCCACCTAGCCCGGCCCGCCCCTTGGCCTTGCCCTTGACTGCTCGCCCAAGCCCAGCCCAAGCTAGCCACCCATTTTCACTTGCATGATGCCAGCCTCGCCCAGCCCGAGCCCCAGCTCGCTCAGGTCGCGCCATCGCCAGCCCGAGCCTCGCCCAACTCGCGTCGCCCGAGCCCTCGCCCAGGCCGTCTCGTTCGCGTCCGTGTCGCGTGCCCTCGTCCCTGTAGCTTGCCGAGTCGCTGGTCCCCGCGTGCGTGCCCTGTAGCCGTCGCGTCGCGTCGCCCCGAGCGCGCCTCCCTATGCCGAGCCAGCGCCGCGCGCCGCCGCCGCCCGAGCTAGCGCCGCGCGCCCAGGTCACCAGGGCTCGTCGCGCGTAGCAGCGCGCCATCATCCTCGCTTTGTGTGCGCTTATCACCGCCTAGCCTGCCGGCAAAACGCTGCTCGTTCAGCGTGTCGGTAGTGCCTCGTGAGTTGCTCTCGAGCCGAGCCCTGTTATTTTATTGTATTTAGGCCTATTTTTATGATTATTGATGTGTTTGTTTGGCTCGCTATAGGTTGCTCGGGTTCGATCGCAGTTAGGTTTGTTGTGTGTTGTTGCCTTCCGACCAGGTAAGGATTTCTTACCGGAGTTGTGTGGGCCCTGCGATATATTATGTGATTGCTGATTGTATGCTTGTTTGTGTTTATTGACATGTTTAATGATAAGTGCTCTATTCTGAATTCCCGACTGGCATGATTTCCTATATTGTTTCTCATGTTAGTCCATGCTAGGTTGTTCCTTTCTGGCATGCTCGTATCTGTTCTTGCTTCGTAGTATCATGCTAGGTTTGTTGTATTCTTATTGAGCACATATTGGATTGATTGGATTGTTTGCTGATTGCTATGACAGGTTAGATTTCAGGTAGATAACATCATCCGGGCCGGGTGCATAACGAACCTTGCATCCCCGACAGGGACGTACGAGATGGAGCTTCATCCCTGATCCCGTTAGGGACTAGCTAACCCTAACGGTCGGCCCTACAATCTTGGGTGAGGGTGGCAGACTGTTAAATGCCCCAACGGTCGGGATGATGACTTGGCATTGTCTTGTCCCCGACAGCCGGCACGTCCTCACCGTGTTTCGGCGGTAGCCCTTGAGTTGCCACCTGATAGGGCAAGGACGGTTTCCTGGTGTAAGCCTACCACGACCCGTGCCTTAGCCTCAGGTGCGGTGGTTCAGGCTGACATAGTTCACGTGTCTAGGTCTCACACCCCTATGTCAGTGACACCGATCCAGAGATTTAGTTAGGCGTGGTGACTGGACATGGGCAGCTTGCCACTAGACCTGCACCCCCATAGTTCCGCAGTGAGCACGCGGTGCGCGCGAACGCTCATTATAGCGCCGACCGGAGAGCTCCTCGGGATCTTGAGCCAGTGCACCTTTCGTCGACAGTAGACAGGCTGAGGTCGAGACTTGTTTCTCGTATAGGGCGTATTGTGTGGTGAGTTATTTTCGGACTAAGACCCTGAGTTGGCATCTGAGGCCCAAGTGTGGGCTAAGCTGCGTGCTCTATTCTGTGTTTATATTCATAGCTTGCATACCTTTCTGCTAGATGACCATGTGTATCGTATTGTACCCCGGTTGGGGATTCTTACTGAGTAATTCGTTACTCACCCTTATTATGTGGTTTTCCACAGGTAGCCATGATGCGAGACAAGATGGCTGGAGGAGGAGCTGTGATCATGGAAACCCGTTGTTCAACTCTGAGTTTTATGTTTATGATTTAAATGTCCTCTAAATGCATGTAGTTGGGCACGGAGCCCTAGGGTGTTTTCTGAATGTATTTTCGGATTCTAGCACTATTGTAACGTTTGTATGTTTTAAATAAATCTCTGATCAGAGTAAGTTTTGTAAATGTATTTGTCTTGAAACAGGTGCTTGGAAACAGGGACAGGTTTCAGGAAATTATGTTAACTTTTAAATGGATGTTTTATGTTTTAGTTTTTACTTAGAATCCGAACACCCCCTTGCAAATTTTCTGTAGATTTGAATGCATGCATTGAGGTAACGGCCTATTTTAGAACCCTTTCGGGTCGGGTCGTTACACATGGGGTCCATCTCGTTGTGAGTGTTCCTTCTTCGCTTATGTGTCCTCCTTCAAAGGGTTCGTTCGGGTTCTAGATCAAACACAATAGAAGCGTTTGTGCACTAGTAAGTCTGAAATGTTGACAAATGAAATTGTTTACTAAAAAAGAAATTCTTTTTTATTTATATTTTATACACTCTCGTTTCAAAAATAAATTTTGCACAATCCCCGGCAACGGCGCCAAAAACTTGATCTGGGGTCTCCGGATCTGCGTTACAAACGTTGGTTATTAGTGTGAATTGATCCCACTACACGCAAGTATACGTGGTCTGTAGAAAGTAATAAGTAAATTATCGTTCTCCACAGGGACTGGAAAATTATTCGAGGTGGTGTTTAGAATTGAAATGTAAACTGCATGAATAAGTTGTGAAGGATTTTGGTTTTGTATGAAACAAGGTAAATAAACAAACAAACAATTTTGCTAAGTTGAGGCTAAACTAGGATACTTATGAACTTAGTAGCAACACAATAACAAGAAATACGCGGTAAGGAAATCTATCATACTACACTACAAACTACCGCTTCCGCTTTCGTTCAACACCTAGCCCAGATTCCGCTGTGACTAAATGTAATTATGAACCGAGCCAAGTATGTAATAGTTATGCGTTTATTCCTAGACTCCGATTTAAAGTGTCACAGCTGTAACACTGCCTATTAAACATGCACGATAGACTTAGATCATTTCCTCTCTCGATTTACGATCTATTAGCTCATGTGGATGGTCAGTTGACACTTACTATTTTAATGAGGTACCTATCTTACATGTTTTAGATTAAACCCTTCCAACTCCTTCCTACAACATGCTACTAAAATTCACGTTCTCCTAGTTTCACCTTAAGAGAATTAGTTCATAATAAAAACAGGAAACACAATGCTAGATATTGAAAACATCATGGAATTGTATTACTGAAATAACATGAGTCTAACAATACAAATTAACAAAACAAAACAAATAAACAGTAAATTGTAGCTTATATCGAATCTCTGAATTTCTCCTAGAAGAAGAACATGCAAAAGATTTAGCTCCCCTTTTCCCAATACATCACATCCTTTTATAGAGTTAGGTCGTCGAGTCTCCAAATATCCCAGAATGGTAAGGATCAATTTGCGCACTATCTTCTCCTTTTTATTTCTTTGCCATATGTGTTTGATTCGCCTAAGTCAAGAATCCCGTAATTTTAGCAATCTGTCTCTTAATTGTCTAGTTAGTCAACTTCTCGCTGGCAGATTCTTCCTTCTTTATTTACTTGTAGTGCTACTGACCTTGATCTTCCTAGCTTAAGAACTCGTGCTCGCGCGTCTTGATTCCCCTTGCAACAATGCTCCCCTAGCGTTAATCCTGCAAAACAGAAATGGGCATAAGTTTCTACGAAACCTATGCTAAACACGCTTCTTTGATATTTTTTAGCATGATAACCGATATTTAGCATTCAACTCTGCTTATGCACAAACATTAGAGAATTACACCTTTTTACTCTTAATTTGACTTCGCTTGCGCTTAATATAATTAAATAATATGAATAATGATATGAAGTTAGGCTAAAATCTTACTCTATTTTAGAGTCATCAGGCAACGCTAGGAAAAAGTGGTTAGTTCTAGCATGTGTTAAGAAGGAATATGGGGGTGTAAATAGGGCATGCTCGCTAGGAGTAAATCATCAACAGTAAGTGTCGACCGGCCATCCACACGCACTAATAGGTTTTAATTCGGAAAAGGAAATAACCTAAGTTTAGTTTGCATGTTCAATAGGTTAGTACTAAGTCTTTAATACTTTAAATTTTTGTTTAGGGATAAACGTGAAATCATTGCATACGTAGCACCGACTTAATACTACATCAAGTCGAGGTAGGAGTCGGGCTTGATGCGAACGGAAGCGGACGCGGAAGTTTGTGAGGCGTAGTATGATAGTTACCCCTTACCGCATATTTCTTTGAAAATTCATTCCTATTACTTTCCATGAGTATCCTTGTTTAGCCTTACTCTGTCTCAATCTGTTTTACAATTATTTTATTTTATTTACACTATTCAACCAATCAATCACACAAACTATTCTTTTTACTTTTTGTCAAATTCTATACATCACCTTAGATAAATCGTAGTCCTTGTAGAGATCAATAGTTTACTTTTAATACTTACTAGAGATCGCGTATACTTGCCCGAGTGCAAATTATTTGCACACGAGGCAATTAGGATCAACAAACCAATTTTTTGGCGTTGTTTCAGGGGATTGTGTCAATTTATTTTAATCAAGATTGTTTAGAATATTAAAAAAAAAAAAAAAAAAGTTTTTGTTGGAACCATTTTCTTCATCATTCTAGTGTGAATTGTGCATGAGCACGAGCTTTTCATCTATCCAGAACCTGAGCGGAACCTCCTTAGGAGACTATATGAGTGGAGAAGGAGAAGGATAGACCCAATAGTGCAGAATCACCATGGAGTAATCGATCCACCAGAAGTAGCAGCTGATGCAGGAGTTAGAGCAGATGCAAACCTCAACGCTAATCTACCCTCAGCACATGGAGTAGATGAGAGAGACAAAGTCATGAGGACTCAATCAAGATTGTTCAATCATATAGCATATTCAGGTATGGTTAGACCTAACAGTTAAGGTAGACGACCTGTTTCGAAATCAGTGTTAAGGCTGCAATGCAAGCCTAGCTTGCTACGCTTACTGTAAAGACCCGACACTAAAAGGCCTTAAATAGTCTTTACTTTAGATGCAATTTCCAACAGACAATGGAATGGAATGTCCAACATCTTTTATTAAAACTTTCAAAGCTTAAAACATTGCAAAGTGTAATACGAAAATAGCAAAACAACATGAGCCTCTGGCTAGAGTTAAATTAAAACCAGTTACACAATTCTGATAAAACAAATACGAGTTCTCAAAAGACACTTTCAAGACTAGAATGTAAATGACACAAGGTGTTGATTTACGTGATTTGTCTCATCAATATTCCTTCCTTATTTGTATTTACCAAATGTAAATTCTTTTTGTTATGTATTTACCTTATGTAATTTATGTCTTATTTAGATTAGGGTTTTTTCCTATTTAAAGAGATCATTGTATACATTTGAAAATATCGATTAATGAAATACAACTTATTTGTATTCCCAAATCAACATGGTATCAGAGCAGAAATGCTAAAAGAAAACCCTAAAGTCGAAGTCTTACCACTACCTCTCTTACTTCTTCGACTTCCTGCTACTCGAGCTTAATCCATCGGCAACCTAGGACGTTCATCCACGTTCTTTTCCCGATCATATTTGTGCTCGATAGGTGTTTTCTTTACCCAGATCCAGCAAATGCCTCCTTTGCGTGAACCTGTGGTGCGAATTCTATGCCGTCTTCTTCCTAAATCCAGATGGTGTTTTTTTTTTTTTTGCGGAAAAATACAGAATAAAAGGAACGGAAACGTAACCCCAGCAAACTCGAGTTCTGACCCGGAATCCGATCCGATCCGGTGACTCGCGTGTTGGCCCATCGATCGTGTGCTGATCCGTTTTCCATTTGGTTATTTGCGCGTGATAAAAAGTGGGCAGTTCTTGCGTGAATCAACAATTTGGTTTGACTTTATCAAAAATTGTTTTACTTTAATATTTTATTGATATCTTTTTTGGTGAAGCACCTAATTGGTTTAATTTATCAAAAGTTGATTTACTTTATTATTTTATTAATTATTTGTTGTTTGTGAACAAACAGAATTACAACCAAATTAGTGAGTTTCTTTTAACCTCAACCTATTTTTGCTGTTCATTGCCAAAATAAGACCCGTGACTCGGATACCGACGACCAAATCTTGAAAGATTACTCGTCTAAGTTCAGTTGTCACATAGTTTGGCTCTCCGTGTCAACCGGTAATTGTAACAGTCAAATTCTTGTGTTTTGAGGTTATTTCTTTTTAAAACTCTTTATTATTTGGTGTTACAAAATATTTTTCAATATGCCAGAAGATAAGATAGTATTATCCAAGAGTTCTGATCTTCGTAACTTCTCGAATGTTCAAATTACAACTATTCGACTTAATGGAGAAAATTTTCTCATGTGGTCCCAAAGTGTTCGCATGTATCTTTGGGGTTAAGGAAAAATTGGTTACATTACAGGAGACAAAGTTATGCCAGATAAGGAAGATTCACAATATGTTGTATGGGATGCCGAAAACTTGATGGTGATGACATGGATTGTAAATTCCATGACTGAAAAAATTCAACGCAACTACATGTACTTCCCAACAGCTAAGAAACTATAGGATAGCATCACTGAAATGTACTCAGACCTGGGGAACCAATCACAAGTGTATGAATTGAAGCTCAAACTGCGGGGTATTTGTCAAGGAGGAGACTCACTCACAGAATACATCCATACTTTAAAAACTTTTTGGCAAGACTTGGATTTGTATGATACATATGAATGGAAGTCTAATGAAGATTGGACTCACTACCAGAAAGGAGTGGAGAATGATCGTATCTACGATTTCCTGGATGGCCTTAATGATGTGTTCGATGAGGTTCGCAGTAGAGTACTTGGTAAGAAACCCCTTCCCTCTATTAATGAAGTTTACTCTGAAGTACGTAGGGAGGAAAGTCGTCGTAGTGTTATGTTGAGTAAGAAACCTATGAGTTCGGTGAAACCTCTCAGACCGGTAGTAGAGGCAATCGCAAATAAAGTCAGAACACAACCTAGCAAACCTCGTGTGTGGTGCGATCACTGTAATAGACCTCGACACACTCGTGAGACATGTTGGAAAATTCATGGTAAACCAGGAAATTGGAAAAGTACCAAGCAAGGTGACAAGCCCACTGGCCAGTCCTCTATTACTAATGCTAATGTTGCTGAAGTTAGTTCTCTCAGTCAAGATCAAGTTCATCAACTCTTGAAACTGCTAAAGACCACTTCGTCATCTGGTACTCCTAGTGTTTCCTTGGCTCAATCAGGTAATCATTCCTTAGCTTTATCTTTCCTTCATTCTTCTCCTTGGATCATTGATTCAGGAGCATCTGATCATATGACTAGCTCTTCCCTGCTTTTTTCCTGGTATAGTCCAATATACTCTAATGATCAAATCAGAATTGCTGATGGTAGTTTTACCGCAATTGCGGGTAGGGAAAATATTTCATTAAACAAAACCCTGACCTTAAAATCTATTTTGCATGTCCCTAAATTAGCTTGTAACTTGTTGTCTGTAAGTAAGATTTTTAGAGATTCTAACTGTCATGTTACCTTTTTTCCTACTTACTGCATTTTTCAGGATCAGGAGTCGGGGGAGACGATTGGACGTGCTAGAATGCTAGAAGGTTTTTATTATTTTGAAGTGGAGCCCACTAGTGATAAAAAAGCTCAGGGTTTGAGTAGTGTTAGTTCTTCTACTATGATAGAAACTATTTTACTATGGCATCGTAGGTTAGGTCATGCGAATTTTTCATATTTAAAGCACTTGTTTCCAAACTTCTTTAAATTGATTGTTCGACATTTCAATGTGAAACATGCATCTTTGCAAAAAATCATCGAAATACTTATTTGTCAAAACCGTACAAGGCTTCCAAACCATTTTATTTAATTCATAGTGATGTTTAGGGTCCATCTAAAACTTTGACTAATAATGGAAAACGGTGGTTTGTTACATTCATTGATGATCATACTCGTTTGACTTGGGTTTTCTTGTTAACAAAAAAATCTGAGGTTCAAGATGTTTTTATTCGTTTCTATACTATGATTGAAAATCAATTTCAGACAAAAATAAGCATTTTACATACTGATAATGGAACATAATATTTTAATGAATATTTGGATGTTTTTTTGAAAAACAAAGGGATATCTCATCAATCTACATGTAGAGATACTCCTCAGCAAAATGGAATTGCTGAAAGGAAAAATAGACATTTAATGGAGGTTACTCGTGCAATTATGATTTCTATGCATGTTCCTACTTACTTATGGGGGGACACAGTTCTTACTGCTGCATATCTTATAAATCGAATGCCTTCTAAAGTCTTGTCTTTTAAAACTTCTCTCAGTCTAATCAAAGGTTCCTTTCCTACCGTCAGGTTGTACTCTGATTTACCCATAAAAGTTTTTGGATGTATTGCTTATGTCCACCTCCCTCATTTCACTAGGTCAAAACTTGAGCCTCGTGCAACTATATGTATTTTTTTGGGTTATGCCTCAAACAAAAAAGGGTATAGATGCTTTGATCCTATGCACAAAAAATACTTTGAAAGTATGGACGTTACTTTTGTAGAAAATGAATAATATTTTAACCCAAATTTCCTTCAGGGGGAGAATTCTAATCGTGAAGAAAATTTTTGGGAAATTTCACCTCTCCAAATTGTTTGTCCGGATAATGTTAATCATAGCACTTCGATGCCAAATATAGAATCTTCTACTTCAAGGGGAGAAATGCTACAGATTGATCTCTCCGATCATGTTCCTGAGCTTCAGGTTTATACTAGGAGGGCACCTATTCAAAATAATATGGATCGAATAGTGGACTTGACATTGCATCAATCCAATTCCCCGACAAATGATATTGAACAGTCAAGTAATTCCCCTTCCTCTTCCTCTTCCTCTTCCTCTTCCTCTTCCTCTTCCTCTTCCTCTTCCTCTCCATTTAATAACCTTGACTTAGATATTCCCATAGCTCAAAGGAAGGGGGTTCGTAAGTGTACAAAATACCCAATAGCCAACTACCTATCTTATCATAGGTTGTCTAATAGCCATAAAGCATTCACCTCTAGAATTGATGACCTTTTTATTCCAAGGAATATACAAGAAGCTCAGAGTGACTTGAATTGGAATTTAGCAGTCATGGAAGAGATGAATGCACTCGAACAGAATTGTACCTAGGAAATGGTAGAAAGACCAAAGGATAAGAAGACAGTAGGGTGTCAATGGGTGTTCACGGTTAAATATAATGCAGATGGTAGCATTGAACGATACAAAGCCAGACTTGTTGCTAAAGGCTTTACTCAAACATACGGTATTGACTATAAAAAAACATTTGCTCCTGTAGCAAAAATTAACTCAATTAGAGTATTACTGTCTGTTGCTGTAAACGCTGAGTGGCCGCTTTATCAACTCGATGTAAAAAATGCTTTCCTCAATGGTGATCTCGAAGAGGAAGTGTTTATGGATCTACCACCTGGATTTTAGGTGAAACTTGGAGTTAGCAAAGTCTGCAAATTAAAGAAGGCTTTATATGGTCTCAAACAATCTCCCAGGGCGTGGTTCGAACGCTTCGGCAAAGCAGTTAAAAGTTATGGTTTTTCCCAGAGTCAAGCTGATCATATCATCTTCTACAAATATACTGGTAATAATAAAATTGTTGTTCTAATAGTATATGTGGATGATATAATCCTTACAGGCAATGATGAAGCTGGAATAAACAAATTGAAGAGAAAACTCGCTCTTGAATTTGAAATTAAAGACCTAGGAAGGTTGAAATACTTTCTAGGGATGGAGTTTGCGAGATCAAAACAAGGTATCCTTGTAAACCAGAGAAAGGACATTATTGACCTATTAAATGAGACATGATTACTAGGATGTAGAACAACAGAGACTCCTATTGAACCAAATCTGAAACTGCAAGTAGCAGCTGAAGAAGATATGAAAGATAAGGAACGATATCAGAGACTTGTGGGAAGACTTATTTATCTATCACACACAAGACCAGACATTGCATTCGCAGTAAGTATGGTAAGTCAATTCATGCTGCTTCGGGATCGAGTCATTTTGAGGCAGTTTACAGAATCTTGATATACTTGAAAGGAACTCCAAGAAAAGGTATATTGTTTAAAAAACATGAGAATTTCGACATAGAAATCTACACTGACGCTGACTGGGCAGGAAGTACTACAGATAGAAGGTCTACTTCAGGTTATTGTTCATTTGTTGGAGGGAATCTAGTTACCTGGAGAAGTAAAAAACAGAACGTGGTAGCTAGAAGCAGTGCTGAAGAAGAATTTAGAGCACTAGCTCATGGCATTTGTGAAGGTATCTGGATAAAAAGACTCTTAGATGAACTCAAAATCATGTCAGGAACACCTATGCGAGTTTACTGTGATAATAAGGCTGCTATTTCTATTGTTCATAACCCAGTTCTTCACGATAGAACAAAGCATGTTGAGATTGACAAACATTTTATAATAGAAAAAATTGATTCTGGTGTGATTTGCATTCCCTACTTACCTACAACAGAACAAGTTGCTGATGTTCTAACAAAAGGGCTCCCTAAGTTGCATTTTGAGAGATTGATTGACAAGCTGGCCATGAAAGACATCTTTACACCAGCTAGAGGGGGAGTGTTGATTTACGTAATTTGTCTCATCAATATTCCTTCCTTATTTGTATTTACCAAATGTAAATTCTCCTTGTTATGTATTTACCTTATGTAATTTATGCCTTATTTAGATTAGGGTTTTTTCCTATTTAAAGAGATCATTGTATACATTTGAAAATATCGATTAATGAAATACAACTTATTTGTATTCCCAAATCAACATAAGGACATGCAGCGGCCTTTCCCATGATCCATCAGCTCCTCCTCTAGCCACCTCGATGTTGTGTCAAGCTACCTGGGGAGAAAACCACAGAAAGGGTGAGTATAAAAGTACTCAGTAAGGATCCCCAACCGGGGTACAATAAGCACAACAAATCCTCTAGCATCCTAGTATTCATGCATCAACAAGGACATGGCAGTCTCAACAGTATACAAAGCAGGAAGAACAACATCAAGGTCTAAGCTCAAAGCTAGACAGGGTTAGCTCACACTAGACTAACAAGTAGGAGAAACAACTAAGTATCTAAGATGCTATAACAATACAGCAAGCAAGGTTAGCACACACTGGGCTAACTAACAGAAGAAACACTTAAGAAATCTCAGAGGCTACAATAGTACAACAAGCAAGGTTAGCACACACTGGGCTAGTCTTGGACTGTAACACACTGGGCAGTCTAGCTCATACCTGATTAGCAACACATTAGGCTAACAGAGGACAACAACACACTGGGCTAGTTCTGGACTGCAACACACTGGGCAGTCTGGCTCATACCTGATTAGCAACACACTGGGCTAATAGGGGGCAACAACACAGTGGGCTAGTCCTGAGCAACACGGGCAGCAACACACTGGGCTAGCCCGGGATCAGCAACACACTGGGCCAATCCTGAAAATTGGTCAGCACACACTGGGCCAACAAAAGGACATCACACACTGGGCTAGTCCGGCTCTTACCTATCAGCAGCACACTAGGCCAACAGGGGGACGACAACACACTAGGCTAGTCCTAAGGAAACCCGATTGGAAACACACTGGGCCAACCTTGGACAACACATACTGGGCTAGTCCTGGGTAAACCTAAGCAGAAATAGCTATGGCTATACAACCTAGAGCTAGCCTAGATCAGTATCATCTATTAAGAGTAGCAGTAACAGAAATAAACAGTGTTTGTCATTCCACATGTAATCCCTAACAACAATCTAGGAAACTTGTCCACTAACATGCTTACATCACAACACATGATTAAGAACATTACATGCTTACATCACAACACATGATTAAGAACATTACATGCTTACATCAGAACACTTGAAGAAGAACATTAACATGTTACATCACAACACATGATCAAGAACATACAACATGCTTACATCAGAACACTTGAAGAAGAACATTAACATGCTACATCACAGCACATGATCAAGAACATACAACATACAAGTTCAGATGAATAGACAAACAGGGGTAAACATAATCAGTATCAAGGCAGCATCCAGTATCCACTAACAATAAATCAAGTAACCTGCAAAAACCTATCCACTAACAATATATTCCAAAAACCTGCAGAAACCTATCCACTAACAATTCAAAAATATATAATCAAACAATCAGAAGCTATCAATGAGGTGCGCAGGGTCCACACAACCCTGGCAAGGAACCCTTACCTATCGAACAGTAGAACTAAACACAGAAATACCCCTTGAGTTGCAGATCACCACACAAGCTACCCTAACAACAAAACACAAGATTACAATCTGAAGCCCAAACACCCTAAGCAACCAGACACACATAAGTTAGGGTTTACTGAAACCTGATCAATTCTCCAACTCCCAAAGGGGGTCTCGACCAAGCTTGAAGAACACAACAAAGATGCAACTCCAATGATTCCTTCCTTCCACTCTCGGCTAGGGCATCACACAACATAAGACCAAGGTTAACTTTACTTACAACACAACGCACAACCCATAATTCCTTCATGGTGCTCTCGGCCACCAAGATGAATTAGGGCAAGAACCAAACTTCAACATCACAAAAACTCACGTTGTAGTCTCGACCAAGGGGGAAGCACAAGGTGTCTCGGCAAGCACAAACCACAAGCTTGGAGATTCTGCTAAGGCTTGTTTCACAAAAAGAGGAGCCAAGTTAGATCTATCCAACCAACAACTCACCAAGGCAAAAAGACACCAATAACTTACCTAAGGCTCTCGGAAATGAAGGTTGGATGAGGAGGTTGAGTTTGGTTTCCACCAACAAGTAGGAATAGCACAAGATCTCGGATTCCAAGTGGTTGGGAAGTCTCGGCAATGGTAGCCACAAGGGGAGGAGCTTTCGGATCTACTTCCAACAAAGCAAATGAACCTTCAACTCCCAAAGCAAGGGTGTTCGGATCAACAATGGAGAAGAAGAAAAGAACTCCCTTGAGCTAGGGCTTGCTCTAGGCCAAACAAGGAAAAGAGGAGAAGAGATTTGCAAGAACTTACCTTGAAGAAGGATGTATGAAATGAGCTATGGGGATGCACTCAAGAGCTTGGAGGTTGAAGAGCTATGGAGGATAGTGTGATTTCTGCCAAAAGAGAAGATAGGAAGGGGTGTTGGTTCGGCCAAGGGAAGAGGGGAGGAGAATATGACAAAACCCTAAGCATTTTTTCCTTTTTTTTAATTAATAAAATACCTCCAAAAACCCCACCTTCAAATCCCACCAAGTGCACTTTTAAAATCCTTTTTAAAATTCTCTATATTTGGCTAAAACTCAACTCCCAAACCACCATGGTTCGAATCCTAGCTCCAACACTAATTATTCCTTTTTTTTCCTTTTAACCAGAAAGCCTCCAAATGTAACGGCCTGGTTTTCAGAGTTAGTTTTAGGAATTGTTCCGGTTAGATTATGAGGTTTGGGAGTTTTCTTTGTAAATAAAAATAAAGAGAGGGTTTATTTAGGCCTTGGTGGGTTTCGAACCCAAGATCTCGCACGTGGAGGTGGTGTAGCTTAAAAGAAATTAAAAAGGAATTAAAGTGCTTCCATTGGGATTTGAACCCTTGACCTAAAGGGTTTGAAGGCTAGGATTAAATGAGTTTAATAAGGAGAAAAAAGGTTGTTCCCGCTAGGACTCGAAGGGGGAAAACCCAGGGAAGGGAATCGCCTAACCTATTTAGGAAAAGGAAAAGAAATCGTTTCTTTTTTTTTTTTTTCTTGAAGACATCCTCTATTCTTTGTCGTTTCTCCAAGAACCGAGTTCAAGAACCAAGAGGACCAGCTGAGGACTGCCCTTCCGCCAGCATGAGTGTGTGTGTGTGTGTTTGCCGCCCAGCCGAGACCAACCTTGCCTCGCCCGGACGCTGCCGCCAGCCCCAGCGCTGCATACTGCCACCACCCCGTTGA
The DNA here is from genome assembly GCA_036507275.1 of Sicyos edulis. Taxonomy (NCBI): domain Eukaryota; kingdom Viridiplantae; phylum Streptophyta; class Magnoliopsida; order Cucurbitales; family Cucurbitaceae; genus Sicyos; species Sicyos edulis. The sequence continues at coordinate 17,167,308 of CM071851.1, forward strand.
CAGAGCCTTGCCACGTCGCACCAGAGATCCGTACCATCTCCCATTCGCTCGCTTGCTCGCTCGCTCGTGATCGCCGCAGCACAGTTGCCTTCGCGCCCGGTCGCCTACGCGATGCCTCGCCATAGCAACGTGCACCGCTGCCCCTCGCCTCTCCTTCCCGCTGGCGCGCCCGTGCCTAGCCGCAGCGCAGCAGCAGCTCTTCGCGCCCAGCCACCCGTGCCAGCGCCAGTGCACAGCAACCCCGTGCCCCTGCTGCTTGCCGCTTGCTGCCACACACCGTGCCGAGCCTGCCTAGTGCCTTCTCTAGTGGTTGCTCGGGTTGACTTTGTAGCTCGAGGGTCATTTGTTTGTTTGTGGTGATTGTTTACCGCACATTCCAGGTATGGATTTCTTACCGGGGTTGTGTGGACCCTGTGATTACTTTAATGGCACGTTGATATCTTGTAATTGTTTAGGAGCATTCTAGTGGATAGGATTCTTGTTTTTGACTTGCTGGCATGTTTGTTGTCTTGTTCATGTTAGCTCCATCTAGGGATTTTCTTCCTCTAGCATATATGTGTTTCCTGTTCATATTCAGTAGAGTCATGCTAAGATTTTGTTACTGTTGAATATTGCCTGGTCGATCTGTTAGCTTGTGAACCTGAACTTAGGAGACTGTCAGGAGTTACTAGTTTAGGTCTCGCATGGGTAAGACCCTGATGGGCCCCAATGCGTTGCTAGTGTATGTAAGTCCTCGACGGGCATCATAGTGCAGCTAGGGAGTGTAATACCCCGATGGGCATCTTCGTGTTCCTAGCAGGAGTAAGACCCCGATGGGTATCCTTGTGTTTAAGTCGGTATAAGACCCCGATGGGCATCCTTGAGTGCTGGTTGAGTAAGACCCCGATGGGCATCATTGTGTCTAGTATATGTAAGACCCCAATGGGCATCATCGTGTCCTAGATTGTGTAAGACCCCGATGGGCATCACGGTGTAAAACCGAATGTAGGTTGTAGTTGTAAGTTCCGATGGGAAGCTCGGTAAGTCTTTGAATAGGCAAGTTATAGGAGTGGCGGTTAGCCTAAACCAAGTTGATTTCTCTGTGTTAGTGTTTGGTTGCATGTATCTGTGTACTAGATGATTTGTTTTCGTATTGTACCCCGGTTGGGGATTCTTACTGAGCAACTCGTTGCTCACCCTTACTTTTATGTGGTTTTCCACCAGGTAACTTGGGACCAAGACTGGATGGCTAGGAGGAGGCTACTGGATGATCATGGACAGTTGTTACTCTCAGTCTTGTTTGTCATTTTCTTAACTTTTTATGCATGTAGACAGGGCACGGAGCCCTTAGGTAGATTTTGATGTATTTCCGGAGGTTAATGTTTTTTTTTTGTTGGATTTGTTCTGGATGTTTGAATTTGCAATAAAAAGAAACTCTGGCCAGGGTTAGATTTGATAAATGTTTTTTACAGGTGCTGGGAAACAGGGACAGGTCCAAATTCTTGAAAATTTCACTAAATGTTTTATTGTTTTTAGAGTTTTATAATTCTTCATTTGTGATTTCGAGTTTTATTACATGCATAAGAGGTTAAAGACCTAGGTTTAGGACACTATTCGGATCGGGTCTTTAAAGTTGGTATCTGAGCTCAAAGTCATAGATTTTATAGACTGACCTATAGTTATAGGTTGTTCTTTCATGATCATCAGCGTTCCAACAGCCATCAGGTACATCCGTAAGTTTAATGTCAAAGGGTTAAGAATTACAATACTGTTTTGCATCCAGCATATACATAGCTTGCTGTTTGTAGAGCTGGGACGAGCAGGTTCTGACTCATTGTTGGTTTGAGTGTAGATCGCCAGCATGCCAGTTACTCATAGAGGGCGAGGAGGCTCAAGGCCGACCAACCAGGGCATTCATATTGATTCTGACACAGGAGGGACGTCGTCCCAAGCTGAGGCTGGTAACATGCCACCTGTAGATCCTACTGCTGATTTGCCTAGAGACGGAGGCAATTGAGCCACAAGAGACTGCTCCTGGAGCAGCATTTGCCGAGTCCATGAGGGCTCTGATGGTTGGTCTGCTAGCTAATTAGAGAGCTGAGCAGAGGGTAGAGTCCCGTCTTCAGATAGAGCGGCTGTCACAGTTGGTTCAGCAGAGAACTGCAGTGCCACCAGCACTGCCAGCTCCACGAGAGCCGATTGTGATTGAGACTGATGAGGTGGAAGGTGCAGAGGATCTGGGAAAATGGCTGAAGGATTTTGTCAAGTGGAAGCACGAGAAATTCAGTTCCCCTAGAGATCCGTTTTTAGCAGCCAGGTAGATTGCTGAGTTCGAGTACATCTTCAAGGTGATGGCATGTCCTGAGGTGCAGCGAGCCCGTTGTGCAGCTCATGTTTTAGCTGGTACAACTAGATGGTGGTGGGAGTCCATTTTGAGTGAGAGATCGGCTGGGTCTTTACCTACCACCTGGGTTCAAGGCCGAGTTCAAGACAAAGTTTATCAGTGAGGAAGCCCAAGTGAAGATGATTAAGCTATTTTCGAATTTAAAGTAGGGATCTGATACGATCGAGGTTTATGAGAGAAAGTTTTTGGAGTACGGATATTTCGCTCCACAACTGATCGCTACTCCTGAGATGAAAATCAGGAAGTTTATTGCTGGTTTGAGATAGGGAGTGCTCATGATGTTAGGGCATAGGCCCTAGAGACGTTTTCCAAGGCTGTACAGTTGGCAATGATTTACGATGGGAAGTACCCTCTAGAGCAGGTTGTTAGTGCTCCAGTGCAGAAGGCCCTAATATATTTGGGCCAGAAAAGGAACTTTGACTCTGGAAGCGATAACCGAGCGAGCGATCAGTGCCGCCAAGGTTCCTATCAGGGGAAAGACCAGCACAGAAATCGCAACCGTGATCAGCCTCGCCAGTAGGGGGGATGGAAGCCGCCTCCGTTCTGTAACCCTTGTGGAATGTAAAGACCCAACCTGAATGGAGTTCTAAAATAGGCCTTTACCTCAATGCATGCATTCAAAGTTAAAGACAATAAGCAGGAATGACTTTCGGATTCCAATTAAAAACAAAACATTCAAACATTCAATTCAAAGTCAAGACAATATTCCTGAAACCTGTCCCTGTCTCCAAGCACCTGTTTCAAGATAAATACGTTTCCCAAAGATTACTCTGATCAGAGATTTATTAAAGCATTCAAAACTTTCAACAGTTGCAACAATGCTGGAATCCGTAAAAACATTCAGAAAACATTCCGTGGCTCCGTGCGGTGCTACATGCATTCAGAGGAAACAAAAACATAAAGAGTCATAACACAAAATCGAGTTTGACAAATGGTTCCCATGATCACAGCTCCTCCTTCACCATCCATCTGTCTTGCACTCGGTTACACTGGAAAACCACAAAAATAAGGGTGAGTAACAAATTACTCAAGAAGAATCCCCAACCGGGTACAATACGATATACATGGTCATCTAGCAAAAGGTATGCAAGCTATGAATATAAACACGAATAGAGCACATAGCTTAAATCCGCTTATAAACCTCGGATGCCAACTCGTGGTCTTACTCCGAAAGAATCCACCACACAATACGCCCTATACGAGAAACAAGTCCCCCACTGCTCTACTGTCGATCTGAAAGGTGCACTAGCTCAAGATCCCGATGAGCTCTCCGGTCGGCGGTCTTTGTAATGAGCGTAAGCGCACCGCATGCTACCGCAAAACCATGGGGTGCCGGGTTTAGTGGCAAGCCGCCCATGTCCAATACCATGCCTAACTAAATCTCTCGGATCGGTGTCACCGACATAGGGGTGTGAGACTGGACACGTGAACTATGTCACCAACCACCGCACTGAGGCTAAGGAACCGGCCGTGGTAGGCTTACCCCGTGAAGCCGCCCTTGCCTTAACAGTGGCAATCAAGGGCTACGGCCGAACACACCGAGTGCGTGCCGATCGCCGGGGACGAGACAATGCCAAGTCATCATCCCGACCGCTGGGGCATTTAACACTCGCCACCCTCACCCGTGATTGCGGGGCGGTAGTTAGGGTTAGCTAGACCCTAACAGGATCAGGGACGGAGCACCGTCTCTTACGTCCCTGTCGTGGATGCAAGTTACGTTATGCATCCGGCCCGGATGATGCTACCTACCTGCACTCTAAACCTATAAACAGATACAACAGCCAATCCAATACAATCCAATACGCTCAGTAGATACAACGAACCTAGCATGATACTACGAAGCAAGAACCGATAACGAGCATGCCAGAACGAAACAACCTAGCATGGACTAACATGAGAAACAACATAAGAAGTCATGCCAGTCAGGAATTTAGAACAGAGTACCTATCAATAAACATGCTAATAAACACAACAAGCATACAATCAGCAATCACATATAATATCGCAGGGCCCACACAACTCTGGTAAGAAATCCTTACCGGGTCGGGAGGCGACTAAACACAAAATCCTAAGCTACGAACGAACCCGAGCTAGCTACCGAGAACCTAACAAGCACAACAATAATTACAGACCATAACCTAAATTTAACAAAACAAGCAGGCTCGGCTCGGGAGCACTCACATGGCACGGCGACACGGGGCTGGGCGCCGTTGGGCTGCGACAGGACAAGCGATGATGGCGCGGCGTGCAGGCGCGATGGGACTGGGGGCGCAGACAGGAGATGGCACGGCGCTAGGGCGCGGCCGCGCGCGACGGACGGATACGAGGAGCTTCGAGCACGCAGCGCCGGCGCTGGGACGGCGCGCGATTTAGTCTGCGCACACAAAGCGGCGGCGCGATGGAGCTGGCTACCTCGGGCGAGCTGGGCGCGATGGAGCCTGCTGCTGCGCGCGATCGGGGGAACGAGCTGGGCCTGCTGCTGCGCGCGATAGGTGGTGGGAAAAATGAGCTGGGCGATCTGGGCTGCTGGATGGCTCCTCTCGGCTAGCTGCACAAGAACCCACACACACACACCTCTTCACTCTCAGCCAGCAAGGTGCTAAAACGAAGAAAGGGAAGAAGAAGAAGAAGAATAAGAACCTTACCGGGAAGACGATCGGACCTCGGGGCTGCAAGAGAGCAAGAATTCAGCTTGGGCTTGGGAGGGAGAGCTTGGGCGAAAGGCTGGGTCGGCGAAGGAAACTTGGTGATGAAGACTCAAAATCCCAATTTTCTTCTTTTAAACAAATGAACCAAAACTCCCTTGAACCAAGGCTAAGTATAAAGTAGTGCGGAAAGATTATCAAAAACACCTAGAAGCTCAATTGGCAAAGACACCCAACTATCTTCATAGGCCACCTGGGTTTTGGTTGTTCAGGATCCGCAAGCTTGTGTTCGTGTTGTTCAGGATCCGCAAGTTTTGACTTTTGAGGTAGTCTTGCCGACTCGTGTTGTTCAGGATCCGCAAGCTTGTGTTCGTCGCTATCCTTATTCCTAGCGATGTTTCGTGGGTGGAGTTTCTGGATTGGAAAAAGAGTTAGGTCTAAGCTATAAGGAGGAAGTCCTTGGAGCAGCCAGATGGGCTTAAGAGTTGAGTGGCAGCTTGGAGGCGAGCCTTTGCTCGTTATGAGCTTGGTTTGAGTTTCTGCTAAGCAAGCCTTTCTCGGGCTTTTCTTTTAGTTGTTGTGCATTCACAGTTGGCATTTTAGCTGAGCCACAGTTGAGTGAGTTGGCACGGAGGTGCCGTGGCATTGGTTGGAAACCTTAGAGTTGCTATCCTCAAGCTATTGTGTTGCTAGTAGCCGCGTGTTGTTTTATTCCTTGCTGCTGGAGATTTCCGTAAGAGGAATGTTGGTTGTTTTCCTGTCTGGCGATGTTCACCTAGGCCAGTGGCTGATCGGATTGCATTGGGAAGTTTGTTGTCGGCCGATGAGGGGCTCCAGTTTATTAGTTTGGTGAGTGGAGCCTGCTCGACCTTGTCGTTCGTAGGTGGCGGGCAAGTATCGCCTAGTGTGAGTGGTGGTAGCCGCTTGGTGAACTGAAAAAGTGCCCCTTGGCTTTGGTGCTTCGATTTCTCGTAAGATGGTTGCTTAAGTGTTGTGGTCGCATGCTAGTTGGAGAAGGTTGCCTTGGGATCGATCCACCGGTTGGTGGTTCGAATTGGATTTCGTTAAGGATTGTAGGCAACCAGTGGGGTTCGCAGTCTCTTGCGAAGTAAGAGTAGGCCGTTTTGTTTCAAAACACAGGAGGTTCAGTTGTTTGGTCAACATGGTGAAGGGTCGAGGTCGCTTGATAACAAATGGCATGAGCATTCGAGAGAAGTTACGCCGAGCGTGGCGTAGAGTTTTAGAGCTTGTGACCCGTCCACGAGTTTGCTGAGAGTAGCGTCGTAGAGAGGCGTTCCGAGTTGGGTTAGCAGGGATAAGTGAGCCCTAGAGTCGTAAGACCGTTTGAGAGTTGGTGCGAGTCAGAGGATATGGCTCACCGACTAGTTATTGCATGTTTTCTTCGAAGCTCAGTGTTAGTTCGGTGTTGGTTGAGATAGTTCGTGGCGAACTCTTGTCTCTGTTGGGCTTGAGCCTTTGGGAACCCAAGAGGTTCGGTTTCAAAGAAGGATTTGTATTGTCTTAATCGGGAGCTTGGTTGGTTAAGAATCGGTGGAGTTTCCTAGAGTTGTTTTCGTCTTAGGACTTTCGAGGACGAAAGTCTTAAAAGGAGGGAGTATTGTAACGGCCCAGTTTTCTATTTCCGTTACCCAGGTGATTTCGGGTCATTATTCGGATGTTGGGATGGGCCGTTAGAGTTGTTTTAACCCTTAGGGGTATTTTGGTCTTTTTGCCCCCGGTCAGGGTTTTGAGGATTTTCAAGATTTCAGGGCCTTTCCTGCCTTCGTCGAAGTTTGGTGGTTGTTGGTTGCAAGACCCAAGAGGTTTGGGCAAGTTGTTTGGGAGTTTGGAGGTATTTTAGTTATTGGCAAAATTAATGGGTTTTTGAGTGCTTCCTTTGGGATTTGAACCCTTGCCCTAAATGGTTTTGGGAGTTTGTAGGAAAAAGAGTTTTATTAGAAAGAAAAGTTTGTTTGGGTCGGGTTTTGAAAGAGGAAGCTTTGGGAAGGGATTTTAGACCCATTTAAATTAGGAAAAGGGAAGAAAATCAAGAAAGTCCCTTTCCCCTTGTTTTGCAATCTCTCTCTCTCTCTCTCTCTCTCTCTCTCTCTCTCTCTCTCTCTCTCTCTCTCTCTCTCTCTCTCTCCTAGCCGACCTCACCAAGAAAACCCAACCCTAGCCGCCCAGCCATGCCCTAGCCGCACCACACCCTGGCCGCATCGGATCATCACTCAATTGGATACCGCCCGCCCACACGCCGCACGGTGACGCTTGCATCGCCCGGCCAGCGCGCGCTTCACGCGCGCCAAGCCGCCGCTCTTGCTTGCTGCCGCCGCGCCGCCTGCCGCCAGCGCCGCTTCGTTGCGCCAGACGCGTCGCCGCACAGTGTCCGCCCTCGCAGACCGACGTCTCGCCGCGCGCGACCGACCCAAAGATGTTCGCTGGCTGCTGCGGCGATACAAGGCGTCAGCCGCGTCCCTCGCCTCGCTAGCGCCAAATACCAGTGTGCAGCGCCTAGCGCCAGCCACGCCACGCGCTGTACTTTGCGACGGATAGCCACCCCGCCGCCGCGAGTTGGGGCGTGATCTTGTGTCTTCTCGATTGGGTAATCCCCAGTCTTTTCTCCTTTGGGCACTAGGTCGTTGGTTGCTTTGTTTATTTAATTAGGTTGTTTTTACTAAAATGCTTAGGTTGCTCGGTTTTCGCTTTAAAGCTCGAGGGTCGCTATTTGATTGTGAAAGTTATTTCGCTTGCTTCCGTGTAAGGATTTCTTACCGTGGTTGTGTGGACCTCGCGATGCTTTCTTGATTGTGCCTTATATGCATGTTTACTTGTATGAACATGATTAGTGGATAGGATGACTTGTGATTGCACTCTTGCTAGCATGTTTGCTGCTTGTACATGTTAGTGCCATGCTAGGATTGTTCTTCCAAATGCTTGAGATTCTGCTTTAAGTTCGTAGTATCATGCTAGGTTATGTGTGATTGATGATGATATGTATGTCTAGCCAGAATCGCTTATTTTGTACTTTTAGCTAGTATAGTAGAGTTTGTCATCATCCGGTGAGAGCGGACATAACGTACTTTGTCCCCACCGGTCGGGAGTAGAGCAAAGCATAACGTACATTGCTTCCCCGGCAAATGATGTGGATTTAGCTACCACATCGGCATAAGCCTAGTTTGTAGCTGCTGCTAGAGCGGAACCCCTCGCCAACGGTGCAAGCCTCGCTTGGCCGGTTCTTAGCTTCAGTCGGTGGTACAGTCGCACAGATGAGTGCCGAGGGCCTCGCACTAGTGTGTTCAGTGACACCGCTTCCGAGTCTTTAGGCATGCGTACCTGGCCCGCGTAGTTTGTACCTAGGCCCCCACATTTACGCCGGTTGCGCAAGAAGATGTCAGTGTGCGCGCGCACGCGCGTTAGTCGCCGGTTCGGAGAGCTCCCGGCTAATGTTCGTGAGTACACCGCCCTTCCAGCTTAGAGCCCGACTTCGGGTACTCTCCCGTTAGTCCAGATTTATTAGCGAGGGTAAGAGGCCCTTGAGGACCCCCATTGGGATTGGCTTTTGAGCTAATCATTTGGTCGAGGGAGAAAGACCCTCGAGGGTGTCGGACATCTTTGGGATCGGTTTTGAGTGATCAATTGGCCTAAGTAGGAGACTTCCGAGGATTCCAGATTCTCGCTTTGTAAGCTCGTTGAGCTATGATCTGTGTTGGTAATCGCTTGCATGTATACTAGGGTGCTAGATGATTGATGTATCGTGTTGTACCCGGTTGGGGATTCTTACCGAGTATGTTTATACTCACCCTTATTTCTGTGGTTTTCCACGTGTAACTTGGGACAAAGACCGGACGGCTAGCGGAGGAGTCGATTGATCATGGGAGCCGCCTAAGCACTCTGCTCTCTTATTGTTTGCATAATTTGTTCAAAGATGTAGATCGACAGAGTCCTAGGGGGACGTTTTTAAAAGTTGTTTAAATTGTATGGTATGATTTTATAAACACTGGCCAGGCTTGTTTTACTTTGTTGGCTTTGCTTAAATGAAGGTTGTTGTTTATGTTTTAAGAGTCCCCGCTTTTAAATGTTTTGGAAGGTTTTAAATTTGAGCACTAAACCGCTTGATGAAGTATTTAACTTGCATGCTGAGTGAGATCCTAGGTTTAGGACCGTGTTTTGGGTCGGGTTATTACACTACTCCTGCATCCCACTCGATGCTCAACAAAAGCTCAGGCCAACTTCTCGGGTGGCAACAACTAGTTCCACACTTGGAACATCCAAACAAAAGAGTACTCCACTCTACTAGCCCGCTGAAATCCACAAACGGATCAAGCCCTGACAAGCAAACTCCATACTACACCCTGGCTACGAGGGTACTAAAAGAACTGGCTGTAAAATAACATCTCGGCCTCTGAATAGCAGGGCATCCCAACACACTGATGCTAAACTCAATCCTGGCGAACCGCTTTACTACTAGCAGTAGGACTTTCTAAAACATCGAGCTCTACAGGCATCCACTTGCCAAACTGGGCGGCTCCATCAATGCCAACAATCTCATCGGCAAAAACCTGCTGATCATGCCCTCCCTTGGCCAAACTCAGTTAAATGTAAAATAAGGTTTTAAAAGATGTTATTTGGAGGACTCGAACCCTTGGCCTCAAAGAGGGTTGGAGGTTTGGATTTAATTAAGGAAAATAAACGTGTCAGCTAGGACTCGAAGAAGGGAAGCCTTGGGAAGGGATTTTGGGATCCCCAAAGCCTATTTAATTTAGGGAAAAAAAAAGAGATCAAGAAACCCTTATTTTTCCCCCTTGCCCTTGCCGCACGCCTCACCCTCCCCCTCTCACCTCGCCGTCCACCAAGAAGCAAGAACCGAGAGAGTTTGTGTGTGTTTTCGTCCCAGCCAAGTCTAGCCGCACCAAGCCGCCCTGTGTCGCCTGCATGTTGCCGCCAGCCACAGCGCCGCACCGAGCAGCCCTATAGCAGCCCCATCGCAGCGCTCGCAGCCAGCCCGCAGAGTCGCGCACGCCATCGCCGCATCACGCGCGCGTAGGCTGCCGTCGCACCGAGAGTGCAGCAGCCGCTTCCGTCGTCAGCATCTGCATCTGCGTGCCCAGCTATGACGAACCCGACCCAAAACATGGCCCTAAACTGGGGTTCTCACTTAGCATGCAAGTTAAATATGATATCAAGCGGTTTAGTGCTCATATTTAAAAACCTTTCAAAACATATGAGAAGGGGAAACCCTTAAAACATAACCAGCAGTTTTCATTTAAACCATCCAACAAAGTAAAACATCCTCGCCAGTATTTATAAAAATATACAATACAATTTAAACAACGTTTTAAACAATGTTCCCCTAGGACTCTTGTTCATCTACATGTTGAATAACAATGCAATAATAAATGACAGAGTGCCGGCGGCTCCCCATGATCAATCAGCTCCCTCCGCTAGCCATCCTGGTGTTGTCCCAAGTTACCTGAAAGATAAATAAGGGTGAGTATAAAGATACTCAGTAAGAATCCCCAACCGGGGTACAATACGATACATCAGTCATCTAGCACCTCAACATGCAAGCAAACAGCTATCAACATAGATCATAGCTCAACGAGCTCAATAAAACAAGATCTGGAGCCATCGGAAGTCTCTTACTTCCGGCCTAGGGATTGGATACACTGACCCTGGACATCACCAAGGTATCTGTCACTCGGGGGGAATACACTGATCCCTAGAATGTCTTCAAGGGCCTCCTTGCCCTTGCACTAAACTGGACTTACGGGAGAGTACCCAAGTCGCTCTAACTGAAAAAGAATGGTGTACTCACGAACATTAGCCCGGGAGCTCTCTCCGAACTCGCGACTAACGCTACGTGTGCGCGCACACCGCATGCTCTCTCGCAACCGGTGTAAATGCGGGGCCTAAGGGAAAACTACGCGGGCCAGTACGCATGCCTATGACTCGGGCGGTGTCACCGATCACGATGCGCGAGGCCCTCGGCGCTCATCTGTGCGGCTGATCCACCGACTGAAGCTAAGAACCGCCAAGGTAGGCTTACACCGCTGGCGGGTTCTCTAGCAGCTACAAACTAGGCATACGCCAATGAGGTAGCTAAGTCTCATTGGCTGCCGGGAGGGGGGAGAAAAAGCAATGTATGTTATGCTTTGCTCTATATCCGACCACTGGGGATAAAGTACGTTATGTCCGCTCTCAACCCCTGAAGCAATGCTTTGCTTTACTCCCGACCGGTGGGGACAAAGTACTTTATGTCCGCTCTCAGCCTCTGGATGATGACAAACCTTACAACTCTATCTAAGAGTACAGAGCAAAATCAATGATTCCTGGCTAGCAAGCAATGACCGACATAAATCACATTACCTAGCATGATACTACAACTTAAGCAGGAATCATAAGCATGCTGGCAGAACAAACCTAGCATGGCACTAACATGTAAAATCAGGCAAACATGCTAGTAAGAAATCAATCAACTGCTCTATCTCTAACATGCTCATAACAGTCAGCAAACAAGCAAGGCATATCGAGATATATCGCAGGGTCCACACAACCACGGTAAGAAATCCTTACCTGGAACAAGCAGCAAACAATAATAAATCACAAATCAACGAATAACCCTCGAGCCTCTAATCGATCCCGAACAGCCTATACATCAAATAAAGCACCCAAATCAAATACATAAAATGTAAATTTAATAAAACCATAACCAAAGACCCAACAAATCCAGGCCCAACGAAGAAAAGACTCGGGAAATACCATCCGAGAAGCCACAAGGCTCGGGCCAAGACAACACACAACAAGGAGGTCAGCGGCTTGGGGCTGGTGTGGCTGGCGCAAGGGCGCAGACACGAACAGGGGCGCGCTGGGCGTGGCATGGCACTGGGCGTGAGCTGCTGCGCGGCGAGGCGAGCGCGAGGGCGCACGCGCACGCGCGCGCGCTCGGCACAGGGGATGGCATGGCACTGTGCGAGGCTGGGCGACGCGAACCAGGGAGACGCGGGCTTGGGCGAGCAGGAGCTGGGCTAGGCGCGGGGACTTGGCACAGGGCAGGGGAGACGTGGCACGGACCTGGGCGAGGGCGCTGGGGTCGGGCGACGTGACCTGGGCGCTGGGGCTGGGCGCCTGGGCACTGTGCGCGGCCGGGCTGGGCTGGGCGAGCTGGGGCTCGGGCGTGGGCGAGCTGGGCGGCCAAGGCTGGGCGACCAGGGGCTGCTCGGGCGTGGGAGGGGCTGGGGTCGGGCTGGAGGAGAGAGAAAGGGAGAGAAAATGGGAAAAATGGAATTTTGGGGAAAAAAATGGGAAAAATGGGGATTTTAATAAAAAAAAGAAATTTCCTTTTTCTCTTTTTTATCCTTATCCAAATAAATCCAAACTTATCCATTTTTTCCAATTTTCCAAAAATCCTTAAAATCCTTAAATCCCATTTCCCGGCTTCCTCCTTCGAGACCCGACTGAAGCAACCTTTCCAAACAACAAATCTCACTTAAAACAACCTCACAAATCAACATTGAAGGCCCGGGCTCGAATCCCAAAGGAAACACCCAAACAACCATAACTTTGCCCAAAACCCAAATCACAACCGAACTCCCAAACGAATAGCCCAAACATCTCGGGACTCGCAGCCCATAACAAACAAGCCTCAACAAAGGCAGGAGCTGCCTCGAAGCCCTAAAAATCCACAAATCCTGCCTGGGGAGCAAAAAGACCAAAATGCCCCTAAGGGTCCAAACAGCTCTAACGGCCCAACCGAACCACTGAATCTGAACCGAATGCTCCTCGAGAACCGGGATAGAAACCTGGGCCGTTACACGGCCCCCAGCTCCAGCCAGCGCGCACGCACCCTGCCGCACCCGGCCCGCCAAAGATCGCAGCCCTAGCGCCCCAGTCGCCAACGCTAACGCTCCGTCAAGACGGGCAAGCGACTGAACGCTCCATGCACGCCGCTGCTGCTCACTGCCGCCGAGAGCCTGTTCTGCCGAGAGGGTTGGGCCGAGACCTAGTGCTTCTCGATTGGTAGTTCCCGAACCTCTACTCTTTTGGACCTTAAGATGCTAGCTGTTGTTTGGATAATTAGGATGATTCTATTGTTGCTTAGGTTACTCGAGTTCACTTAGAAGCTCGAGGGTCGCTTGTTGGTTGTGGTCATTATTTTCTGCTTGCTTCCAGGTAAGGGTTTCTTACCGGGGTTGTGTGGACCCTGCGAATACTTGATAGCATGTCGTATCTTGTGATTGTATGAAATTTCTAGTGGATAGGTTACATGTTTTCTCTTGATTTCAGATTGGTGTTGTGCTTGTATTCCGTTAGTTCCATGCTAGGTTTTCTTATCCTGGCATATCCATGTTTCCTGTTGTATTCTGTTAGTTCCATGCTAGGTTTTCCTATCCCGGCATATCCATGTTTCCTGTTGTATTCTGTTAGTTCCATGCTAGGTTTTCCTATCCCGGCATATCCATGTTTCTTGTTGTATTCTGTTAGTTCCATGCTAGGGATAGACAGGTGATGTACAGTGTAGAAGATTGTAGGAGTTCTAGTCTAGGTCCAGCTTGGGTAAGTCACTGATGGGCACCAATGCGGTGCTAGTGTAGGTAAGTCCCCGATGGGCACTGCACTGTTTCCTTATGTGTAAGCCCCCGATGGGCATCATAAGGATTGCTAGCGAGTGTAAGACCTCGATGGGCATCTCTGTGTTCCTAGTTGAAGTAAGACCCCGATGGGCATCCTAGATGTGTAAGACCCCGTTGGGCAGCATTGATAGCTAGAGGTGTAAGACCCTGATGGGCATCTGTATGTGTAAGACCCCGATGGGCATCATTGATTTGAGGTGTAAGACCCCGATGGGCATCCGTATGTGTAAGACCCCGATGGGCATCATTGATTTAAGGTGTAAGACCCCGATGGGCATCCTTGTGTGTAAGTCCCCGATGGCCATCACTGAGTTAGCAGGAGTAAGACCCCGATGGGCATCATTATGTCCTAGGTTGTGTAAGACCCCGAAGGGCATCAAGGTGTAGAACTTAGGATAGGCTGTAGTTGTAAGCCCTTGAATAGGCAAGCTCTAGAAGTAGCCCATAGCCTAAACCAACTGTTTTGCTCTAAGTCATTGTATGGTTGCATGTCAGTGTGCTAAATGAGATGTTTTCGTATTGTACCCCGGTTGGGGATTCTTACTGAGTGACTCGTTGCTCACCCTTATTTTTCTGTGGTTTTCCACCAGGTAACTTGGGACAGAGGCTGGATGGCTAGGAGGAGGCTGCTAGATGATCATGGATGGCCGAACTCTGAGATGCACGTTTCTTTTATTATTGTTATGGTTTAGCATGTAGTGGGACTTGAGTCCCTAGGAAAATCACTCAAAAACTATTTAATATTTCTCGAACTGTTTCCTTTGATTTTAAGAAAGTACTGATCAGTCACTTTACTTGTTGATTTTACTTCATGGATTTATGGTTTTGTTTTAATTGTGTTAATTGAAAAGTTTTAATTTGGTACTCTGAACGGTGATCTTATATTCTTAATCATGCATGCTAAGTAAGGATCTAGGTTAGAGACCGTTTTTCGGGTCGGGTCCTTACACTTACCAACTCTATGAAAAACATACAAATGACTGCACCATTAATAGGTTGTATTTCGAAAGAGGAAATAACCTAAGTCTAGTTTGCATGTTCAGTAGGTTAGTATTAAGTCTTTAATACTTTAAATCAAAGTTTATGGATAAATGTGTAACTACTACATATGTAGCATCGGCTTAACACTACATCAAGTCACGACGGGTGTTGGGCTTGATGCGAACAGAAGTGGAAGCAGAAGTTTGTGAGGTGTAGTATGATAGTTATCCCTTACTGCATGTTTCTTTGAAGATGCAATGCTATTACTTTCCATGAGTATCCTGGTTTAGCCTTACTCTCTCTCAATCTATTTTACAATTGTTTTATTCTATTTTCACTATTCAATCAATCAATCACATCAACTAGTCATTTTACTTTTTGTCTAATTCTAAACATCACCTTAGATAAATCGCAAACCTTGTGGAGATCGATATTACTTACTGCAGGTTGCGTATACTTGCACGACTGTAAATTATTTATACACGAGACAATTAGGAGACTAGTGTTTTGCCTTAAGGGCCTCACAGTAGAGTTGTGTAACATACTTCATAACCTGTCATGTTGAAATTAGGTGAGCGTCTTTACAGCCTCACAAGAATGAGTCATGCAACGAACCTTATGACCTGATATTACGCTAAGTTTAGTTGAGTTATAAATGTGTATGTGCTAGCATGTTGAATTCTAACCCTATGCATTGTACCACTATTAGGGAGTTCTTACTAAGTATTCTTTTATGTTCACCATTATTGTGGTTTTCAACCAGGTAATCAGGGACACCACCAAGACGGTTAGTAGGGAGATGTTGAAGTGATCATAGGTGGAGCTTGCAGCATTAGGCTGATTAGTGGGTAGGATAGTTGTTATTTCTATTGTTTCATTGCTAGCATGTTTAGAGTTGGGCTCCTGTTATTTCTGTTTGAAACATGTTGATAATTGTTGGGCATGGATGTCATTACTATTATTTATTTAATTGAATTTGTTTTAGAACTACCTTGGTTAAGGGATCTTATTTATTTATTATTTGAAATAAAATGCAAAATAAGCAGTTATCTAAAATTTCAATTTGAAAGTTTAAAAACTGCATGCTTGTAACTGAATTTGGGTCGGCATGAGATAGGAATCGTAGTTTAAAATTACGGGTTCTTACAATAAGTGCCAAATAGCAGTAAACTCTTCGTTATCCTGAAGGTGAGATTGTTCAAAGATGATAACTAAATTAATATTTTTAATTGTGAATTGCACAATCCCGGTGGATAATAATATAAATTATACTTACCACTTGACTGCGTACACTTGGGCAATGGGGTTTTGAATTTATTCAAATACTAAAACATTGCATCAATGCTACACTTGATAAAAAATCTTTCATCCAAATATCTCTAAGACTTTGTTGATATAGGTCTCTTGAGACAAGTGCAAAATGCCTAAAGACCTTTCTCTATAGATTTTAATGCAATGACATAAGAACCTAAAATAGTTTCGAGATTGTTGCTTGTGTAGGAAGAAGAATTAGAATAAGACAACTTAGTACAAAAAAAAGTAAATGTAATTCTAATTCTTCTACCTACACAAGCCACAATCTCGAAAACTATTTTAGGTTCTTATGTCATTGCATTAAACTAATTCAACACTAGCATCACAAGTTCGATCCCAAGAATTGATATTTGTCCCCCCTCCCCCGATATGTACTAAAAAAAAAAAAGATAGACAACAACTTGATCAAGCATAAACGTTATACAATGTTTGATTCAAGAGATTGGTTAGATAAGGATAGAAGGAAGAAAAAAAAATTATGTTGCCAGTATATACAAAATTACTAATCAACACACAATTTTCAAAATACTAAATATCATTCATATGAGATTTTCTTTTTCTTTTTCTTTTTTGCATCAAACAAATTCATTGTCCGTATTTTATATAATACTGATGGGTTGCGATTCCAATGCTAATTTACTGAAAAGTAATTAATTCTAAGTAGACTTATGGTAAGTACACTCGGAATCACTTACGCGCAAGTATACACGGTCGAGAATTGTAACAAGTAATAAATATATAAATTTATCGATCCCACAAGGAATATGAAGCACAATGAAAAGTATTAAGTGTAAAAAATGTAAAATGACACGAATAGAGTTGATAGAGTTGAGTTTGGTTTATGCAGGAATTAAATTACTAATGTAGATACTAATACTAACACTTATACTAATGCAGATGCTGACACTATTGCAAATCTAAGTTACTTTATTTAACTAGCAATTAGAACATAACACACTTTATTTAACTAGCAATTAGAACATAACACACTGTGTTGCTTGGTGATGCATAAATCATGCTACCCAACCGCACAAATGCTTCCGCTGCAGTGCTACAAGGTTAAGTTCAGGGTTTTGCATGCGTTAGTGGGGTTACACTTTAACTCCCATTTCGTAGCGCGAAGAGTCTTCGTGCAATACTAACATAACCTATAGGGTCATCCGCCAGGTTCCTCTTCAGAGTAAGCGGGAGGCTAGCATACATGGGTAGCGAGCCGACGCACATTTAATTTAAATGAAACATTATAAATTCGATCACCCACATGGAGTTTGTTGATAACTCTCAAGAATTGAGAGTTAAAGTAGCTTAATTAAGATATTTTTTATTAAAATCACAAGTAAATTGGACAAGAAGTTTCGCTGTTGTTAGACTCAAGCTACACATAAGCGAACATTTGGTTAAAAGTCTAACAAAGCGAAGGAGAACATAAAAACAGCGAAGTAGAACGAATACGAGTTGAATTGAGTTTATGTTTAAAAAAAAGAACTGATACTTGTATTCTGGCGCAGGAAAACCGAAGCGAAGGAGCAGAAATTGAAGAAGATACTCGCTCTTGCGGAGTACCAGCAGAACGAAGAGCCCGACGGAAGGACAAATGAGCTAACTCTTATTCGCCCTAGCAAAGCAATGCATCCAACCTTGATCGAGAAAATATCTCTCCAAAAGGACGCGTGGCAGGAATCAGTGCTCTAAAAGCAATCGTGGCCGTTCATCTTGTCGGCCACAGTACATCCAACAAATCAGAGCTTAGAGCACCTTTTGGCAGAGAAGATAGTGGAGCAGCTTTTGGCAGGATCGGATCGCATAGCAGAGAGGAAAAGCGAATTTTGTCGGGAGCACTATAAAAAGGGCGACCTTCTTCATCAAATTAAGTGACAAATAGAACCTTCTTCCAGAAAAATTCTCGCTAGGATAGGGAACTCCGATCACATTCCGACCGACTCATCCTTAGCAACTTTTAGCCGTTTGAGCAGTTTATGCCGGGCATAGCGTAGTGTTTACTGTTTTTGTTTCAAGCTGTTTTATTGAATTATTCTATAATCAACTTCGTAGTAATTTCAGCATTTTGTTTGTCTTTAACTTTCGCTTTGCAACTTTCTATTATATCTGAAGTATGTTTTGAATGTCTTATTTCATTTTAACAATTCGTTTCTTCCTGATAATGAGTAACTAAACTTGTTGTCGGAAGGAAAAGGGAAATAGGGACTTCGCGTGAGCGAAGTTATTAGCGGAGTGAGAGTTTTGTGTGCGAGCATCACTAAACATCCATTTACTTCTAAATCTTTGTGTGGACTCTGTGCGAAGTCGAGAGACAAGGACGGAGCGAACCTGTATACACTGCTCGAACAGCAAATACTAGAGATAGGAATCGCAGCTAGTTGATAGTGGTCATCTTCCATTGTTTGACTCAAGAGAGCGAACAAAGTGCTCGATAGAGCCGCTGCTGAAGTTCGAGAGAACTTAAGGCCCCATTGTTAACGAATTTTCTCGCTAATTGCTTCGCCTAAGCGAAGCCCTGATACCCGACCCTTCCGATACTTTTTTAACTGGATAGAAAATCGTGTTATTATTGTGCATTGCTTTCTACAATTCTCTTTTTATCATACTGGTTAACTTCCACTTTCGCATGAAAACAAATCCAACATTTCACAAGTCCCTGTGGAGAATGACTTTTACTTCGTTAAAACTTGCTACAACAAGGTTGTGTATACTTGCACAACTTGGCGAAATACATCACACATCCTACTTAAATTCAATTCACCACCTCGCTTAAGCGAAGCTCAACCTGAGACACGTCATCATCCATCCATTAATCATAATTTATTTGTGTGTGATATTCAACCAACATTTGTCTTAATCTTTAATTAAACATGCTCCTTAATTTACATGAATGCAAACTGTGGAAAGAGATATGCTGACGATTAATCTAAGCAAGATGAGTTGTCATAAGAAAATGAATACATGCTGGACTATTCTTCAAGCCCCCTTCCGGAGTACTTGACTGCAACCTGCTGGTACAATGCCCGTAGGTTGGCGAATAACACGAGTCTCATGCATGCAGCTAGTGAAAGGGTTATTCCTAACTCCCTTCTAAAAAGTGCTTAGAGTAAGCATAAACTACCTAGTGAGAACGGTGGGTTTAATCCCTTAGCATCCTATTTTCCAATGTTGATGCAAAGCACCTTCAAGTGGATTGTCAATCAACTCAGAGTAAATAAAGCAACCATCGTTCTTATTCTTTAACTCCCTAATCTTGACTTCAGACTCATAGTTAGAATACCTTAACTTCCCTACTTTCTTTTAATGAACCTACACAGAACAAGTTACAGGAGATCAATTCTGAACAAAATACTTGTAGATTTATTTAACTAGATGCGAAATGAGAATAACATAAGAACTAAGATACCTATTTATGGTGTACAGAGTCAATCGTCATTGTAGCCAATGACGTCTTCATCTATGACATCACATTGGTACGCAATTCTTCGAGGTCTACAAATGAACAGAGGCCACCAGGATCTCCAGTGAGACCTCGGCGGCTCAGACGCTCATCAATCGGTAGCTTCCTCTCCAAATTTTGCACACTTTCTCCTTCGATTCTTCCTCCTTTTATAGCTGCTCAAGGTTCCTTGTTGACTATGTTCTTCTCGAATATTCTTCTTTATGAGTTTCCATTTTAGTAACGTTGATTGCTCGATTTGATTGTCAGTCACCTTCTCCTTCTCAGTTATTCCTTCTGTGCATCGAGACTTGATTGTCGATTATTTCCTTCCTTTTCTGTTCTCAACCATTCCTTCTGTGCGACGGCTTCTTGCAAAAATAGGACACATCAGCAGTTTCTGCTTAATCTTCTTATTCTCTAGCTTATACACGCGTTTTATAGCTAAATAACGTATTTCGCAAAGATGACGTCTTGCAATGCTAACAACATGCATGATCGAATAAATGGTTGGTTGCACTTTCTTTCCGCATTATACTCCTTATTTTCTTTGCCTTTAGTTGTTTAGCGCGCAATTTTAAGGACTAAATAGTGCTATTATTTAGCGCTATCAAATGCGATCTAGAAAGCAAACAAATTAATACCACCCTCAATAGATACCACAGCTAAATCCGAACAAACTCTAGATAAATCATCACATACAAGATTAATGATAACATACATTTGGAATTCATGCATAATTATAGTAAATTAAATGGGGAAAATTGGTTGGCTTTTATCAAAAACATTGTAAGGGAACAACAATCAGATCAAAACATGATCGACTTAAAAAGGTAAGAATTGTTTCCTAAGAAGTTCCCCAACCAACCATGCACGAACACAATTTTTAAAATCTCCTCCCATGGAAAAATAACTAATAGATTGCAAATTTAGAATCATGAAATTTTTTTGGACAAAATCGTCTAAAAATGATTCTTTCCACTAAGTCACTTGAAAATTTGAAATAATTATAGATCTAGGCAAATTTGAAAATATTTGCATGCATAGTAAAAAATTTGGTACTATTAATACTCATATATAGTATTATTTTATTATTTATACAGTATTTTGTATTATTAATACATTATTATGTATTATTAGTTCAATATTATATGTTGTTAGTACAGTATTGAGTATTAATATAGTATTATTATTAATAATACCGTATAATTAGTAATACCTATGATTATAATTGTTATTTATTTTCTTTCCAAATACAACCAAGAGATTTTAAATAATATATGTGGCTAAAATTGATGTATAGAGATTTTCTAGTTGTTTCCTCTTTGGCATATCTGTCTAAAATTGTAGGACAATATACAATTTCAATTTATGTTGTCTTGATTTATTTTATTTTCTTAAAAAAAAATAGTATAAACCACAATCATTTTAACATCTAATAGTTAGTTAAAAAAGGGGGACAACTAGGAAAATGTCTACTTTTTGAATAATTATTAAGTGTCTACTGTTCTAAAGAAGTTAAAAGAGTGTTCAAATATGATTTTTCAATTCTTTTTTACTTGTACTGGTATTTGATAAATATATGATTTTTACTTTTACTTCGCGGATACAACACATAAAAAAAATTAACCAAATTTACCTGATGTAGAGGCAATCAAGAAAGTCGCATAAGTAAATATATAACCTATAGAAAATTGGGCTAATCCAACTAATCTTGCTTGCACAATGGAAAGAGCCACGATTTTATCTCTCCATCGAATAAAATTAGCCAAAGGTGTGTGTTCGTGAGCCCATGCTAAAGTTTCAATCAATTCTTGTCAATATCCGCGCCAGGAAATTAAGAACATAAATCCACTAGCCCAAACAAGATGTTCAAATAAGAACATCCACGCCCAGACTAATAAACTATCCATACCAAAAGGATTATATCCATTGATAAGTTGTGAAGAGTTTAACCATAGATAATCTGTTAACCATCCCATCAAATAAGTGGAAGATTCATTAAACTGTGAAACGTTACCCTGCCATAATGTGATGTGCTTCCAGTGCCAATAAAAAGTAACTCATCCAATGGTATTTAACATCCAGAAAACTGCCAAATAAAAGGCGTCCCAAGCCAAACTATCACAAGTACCACCTTGTCCCAGACCGTCGCAAGGAAAACTATAACTAAAATCTTTTTTATCCAGCATTAATTTGGAACCACGTGCATCTAAAGCACCTTTTATTAAGATTAATGTAGTTGTATGTAAACGTAAAACAATAGCATGATGAACCAAGAAGTCTCCGGGCCCTATTGTTAAGAATAGTGAATTACTATTCTCATTAACAACATTTAACCAACCTGGCAACCATATGCTTCGATCCGCATTGAACGCGGGGCCACTTGTTGAAGATAAAGTACATCGAACCCATATGAAGCTTTACCATGAGCAGATTGAATCCATTGGGCAATATATGGGTTCGATTAAGATTTGTTTCTCCGGAGTACCAAAATCAAGCATGACATCATTATGAACATAAAGCCTCAAAGTATGGAACCCCAGAAAAAGGTTGGCCCAACTTAAATGGGATATGATAGCTTCTTTATGGTCTAACATTCTTGCCAGTACATTATCCTCATTCTGTTCTGGATTGTAATCTATAAAAGAAAAAAAAAAGCATGGCTCCATGAGCAAAAGCTCCTGTCATAATGAATCCTGCTATGTATTGGTGATAGGCATATAACGCAGTTTGAGTAGTAAAGTCTTGTGCTATACACACATAAACAGGTAAAGAGTACATGTGTTGAGCTACAAAGGAAGTAATAACCCCTAAAGAGGCTAAAGCAAGGCCTAATTGAAAAATGAAGCGAATTATTGATTGTGTCATAAAGACCTTTATGTCCATGCCCCAATCGTCCCCCCGACGGAATATGTGCTTCTAAAAGATCTCTTATACTGTGTCCAATCCTGAAGTTGGTTCTATACATATGACCAGCAACAAGAAAATAGATGCAATAGCTAAATGATGATAATTATAAAATATTTAATCAGGTTGCAATTGACTATTGCGCCCTATTAATATTTTTAATTGGTGAGAATTATTAAAATGAATTTTAGATTCATTCCTAACTACCAACAAAAATGTAAATATTTTGAATAAAATAATATCTAAATTTCCAACAACCTAAAAATAAAATTTAAAAAATATTTGAACTCTTACGTTTTGTTTTGTTTTTAAATTTTAAAATTGGTATAGTTATTTTATTATGAAATCTAGAAAATAAAACAAAAATAACATAGATTCGACGGTACATATTGGTACATGTCCTTACATACATTGTAACAAATGAATACTAACTTCTTAAATGAAAATTTAATAAGCAACAAAAAATAACATAGTACCTGACACACAATAACTGAAATCGTAAATTTTGCTGGAATTCACTATGTACTCATATGTACACCAAGGGATGCATGTTAAACATGCTTCTTGTGGATGGTGTTTGCTCCATCTGAAACTTTATATAATAAAAAAGATTGTAGGCTAAAGGAGTACACGATAGTGTACATCAAATCATATGTAACCACTAAACTATTGATGACGACCAATCTGCAAAACAAAAATCAAATTTTGATGGAATTCACTGTATACTCATAAGTACACCAAGAGATGCATGTTAATGTGCTTAAACTTGTGTGTATATTCGTGGACAACGTTTGCTCCACCTGAAACTATATAAAGTCTGAAATATTATAGGCTAGAAAAGTACACAACATTAGGGATATTTTTCTTGTTACATTAAATCGTGCGTAACCAACGTTGATGGCGACCAATCTGCAATACAAAAATCGTGAATACTTACCTAGAAGTGTAGTGTGGTGGGGATGAATTGCATAAAAGTTGAAAAAAAATAGTCGTATGCGGGAGATGACTTGTGAGTTGGGATACGAAGAAATTGTAAATAAAAATATGAAAAAGAAAGACTTGCACCCTTTATTTGAGAAGAAAAGGTTGGAGGAAGAAAAAAGCTCCAAAAAGATGGAAATAACTATTTCTTAGGTTGGAAGAGTGAAGAAGTTCCAAGAAAATTTTTAAGACCCAAAATTCAAAATTAACTTAAATTCTCGTGAATACCTGAAATCCCTATAAGAGTTTGAGACTTGGAGATTAAGAATTTGAATATTAGCTTTGCGGTGGGTTTTTTATCTTATAAATAAAATGAGGTAAAAAAGAAGAAAAAAGACTCGTTTGAGAGAGAGTGAGAAATGATTTTTTATATTGTCGACAATAATTTTTTGTTGTTGGTTCATTTGTTTAAATATTTCAAGAGATGATATTTTACTTTAGGAAAAATCTATTAAAAAATGAAGAAGATTGACAATTTATTCCTTGAGTCAATGGTTGATGGTGTTGGGAATATAGGGTAGGAGCGTGTAGTTAGCGCGGCAGAAACGTGTGAATAATAAAAAATTTCACAATAATTAACCCAATTAATTATCTTTGATTAATCTAATTAATTTATATGCAATACCTAGGTGATTGACATGTTGTTGAAAAATAATACTAACATTGACCGTAATCCCAACATATTTTACGATTAATTAATATTTAAAACACATACAAAAGTGGCACCCCAGGATCCCATAATCACGAATCACAACATACAGAACAAACAAACATTTAAAATAATATACAAAGTGGCACTCCGAGACCCCATAATCCCAAAGCACAAGCAGTCAAGAATAAACGAGCAACTCGGTACACATCTCAAACATGGATATATATAAGCAACATGATGAAATCAACCACGTGCAAGGTCCACACAACTCAAGTGAGTAAGTCCTTACCTGTTTCAATAATAGAGAACAACCAACAAACTGTTCCTTGAGCTATAGCCAATAGATCAATCAACAAGTTGTTTTGACCTAACCATTTACATTAAAAAAAACCAGCCACTTAACTCAAATTTAATAATATTATCGAACTTTAAAGCCAATGACTTCGACTTCGAAAACTCACCCAAAATCTAGAAGCAATCTCAGCTATCCAAATCTAGCGAGACACAAACAACAAACGATCCTACGAAGTCAAGCTCCAAACTGCCAAAACTCTAAATTAACAACAGAACCACAACTACTATCGATTAAACACAAAATTGAGGATGCAAAAACTTACCCTACTACCAAATCGGAGACGGGAAGTCGCTGGACTTCAACCCCGACTGCTGGGGAACGAAAATGAACGGCCCAACTCGTGGGTTACAAGTCGCTGCTGCTGAGGTCGCACGGAGGAAAAATCAGCGTCGAACTACAGCGGACAAGATTTCCTATTTTCTCCTCTCTTTTTTTAACTTAATAAAATGAAAACTTTTTTTTTTTTTTCTATTCTTTTACGAAACCCAAGATTTAATTATCTCACGAAGTGCTGAAAGAACCTGGAATTACAAAACCACCCAACTTAAAATCATTTAACTACAAAATTAACTTAAATTTAAATGTGTTTCTCAAAAATTTTCTATATACTCATTTTTTAAAATTAATTTTCAAAATTTACTAACAACAAAATTGTATGATGTATATATTTTTTAACAAAAATAAGAAAAAAAAAATATAAATTGATCGATTTTAACCGAATTAACTAAGCGGTCGATATCGTTCCTTTTTTAGGAAATTGATAAGTCTGTTCGGTACGAATTTGGACACTCCTACCATTGCCTTAGAGCCTCCCGGCGCGTGGAATCATCGTACGTCGTAACGTTTACGCCCAAGTTCCTCTCTCTATAATACTCACCCTTCTTTTTCTCTTCCTTCTAAATCCACACTCTCTGAAATCAATCCGTCATTTTCACAGTCCCGAAGCTCTGTAATGGCAGTGCGATTTGTGCTTCTGGTGTAGTTTTTTTTTTAGGTTGAGTTTGTAGAGATATGCTGCTTCAGCTCCACCGTGAACCGCCGCTGCGAAATCGACCTTCCGCACTCAGGTTGCGTGGTTTTACTTTTGCATTTTAGCCTAATTTGCGCTAGATCCTAGGGCTTGTAGATTCGAGATTTTTTCTTTCTTGTTTCTTGTTCCTGTAGTATGCAAGACTTCACGATTCACTAGGATTGTTTTGTTGTTTGTTTTCTGCATTGCCTTCTTTGCGTTGAATAGTTTCTCTTCAGCTTCAGAAATTGGCGAGGAATGCTGTTGTTTTGTTTGGAGCTTTGGTGTTACTGGTCAGTCTATTGAAGTTCGTGGCCTATTTCCGGTTTGTTTTCTATTGATTTTTCTTTGAATCATGATGGTAAAGTCCATTTTCTACCAGTTTCTCTGGGCCCGAAAAATTCATACAACCCTTTCCTCTCCTTTTCCTTTTCCCTTTATCCTTTTCGGTCCTGTTGAACTTTTTGTTTTCCTGATCTTATTATTTTAAAAGCTAATCTAATGCTAATCATAATTCTTATTTAGCTGAAATACAAGCGGAAATTCAAAACAAGGTTTGCTTGGATTGAAATTTCTAAGATTATATTTTCATTTTTTTGTCTTCAAATGGGTGATTTCGTTTCTTGATTTCATCAAGCTACTCTTCCTGAAAGGCTAATTCCTGATTAATAATCATGTAGTGGGTGCGTGTTGATTGGTCTGTTTGTCGTATTGTCTGCTGCAAGCCTCAAGTGATATTTCCATAGCCCAAAGTTGCCAGAGAAGATTACAAGATGATGTCAATGTGGAGAAGACTGGCTTGCTGCTCAAGGGACCGAGGGATCAGCCTGGACATGGATGAGCAAGAGAGTAAGCCTTTAGCTTTTAGTTTCTCAGTACCATTTGTCTTTAAAAGCATCGAATTCAATTTTTGTTACAACTTTTGGCTTTAGCTAGATTTTAGTATCATATTAAAAAGTGTCTACAGAAACTTTATCCTTGATCGATTTAAATCTCACTGTTGTATGATTCAAAAAGTCTTTACCATGGTATTAAATTTGAAAAATTAGGAATAACTCCACATGTGACTGTGGCATTTTTTTTTTATTCAATCATGGTTTGACTATCTATATAAGTTTGAAAGTGCACTCACTATGACCATAACTCCACATGCTACTAAGGGGTTTTTTTTCAACCCATTCTTAATGCAAAGGAAGGGTACGGGCTAATTTGAAAAGAAATGGGCGATGATGGTGGGCCAGGTAGAGAGTAAAGAACGTGTTTGTTAGGGTTTGGTAAAGAAATTAAGGATGCTCTTAGGAAACGATGGGTCCAGAGGGTCAGATCATGTGACAAGGGGTAGTGGGTGTTTTAGGCAGATATTGCTACCAAGTATTTCTCCGTTTCTTATTAGCCTTACCAGATCCATTGGATTGCCCCACGAAAACTCTGGTGCCTTTATTTATGAGTCTGAACGCAGTATTTATTACACTGTGAGGACATCAAAACCCGTAAATGTGTTGGGTTTCTGTGCTATGCATAGAATGTTGTTGGGGTTGTATTTTTTTTTTTTTTTTTCCTCTTGATTTTATTTTTTCTTTTAAACCACGGTGAGAATTGGAGTGGGAAACTGAACCTTCAATTGTTGAGAGAGAAATTCTCGTCCATTTTGCTATGTTTGAATTTAGCCTTTTGATTTTAATGATTTGGGAGGAGAAATGCGTCAATTATTTTTTAAAATTATTTTTTAATGTTCAAGTTTTCGTATTTATTTTGGAGAACTATTTATTTAGGTACAAATTTAAACAGAGCCGCTAATCTAAGCTCACCTTTGGCCTTTTTTTTGGTTAAATTTCTTACACAAAACAAATTTTTCGTACAAAAAAATTGATACTAGATATATGCTAGAAAGCAAGGATACCATTTTGAGGTATTTGACTGGTTTTTTTTTTTGAAACAAGGGTAACCACGCCCGTTCCTAGGCCAGGCACTGAAGACATCTAAGGAGTAATGTCACATGCAAGTCTCGAACCTGGGACCTTGAGGGGAACATATCCTCAAAACCTAAGTCTTCAATCACTGTGCCATCCCTTGGGAACGTATTGAATTGGGTTTAGATCTTGTTCGATTGCCATCCCTTGGGAGCTGATCTTGTTCTGTATTTATTTGTAGATGTACTTTTCTTTTCATCAAATCATAAACAATAAAGGAATGAAAACCTAAAAACTCACACGAACTAATCGAGTGGATGAAAACCATTTGGTTTTTTGTTTTTTGTTTTTGGTTTTTGAAATTTAAGCTTATTTTTACTCATTTCCTACGATGTGTTCCATCTTTCTTACAATATATCTAACTTTCCTTAAGAAAGTATGTGAATTCTAACCAAATTTCAAAAACAAAAACAAACTTATGGAAGGTATTTTTTTTTGTTTCCAAATTTTGGTTTAGTTTCTACAAATATAGGTAAGATGTAGATGTCCATGTAGAAGAAAATATATGGTATGATAGTTGTTGTAGGCTTAAATTTCAAAAACCAAAAACTAAAAACAAAATGGTTATTAAACGAGATCTAAATAATTCATTTGATAAGATCCGTATGAGAAGAAAATGCCATTGCTATGCCGTATCATGTCTCATGCCCGTGTCTATCTATATCCTTGTTCGAGAAAACTTCCTTGTTCGAATGTTGATCATGTTAAATTAAAAAAAAAAATGTTGATCATGTGATTCTAATTTAATAGTTAATGTGAGTAGTAATTCTTGAGACATCACGAGCGAGCCAAGACAAAAAAAATAACTGAAGCATTTAATTTTATCTTTTTCTATAGTTTCCTTTTTTTTTCCTTTCTAGAACATGTATTTTTGGTTCTTAGCTTAGATTACATTTTTTTTAAACAACAGTCATAGATTACGTATAAATCGCCCAAAAAAGTTTAATTTTTTGGTTCTGCTATAGATTCTAAGTGAACCCCTTCAGGCTCTGTTCCAAATGTAACAGGCCGTCCACGTGACTCTGTGTGCTAAGCACATGGCTGATGTGTCTGACTGAGAAATCCGTGATTTTAGATTTCCTGGCTTCCCATTTTATCAGCTTTCAACGGATGGCCTAAAATCTTGGACTTAGTCTAGATTACAATTTGAATAGATTCTATTTATGATAGAATCTACCACTTTTCTATTGATAAATCTCTAGAGAGAATATCCCTTAGAGCCAGCCAGAGTACAAAAGACTAATGCTTTCTGAATGAATAATAATGACCCAACTCCTCCTATTTATAGACTTAGAACATCTTCCTAATCCTAATCTTAATCCTTATCATATTTCCTAATCCTACAAGAAACCCTAATTAATAATAAGGCCTAATAATAATAAATAACCAACTATAATTAAAATAACAACTAATAATTAAATACTAATAATTAAATAAATTCTAGTAATAATCGGTTCGGATCGTATCAATACTTCCCCCCAAAGAGCCACCTTGTCCTCAAGGTGTTCCATCTCCAAAGCCATCTTCCACAATTTCGTTCGCTGGGGAAAAATCTTTCACATTGGCATCCTGATAATCCTTTGCATCCCGAACGACCCACACATCCAAGGCCTGAAGCTCCTTCTAACAACGATGTTCCGACACAAACCGTTCATCACAACGGAAGCATAACCTCTTGTTCTTTCATGCTCGAATCTCTGCTTTAGTGAGTTTTTTAATAGATGTCGGGGTAATGATTTGATACGTTCTGGGCCATGGATTATCATTATTATTATCATTAGTATTTATTTAGTTATTTAGTATTTAATATTAGTTGTTATTTTAATTATAGTTGGCTATTTATTATTAGGCATTATTATTAATTAGGGTTTCTAGTAGGATTAGGAAATAGGATTAGGATTAGGAAGATGTTCTAAATCTATAAATAGGAGGAGTTAGTTCATTATTATGAATTCAGAAAGTAGTAGTCTGATACGATCCGGACCTTGGAGTTTTTAGGAATATTAGTATTAGTATTTATTATTGATTAATTAATTGTTATTTCAATTGTATTGGGCTTTTGGGGCTTATTTGAGATTATTATTCAATTAGGTTATTTTGGGGTTTACTTGGGGAGCAAGTAAAAGGCTAGGGTTTAGAGTTATTATAAATAGGAGAGGTTAGGTCTTTGTTATTCATCCATTGAATTATCATCATTGTATTGTGACTCTTTGAGAGATTCTCTCGAGAGGTTTTATCATAGATTAATAAAATAGTGTGGTAGACTCTATCATTTTGGTATCAGAGCCATTTGCCGATCTGGGAATGGTTACTACTAAGATGGAATCCAGGATGCAAGGATGTGAAGAAGGAACGGCCGACTTGGCCAGGAAGTTACAAGAGACTAACGCGAAGAGGGAAGCGATGGAAGAAAGGTTAGGGAAAAGGATGGAATTGCAGGATTCGAAGCTCGAGACGATGAACCGAAATCTGGAACTATTAGTGGAGTTAATTCGAGCAGACAAAGGGAAGGGCTCGATGCCCAAGGCTACGGGGGAGGGGTCGAGCGGCGCGGCTGCGGCTAGCTCGCGCGACGCAGGTGCTGTGGCGTTCGGCAAGGCGAAGCATGGCGCGGGGGAGGACGCGGCATGGTGGGTCGACGCGGGCTCTGGTGTGGGGCGAGGGGGCTCGGAGTGGCTGGGCGAGGTGCACGCCAGCAGAGGTGCGGGAGACGCGGGTGGCACGGGGGTCGCGGTATGTGCGAGCGGTGCGGGAGGCGCCGGGCGTGCGGGCTGGGGACCGGGCTGCGGGGGTGTCGGGCCCGGAGGAGCAGGGCGGCGTGACGGCTTGGGGGCGAGCGGGGAGTTCCGGGGCGGGGTCGTGGGTGGGGCGCGAGACCGGGCCGTTGGGGGGTTCTAGGTGTTGCTGCAGGCGTGGGCGAGCGCGGGTTGGGTGCGAGTGTCGGGGCTGGGGCGCAGCAAGGCCAGGAAGGGGCGGGTCAGCTGGGCCGAGTCGACTCGGGCTAGTCGGGTTGGACCAGAGAGATGGGTTCCAAGGGCCTGGGGACGGGGAAAGGTTTCCGGGGCCGGACATCGATCGAAGGGAGGACCCACGGTTTGACGGAAGGGGAAACGGTTTCCCAGAAGATAGGAGGGTGCGCATTGGTTACGACAGACCGATAGCGCATGACGGTTGGAACGATCGAGGCCGAAATTGGGTTGACGTTTTACCAGGACTGGAGTTCGGCCAAAGGGGAGATCCAAGGGTCGTGGGGAGAGAAAACAGGGTTCTGGAGGAGAGGAGGTTGCGCATGGGCTATGATAGGTCGTTGGCGCATGACGGTTGGAACGATAGGGGGTGGAGTGACAATGTCCGAAATAGGGGACGAGATTTCAGGTGGGGAGGAGAAGACAGATTTGAATGGGAAAGCCAGAGAGTAGGAGGAAGGGAGGGACCGGGATGTGACAGGAGATTCAGGAAATTGGAGATGCCGGTTTTCAAGGGTCTTGCTGACGAGGATCCGGTGGGATGGTTAAGTCGGGTCGAGCGTTATTTCCTGGTAAACAAGCTGACTGAATATGAAGGGGTTGAGGCAGCAGGGTTATGTTTAGAAGGGGAGGCATTGGAGTGGCTTCAGTATGAGGAGGATCATGCTCCTTTTCGTTCCTGGAACGAATTCAAAGATGGGTTGTTGGAGCGTTTCCAACCGGCAGCTCAGGCAAATAAGTATGCCAACTTCATGAGTTTGAAGCAAATAGGTACGGTGAAGGAATATCGCCGGAGTTTTGATCGATTTGCTAAGGGAATGCGCGATATCAGTGCGAGTGCATTGGAGGGGAAGTGGGAAAGTGGGAAAGTGGACTAAAAGAGGAGATACAGAGCGCGATGCGTAAACTGCGGCCAGTGGGCATCGAAGAGAAAATGTTTATGGCCCAAGTGATTGAGGATGATTTTGCTTTTCAGGCTACCCAAATTTAGGGAAGTACTTCTGCAACGGTCAAGGCTAAAGCAGGAACGATTGTTTCGGGAACTGGAAGCACAGAGACTCTTTCTCACAGGACTACAACCATTCACCCGGCGTCCTATAAAAAACTCACTGAAGCCGAAATTTGAGCACGTAAGGATAAAGGGTTATGCTTTCGTTGTGATAAACGATTTGTCCCAGGACATCGTTGTCAGAAGAAAGAGCTTCAGAATTTGGATGTGTGGGTCGTTCGGGATGCGCACGATTACCAGGATGTTGAGGTGACTGACTTTTTGCCGTAAGATGGAGCTGCGGAAAGGTGGCATCGGAGATGGAACACCTTGAGGACAAGGTGGCTCTTGGGGGGGAAAGTATTGATACGATCCGGACCTTGGAGTTTTTAGGAATATTAGTATTAGTATTTATTATTGATTAATTAATTGTTATTTCAATTGTATTTGGCTTTTGGGCCTTATTAGAGATTATTATTCAATTAGGTTATTTTGGGGTTTACTTGGGGAGCAAGTAAAAGGCTAGGGTTTAGAGTTATTATAAATAGGAGAGGTTAGGTCTTTGTTATTCATCCATTGAATTATCATCATTGTATTGTGACTCTTTGAGAGATTCTCTCGAGAGGTTTTATCATAGATTAATAAAATAGTGTGGTAGACTCTATCATAGTCTTTTGTACTCTGGCTCTAAGGGAGATTCTCTCTAGAGATTTATTAATAAAAAGTGGTTTATCTTGTATTCTTTTACCTTTTTATATAATCTAGATCCTGGATCATATCACGATTGTAGTCTTGGTGGAAGAACTTTCTGGACCGCCAGGTCCTAAAACTGTCGTCCCTATTTTAGACTTGATCGTTGTAGAATTACATTCTCATTCTTAGCAACCTAAAAAACGAAATCATCTCACTCACCTGAGCCATCAACATTTTCTCCTCGATGCCTACTGGTCGCAATTTAAGCATTACGGTCTGTATTTCTTCCTTCAAGCTACTTTCCCATTTTTCCTCCAATACGCTTGCACTTATATCGCGCATTCCTCTAGCATAGTGCTCAAGCAACCGGCGATATTCTTTTCCCGTGCCTACCTGCTTTAAACTCATAAAATTTGTGTACTTGTTTGCTTGTGACGTCGGTTGGAAACGCTTTAACAACAAGTCCTTGAATTTGTTCCAAGAACGAAAGGGGGCTCAGTCCTTATACTAAAGCCATTCTAACGCCTCTCCTTCCAAGCACAACCCCGCTCCATCCACCGCTTCAAATTCGATCAATTTATTTACCAGAAAGTATTGCTCAACTCGGCTTAACCACCCCATCGGATCCTCATCGGCAAGTTCCTTGAAAACCGACATCTCCAACTTTCTAAATCTCTTGTCACTCACTGGTCCCTCCCTTTTCGTTGCTCTCTATCCTCCTCACTCAAACCTCTCTTCTCCTCCCCACCCAAATTCTTGTCCCGTATTTCGAATATTGTCTCCCCACCCACAATCGTTCCAACCGTCATGCGCTAACGGTCGGTCAAAACCCTGCACATCCTCCTTTCGTCACCCCAATTTCGGCCCCAATTGTTCCAACCATCATGCGCAATCGGCCGATGATAACCATCGTGCACTCTCCTTTACTCCGGTAACCCGTCGGGTCGAACCTATAATCTCTACGGCGGTCAAACTTCAGCTCACCAAAATTTTCCACATGGAACGGTCTGATCCACCCTTCCCTTTGGTTTGGTCCAGCAAAATCAGACCGATTCGGTCCAGCTAGCCCCGCTCCACCCAATCCGCCCTTGCTGTCGACCGAGCCCCAGACCGCGCCGGCCCAGCTGCCTGCTCCGCCATTGCTCGAGCCTCCGCCCCTGCCCAAGCTGCTGACGCCGCTACTCGCGCCCACCGCACCAACCGTGCTACCGCTCCTGATCCCGCCGTCTGTGCCCACCTTCGAGACCGCCGCCAATATCGTCGTCGCACCAGCTGCGCCCGAACCTTCATCTTTAGCCTCAATCGAAACCCCTTTTCTTTTGTCCACTTTGTTCGTTTCAGTAATCAGCCGTCTTGAGATTCGCTCTAACAAAATCTAAAAATTACGGTTCATCTGCTCGAATTTTGAATCAATCCTTTGCCCTAATCGTTCCTCCATTGCTTCCATCTTCGCTTCCAATTTCTGTTGCTTATTCAACAAATCGGCTGACTTTTCTTCGCATTCTTGAATCCTTGTTTCCATCCTAGTCGAGACCATTCCTGGATCGGCAAACGGCTCTGATACCAAAATGATAGAATCTACCACTTTTCTATTGATTAATCTTTAGAGAGAATCTCACTTAGAGGTAGAGTACAAAAGACTAATACTTTTTGAATGAATAATAATGACCTAACTCCTTCTATTTATAGACTTAGAACATCTTCCTAATCCTATTTCCTAATCCTACAAGAAACCCTAATTAATAATAAGGCCTAATAATAATAAATAGCCAACTATAATTAAAATAACAACTAATAATTAAATACTAATAACTAAATGAATACTAATAATAATCGGCTCGGATCGTATCAATTTATTATTAAATGGCGTTGATTTTGGGATTATGTTTTTTTGGGAAATTTTATTGCCTTTCTCGGGGACTTTGCGAAGCGGGTGGTACATTACAAAAAATAATTCAGCAAATGGAAGTCGGGACATTACATAGTTTGCAAAAGTCTGGCAGTACAACTTGTGCATCAGGGGCAATTAATTTGAAATTTTAGGGATTATTAAGCTTCCAACATGCCAGACGAAAAGGACAAAGTCACCCCATCATTTCCATTTTTTTCATCCTCCTCTTTCCATATAGGTTCTGTTTTATATTTTTGAGTAAAAACCATACAAACATATACACCTTTAGGCAAATATCCAAATTTCCAGAAAACAAAGACAAACTTTGCGGTGTATCTGTGTTAGAGTTTCAAAGGGAGAGAGATGAGAAAAGGATAAATAGATCTTTTCTAATTGAAGAAGATATAAAAGTGAAATGGCCATTATATAGGCCAGAGATACAAATAGAAAATAATTAACCCAAAAGCAGCAGACTAACTAAAAGAAACTAACTATAGTTGTCTATGAATAAACCCTCCAACTGACCTAATACAGTTCTAACCACTTGTATTAGTGAGCTCTTTTAACACCCCCCTTTCAAACCAATGATCATCGAAGAGTGAACATTGAGTTTAGATTTCAAAGGAAGAAAGCTTGCAGCTAAGAGAGGTTTGGTAAAAATGTCTGCAATTTGAGCAACAGCAGGTAGATGGCACACTCAAATTTGACCCTTTTGCACCAAGTCCCGGACATAATAGATGTCTATTTCAACATGCTTTGTCCGGGAATGAAGAGTAGGGTTAGCACTAAGATGAACAACATTGAGATTGTCACACCATATTGTCGGAGGAAAGTAGAGATGAATGTGAAGATCAACAAACAAGGCCTTAAGCCAAACCAGTTCTGTAGAAATGTGAGCAAGACTTCTATATTCAGCCTCTATGCTTGATCTTGACACAACACTCTGCCTCTTAGACGCCCATTGAACTAAGTTCCCACCAAAATATATGCAAAATCTAGAGGTTGATTGTCGATCATCAGGATCAGATCCCCAATCAGCATCAACATATCCTTGTAGAAGCAGTTCTCTTGGTTTAGTAAATGTCAATCCATGATCCAGTGTTCTACCAAGGTAACGAAGTATTCGTTTCATTGCTGTCCAGTGTGAAAGAGAAGGTGACTGCATAAATTGACACACCTGTTGACACTATAGGCAATCTTAGTACGAGTAAGAGTTACATATTGTAAGGCTCCAACTGTGCTTCTGTATAAAGTAGCATCAGGGAACATTTCTCCTTTGTGAGCAGATATTACTGAGCCACTAACCATTGGAGTCTTGATGGGCTTTGCTTGATGCATCTATGTCTTATAAAGAAGATCACTCACATATTTCTTCTGGGATAGAAACAGCTCGTTTGCAGGAAAGCGTGAAACTTCAATGCCAAGGAAGAAACTGAGTTCACCAAGATCCTTGAGGGCAAACTTCATATGCAAAGATTGAATTAGCTGCTCAACAAGTTGAGATGAACTCCCTGTAATAACCAAATCATATACAGAAACCCGTATATAGCAAAAACAACCACCACGGACGAGAACAAGCAGAGAGGAGTCAACTTTTGAATGAACAATATAGAATTAGCTGCTCAACAGTTGTTGCTGGTTTAACCACAGGACTGAAGGTCTCAGTGTAATCAATATCAACCTGTTGAAAACCTTGACCAACCAACCAAGCTTTATATCGAGCTATTGATCCATCTGAGTGATAGAATCTACCACACTATTTTATTAATCTAAGATAAACCTCTCGAGAGAATCTCTCAAAGAGCCGCAATACAATGATAATAATTCGATGATTGAAAAGAGTAACCTCAACCTTCCTATTTATAGCATTCCTAGGATTTAACCTAACTTTGGAAATAACTCTATTTAGGCCCATAAGCCCAATACAACCTAAATTCGCATAATAAAATATATTAAAATAGTAAATAACTCATTCTTCACTTCTTGCTCCGCCTCGAATAAACTTTTAATGTTGCCGGGATCGTATCAATACTTCCCCCCCACAGAGCCACCTTGTCCTCAAGGTGAAAGTCCGGAAATTGCAACTCTAAATCAGCCGCGGATTCCCAGGTAGCATCCTCTGGTGCGGAGCCTTCCCATTGAATCAAAACTTGACGCGATCCGGTCGCTTGTAAATTCTCTTGGACGCCCAAAACAGCCTTAGGGCGAACCACCATGCACAGATCATCTCCCACCACGGGCGGTGTCGACATGACAAGAACCGAAGAATCTCCCGCTCTACGCAGAACTGACACGTGAAAAACCGGGTGAATCTTAACTGTCGGCGGAAGTTCCAAACGATAAGCAACAAGACCCACTGCGTGCGGCACGGCGAGTAGGCCCAATAAACCTCGGTGCCAACCGGTGTTGAAATTTAGCCAACGAAGATTGGCGGTATGGTCGAAGCTTGATATACACCAGATCATCAATATTAAACTGTATATCCCGGCGTTTGGCGTTTGCGCGATCCGCCATAGATTGCTGCGCTCGCGACAAACTAGCCTTTAAGGTGGCCAAGATCCGGTCGCGATCCTTCATCATGGAATCCACAGACGCCACTGGACTAACACCGTGATCATATCCCAAAATGGTAGGAGGGGTGCGCCATAAATAATCTCGAAAGGTGTCATACTCGTGGACGAGTGGAAAGAAGTGTTAAAGCTGTACTCCGCCCAGGACAACCATTGGTACCATGCCTTAGGCTGATGCATCACAAAACATCTCAAATAGGATTCCAAACAACGATTCACCACCTCAGTTTGCCCATCGATGCATGGATGGTAAGTGGTGCTCCGACAGAGTTTAGTGCCCGTAGCCTTAAACATCTCTTCCCAAAGCAAACTTGTAAAAACCTTATCGCGGTCGGACACAATACTTTTCGGAATTCCATGCAACCGAACGATCTCCTTGATAAACACCTTCGACACCGAGAAGGAAGAGAACGGGTGTCGAAGAGGTATGAAATGAGCATATTTGGAAAGACGGTCAACCACCACCAGTATAGTGTCATAACCCTCTGATCGCGGTAAACCCTCCACAAAGTCCATCGAAATGTCTTCCCAGACCTGTGCAGGAATCGGTAAAGGTTGTAGCATCCCCGCAGGAGATAAGGATAGGTGTTTAGCTTGAACACAGATAGAGCATTCGGCCACAAAAGAACGCACCCGAGCCTTCATGCCTTGCCAATACACTTCCTTAGCCAAACGCTGATAAGTTTTAAGGACTCCGAAATGTCCCCCAATAGCACCGCTATGGAATTCAAGCAACAATAGAGGAATCGTTGGAGATGTCGGAGGCAAAACTAGCCTACCCTGATAAAGCAACACATCACCAACCAATGAGTATCCAGTAGGCCCCCCCTCGCCAGTTGCCAACGACTCATAAATTTGCATTAACTTAGCATCCTCCTTAACCTGTTGTGTAAAAACGGCGGTGTTAATACCTGCCACCACACTCAGCATGCCCAGCTCGCATTTCTCGGGCATCCGAGACAGAGCATCCGCGGCTCGATTTTCAAGACCCTTCTTATATTCAATGCTGAAATCATAGCCCATCAATTTTGCAATCCAACGCTGATAGTCGCCATCCACTACACGCTGCTCAAGAAGAAATTTAAGACTCTTCTGATCAGTACGAACAACAAAGTGATGCCCTAGCAGATAGGCCCTCCATCGCTGCACCGCGAAAACGATTGCCATCAGTTCACGTTCATATACCGGTTTCACACGATGAGTAATTGGCAATGCCTTGCTAAAATATGCTATCGGTTGACCCTGTTGCATCAGAACTGCTCCCACTCCTATGCCCGAAGCATCGGTTTCGACCACAAATACTTGGTCAAAATCTGGCAAACGTAGGACCGGGACACTACTCATAGCATGTTTCATTCTCTGAAAACTGTCTTCAGCAGTCGCTCCCCACTCAAACTTCCCTTTCTTTAATAACTGGGTCAACGGAAAAGCCATGGAACCGTAGTTAGCCACAAAACGTCGATAGTATCCGGTCAACCCCAGGAATCCTCGTAGGTCCCTAATATTTCGAGGACTTGGCCACTCTATCATCGCTTCGATCTTTGCCGGGTCAGCTGAAACGCCTTCCACAGATATAAAGTGCCCTAAGTACTCAATGCGTTGCAAGCCAAATTGGCATTTCTTGGCATTTGCGACAAAAGCATGTGCCTGCAACACCTCAAAAAAACTCGAGCAGTGCTCCTGTGTTCTGAATAGTCATCTTTGTAGATCAAAATATCATCAAAAAAATACCAAAGACGAACTTACGCAGATATGATCGCAAAATCTCATTCATCACCGACTGGAACGTGGCCGGAGCATTCCGCAACCCAAACGGCATGACTACAAACTCGTAATGTCCCTCATGCGTCCGAAAAGCTATCTTGTGTATGTCAGTCGGTTTGACACGAATTTGGTGATAACCAGCCTTTAGATCAATTTTCGAGAATATAGATGCGCCATGAAGCTCATCCAACAATTCATCCACCAGCGGTATCGGGTACTTATCCGGTACTGTAGCTTGGTTTAAGGCACGGTAGTCGACACAGAAACGCCAACTTCCATCCTTCTTTTTCACTAGCAAAACAGGACTAGAGAACGAACTCGTGCTAGGGCGAATTACCCCGGCTAACAACATTTCCCGTACTAGCTTTTCTATCTCGTTTTTTTGATATTGTGGGTACCGGTACGGCCGGACATTCACCGCGTTCGTCCCCGCAATCAGTTCAATCGCATGATCACAGTTTCGTTCAGGTGGTAAATCTGCCACAGATTGAAAAACAGGTAAAAAGGATTCAATTAATGAATGAAGCTCTCGGGGTACCTGTGATAAATCTGGAAGCATCTTGGTTGGCCCACACTCATGTGCTGTCGCCTCAAGCCTGTTCAACTCGACCAGTAATCCTTGGTCCTCAGGACGTAAGGATTTCATCATGGATTTCAAGGAAACTTGAGCCTTTACCAACCGGGGGTCCCCTTGCAACTCTGCCTGCCAGGATCCCAACACAAACCGCATCTTCAGGGAACTGAAATTGAATTCGATCTTTCCCAATGTCTCTAGCCATGCCACCCCCAAAATCACATCTGCGCTACCTAAGGGTAATGGTAGGAAGTCATTGACTACTTTCAGTTCAGCCAGGTGTAGAACGACATTTTTACAGATTCCTGCCGTTCTCACAGGTTTTCCGGTTCCCAACATGATGCCATAATCGTTTGAAGGTTCTACTGGTAAATTTAGCTTCCCAACAAGGATGTCGGAAATAAAGTTATGGGTGGCCCCACAATCTATAAGCACTACTACCTCCAACCCCTGAATAAACCCAGTGACTTTCAAAGTCTTTGGCGAACTCAGCCCCGCCAAGGAGTTTAAGGACAAAGCCGCTAAATCCCTTGTATCTCCCGTATCGACAAAAGTTTCATCCTCTAGTACCTCATCATTTTCGTAAGAGTCCTCGTGGTTATAGGTGTCGCGTACTACCAATATCTCCAAAGACTGAAGTTCTTTCTTTTTGCACCGATGTCCTGGCACAAATTTCTCGTCGCAACGGAAACACAATCCCTTATCTTTCCTGGCACGGATTTCACTGTCTGTCAAACGCTTATACGGCATAGTGGTTGTTGTACTGTTCGTAACTGGTTTAGACGTCGAGAACGTTGTCGTTCTCATAGTTGCAACACCTGTTCCCTTCGTACTAGCTAGTCCCGATCCCACACTTGGTTTATTCACTAGTCCCGGGCTCACCCCCTTTCCTAGACCTCGGAAAGCCAGATCATCCTCAATTACTTGTGCCATGAACTTTTTATCTTGGATTCCCACGGGTCGCAATTTTCTCATTTCACTCCTGATTTCTTCTTTTAAACCGCTTTCCCATTTCCCTTCTAACGCACTAGCACTAATATCGCGCATTCCCTTAGCATATTTCTCAAACAGTCGCCGATATTCCTTAACAGTGCCCTCTTGCCGCAAACTCATCAGCTTAGCATACCTGTTGTCATTTATGCTCGGTTGAAAACGGTGTAATATGAGTTGTCGAAATTCTTCCCAAGAACTGATCGGCGAACGATCTTCCTCATACTGCAGCCATCCCAGAGCCTCCCCCTCCATACACAGAGCTGCGGCGTCGACTCGTTCCTGCCCATTTAATCGGTTAACCCAAAAATATCGTTCCACTCGACACAACCACCCTTCCGGATCCTCATCGGTAAGACCCTTGAAAACCGGCATCTCGAGTTTTCGTAACCTCCTGTCAAACACTGGACCTGCTCGTTCTCCTGCTCTCGGTCCTCCATGTTCATATCGATCCTCCTACTCCCTCCAGTCTTCTTGGTCTCCCTCTCGATTATAGCCATCCCACCCACGTTCGTTCCAACCGTCGTGCGCTATTGGTCTTTCATAACCGATGCGCACCCTCCTCTCCTCCGGTGATTCGTGGACTCGGCCGCCCACCTTTCGCTCGCCTTCTGGTCCCCCGCTGTTACCCTCATCGCCAAACTCCGGGTACCTCTCTTTCCGGTCCGGCCCAACTAGCCCAGACCGACCCGACCCGAACAACCCGACCAGACCCGGTCCCCCTTGACCGCCGTCGTGCCCTGGCCTGTCGTGCCCCACGCCCGCTCCGCAAGCACCACGCCCCCGCTCGCCCCCGACTCCACCGCCCGGGCCCCAGCCCGCTCCTTCCGCGCCGCCCACGCTCGACCCACAGCCCGGCCCCCTGCGCCCCCGCTGCCAG
Source organism: Sicyos edulis (assembly GCA_036507275.1). Lineage (NCBI taxonomy): Eukaryota > Viridiplantae > Streptophyta > Magnoliopsida > Cucurbitales > Cucurbitaceae > Sicyos > Sicyos edulis. The sequence goes on from CM071851.1 coordinate 17,207,896, forward strand.
CGCCGCTCGCGCCTGCTCCCCAACTCGCGCGACCCCCCGCGCCACCTCCGCCTGCGCCCCAGCCCGCGCGGCCGCCCACGCCCTGACCGTCGCCCTCTGTCTGCGCCCAGCCCCTTCCGGCCGTCGCCACGACCGACTGCGCTTCCGGTCGGTCCCCCTCTGCCCCTGCGATGCCCTCCGCGCCAGCCTCTGCCGCCGAGCTCACCCCCTTACCCTTGTCCGCACCGCCTGCCTCGGGTTCTGGACGTTCCAGTGTTCGCTCTAGCAACTTTTGTAAATTTAGGTTAATCTGACCTATCTCCCGGTCCAGCCGACTATTCATCACTTCCAGTTGAACCTCGAATTCCTGTTGCTTCTTCACCATCTCGGCCCCACTCGATTCGCACCCTTGAACCCTCGTCTCCATCTTAGTAGTTACCATTCCCGGATCGGCAAATGGCTCTGATACCAAAATGATAGAATCTACCACACTATTTTATTAATCTAAGATAAACCTCTCGAGGGAATCTCTCAAAGAGCCGCAATACAATGATAATAATTCGATGATTGAAAAGAGTAACCTCAACCTTCCTATTTATAGCATTCCTAGGATTTAACCTAACTTTGGAAATAACTCTATTTAGGCCCATAAGCCCAATACAACCTAAATTCGCATAATAAAATATATTAAAATAGTAAATAACTCATTCTTCACTTCTTGCTCCGCCTCGAATAAACTTTTAATGTTGCCGGGATCGTATCACTGAGTTACGTTTAATTTTAAATACCCATCTACAACCAATAACCTTCTTGTTTTGTGGAGGATCAACAAGGTGCCAAGTGTTATTATCCATCAAGGCTGTATATTCATTCTTCATAGCTTTTACCCAATGTGTGCATTTGAGAGCTTCCTTAATATTAGGAGGCTCTACGTCCACATAATCAGCTAAGAAAACCTTGGATTTAATAACTCTCTTTCCTCGTGTAACCATAGAGTGATTATTGACAACTAAAGGTTTGATTGGCAATGGAGAGGGCAAAATATTAAGAGAAGAAACAGAATTTGGAGGAATTGCATCAACTGGCTCAGTTGAATCAATAACCAGAAGGGCTGATGACATGAGAGACTCATTAGGAAGAGCTGAAGAAATTGCTTCTGTGGACTCAGAAGGAGTACTAACAGCAGATGAGTTTAAAGAATGAGCTACAGATGGAATAGGAGAAGAGGACGGTCCAACAGTAGTATTGGAGATATTTTCTAAAATATGTGGAGGTAAAATTGTGGAAGGTACATTTTGAGATGTAGACATGTCAGGAGAGGACAAGTTAAGCCTAGGAAAAACCCCTAAAGGTTCTTTGGAACAAGAACCATTAGCTGATTGACCTATAGGAGAAGCAATCGAGGATGCTGGACCATTTACAAAAGAAGAAGTTGGAAAATGGTCTGCATCAAATAAAACACTTCTCCAGATGTAGACATGACCTGTTGAAGAGAGACATTTATAACTTTTGTGTAAAGAACTCTATCCTAGAAACAACAAGGGGTTGAACGAGAGTCATGTTTATGTTCGTTTTAGGAGCGAAGAGATGGATAACAGAGGCAACCAAAAGTTTGAAGTAGAGAATAATCTAGTTTACATCCAAACAACTTCTCCATAGGTGAGAAATTTGCTAGAACTTTCATAGGAATTTTATTGATGATGTACACAGCTGTTGAGAACACATCATCCCAGAATTCAAGAGAGAGAGAAGCATGAGATAGAATAGACAAACCCATCTCAACTATATGCCGATGTTTACGCTCAACAATTCCATTTTGTTGAAACATATAAGGACATGTTAGTCTATGATTGATGCCATTTGACTTTAGATAGGATATGAATGTGATAAGGCTTGTTTAGGAGTAGGAATGTAGGATAAAGAATGGTCAATCCTATTAGGAGTAGGATAAGGAATGACCTCTTATTAGGAGTAGGATAAACATATTAGACTATAAATAAGAGAGGATAGGCAAGTAAGGAGACATTGAGAAGTATTGAGATAGTGAGTATCTAGGGCTTGAGAGTGGTCTCAAGATTGGGAGGGTCCAAGAAGCTCGAACACTTGGGTTATCTAGTATTTTTATTTTCTTTATATTATAATATATATTTGGTTCTTATCCATTTGGTATTAGAGCATTTCGATCCATGGATCGGGACTCGTATCTTGACGCATTGATCAACAGATTAAGTGACAAAGTTTTATTGAATCGATTACTCAGAAAGTAGTAGAGACATTTATGAAATCTTGGGATGAGAAAAATAAAGAAAGGGAAGCGGCATGGGATTCGGCATTCCGACTCTACAAGATAGTTCGGCAAAAATGAAGGAAGAAGGGGAGGAATATTTAGCCAAAAACAAAAGACAAGAAGCATTAGAGCAAGTAGAGGAAGAGAAGAGATTGAATCAAGAATCCACTTGTTTGGGTAAGAAAGATCAAGAAGATAATCAATATGAAAAAGAAAATATAAAGGTGGAAGAATTCTTGATCAAGGATGATTTTGACAGAGAGGAAGAGGAAAAAATTAAACCTACGAAAATGAAAGCAGATCGAGCAGAGGAGATGAATACAATATTAAGCCTTCAGAGTTTTAGGTCTCCATATCGATAAATACGTGCACAAGCAGTTTACTGCTATGATATTCTAGATCAAGTGCTTTTATCTTTATCTTTTTCCATAAATAACTCTAGAAGGCGTAAAAGCTCCGACTCTTCTCTTGATTGCTCGCCTTTTTTTTTTGCTTAAATGTAAGATAATCTAAAGTTATTATTGACAAATAATTTTTTCCGTGGTATTCAGGGATTATGACTTTTAATGGTCTGGAGAGTTGCGTTTTAAACAATCAAACCTACGAAAATGAAAGCAGATCGAGCAGAGGAGATGAATATACAACTGACTCACTGGAGGATCATGATTCAAGCTGTTCTTCTAGCAAGGATGCTTGTGGATCTCACTCCTCTAAATGGTTGGCAATGCATAGAGACGAGCAGGAGTTGGATGAATGGGAACTACCTGAAAGCCCTCAGCATTTTTACATGAAAGAGAAACCTGATTACCTTGTTCAGGTTTCAGACGTGGAAGCAATGAAAGAAAAGTTTACAAAACTATTGCTTGGTGAAGATGTCTCAGGAGGGCAGAAAGGGTTCAGCTCTGCCTTGTCACTGTCTAATGCCATCACAAACCTAGCGGGTAGACAATAGTTATCTCATGTACTTGTGATTCATTTCCCAGTTTCGGCCTCGAAATAATTATTTAGGTTTTGCAGCATCGGTTTTTGGAGAATTATGGAAATTGGAACCTCTTCCTGAGGAGAGGAAGAGTAAATGGAAAAGGGAAATGGACTGGTTGCTCTCTCCTACCCACTATATGGTGGAACTGGTTCCTGCTAATAAGCAGAACGGTACAAGCGGTAGAGTGATGGAGGTTAGTTGTGATTTAGCTGCAACCAGAACTGTGAAACATGTTCTTGAATCTCATATTAATGAAACTTTGTGCAAAAAATTTCTGCAGATAATGACTCCAAAGGTTCGGGGAGACGTCCACATGAATCTTCCAGCTCTCCAGAAGTTAGACTCTATGTTAATTGTAGGTGGTTTTTTACCATCCGACTTGCTATTCTTCCTTTTCATTGCTTAGCTTATAGCTCATTTAGCTGAACTATATGTTGTTTTCTTTATTTACAGGAAACACTAGATTCGATGGTGAAGACCGAGTTTTGGTATACAGAAGTAGGTAGCAGGGCTGAAGGAAAAAGCAAGAGTATTGGCCAAAGCACGAGGTGGTGGCTTCCATTACCACAAGTACCATTAACTGGTTTATCTGAGAATGAGAGGAAGAAATTGGTCTACCATGGCCGGATTGTACATCAAGTATTCAAAGCTGCCAAATCCATTAATGAAAGTGTTTTGCGTGAAATGCCCGTACCAACTGTTATAAGGGAGGCAGTCCGAGCTGTGAGCATTCTCTTTTCACTTATACAGTACAGTTTTATTAGCTAATACCATGCATAAGCTTTTATCTTAATCCACCTTAATTCCATTCTAAGGCAAGCAATTTTTTTTGCGACCATGGCAAAACTGATCAAGAGGGTTTGGAGAACCAAAATATTTTGGGTGTCTTGGGAAACTAAAAAGATTGCGTGTTTAATTTATGATGGTCACCTATCGAGAAATTGATTTTTTTATGAGTTTCCTCGACAACCAAATGTTGTTAGGTCATGCGGTTATCCTGTGGTAATAATTGAGGTATCTGTAAGCTATCTCGGACAATTATGGAAATAAAAAATAATAATTGTCTGGTTGCATGTATAATTTTTTTTGTTGTTTGATGATTCTTGTGGCCAACTTGCGCATCATATAGCAGCTAAGGCATTGGTTCTGTGGTAGGTTAAAGTTTCGAATCTCTGCTCCTTGTGGGTATTGCATAAATAGGATTTCGATTTAGAACTTTGTATATTCAACTTTATGTCTTGTAACTGTTGTGGTTACCGTGATTTGTACAGTCTGGAAAAGCAAACCTCAGTGGAGAACTATACAAGATTTTGACATCAGAATCTAGTCCAGTCGAGAACATGCTGAATCAGCTTAATCTGAAATCTGACCAAGGAGCTCTCGAGGCCATAAACCGCTTGGAAGCTGCAATATTCTCAGTGAAAGAGAAATACACCGAACAAAGCGGCGATAAATCTCCAGTTCGAACTTCTTGGCCTTTTGTCAAGGACCCAACGACTGGGATGGATAAGTTGAAATTACTCTCTTATCGAGCCGAGCTTCTTGTACAGCTACTTAAATCGAAATATCCAAATCATCCCCAAACGTTTCTGGATGTTTCAAAAATCCAATATGGGAAGGTATGATCATCGATGCTCTTTTTGCATTCATCATTAAGTCAGTCCGGCAAACTCGTGTGATCCTGTTTTACTCCATTATGTTGACTTTGCTTCCTATCTAAGTGATGTGTTGTTCTCATTCTTTTGTCTTTTTTACTTTAGACCAGTAGATCATCATAACATTGGAGTATGATATTGTACATTAAGACCTAGGAGAAAAAGGAGTGGCGCAGTGGTTGAAGACTTGGGTTTTGAGTGTATGCTCCCCTCAAAGTCTTGGGTTCGAGACTCACTTGTGGCATTACTCCTTCAAAGTCTCTAGTGTCTGGCCTAGGGACAGGCGTGGTTACCTTGTTTGAAAAAAAAAAAAAAAAAAAGGGAAAACATAACAATGTGAATTGTAAAATTTCTTGTTGTTTTCAGGATCCAAGCCTTGAGACGGGCGCGGATGGCGCGGGGTAAAGTTCTGATTTTTGGTTATAAAAAAGTGGAATGAACTCTTGAGTTAGAACCATTTCCCTCTCTGGAACAAACAGGGCTGATACAGAGAATTTTTTTCGTTTCATGTACATTGACTTTTCAATCTTAATAAACAATGGTAGTGTAGGAAGTTCTGTTCTCATTGGCATACTAATACAGAAAGTAATTTCAATATTTCTCTTTCAATCTCTTAGGATGTTGGACATTTGATTCTCGAAGCATATTCCCGGGTTCTCGGAAACCTAGCATACAGCATTCTGTCAAGAATTGGAGATGTTCTGCAAGAGGATGCTCTCTGCAACCCCAATTCACCTGCACCAACATTTTGTTTTCCGGGGACGACTCTGTTGAACAATCATAACGATCAAACGGCTGCTCTTCATGCATGGCAGCCTCTTATCGGTCACTCGAACAGTCCCGATATGGCATTCTCATTCAGCAAAGTTAAAGTAAACTCTCGGACTGCAACGCCAAGCAGAAACCGAGCATGGTGCATTTGCAGAGAGGTTTGTAGGAGTGTTTCATCCGGAGACAATTCACCATAGCCTTATAAGCACACTGACACTTGCATTTTGTAGTTGTACATGAAGCCACCAAATATCCAGTAATTAAAATCAAAATTTGTTTGTGGTAATCAGAAAGCATATTTTGTGAAGTCATTGTATATTGACACTTGACACTAAATTTTAAAAAACCACACTATGTTTACACATTTTCTCTTATTTGTTTTTAATACATTATTTACCATCTAAAAACGTCAATGATTATTAGACCCTTCCCCCAAAATTGTAGAACTAGCAAAATTCCTTTTATCTTTGAAATCTTGTTAAATTGCGGATTTCATGAAGGTAATTTTTTAATTCACAATTATTCTTATCTTTGAAATCTTTTTTTTTTTTTTTTTTAAATATCATTGAATTCGTGTTCGATTCTAAAAAATACTGTCAGGTAAATAATAATAATAAAATTTGGAAGATTAAAAGTACTTTGGAGATTTTAAAATCAAAACAAAAAGGGGAAATTTCTAATATTTACAAAAACTGTTCAAATTTAGGGGCTGTTTGGCCTGCCCATTTGAAACCGGGAAGGAAAGGGAAGAGGAGCTTCCCTTCGTTTGGCCCACATGGATAAAATGAATCGGGCCCGTACAATTCCCAGTGCGTTAACTCAATTCTTCCCTTTGGGCGAGTAACTCTGGCGACATCTCTCTTCACCCTCACGCGCCGCGCCCTTTTATTTTGTTTCTTTTTTTTCTCATCGCCTTCCCTCTTTTCTTCGCTACATTTTCCCTTCTTATTTTTTTTTTGAAATTTCTCTTCTCTTCTCCTTACGAACTGTTGTTAAACTTCAATTTGATCTATTTTTAATGCGTGGATGAAAGTGATTATTCATCCCTTTATGGGTTTTCTTCAATTTTGTAGAAAGTGAAACCCTGCGAGTAACCTTCGAACTCTTGTTATCTTCGATCTTTATTCTCTGTAATGGGGGTTTCTCCCCTGTTTTTTATTGTCAAAGAATTTTCATTACTGGCGAAGAGGGCTAAGATTAGGAGTTCATGAGTTAAGATTCTTCTCAAATATGAAGAGCTTTGAAGCTGATTCTCCATTGTTGCTGATTATTATCCCCTCTTACCACACATTCATCTGCCTCACAACACATTCAAAGAAATATTTTTGGGGTCTGCTCAAGTTTTGGGATATGGGTTTTTTTTTTCTGGCTCTTTTGATTTGCTTTCGGTAATTAAATTTGTAGCTTATTTCTTCAGTTTGCTAGAAAAATTAACCTACAAAAGTTCATCAGGCCATGAACTTTAGATTTGAGAAGAAGGATTTGGCAGCCTTGTTTATATGAGATATCCCTAACCACTATGAGGAACTTCTGAAGAATGTTGCAAATTTGATCGATTTTGCTTAATTTGTTGAGTTTTAATGGCTGTGGAGTTTGATCGATGGCTGAGACATTTTTATAAATCCTCATATTTCAGATTTCAATTTGTTTTTTATTTATACAATTTGATTAAACAAATCTATTTTGAGAATTTTATTACAAGCCATTTAGAAATTTCTATTTATTTCATTTTATTGTCAATTTGCTTGCATTTTTTTTCTTGTGATTTCATTGTGAAGAATCAAAATGCAAATTTAAAACATGTGACATTAATTTCTATAATAATCAATTAATGAATTTTACTTTGTTGTCAACCTAGACCTTAACTCGTTTAATACAAATATATCTTCCATCACTCTTCTATCATATGAATCAAGACAAAAATCTCTTAACAGTTTTTGTAATATTTAATTGTTCAATAATTAAAAAAAAAACATTTTTTTAGTTTTAGGTTATATCTATTGAATAAATTATTTTTTTTATGTTTGATCCATAATATCTTAAAATAACCTTTTTCTTTTCAAAATTTATTAAATTTCAAACATCACATTTAAATAATAATAAAAAAATGAAATGACAATAATGTAGAAGAAGAGAGGAAAAGGTTGTGTGGTAGATTTGTTTTTTTAATTGATTCAATTGATTGTGAAAACTATAATTAATCTATTTGTAGTTAGAGTTTTTTTTTTTTTTTTTTTTTTTTTTTTTTTTTTTTTTTTTTTTTAATTCAGACCTAACATTAAATTTTAATAAACATCATATTTACAAAGAATGTGTTACTTGAATCATTAATTATTTTTTATTAATAGAATTACGTAAATTATAAATATTTACATTTATGTTTTTTATAGAGAATTTATCCTAGGTAGCAGATTTTGGTTTGTGAATTACATTTGTAGCATTTTTCTTAAAATAATTGCAGGTATAGCAGAATTTTGGGCGTTTCTTTTTTTTTTTTCCAATTTTGCCCTTTCCCTCCTCTTCCAACGTTAGCTAATTCTTCCCCTTTTCCACAGCTTTGATTCTCCCTTTCAAACGATCATCAGCTCACACGATTTCACCAATTTTGGGCGATTTCACACAATTTCACCAAACGATTTCACCTTCAACTTCAAATTTCAATCAATTTCACCTTCAGCTTCATATTGCAATTGATTTCACAGTTTTCCATTTGGCTTCACCTTCAGCTTCAATCGATTTTACCTTCAGCTTCAATCGATTTCACATAACCGATTTTCCAATTTCGATTTCATCAAAATTTGCTGCCGACGGCGCTATCATCTCCGGCGAATTTGAAATTCTCCAATCGAAACACTCTCTCCGATTTTCCAATTTCGATTTCATCAAAAAACTTATAACTGTGAAATTAATTGAAATTCTCCAATCGAAACTTATTGCCATACCATAGAAGTCGATTTTACATAACCAATTTTCCAATTTCAACTTCACTGAAATTCACACAACTAGCTGCCGGCGAAGCTATCGATTTCTGGTCTCCGACGAATTTGAAGTTCAATCACAAATTGAATCGATTTGCAGACTTGAGAAAAGTTCACCGAAATTCTTTCATAACTTCATCTTTTCTCCTTTGAAATTCTTTTTTCACTCTGTTTTTACCTAGGTGATAGAATGTTTCTACCTAGGTGATTGAATGTTTTTGCCTAGGTGATAGAATGTTTCTACCTAGGTGATAGAATGTCTATGAATGTTATGACAAGTTGTAGTGATAAAAGACTTATAGATAGGTGAGAAGACTTATGTATTAGTGTTTGAAGACTTATGTATAGGTGATAAAAGGCTTATGCCTAAGTGATAGAAGCCTTATGTATAAATGATAAAATGTCTCTACCTAAGTGATGACAGCTTATTCAATCAATATGTTATTGATTGAATCAATTCTTGTTGTTTGACTATGTGATAGAAGGTTTTTGCCTAGGTGATAGAATGTCTATGTATGGTTTGACAAGTTGTAGTGTAGTGGTTAGGCCAAACCTATTGTGATTTTGTATATGTGATTCATATTAGAAGGTTTTTATGATCTGTTATAATTGTTATTGATTGAATCAATTCCTACTGTCTAATTATGTGATAGAATGTTTCTGCAAAACTAATAGAATGTCTATGTATAGTATGACAAGCTTTAGTTATATTGTTTGAAGTCAATATTGACTAACATATTTCATTTTTCTTTCAGATTTTTTCAACATATGGATAAGATTCCTATTGTTGTCTTCCATAGTGGGCAATGGAATGTTAATGGTTCTTATGAGAAGTATAAGATTAGTGGAGTTTTGGTGGATGAAGTAATGACAACAGTGATTAGTTTAATTTTTTGTAGGTTGATTCTATTAGCAATGCAGAGCATAAAGTAATTGATGAGACTAATCATTTTTTGGTTAATTTTGATACTCGGTCATGTATATGTCGTGTTTGGGATCTTGATGAAATTCCATGCTCTCATGCACTTGCTGCTATATGTGCACTAGATTTGAATCCTTATACTTTTGTGTCTAATTTTTATTATTCAAATATTTTGACATCTTCTTATAGAGGTTTAGTTCGCCCAGTTGGAAATCATACTAGTTTGAGCTCTATTGATGTTGATGTTAGTGCGTTACCTCCAATTATGAAACGACAAGCGAGAAGGCCTCGCAAAGAAAGAATACCATCTATAGGTAAAGCAAGGAGTTATATAAGATGTAGTCGTTGTCATCGAGTTGGTCATAATTGTAGAACTTGTAAATTTGCTCCTGCTTTAAAATGACAGCTTGTTGAATTTCCTTACTTACAGTTGAACTTGTATTTGAACCTAATGAAAGTTTCATAATTGAAAGTTACATGATAGTTTTTACATGAGTTGAAATGATATGATTTTTTTTTTTAATTTTATAGTATCAATTTGGCTTTTCACAGTGATTTGATTCTATCGGAACTGAGTCATTGGCATCAATAATGGAAGTAAAATGTATAAGCAATTCATAAATGATTTTGAAAATAGGCACAAACCTTTTACAACCTATGCATAAATCTTCTATCGTCTATGCATAAGGCTTCTATGCCTATGCATAAGGCTTCTATCACTCATGCATAAACCTTCTATCACCTATGCATAAGCCTTCTATCACTCATGCATAAACCTTATATCACATATGCATAAGCCTTCTATCACTTAGGCATAAACCTTCTATCACCTATGCACAAGCCTTCTATCACCTATGCACAAACCTTCTATCACATATGCATAAGTCTTCTATCACTTATGCATAAACCTTCTATCACCTATGTATAAGCCTTCTGTCACCTATGCACAAACTTTCTATCACATATGCATAAACTTTCTATCACCTATGCATAAGCCTTCTATCACATATGCACAAACATTCTATCACATATGCATAAGCCTTCTATCACCTATGCACAAACCTTCTTTCACATATGCATAAGCTTTCTATCACCTATGCATAAGTCTTCTATCACCTATGCACAAACGTTCTATCACATATGCATAAGCCTTCTATCCCTTAGACATAAACCTTTTATCACCTATGCATAAGTCTTCTATCACTTAGGCATAAACCTTCTATCACCTATGCATAAGCCTTTTATCACCTATGCATAAGTCTTCTATCACCTATGGATAAACCTTCTATCACATATACATAAGTCTTCTATCACCTATGCATAAGTCTTCTATCACCTATGCACAAACATTCTATCACATATGCATAAGTCTTCTATCACTTAGGCATAAACCTTCTATCACCTATGCATAAGCCTTCTATCACCTATGGATAAACCTTCTATCACAGTTAGGCATAACAGAGCAAAAGTAAATGGATAGAACAAAAGCTTTCATTTAATTCTATTTGAAGTAATTGTTCAAATACAACAAAAAACTGTACAAGAGTTGTTCAAAATTAAATGGACTAATTGTTCAAACTATACAAGCTAATAGATTTTGCATCATCATTCATTTGAGTTATCTTTAAATCAAATGATGGAGCTTCCACGTGCAATCTTGGTGAATGCCTAACTTCTGGAGACTTGGGTGATAACTCTTCTTGAGACTTCTTCTTTGGAGAATTCTTCTCAAGATAGTCTATATATAGCTTGAATAGCAGCTTGAATTGCATCTCTCTTTCCCTTTCCTTTCTTATTTTCCTTTTGAATTTTGGTCATCCTCTCTATAGACGATGAACTTCATCTTTTCATGTTGAAACAATATCAATCATTTAGTATTCTATCATTTCAAAGAATTATCAAATTGATTGAAGTTATTTAGTACTTACTTTCGTTTGCTTCATCTTCTTAGAAGAAGATTGTTCACCCTTCACCAACTTTATTTTTTCCATCTGTTTGACACTTAACTAATTAAATTATTGATTATTGAAAAACCTAAGCGATAGACGACTTATGCATAGGTGATAGAAATCTTATTTATAGGTGATAGAAGGCTTATGTATAGGTGATAAAAGGATTATGTAAAGGTGATAGAAGACTTATGCATATGTGATAGAAGGTTTATGTATAGGTGATAGAAGGCTTATTCATAGGTGATAGAAGGCTTATGCCTAAGTGATAGAAGACATGCATGAATGATAGAAGATTTATCCCTAAATGATAGAAGACTTATGCATAGGTGATAGAAGGTTTATGCATAAATGATAGAATGTCTCTGCCTAAGTGATAGACCGATTATGCATAGGTGAAACAAAAGTAAAGTATATCTATTTCTAAACCTGAGTGATAGACGGTTTAAGCACAGAAGATAGAAGGTTTATGTCTAGTGATAGAAGGCTTATGCATAATGCATAGGTGAAACAAAACTAAATACAGAATCTATTTCTAAAACTAAGTGATAGGCTTATGCACAGATGATAAAACGTTTATGCCTAGTGATAGAAGGCTTATGTATAAATGATACAATGTATCTACCTATGTGATAGACAGCTTATGCATAGGTGGAACAAAACTAGATACAGATTACAGTATCTATTTCTAAACATGATTAGAGTATCTATTCACAGTATATGTGATTTACAATATCTATTTCTAAAAATGTTACTTAATCTATTTCTAAACATGCATAGGTGATAGAAGAAGATGAGTTCAATTCACAGTATCAACATTCATCAATTCACAATTTCTCCCAAACCTAAGCAAAAAGTATCGATTCATAGTTTGAGCAATAGTGAAGTAAAAAACACCCAAAGAGAGTGAAGAACATACCGAGATTTTGGATTGAGACGAATTGTAGAAGGAGATTGAAGATGTTTGATAGAGAGAGTTGAAAGACGAAAGACGAAAATCGCAAATGTTGTAGTGTCGAACCCTAAGTGATAGAAAATCACTTAGCGTGATTGAAATGAGCAGAGATGAAAAAGAAGAGAAGGTGATTGAGTGAGCAGAAATCGCAAAGAAGGTGGTCGAAATGAGCAGAGATTGTGAGCAGATATTGCAAAAATGGTGATCGAAATGAGCAGAGACCGTGATTTTCGAAGGTGATTGAAATCGCAAAGAAGAAAAGATGAAAAGGCAGAGATCGTGAGGCTTGGGATGTTTTCAACGTGGGCCTTTTCCTTTATTTCAATGTGGACTTTTTTGTCATTTCACTTGGGTCCTTTGAACATTCTGCTACAAAAGAATTATATTTTAAATTCTGCTATACATGGAATTATTTTACCCTATTTTACTATACATGAAAAAGCCCCTTTTTTATATTATATTTACTTATGTTTATAAAACAGAATTCAGAAAAAAAAACAATAGTGAAAAAAATTTAATAAATGTAATATTACATTTAAAAATAAAATTAAATAACATAACTCTTCCCTACCCACCAAACACTAACTTTATTTTACTTTATTTCCCTTCCATTCTCACCAAACACTAAGGGCACGTTTAGCCCGCCCATATCAGCCCGGGAAGGGAAGGGGAGGGCCCTTCCCGGCGTTTGGGCCGCCGGGTTAACCCGGCCCAACCCGGCGCGTGATATTCACACCTTTTTTTTTCTTTTCTTCTTTTCTTTCTTTCGCTGGCTGCTTCTTTTCTTTTTCTTTATTTTTTTTTTTGCGTTATTTCTTTTAATAAACTTTCCTTTTTTCTTAATTTAAAGTATTATTCTAAAGTAAAAATTTATATAAGATTTGAATTTTCCATCTTTTAAAATTATCTTAAATTAAGTAGATATCCTTAACCAACTCTACCACCTTAACGTTTTTATTTATATTAACTTATTTTATATATATATATATATATATTTATTTATTTATTAGTATCAAGTTTTTTCAAAATACAATATTTATCTATTTTTTTCTTCTAAATACATCCTATTTTTTAAAACATATTTGTAGTTTGATGTTTTGATAATTATAATTTGGTGCATTTGATTTTATCATAAACTTTATTTTAAATAAAATAATAAGCTTGTTAACTTTTACTAATTCATTCATTTAAGTTAATGGATTTTTTTTTTTTGAGAACCACTTAATTGATTAAATTTATACTATATGCTATTTATATATTTGTTTTCATTTTAAAATGCAACAATTATTATTATTATTATTTTTATAGATATATCAAGTTCTTTAAACAATATTTGTAATTGTTTATACATTTGACTTTTTATGGACAATGTATGCATTTAAAAAAATTTATATACAAATATATATTAATTTTATTATTTATCAAAAAAATTTAAATTCATACATTTTATAAAATAAATAGAAATATATATTTAAATAATCCTAAAATAATTACTCAAAATAATTAAAATAGTTATCTTTTTATTACATCTATCTTGATTTGAATTTCTAAACTTAATTTCATTATAAAAAATTTTATTTATCGATTTATTTTGATTTATTATTTTTAAATAATTATCATTTTTTATTATTGGAATTTTTTTATTTCATTAATTTAGTAATTTTGATTGACAAAATGTATTACATTTTTATTTTTTATTTAAGAAATAAATTAAATAAATTTTAAAAAATAAATTTTATGAATTTTATATTAAAATATTAGATATGTATTAGTTAAAAAAAATCATCTCATCCCTTCCCAACCCACCAAATACCAATTTACAATCACATCACTTTCTTTCCCTTCCCACCAAACAATAATTTACTCTCACTTCCCTTCCTAGCCAAACAAGCTGTAACGGCCCAATTTTCTATTCCGGTTCTCGAGGTGCTTTCGGTTAAGATTCAGTGGTTCGGTTGGGCCGTTAGAGCTGTTTTGACCCTTGGGGGTATTTTGGTCCTTTGGCTCTTCGGGCAGGATTTGTGGATTTTCAGGGCTTCGAGGTAGCTCCTGCCTTTGTCGTGACTTGTTTGGGTTGGACTGCGAGTCCCGAGATGTTTGGGCTAGTCGTTTGGAAGTTCGGTTGTGTTTTGGGATTTTTTTTGCAAAGTGATGGTTGGTTGTGTGCTTCCTTTGGGATTCGAGCCCGGGCCCTTGGTGTTGTTTTGGGAGTTGGTTTAGTGAGATTTATTGATTGGAAAAGATTGCTTCGGTCGGGTCTCGAAGGAGGAAGCCGAGAAATGGGATTTTGAGGTTTTAAGTGGATAAGGTTGGAAAATGGAATTAAAATCCCATTTTTCCCTTTTATTTCCCATTTTCCTTTTTATTTCCTTTTTTCTTTAATTTTTCCCCAAAATCAATTTTCTCTCTCTCTCTCTCTCTCTCTCTCTCCCCGAGCCCCCACCTTGCCCGACCCAGCCTTGGCTCGCCCAGCCCCTTGCCCGAGCAGCCCTGCTCGCCCAGCGCCCGAGCCACTGCCTCGCGCGCCTTGCCTTCCGCCCTCGCGAGCCGCACCATCGCCCGATTCGAGCGTCGCGAGCCCGACCCCGCGCCGCAGTCGCCATTCCGTCGCCCTTGCCAGGCCGCGCCATCGCCAAGCTCGTGTCGCCACCCACCTCGAGCGCGTCGTCGATCTGCCCAAAGGCCGAGCCCACCAGATCGCGCGTCCGCGCCCTCGTCGCGTGTCCTCGCGCCAGATCGCCGAGCCTAGGTCCGAAGTCGCTCGTCCCACCGTGTGTCGCGTCCCCTCAGCGCGTCGTCGTGCCGCGCGCCCTCGCCCTTTGCTCGCCCGCGCGCCTGCTCGCTCGCGTGCCCAGCGCCCAGCGCGCGTGTCGTGCCGGCGAGCGAGCCCGGAGCCCGTCGGTAGCGCCTCGGCCACCACAGCCAGCGCCAATCTGCGCCCCCGCGTGCGGCTTGCCCGTCCGAGTGTCGGTAGTGCCTCGTGAGTTGCTCCAGCCGAGCCCCTGTTTGTTTTATTATATTTGGGCCTTTTGATTGTAATTATTGTTGTTTTTGTTAGGTTCTCGCTAGGTAGCTCGGGTTCGATCGCGACTTAGGTTTCTTGTGTTTAGAGGTCTTTCGGCCAGGTAAGGATTTCTTACCGGAGTTGTGTGGACCCTGCGATATTATATGTGATTGCTTGATTGTATGCTTGTTTGTGTTTATTGACATGTTTCGATAAGTGCTCTATTCTCAATTCCCGATGGCATGATTTCCTATGTTGTTTCTCATGTTAGTCCATGCTAGGTTGTTCCTTTCTGGCATGCTCGTATCTGTTCTTTGCTTCGTAGTATCATGCTAGGCTCGTTGTATTCTCTTTGAGCACGTATTGGATTGTATTGGATTGTTTGCTGATTGTTAAGGCAGGTTAGAGTTGCAGGTAGATAGCATCATCTGGGCCTGATGCATAAAGTACCTTGCATCCATGGCAGGGACGTCGAGCAAGTCATTCCGTCCCCCGAACCCCGTGAGGATTAGCTAACCCAAGCGGTAGGCCCCGCAATCTTGGGTGAGGGTGGCGATTGTTAATGCCCCAACGGTCGGGATGATGACTTGGCATTGCCTCGTCCCGGCGGTAGGCATGTCCTCAGCATGTTTAGCAGTAGCCCCTGATTGCCACCTGTTAAGGCAAGGACGGCTTCCTGGTGTAAGCCTACCACGACCTTTCCTTGGCCCCAGGTGCGGTGGTTCAGGCTGACATAGTTTACGTGTCCAGGTCTCACACCCCTATGTCAGTGACACCGATCCAAAGATTTAGTTAGGCGTGGTGACTGGACATGAGCAGCTTGCCTCTTGTAAGGACCCGACCCAAAAGAAACGGTCTCTAACCTAGATCCTTACTTAGCATGCATGTCTAGGAATGTAAAACGTCATTCAGAGTTTGAAATTTAAATCCTTGAGGTAAGTACATTCAAAACAAAGAAAAATATAATTCCATTTAAAATAAACAGGTAGATGACTGATCAGTACTTTCTTAAAACAAATCAAGGGAAACGGTACGAGAAACATAAAATAGGTTTTTGAGTACTTTTCCTAGGGACTCAAGTCCCACTACATGCTAAATCATAAGAAAACAATAAAAGAATATGCATCCCAGAGTCAGCTATCCATGATCATCCAGCAGCCTCCTCCTAGCCATCCTGCCGATGTCCCAAGTTACCCGTGGAAAACCACAGAAATAAGGGTGAGCAACGAGTTACTCAAGAAGAATCCCAACCGGGGTACAATACGAAAACATATCATTTAGCACACGGACATGCAACCATGCAATGACTCAGAGCAAACAGATGGGTCAACAGAACGTCACTCTTGGGCTTGCCTATTCGAGGCTTACACAACCTAGAACTCAGTGTTGCCCTTCGGGGACTTATACACCTAGGATGCCCATCAGGGTCTTACACCTCCAACTCAGTGATGCCCATCGGGGACTTATACACCTAGGATGCCCATCGGGGTCTTACACCTCCAACTCAGTGATGCCCATCGGGACTTATACACCTAGGATGCCCATCGAGGTCTTACACCTCCAACTCGGTGATGCCCATCGGGACTTATACACCTAGGATGCCCATCGGGTCTTACACCTCCAACTCGGTGATGCCCATCGGGACTTATACACCTAGGATGCCCATCGGGTCTTACACCTCCAACTCGGTGATGCCCATCGGGGACTTATACACCTAGGATGCCCATCGGGTCTTACACCTCCAACTCGGTGATGCCCATCGGGGACTTATACACCTAGGATGCCCATCGAGTCTTACACCTCCAACTCGGTGATGCCCATCGGGACTTATACACCTAGGATGCCCATCGGGTCTTACACCTCCAACTCGGTGATGCCCATCGAGGACTTATACACCTAGGATGCCCATCGGGTCTTACACCTCCGGATGTCCATCGGGGCCTTCCCCGGCGGGCGCGCTAGTTACCTCTACAATCTCTTACACTATACATCATCCGCCAATTCCTAGCATGGCACTAACAGATAACAAGGTCACGGTTATGCCGAGACAATTTAACTCCTAGCATGATAACTTAACAGATATATCAGAATCTCAAGCACAAAATCACCTGGAACAAGAAAGAGCAAGCAACCTATCCACTAGAAATTCCATACAAACACAACACATGGCATGCTATCAAAGTATTCGCAGGTCCACACAACCCCGTAAGAAATCCTTACGAAGTGGATAGAACCAACGATCAACGGATGACTCTCGAGCCGCTAAGCGAACCCGACAACCTAAGCAAGTAATAAAAATCAACCTAGTTAACCAACAAAGCACTAAAAAGCACAAAAAGTCCAAAGGGTCACCTCGAATTTACCAACCGAGAAGGCACCGTGCTCGGCAAGGCGGCGTGCGAGCGCGGCGTCGCGGGCGAGCGGCAGTTTATTCTTGCGCGCGGTCGATCGTTGGGGCTGCGCTGCTTGGCGCGGCGGGTGCAGTCGCAGGGCGCTGGGCGCGGTGCGCTGCTGTGCAAGGGCGAGGCGCGTGGCCCTCGGCAAGATCGGCAGCAGGGCGACGTGGCGGCCGGCCGACGATCGTCTGACAGACGCGGCGGCGTGCTAGCGCGCGCGACGCAGACGGTCTTGGAGTGCCGAAGCGGGCGTCGCGTCGACGAGAACGAACCGCGCGCGGCGAGCGGGCTCGCTGGAGCAGGCGTGCGGGCGACGCTGAGGCACGGACGGACGGCACACGGTGGGTGTGCTGAGACGCGGTCTCGCGGTTGCGGTCGGTCGGAGCGACGCTGGGGCGCACGGTGCGGCGACGAGCGGCGCTGGGCGCGCGGCGCGGCGGCGATGGGCGCGCGACGCGCGACGACGAGCGGCGCTGGCTGGGCAGTGCGACGGCCGAGGCTGGGCAGTGCGACGGCGCGGGTGGGCGCGGCGGCGAGGGTGTGGGAGAGGGTTTTGCGAGAGGAGTGCTTTCTTTTTTTTTTTTTCTTTCTTCCTCAAATTAAATAAGCTTGGAAATCCAAGATTCCCTTCCCAAGGCTTCCCTCCTTCAAACCCAAGTTGACGCATTTATTTTCCTTAATTAATTCCAAACTCCCATCTCTCTTTGAGGCCGAGGGTTCGAGTCCTCCAAAAACATCTTTTAAACCTTATTTTATACTTAACTAAAATCCGGGCTGTTACAATACTCCCTCCTTGGAGGACTTCCGTCCTCGGAAGTTGCTGCACTAAAACAACCCCGGGTAATTTCTCCTCATCTCCCCTTCCAACTCCCAAGTAGCTTCCTCGACTCTCTGATTCCGCCACTGCACTTTCACTAAATCAATAGCTCGGTTCCTCAAGACTTTCTTCTCAAATGCTAAGATCTTTATGGGCTTTTCCTCAAAGCTCAGGTCATGGTTTAGCTGCAAAGGCTCGAAATCTATGACATGCGAAGGGTCTGCCACATACTGGCGGAGCATCGAAACATGGAACACACTATGCACTGCAGCCAAGGCTGGCGGCAATGCTAACCGGTAAGCTACGGCCCCGATCCTCTCGAGGATCTCGAATGGTCCGACAAACCTGGGGCTCAGCTTCCCCTTCCTACCAAACCTCATAACTCCACGCGCGGAGCCACCTTAAGGAACACGTCTTGGCCAATCTCAAACTCCAACTCTCTACGTCGACATCGGCGTAGCTCTTACGCCGCTGCTGGGGCGTCAACATTCGAGCTCTCGATCTTACGGACAGCCTCATTGGTCAAGCTGGAGCAACTCTGGACCCAATACCGCTGTCTCAACCTCTTCCCGGCGGGGATCTGCGGCGCTTACCATACAATGCTTCAAACGGTGCCATCTCGAATGGTTGATCAAAATTATTGTTGTAGGCGAACTCCATCAAATACAAGTCACGATCCCAAGCGCCAGGGAAATCCAACACGCGGGCTCGCAACATATCCTCTAAGATCCGATTAACCCTCTCGGTCGGCCATCGATGCCAGGGTGGAAGGTTGTCTTTGTAGCTGCACTCTGTGCCCAAACCTGCCTGAAGGGCCTTCCAAAACCGTGATGTAAAACGGGAATCCCGGTCGGAGATAATTTTAACTGGCACTCCGTGGTACCTCACTATCTGTTCAAGGAACAGCTGTGCCCACTGCTCCACGGTGTAGTTTATCTGCCGGAACGAAGTGGGCACACTTAGTCAACCTATCAACGACCACCCAAATCTGTGCATATCCTCTAGGGGTTACGGGCAATCCCGAAATAAAATCCATGGTAATTTCCTCCCACTTCCACTGTGGCACCAGAGCGATCGCAGCAACCTCGCTGGTTTTTCGCCTTAGGCGCCTTCACTTGCTGACAAGTGAGACACCGACTGACAAACTGGGCAATCTCTCTCTTCATCCCCATCCACCAAAAAGTCTGCTTAAGATCTTGGTACATTTTGTTACCCCCTGGGTGCCATGCAAAAGGCGAGGTGTGAGCCTCGGTCAACAATTCCGAACGAATACCGACATCGGCTGGGACACATAGCCGACCCTTATATCTCAAGCCACCATCTGCAAATATCTCAAAATCAAAGTCACCATCAGCCTGGACCCTCTCATACAACTTTTTCAACTTAGGATCATTCAATTGGTCGTCAATAATCCTTTGCCTTACCGAAGGCTGGATGGTCAATCGAGCTACCACAGCGGTAACATCCCCTAACAACACTCGCTATTTCTCGCTCTCTCGAGGTCTTTCCTTATGATACTTTTGGGATTCGCCAACGTCGCTAGATGCGAGGTCTTCCTACTTAGTGCATCTGCCACAACATTTGCCTTTCGGGGTGATACAATATCTCACGATCGTAATCCTTCACGAGTTCCAACCACCTCCTCTGCCTCATGTTCAGGTCCTTCTGAGTGAAGAAATACTTGAGGCTTTGGTGATCCGAGAAAATCTGAATCTTTTCCCCATACAAGTAGTGCCTCCAAATCTTAAGGGCAAAGACGACCATCACGCCAACTCCATATCATGAGTCGGGTAATTACTGTTCGTGCGGTTTCAACTGCACTGAAGCGTATGCTATCACCTTACCGTGTTGCATCAAAACGCAACCCAAACCAAACTTGCCGGGCATCACCAACACCACGAAACCCCGGTTCCCTTCTGGATCGCCAACACCGGCGGACGCGTCAAGCGCTCTTTAGCTTAGCAAAACTCTCATCGCACTTCCTATCCCAAACGAAATCAACACCCTTCCTCGTCAATCGAGTAAGCGAGGCGGCTATAGCGGAAAAATTTTGAACGAAGCGTCGGTAATATCCGGCCAGACCCAGGAAGCTACGAATCTCCGACACAGTCGTCGGTCTGGCCCACGAACTAACGGCCTCTACCTTCGAAGGGTCCACAGCCACTCCCTCCTTAGACACAACGTGTCCCAGAAAAGCTACCTCCTCGAGCCAAAAGTCACACTTTGAGAACTTCGCATAGAGCTTGTTCTCGCGCAAGGCTGCCAAAATCTGCCTTAGGTGCGAGGCATGGTCCTCCTTAGACTTGGAGTACACAAGAATGTCGTCTATGAACACGATGACAAAGCGGTCCAAGAACGCCTTGAACACTCTGTCCATCATGTCCATGAATGCAGCTGGGGCGTTCGTCAGTCCGAAAGACATGACTACGAACTCATAATGCCCATACCTCGACCTGAACGCTGTCTTGGGAATATCTGCATCCCGAATCCTCAACTGGTGGTAGCCCGACCTCAAGTCAATCTTCGAAAACACACAAGCTCCTGGAGCTGGTCAAACAGGTCATCGATACGAGGCAGCGGGTACTTGTTCTTAATGGTTACCTTGTTCAGTTCCCTGTAATCGATGCATAGACGCATCGAGCCATCCTTTTTCTTAACAAACAGCACGGGTGCTCCCCACGAGGACACACTCGGCCTAATAAATCCTCTGTCAAGCAACTCCTGCAGCTGTTCTTTTAACTCTTTCAGCTCTGCTGGCGCCATGCGATAAGGAGCTTTCGAGATAGGGCGAGTCCCCGGCTCAAGCTCTATTGAGAAGTCCACCTCCCTCTTCGGCGGCAGGCTAGGCAACTCTTCGGGAAAAACATCCGCAAACTCTTGCACTATGGGCACCTGTTCGACAGATAGCTGGTCACGGTTCTCCCCAGTCAACTTAGCTAAGAAACCCCAAGCTCCTCGAGCTAACAAACGGTGAGCTTTAACTGCCGAAATCACCGACGGACATACCCCACTCTGGGTGCCCCGAAATTTAAAGGTAGGCCTACCTGGCGGCCTGAACACCACCTCCTTACAACGACAGTCAATCATAGCGTGGTTATCAGCTAACCAATCCATGCCGAGGATCACATCAAAACCGCTCATAGCTAACACTATGAGGGTAACCTGCAGAGTCTGGTCGGACACTTGTATCCGACCGTCCCTTACCTTCAGGCTAGCCAGCATACTAGTTCCCGAGGGAGTAGCGACAGATAACTCAAAACCTAGAGGCTCTAAATTCATGCAAGCACGCTCGGCAAAAACAGCAGAAACAAAAGAATGGGTGGAACCCGAATCAAACAACACAAAGGCGAGGAGTTCAAGAACTAGGAGCGTACACGCACATGCGGTCCGGCTCTCTCAGCCTCCTGGCGAGTCGTAGCATATACTCTTCCCTGCTGCTGAGCTGGCTGTGCCACCACTGCCCTCTGGTTGCAATGCCGGGCCTGATGCCCCTCCTTGCCACAGTTATAGCAAGCTCTAGGGTTACCACCACACGGCCCCCAATGCTGTTTACCACAGGGTCTACAATACGGTGGCGGCCTCCCCACGCCCTGTTGGCGAGGCTGATCACGGTTACGATCCCGGTGCTGGTCTCTGCCATGATAAGTACCCTGACGGCGCTGACCGCCTCCATGACCATTACCTCCTGCGTCAAACTTACGCTTCTGACCCGAGTACACTGGGGCCTTCTGCACCACAGCACTAACAACCTGCTCTGGAGGATACTTTCCATCATAGATAGTTGCCAACTGCACTGCCTTGGCAAAAGTCTCTGGGGCCTGTGCCCTAACATCCTGAGACACTCCCTGCCTCAGACCCGCAATAAACTTCCTGATCTTCAGTTCAGGAGTAGCAATCAACTGCGGTGCGAAGTACCCATATTCCAAAAACTTCCTCTCATACACCTCGATTGGGTCAGACCCCTGCTTAAGGTTCGAAAACAGCTCAATCATCTTTTCTTGGGCTTCTTCACTGATAAATTTTGCCTTGAACTCAGCCTTGAAGAATTCCCAGGTGGCAGGGGGAGACCCAGCCGGTCTCTCACTCAAGGTGGAATCCCACCACCACTTAGCTGTTCCAGCTAACGCATGAGCTGCACATCGAGCTCATTGCACCTCGAGACAAGCCATTACCATAAAAGTATACTCTAGCTCGGCAATCCACCTGGCTGCCACCAGTGGTTCTCCAGGGGCACTAAACTTCTCTGGCTTCCATTTGACGAAATCTTTTAGCCACTTGCCCAAATCCTCAGCACCTTCCGCCACAACGGCCTCGTTCACAATTGGCTCTCGCCGAGTGGCGGTGATCGGGTGGCACCTGCGGTCCTCTCAACTGAACTAACTCGGTCAGCTGCTCTATCTGAATCCGAGACTCCTCCCTCTGTGCAGCTAACAGAGCCTGCGTCTCAGCCCTCTGCTCGGCCCTCTGGTCAGACAGCAACCCAACCATAAGAGCCCTCATGGACTCCACAAAAGCAACTCCCGGTGCAACCTCCCGAGGCCGAGTTGCCTCCACGCCCTCACCGGGCAACACAGAGAAGGGCCCTGTAGGCGGCCTAACATCAGCATCAGCTTGGGACGACGTCCCTCCCGTGTCGGAATCAATACGAATGCCCCGGCCGGTTGGCCTCGAGCCTCCCCCCTCTACGAGTGATCGCATAACGACAATCTACACTCAAACGCGAACAATGAGTCGAACTGCTTTCCTGCTCCTCAACAACAAGTCATATACATGCAAGGTGCAAATGGTATTGTAATTCTTAACCCTTAACCTTAAACTTTCGGACATACACGATGGTGGCGGAGCGATGATCATGGAAAACAACCTACAACTGCAGTTCAGTCTACAGAACCTATAACTCTGGGCTCTGATACCAACTGTAAGGACCCGACCCAAAAGAAACGGTCTCTAACCTAGATCCTTACTTAGCATGCATGTCTAGGAATGTAAAACGTCATTCAGAGTTTGAAATTTAAATCCTTGAGGTAAGTTCATTCAAAACAAAGAAAAATATAATTCCATTTAAAATAAACAGTAGATGACTGATCAAGATTTTTCTTAAAAACAAATCAAGGGAAACGGTACGAGAAACATAAAATAGGATTTTGAGTACTTTTCCTAGGGACTCAAGTCCCACTACATGCTAAATCATAAGAAAACAATAAAAGAATATGCATCCCAGAGTCAGCTATCCATGATCATCAAGCAGCCTCCTCCTAGCCATCCTGCCGATGTCCCAAGTTACCTGGTGGAAAACCACAGAAATAAGGGTGAGCAACGAGTTACTCAGTAAGAATCCCCAACCGGGGTACAATACGAAAACATATCATTTAGCACACGGACATGCAACCATGCAATGACTCAGAGCAAACAGATGGGTCAACAGAACGTCACTCTTGGGCTTGCCTATTCGAGGCTTACACAACCTAGAACTCAGTGTTGCCCTTCGGGGACTTATACACCTAGGATGCCCATCAGGGTCTTACACCTCCAACTCAGTGATGCCCATCGGGGACTTATACACCTAGGATGCCCATCGGGGTCTTACACCTCCAACTCAGTGATGCCCATCGGGGACTTATACACCTAGGATGCCCATCGGGTCTTACACCTCCAACTCGGTGATGCCCATCGGGGACTTATACACCTAGGATGCCCATCGGGTCTTACACCTCCAACTCGGTGATGCCCATCGGGGACTTATACACCTAGGATGCCCATCGGGTCTTACACCTCCAACTCGGTGATGCCCATCGGGACTTATACACCTAGGATGCCCATCGGGTCTTACACCTCCAACTCGGTGATGCCCATCGGGACTTATACACCTAGGATGCCCATCGGGTCTTACACCTCCAACTCGGTGATGCCCATCGGGGACTTATACACCTAGGATGCCCATCGGGTCTTACACCTCCAACTCGGTGATGCCCATCGGGGACTTATACACCTAGGATGCCCATCGGGTCTTACACCTCCAACTCGGTGATGCCCATCGGGACTTATACACCTAGGATGCCCATCGGGTCTTACACCTCCAACTCAGTGATGCCCATCGGGGACTTATACACCTAGGATGCCCATCGGGGTCTTACACCTCCAACTCAGTGATGCCCATCGGGGACTTATACACCTAGGATGCCCATCGGGGTCTTACACCTCCAACTCAGTGATGCCCATCGAGGACTTATACACCTAGGATGCCCATCGGGGTCTTACACCTCCGGATGTCCATCGGGGCCTTCCCCCAGCGGGACGCGCTAGTTACCTCTACAATCTCTTACACTATACATCATCCGCCAATTCCTAGCATGGCACTAACAGGATAACAAGGTCACGGTTATGCCGAGACAATTTAACTCCTAGCATGATAACTTAACAGGATATATCAGGAATCTCAAGCACAAAATCACCTGGAACAAGAAAGAGCAAGCAACCTATCCACTAGAAATTCCATACAAACACAACACATGGCATGCTATCAAAGTATTCGCAGGGTCCACACAACCCCGGTAAGAAATCCTTACCTGAAGTGGATAGAACCAACGATCAACGGATGACTCTCGAGCTGCTAAGCGAACCCGACAACCTAAGCAAGTAATAAAAATCAACCTAGTTAACCAACAAAGACTAAAAAGCACAAAAAGTCCAAAGGGTCACCTCGGAATTTACCAACCGAGAAGGCACCAGGCTCGGCAAGCGCAGCGTGCGGGCGAGCGTCGCGGGCGCGACAGTCGTTGCGCGGGCGGTCGATCGTTGGGGCTGCGCTGCTGGGCGGCTGGTGCAAAGCAGGGCGCTGGCGCGCGGCGCGCGCTGGTAAAGGGCGAGGCGCGTGGCCCTCGGCAATCTGGCGCAGCAGCGGGGCGTGCGGCGCCGGCTGACGGTCGTGCAGACGCGGTCGGCGTGCTAGCGCGCGGACGCAGACGGTGCTGGGTGCCGAGCGGGGCGTCGCGTGCGGACGAGAACCGGCGCGGGCGAGCGGGCTCGCTGGAGCAGGCGTGCGGGCGACGCTGAGGCACGGACGGACGGCACACGGTGGGTGTGCTGAGACGCGGTCTCGCGGTTGCGGTCGGTCGGAGCGACGCTGGGGCGCACGGTGCGGCGACGAGCGGCGCTGGGGCGCACGGTGCGGCGATGGGCGGCGCGGGGCGCACGACGCGACGACGAGCGGCGCTGGGCTGGGCAGGTGCGACGGCGAGCTGGACAGGTGCGACGGCGAGGGTGGGCGGCGGCGGCGAGGGTGTGGGGAGAGGGTTTTGCGAGAGGAGTGCTTTCTTTTTTTTTTCTTTTTCTTTCTTCCTCAAATTAAATAAGCTTGGAAATCCAAGATTCCCTTCCCAAGGCTTCCCTCCTTCAAACCCAAGTTGACGCATTTATTTTCCTTAATTAATTCCAAACTCCCATCTCTCTTTGAGGCCGAGGGTTCGAGTCCTCCAAAAACATCTTTTAAACCTTATTTTATACTTAACTAAAATCCGGGCTGTTACAATACTCCCTCCTTGGAGGACTTCCGTCCCTCGGAAGTTTTGCACTAAAACAACCCCGGGTAATTTCTCCTCATCTCCCCTTCCAACTCCCAAGTAGCTTCCTCGACTCTCTGATTCCGCCACTGCACTTTCACTAAATCAATAGCTCGGTTCCTCAAGACTTTCTTCTCAAATGCTAAGATCTTTATGGGCTTTTCCTCAAAGCTCAGGTCATGGTTTAGCTGCAAAGGCTCGAAATCTATGACATGCGAAGGGTCTGCCACATACTTTGGCGAGCATCGAAACATGGAACACACTATGCACCGCAGCCCAAGGTCGGGCGGCAATGCTAACCGCAGTAGCTACGGCCCGATCCTCTCGAGGATCTCGAATGGTCCGACAAACACGGGGCTCGGCTTCCCCTTCCTACCAAACCTCGAACTCCACGCGCGGAGCCACCTTAAGGAACACGTCTTTGGCCAATCTCAAACTCCAACTCCTACGTCCGACATCGGCGTAGCTCTTACTCGCGCTGCTCGGGCGGTCAACATTCGAGCTCGATCTTACGGATGACCTCATTGGTCAATCTGGAGCAACTCGGACCCAATACTCGCTGTCTCAACCTCTTCCCGAAAAATCGGGATCTGCAGCGCTTACCATACAATGCTTCAAACGGTGCCATCTCGAATGGTTGATCGAAAATTATTGTTGTAGGCGAACTCCATCAAATACAAGTCATCGATCCCAACGCCAGGGAAATCCAACACGCAGCTCGCAACATATCCTCTAAGATCTGATTAACCCGCTCGGTCGGCCATCGATCAATGGGTGGAAGGTTGTCTTTGTAGCCGCACTCAGTGCCCAAACACACTGAAGGGCCTTCCAAAACCGTGATGTAAAACGGGAATCCCGGTCGGAGATAATTTTAAGCGGCACTCCGTGGTACCTCACTATCTGCTCAAGGAACAAATGTGCCCACCGCTCCACGGTGTAGTTTATCTGCCTTAACGGTGGGCACACTTAGTCAACCTATCAACGACCACCCAAATCTGTGCATATCCTCTAGGGTTCTGGGCAATCTCGAAATAAAATCCATGGTAATTTCCTCCCACTTCCACCGTGGCACCCGAAGCGATCGCAGCAACCTCGCTGGTTTTTTCGCTTAGGCGCCTTCACTTGGCGACAAGTGAGACACCGACCGACAAACTGGGCAATCTCTCTCTTCATCCCCATCCACCAAAAAGTCTCGCTTAAGATCTTGGTACATTTTGTTACCCCCAGGTGCCATGCAAAAGGCGAGGTGTGAGCCTCGGTCAACAATTCGAACGAATACGGCATCGGTGGGACACATAGCCGACCCTTATATCTCAAGCCACCATCTGCAAATATCTCAAAATCAAAGTCACCATCAGCCTGGACCCTCTCATACAACTTTTTCAACTTAGGATCATTCAATTGGTCGTCAATAATCCTTTGCCTTACCGAAGGCTGGATGGTCAATCGAGCTACCTACAGCGGTAACATCCCCTAACAACACTGCTATTTCTGCTCTCTCGAGGTCTTTCCTTATGATACTTTTGGGATTCGCCAACGTCGCTAGATGCGAGGTCTTCCTACTTAGTGCATCTGCCACAACATTTGCCTTTCCAGGGTGATACAATATCTCACAGTCGTAATCCTTCACGAGTTCCAACCACCTCCTCTGCCTCATGTTTAGGTCCTTCTGAGTGAAGAAATACTTGAGGCTTTGGTGATCCGAGAAAATCTGAATCTTTTCCCCATACAAGTAGTGCCTCCAAATCTTAAGGGCAAAGACGATCACGCCAACTCCATATCATGAGTCGGGTAATTGCTTGCGTGCGGTTTCAATCACACGAAGCGTATGCTATCACCTTACCGTGTTGCATCAAAACGCAACCCAAACCAAACTTGCTTGGCATCACTTTGAACACCACGAAACCCCGGTTCCTTCGGAATCGCCAACACCGGCGGGCGCCAAACTGCTCTTTAGCTTAGCAAAACTCTCATCGCACTTCCTATCCCAAACGAAATCAACACCCTTCCTCGTCAATCGAGTAAGCGGGGCGGCTATAGCGGAAAAATTTTGAACGAAGCGTCGGTAATATCCGGCCGCACCAGTGAAGCTACGAATCTCCGACACACGGCGTCGGTGCGCCCAAGAACTAACGGCCTCTACCTTCGAAGGGTCCACGACCACTCCTCCTTAGACACAACGTGTCCCGAAAAAGCTACCTCCTCGAGCCAAAAGTCACACTTTGAGAACTTCGCATAGAGCTTGTTCTCGCGCAAGGTCGCCAAAATCGCCTTTAGGTGCGAGGCATGGTCCTCCTTAGACTTGGAGTACACAAGAATGTCGTCTATGAACACGATGACAAAGCGGTCCAAGAACGCCTTGAACACTCTGTCCATCATGTCCATGAATGCAGCTGGGGCGTTCGTCAGTCCGAAAGACATGACTACGAACTCATAATGCCCATACCTCGACCTGAACGCTGTCTTGGGAATATCTGCATCCCGAATCCTCAACTGGTGGTAGCCCGACCTCAAGTCAATCTTCAAAAACACACAAGCTCCTGAGCCGGTCAAACAGTCATCGATACGAGGCAATGTGGTACTTGTTCTTAATGGTTACCTTGTTCGGTTCCAGTAATCGATGCATAGACGCATCGAGCCATCCTTTTTCTTAACAAACAAAGACGGTGCTCCCACGAGGACACACTCGGCCTAATAAATCCTCTGTCAAGCAACTCCTGCAGCTGTTCTTTTAACTCTTTCAGCTCTGCTGGCGCCATGCGATAAGGAGCTTTCGAGATAGGGCGAGTCCCCGGCTCAAGCTCTATTGAGAAGTCCACCTCCCTCTTCGGCGGCAGGCTAGGCAACTCTTCGGGAAAAACATCCGCAAACTCTTGCACTATGGGCACCTGTTCGACAGATAGCTGGTCACGGTTCTCCCCAGTCAACTTAGCTAAGAAACCCCAAGCTCCTCGAGCTAACAAACGGTGAGCTTTAACTGCCGAAATCACCGACGGACATACCCCCACTCGGGTGCCCCGAAATTTAAAGGTAGGCCTACACGCGGCCCGAACACCACCTCCTTACAACGACAGTCCAATCATAGCGTGGTTATCGGCTAACCAATCCATGCCGAGGATCACATCAAAACCGCTCATAGCTAACACTATGAGGGTAACTCAGCAGAGTCCGGTCGGACACTTGTATCCGACCGTCCCTTACCTTCAGGCTAGCCAGCATACTAGTTCCCGAGGGAGTAGCGACAGATAACTCAAAACCTAGAGGCTCTAAATTCATGCAAGCACGCTCGGCAAAAACAGCAGAAACAAAAGAATGGGTGGAACCCGAATCAAACAACACAAAGGCGAGGTGTTCAAGAACTAGGAGCGTACCTGCCACTGCGGGTCCGGCTCTCTCAGCCTCCTGGCGAGTCGTAGCATATACTCTTCCTCGCTGGCTGAAGCCGGCCGTGCCACCATCGCCTCCTCTGGTTGCAATGCCGGCCCGATGCCCCTCCTTGCCACGATTATAGCAAGCTCTAGGGTTACCACCACACGGCCCCCAATGCTGCTGTACCACGGGGTCTACAATACGGTGGCGGCCTCCCACGCCCCGTTGGCAAGGCCGATCACGGCACGATCCCGGTCTTTGGTCTCGCCATGATAAGTACCCTGACGGCGCTGACCGCCTCCATGACCATTACCTCCTGCGTCAAACTTACGCTTCTGACCCGAGTACACTGGGGCCTTCTGCACCACAGCACTAACAACCTGCTCTGGAGGATACTTTCCATCATAGATAGTTGCCAATCGCATCGCTTTTGGCAAAAGTCTCTGGGCTCGTGTTCTAACATCCTCGAGACACTCCCGCCTCGGACCACAATAAACTTCCCGATCTTCGTTCGGGAGTAGCAATCAATCTGCGGTCACGAAGTACCCATATTCCAAAACTTCCTCTCATACACCTCGATTGGGTCGACCCACGCTAAGGTTCAAAATGACTCAATCATCTTTTCTTGGGCTTCTTCACCGATAAATTTTGCCTTGAACTCACCTTGAAGAATTCCCGGTGGCGGGGGAGACCCAGTGGTCTCTCACTCGGGGTGGAATCCCACCACCACTTAGTTGCTCCAGCTAACGCATGAGCCGCACATCGAGCTCACGCACCTCGTGACAAGCCATTACCATAAAAGTATACTCTAGCTCGGCAATCCACCGGCCGCCACCAAAGGGGTTCTCGTGGGCACTAAACTTCTCGGCTTCCATTTGACGAAATCTTTTAGCCACTTGCCCAAATCCTCAAGACCTTCCGCCACAACGGCCTCGTTCACAATTGGCTCTCGCCGAGCCAAGCGATCTTGGTGGCACTGCGGTCCTCTCACGAACTAACTCGGTCACCGCTCTATCTCAATCCGAGACTCCTCCTCTCAGTGCAGCTACAGAGCTCGCGTCTCGACCCTCTGCTCGGCCCTGCAGTCGACAAAGAATTCCAACCATAAGAGCCCTCATGGACTCCACAAAAGCAACTCCCGGTGCGGCCTCCCGAGGCCGAAGTTGCCTCCACGCCCTCACCGGGCAACACAGCAGCAGAAGGGGCTGTGAGGCGGCCTAACATCGACATCGGCTTGGGACGACGTCCTCCCGTGTCGGAATCAATACGAATGCCCTGGCTGGTCGGCCTCGAGCCTCCACCGCCCTCTCTACGAGTGGATCGCATAACGACAATCTACACTCAAACGAACAATGAGTCGTAACTGCTTTCCTGCTCCTCAACAACAAGTCATATACATGCAAGGTGCAAATGGTATTGTAATTCTTAACCCTTAACCTTAAACTTTCGGACATACCGATGGTCAAGGGAGCGCTGATGATCATGGAAAACAACCTACAATCTGCAGTCGATCTACGTAACCTATAACTCTGGGCTCTGATACCAACTGTAAGGACCCGACCCAAAAGAAACGGTCTCTAACCTAGATCCTTACTTAGCATGCATGTCTAGGAATGTAAAACGTCATTCAGAGTTTAAAATTTAAATCCTTGAGGTAAGTTCATTCAAAACAAAGAAAAATATAATTCCATTTAAAATAAACAGGTAGATGACTGATCAGTACTTTCTTAAAAACAAATCAAGGGAAACGGTACGAGAAACATAAAATAGGTTTTTGAGTACTTTTCCTAGGGACTCAAGTCCCACTACATGCTAAATCATAAGAAAACAATAAAAGAATATGCATCCCAGAGTCAGCTATCCATGATCATCCAGCAGCCTCCTCCTAGCCATCCTGCCGATGTCCCAAGTTACCTGGTGGAAAACCACAGAAATAAGGGTGAGCAACGAGTTACTCAGTAAGAATCCCCAACCGGGGTACAATACGAAAACATATCGTTTAGCACACGGACATGCAACCATGCAATGACTCAGAGCAAACAGATGGGTCAACAGAACGTCACTCTTGGGCTTGCCTATTCGAGGCTTACACAACCTAGAACTCAGTGTTGCCCTTCGGGGACTTATACACCTAGGATGCCCATCGGGGTCTTACACCTCCAACTCAGTGATGCCCATCGGGGACTTATACACCTAGGATGCCCATCGGGGTCTTACACCTCCAACTCAGTGATGCCCATCGGGGACTTATACACCTAGGATGCCCATCAGGGTCTTACACCTCCAACTCAGTGATGCCCATCGGGGACTTATACACCTAGGATGCCCATCGGGGTCTTACACCTCCAACTCAGTGATGCCCATCGGGGACTTATACACCTAGGATGCCCATCGGGGTCTTACACCTCCAACTCAGTGATGCCCATCGGGACTTATACACCTAGGATGCCCATCGGGTCTTACACCTCCAACTCGGTGATGCCCATCGGGACTTATACACCTAGGATGCCCATCGGGTCTTACACCTCCAACTCAGTGATGCCCATCGGGGACTTATACACCTAGGATGCCCATCGGGTCTTACACCTCCAACTCAGTGATGCCCATCGGGGACTTATACACCTAGGATGCCCATCGGGGTCTTACACTTCCAACTCAGTGATGCCCATCGGGACTTATACACCTAGGATGCCCATCGGGTCTTACACCTCCAACTCGTGATGCCCATCGGGACTTATACACCTAGGATGCCCATCGGGTCTTACACCTCCAACTCGGTGATGCCCATCGGGACTTATACACCTAGGATGCCCATCGGGTCTTACACCTCCAACTCGGTGATGCCCATCGAGGACTTATACACCTAGGATGCCCATCGGGTCTTACACCTTCTGGATGTCCATCGGGGCCTTCCCCAGCGGGACGCGCGCTAGTTACCTCTACAATCTCTTACACTATACATCATCCGCCAATTCCTAGCATGGCACTAACAGATAACAAGGTCACGGTTATGCCGAGACAATTTAACTCCTAGCATGATAACTTAACAGGATATATCAGGAATCTCAAGCACAAAATCACCTGGAACAAGAAAGAGCAAGCAACCTATCCACTAGAAATTCCATACAAACACAACACATGGCATGCTATCAAAGTATTCGCAGGGTCCACACAACCCCGGTAAGAAATCCTTACCAAGTGGATAGAACCAACGATCAACGGATGACTCTCGAGCCGCTAAGCGAACCCGACAACCTAAGCAAGTAATAAAAATCAACCTAGTTAACCAACAAAGAAATAAAAAGCACAAAAAGTCCAAAGGGTCACCTCGGAATTTACCAACCGAGAAGGCACCAGTGCTCGCAAGCAAGGCGCGTGCGGCAGTGGCGCGTCGCGAGCGACAGGCCGTTTCTTGCGGCGGCCGATCGTTGGGGGCTGCACATTGGCGGCCGGTGCAGAGGGCGCTGGGCGCGGGTGCGCTGCGTGCAAGGGCGAGGCGCGCGTGGCCCTCGGCAAGACGGCAGTGCGGGACGTCGCGGCCGGGCCGACGGCCGTGCGCAGACGCGGCCGGGCGTGCTAGCGCGCGACGCAGACGGTCTTGGTGCCGAAGCGGGCGTCGCGTCGCGGACGAAGCTCGCGCGCGGCGAAGCGGGCTCGCTGGAGCAGGCGTGCGGGCGACGCTGAGGCACGGACGGACGGCACACGGTGGGTGTGCTGAGACGCGGTCTCGCGGTTGCGGTCGGTCGGAGCGACACGCACGGCGCGACGGTGCGGCGGCGGCGGCGCTGGGCGCACGGCAGCGGCGATGGCGGCGCGGGCGCGCGACGCGACGACGAGCGGCGCGCTGGTGGGCAAAGCGACGACGCGAGCCGGGCCAGTGCGACGGCGAGGTGGGCGGCGGCGGCGAGGGTGTGGGGAGAGGGTTTTGCGAGAGGAGTGCTTTCTTTTTTTCTTTTTTTTTCTTTCTTTCTTCTCAAATTAAATAAGCTTGGAAATCCAAGATTCCCTTCCCAAGGCTTCCCTCCTTCAAACCCAAGTTGACGATTTATTTTCCTTAATTAATTCCAAACTCCCATCTCTCTTTGAGGCCGAGGGTTCGAGTCCTCCAAAACATCTTTTAAACCTTATTTTATACTTAACTAAAATCCGGCCGTTACAATACTCCCTCCTTGGAGGACTTCCGTCCTCGGAAGTTGCCGCACTAAAACAACCCCTGGTAATTTCTCCTCATCTCCCTTCCAACTCCCAAGTAGCTTCCTCGACTCTCTGATTCCGCCACCGCACTTTCACTAAATCAATAGCTCGGTTCCTCAAGACTTTCTTCTCAAATGCTAAGATCTTTATGGGCTTTTCCTCAAAGCTCAGGTCATGGTTTAGCTGCAAAGGCTCGAAATCTATGACATGCGAAGGGTCTGCCACATACATCGGCGAGCATCGAAACATGGAACACACTATGCATCGCAGCCAAGGTCAAGCGGCAATGCTAACCGGTAGCTACGGCCCCGATCCTCTCGAGGATCTCGAATGGTCCGACAAACTCGGGGCTCACTTCCCTTCCTACCAAACCTCGTAACTCCACGCGCGGAGCCACCTTAAGGAACACGTGCTGGCCAATCTCAAACTCCAACTCTCTACGTCTGACATCGGCGTAGCTCTTCTGCCTGCTCTGGGCAGTCAACATTCGAGCTCGATCTTCTCGGATGCCTCATTGGTCAATCGGAGCAACTCGACCCAATACCGCCTGTCTCAACCTCTTCCCGGCGGGGGATCTGCAGCGCTTACCATACAATGCTTCAAACGGTGCCATCTGAATGGTTGACTGAAAATTATTGTTGTAGGCGAACTCCATCAAATACAAGTACTGATCCCAACTGCCAGGGAAATCCAACACGCAGGCTCGCAACATATCCTCTAAGATCTGATTAACCCGCCACCGCCGGCCATCATCTGTGGGTGGAAGGTTGTCTTTGTAAGCCGCACTCAGGTGCCCAAACTCGCTCGAAGGGCCTTCCAAAACCGTGATGTAAAACGGGAATCCCGGTCGGAGATAATTTTAATCGGCACTGCGTGGTACCTCACTATCTGCTCAAGGAACAACTGTGCCCACTGCTCCACGGTGTAGTTTATCCTGCCCGGAACGAAGTGGGCACACTTAGTCAACCTATCAACGACCACCCAAATCTGTGCATATCCTCTAGGGGTTCTGGGCAATCCTGAAATAAAATCCATGGTAATTTCCTCCCACTTCCACTTTGTGGCACCCGAGCGATCGCAGCAACCTGCACTGGTTTTCGCCTAGGCGCCTTCACTTGGCCGACAAGTGAGACACCGACCGACAAACCGGGCAATCTCTCTCTTCATCCCCATCCACCAAAAAGTCTCGCTTAAGATCTTGGTACATTTTGTTACCCCACAGGTGCCATGCAAAAGGCGAGGTGTGAGCCTCGGTCAACAATTCCGAACGAATACTGCGGCATCGGCCGGGACACATAGCCGACCCTTATATCTCAAGCCACCATCCGCAAATATCTCAAAATCAAAGTCACCATCACCTGACCCTCTCATACAACTTTTTCAACTTAGGATCATTCAATTGGTCGCCAATAATCCTTTGCCTTACCGGCCGGATGGTCAATCGAGCTACCACAGCGCGTAACATCCCCAACAACATCGCTATTTCTCGCTCTCTCGAGGTCTTTCCTTATGATACTTTTGGGATTCGCCAACGCCGCTAGATGCGAGGTCTTCCTACTTAGTGCATCTCGCCACAACATTTGCCTTTCGGGTGATACAATATCTCACAATCGTAATCCTTCACGAGTTCCAACCACCTCCTCTCGCCTCATGTTCAGTCCTTCGAGTGAAGAAATACTTGAGGCTTTGGTGATCCGAGAAAATCTGAATCTTTTCCCCATACAAGTAGTGCCTCCAAATCTTAAGGGCAAAGACGACCGCTGCCAACTCCATATCATGAGTCGGGTAATTCTGCTCGTGCGGTTTCAATCGCACGGAAGCGTATGCTATCACCTTACCGTGTTGCATCAAAACGCAACCCAAACCAAACTTGCCGGCATCATCAACACCACGAAACCCCAGCTTCCTTCGGAATCGCCAACACCGGCAGACGCAAAACGCTTTTAGCTTAGCAAAACTCTCATCGCACTTCCTATCCCAAACGAAATCAACACCCTTCCTCGTCAATCGAGTAAGCGAGGCGGCTATAGCGGAAAAATTTTGAACGAAGCGTCGGTAATATCCGGCCGCACCCGTGAAGCTACGAATCTCCGACACGACGTCGCCGGCCGCCCACGAACTAACGGCCTCTACCTTCAAGGGTCCACACCACTCCTCCTTAGACACAACGTGTCCCGCAAAAGCTACCTCCTCGAGCCAAAAGTCACACTTTGAGAACTTCGCATAGAGCTTGTTCTCGCGCAAGGCCGCCAAAATCGCGCCTTAGGTGCGAGGCATGGTCCTCCTTAGACTTGGAGTACACAAGAATGTCGTCTATGAACACGATGACAAAGCGGTCCAAGAACGCCTTGAACACTCTGTCCATCATGTCCATGAATGCAATGGGGCGTTCGTCACCGAAAGACATGACTACGAACTCATAATGCCCATACCTCGACTCGAGCAACGCTGCCTTGGGAATATCTCGCATCCCGAATCCTCAATCGGTGGTAGCCCGACCTCAAGTCAATCTTCAAAAACACACAAGCTCCTCGAGCTGGTCAAACAGTCATCGATACGAGGCAATGGGTACTTGTTCTTAATGGTTACCTTGTTCGGTTCCTGTAATCGATGCATAGACGCATCGAGCCATCCTTTTTCTTAACAAACAAAGACGGTGCTCCCACGAGGACACACTCGGCCTAATAAATCCTCTGTCAAGCAACTCCTGCACTGCTTCTTTTAACTCTTTCACTCTCTGGGCGCCATGCGATAAGGAGCTTTCGAGATAGGGCGAGTCCCCGGCTCAAGCTCTATTGAGAAGTCCACCTCCCTCTTCGGCGGCAGGCTAGGCAACTCTTCGGGAAAAACATCCGCAAACTCTTGCACTATGGGCACCTGTTCGACAGATAGCTGGTCACGGTTCTCCCCAGTCAACTTAGCTAAGAAACCCCAAGCTCCTCGAGCTAACAAACGGTGAGCTTTAACTACCGAAATCACCGACGGACATACCCCACTCTGGGTGCCCCGAAATTTAAAGGTAGGCCTACCCGGCGGCTCCGAACACCACCTCCTTACAACGACAGGTCAATCATAGCGTGGTTATCGCCTAACCAATCCATGCCGAGGATCACATCAAAACCGCTCATAGCTAACACTATGAGGGTAACTCGCAGAGTCCGGTCGGACACTTGTATCCGACCGTCCCTTACCTTCAGGCTAGCCAGCATACTAGTTCCCGAGGGAGTAGCGACAGATAACTCAAAACCTAGAGGCTCTAAATTCATGCAAGCACGCTCGGCAAAAACAGCAGAAACAAAAGAATGGGTGGAACCCGAATCAAACAACACAAAGGCGAGGTGTTCAAGAACTAGGAGCGTACCTGCCACTGCGGGTCCGGCTCTCTCAGCCTCCTGGCGAGTCGTAGCATATACTCTTCCCTGCTGCTGAGCTGGCTGTGCCACCACTGCCCTCTGGTTGCAATGCCGGGCCTGATGCCCCTCCTTGCCACAGTTATAGCAAGCTCTAGGGTTACCACCACACGGCGCCCCAATGCCGCTTACCACGGGGTCTACAATACGGTGGCGGCCTCCCCACGCCCTGTTGGCGAGGCTGATCACGGTTACGATCCCGGTGCTGGTCTCTGCCATGATAAGTACCCTGACGGCGCTGACCGCCTCCATGACCATTACCTCCTGCGTCAAACTTACGCTTCTGACCCGAGTACACCGGGCCTTCGCACCACAAAGACTAACAACTCCGCTCGAGGATACTTTCCATCATAGATAGTTGCCAATCGCACCGCCTTGGCAAAAGTCTCGGGGCTCAGTGCCTAACATCCTCGAGACACTCCCTCGCTCGCACCTCGCAATAAACTTCCCGATCTTCGCCGGGAGTAGCAATCAATCTGCGGTGCGAAGTACCCATATTCCGAAAACTTCCTCTCATACACCTCGATTGGGTCGACCCGCTTTAAAGGTTCAAAACACTCAATCATCTTTTCTTGGGCTTCTTCACCGATAAATTTTGCCTTGAACTCACCTTGAAGAATTCCCGTGTGGCGGGGGAGACCAGTAGGTCTCTCACTCAGGTGGAATCCCACCACCACTTAGCTGCTCCAAATTAACGCATGAGCCGCACATCGAGCTCACGCACCTCGTGACAAGCCATTACCATAAAAGTATACTCTAGCTCGGCAATCCACCGGCCGCCACCAAAGTGGTTCTCCGGGGGCACTAAACTTCTCGGCTTCCATTTGACGAAATCTTTTAGCCACTTGCCCAAATCCTCGGCACCTTCCGCCACAACGGCCTCGTTCACAATTGGCTCTCGCCGAGCCAAGCGGATCTGGTGGCACTGCGGTCCTCTCCGCTGAACTAACTCGGTCACCGCTCTATCTGAATCCGAGACTCCTCCTCTGCGCAGCCAACAGAGCTGCGTCTCGCCCTCTCGCTCGGCCCTCGGTCGACAAAGAACCAACCATAAGAGCCCTCATGGACTCCACAAAGCAACTCCCGGTGCAGCCTCCCCGAGGCCGAGTTGCCTCCACGCCCTCACCGGCAACACAGCCAGGAAGGGCCTGTAGGCGGCCTAACATCGCATCGCCTTGGGACGACGTCCCTCCCGTGTCGGAATCAATACGAATGCCACGGCTGGTCGGCCTCGAGCCTCCCTGCCCTCTACGAGTGACTGGCATAACGACAATCTACACTCAAACGAACAATGAGTCGAACCCTGTTTTCCCTGCTCCTCAACAACAAGTCATATACATGCAAGGTGCAAATGGTATTGTAATTCTTAACCCTTAACCTTAAACTTTCGGACATACTTGATGGTCATGAGCGCCGATGATCATGGAAAACAACCTACAATCGCAGTCGATCTCTGAGAACCTATAACTCACGCTCGATACTAACCGTAAGGACCCGACCCAAAAGAAACGGGTCTCTAACCTAGATCCTTACTTAGCATGCATGTCTAGGAATGTAAAACGTCATTCAGAGTTTGAAATTTAAATCCTTGAGGTAAGTTCATTCAAAACAAAGAAAAATATAATTCCATTTAAAATAAACAGGTAGATGACTGATCAGTACTTTCTTAAAAACAAATCAAGGGAAACGGTACGAGAAACATAAAATAGGTTTTTGAGTACTTTTCCTAGGACTCAAGTCCCACTACATGCTAAATCATAAGAAAACAATAAAAGAATATGCATCCCAGTCACTATCCATGATCATCCAAAGAGCCTCCTCCTAGCCATCCCGCCGATGTCCCAAGTTACCCGTGGAAAACCACGAGAAAGGGGGTGAGCAACGAGTTACTCAGTAAGAATCCCCAACCGGGGTACAATACGAAAACATATCATTTAGCACACGGACATGCAACCATGCAATGACTCAGAGCAAACAGATGGGTCAACAGAACGTCACTCTTGGGCTTGCCTATTCGAGGCTTACACAACCTAGAACTCAGTGTTGCCCTTCGGGGACTTATACACCTAGGATGCCCATCAAGGTCTTACACCTCCAACTCAGTGATGCCCATCGGGGACTTATACACCTAGGATGCCCATCGGGGTCTTACACCTCCAACTCGGTGATGCCCATCTGGGACTTATACACCTAGGATGCCCATCGGGTCTTACACCTCCAACTCGGTGATGCCCATCGGGGACTTATACACCTAGGATGCCCATCTCGGGTCTTACACCTCCAACTCGGTGATGCCCATCGGGGACTTATACACCTAGGATGCCCATCGGGTCTTACACCTCCAACTCGGTGATGCCCATCGGGACTTATACACCTAGGATGCCCATCGGGTCTTACACCTCCAACTCGGTGATGCCCATCGGGACTTATACACCTAGGATGCCCATCGGGGTCTTACACCTCCAACTCGGTGATGCCCATCGGGACTTTATACACCTAGGATGCCCATCGGGTCTTACACCTCCAACTCGGTGATGCCCATCGAGGACTTATACACCTAGGATGCCCATCGGGTCTTACACCTCCGGATGTCCATCGGGGCCTTCCCACGGACGCGCTAGTTACCTCTACAATCTCTTACACTATACATCATCCGCCAATTCCTAGCATGGCACTAACAGATAACAAGGTCACGGTTATGCCGAGACAATTTAACTCCTAGCATGATAACTTAACAGATATATCAGAATCTCAAGCACAAAATCACCTGAACAAGAAAGAGCAAGCAACCTATCCACTAGAAATTCCATACAAACACAACACATGGCATGCTATCAAAGTATTCGCAGGGTCCACACAACCCCGGTAAGAAATCCTTACCTGAAGTGGATAGAACCAACGATCAACGGATGACTCTCGAGCTGCTAAGCGAACCCGACAACCTAAGCAAGTAATAAAAATCAACCTAGTTAACCAACAGCAGCTAAAAAGCACAAAAAGTCCAAAGGGTCACCTCGAATTTACCAAACCGAGAAGGCACCGAGGCTCGCAAAGCAGCGTGCGCGGCGGCGTGCGCGAGCGACAGTATTCTGTTGCGCGGTCGTCGGCCGATCACTGGGCTGCTTTACTGGCGGCTGGTGCAAAGAGGGCGCTGGGCGCGTGCGCTGGCTGTGCAAGGGTGAGGCGCGTGGCCCTCAGCAATCGGCGGCAGCGGGACGTGCGGCCGGCCGACGGCCGTCGTCAGACGCGGTCGGCGTGCTAGCGCGCGGACGCAGACGGTGCTGGGTGCCGAGCGGGGCGTCGCGTGCGGACGAGAACCGGCGCGGCGAGCGGGCTCGCTGGAGCAGGCGTGCGGGCGACGCTGAGGCACGGACGGACGGCACACGGTGGGTGTGCTGAGACGCGGTCTCGCGGTTGCGGTCTGTCGGAGCGACGCTGGGGCGCACGGTGCGGCGACGAGCGGCGCCCAGGGCGCCGCGGTGCGGCGATGGCGTGGCCCGGGGCGCACGCGCGCGACGACGGCGGCAGCAGGGCTGGTCAAGGGCGAGTGACGGCGGCGAGCCGATGTGTGTGACGGCGAGGTGGGTCGCGCGGCGAGGTGTGGGGAGAGGGTTTTGCGAGAGGAGTGCTTTCTTTTTTTTTTTTTTTTCTTCCTCAAATTAAATAAGCTTGGAAATCCAAGATTCCCTTCCCAAGGCTTCCCTCCTTCAAACCCAAGTTGACGCATTTATTTTCCTTAATTAATTCCAAACTCCCATCTCTCTTTGAGGCCGAGGGTTCGAGTCCTCCAAAAACATCTTTTAAACCTTATTTTATACTTAACTAAAAACCGGGCTGTTACACCTCTAGACCCGGCACCCCCCATGGTCTGCAGTAGCACGCGGTGCATGCTTACGCTCATTTCAACGCCGACTGGAGAGCTCCTCGGGATTGTGAGCCAGTGTACCTTTCGTCGACAGTTGACAGGCTGAGGCCGGGACTTGTTTCTCGTATAGGGCGACTTGTGTGATGTGTGGTGTGGTGATTTATTTCCGGACTAAGACCCTGAGTTGGCATCCGAGGCCCAAGTGTGGGCTAAGCTATGTGCTCTATTCTGTGTTTATATTCATAGCTTGCATATCTTTCTGCTAGATGACCATGTGTATCGTATTGTACCCCGGTTGGGGATTCTTACTGAGTAATTCGTTACTCACCCTTATTATGTGGTTTTCCACAGGTAACCATGGTGCGAGACAGGATG
Organism: Sicyos edulis; assembly: GCA_036507275.1. NCBI lineage: Eukaryota > Viridiplantae > Streptophyta > Magnoliopsida > Cucurbitales > Cucurbitaceae > Sicyos > Sicyos edulis. The sequence goes on from CM071851.1 coordinate 17,249,363, forward strand.
GCTGGAGGAGGCGCTGTGATCATGGAACCCGTTGTTCAACTCTGAGTCTTATGTTTATGTTTATGATTTAAATGTCCTCTGAATGCATGTAGTTGGGCACGGAGCCCAGGGTGTTTTCTGAATTTATTTCCGGATTCTAGCATTGTTGTAAAGTTTGTACGTTTTAAATAAATCTCTGATCAGAGTATGTTTTGGAAATGTATTTGTCTTGGAACAGGTGCTTGGAAACAGGACAGTTTCGTGAATTTATGTTGATTTTTAAATGGATGTTTTCATGTTTTAGTTTTTACTTAGAATCCAAACACCACCTTGCAAATTTTCTGTAGATTTGTATGCATGCATTGAGGTAATGGCCTATTTAGAACCCCATTCGGGTCGGGTCCTTACAGTTGGTATCAGAGCTCAGAGTCATAGATTCTGTAGACTGACCTTTCGTTGTAGGTCGTTTTTCCATGATCATCAAGACTCAACATACCATCAGTGCACGCCTAAGTTTACTATTTGTTGTTGAAAAAGGGTTAAGAATTTACAATACTGTCATCTAGTGTATGCCTTGTGTAGTGTTGTGGGAGACGCAGCGTTTCGACTCGTTGTTGGTTTGGGTTTAGAGCGCCATCATGCCAACTTCCCGCAGTGTGTGATGTATGTTGTGGCTTGTTGAGGTATCCGAGACAGATTCGGATGCCCCGGGACATCGTCCCCGTGGGAGGCGAGCTTGACTCCGTGAGGCCAATTGTGGCCCAATTGTTGGTTTTCCCCTAGTGAGAGGGTAGAGGTGCTTTGCCTTGGAGTGCCACTCCAAGAGAGGAGTTAGCTATGGTCAGTGCTTATGTGGATGCTTGTGGAGCGAGTCCCCGTGTGGACTAGCTTTGGGTAGCTCAAGTGTTGATCTTGAGCCTTAGCAGATTGTTTGATTGCCCAAAGAGTAGCCGCAGAGTTGGCGGCCTTCGAGGAGATTGTTGGGGCATCTTTGTGCTCCTAAAGTGTTGTTGTTTGCAGCCAGATGGCGGAACCACCGTGGTTAAGGGTGCAGTGAGCAGTGTTCCCTTCGGATTGGATCCGTTGGTGTTTTCCTCAGATGTTTGGTAGAGTTGAGCACTCTTCCTTTGGTGAGCTCCTGGAGTGGAGCTAGCTGCTGCATGTTGAGAGAGCCCGCCAGAGTTTTGTTGAGCATCATGTGGAGGTGCAAGAGTAGGCGGTGAGCCTTCGGTTTGATGAGATGCCATAGGCATGGTTTTTGAGTTGGAGCCCTTGTATGCCTAGCCAGAGTTCTTGTCACTTGAGGTTGTGATCTTGTTGGCCCCATTGGTAGTAAGATGTGGTTTTGGTAGTAGTGGCACTAGAGGTGCATTGGTTGGTGTGCCGCTTTGGCACTAAGTCTGGTTCAGGCTTGAGTTTGGCTCGGGCATAGCAGATGGTTCTATGCCGTCCGGAGTTCAGCGCACTCCTTTAGCCTTGGATCCGTTTATGGCAGTTGCACCTCTTTAGGTCATGCCAGAGGGCTAGTTCAGTGGTAGTCGATGGACTACAAGCGAGAGGATGCTTGAGAGGAGCCGGAACCGGAGCCTTTTCCCAGTGTTACTGGAGGTTGAGTAAGTCAGCAGGTTGGCGGTTGGTATTTGTTTGTGGGCGTGATTCTCGCGCTAGTGTTAAGGCCAAGAGATTTTCTTTGTGGTTGGTAGTGCGGTCAACTACCTTCGAGTGCCTAAATCTAAGGAAAGTTGAGCATTGTAGATGCGAGTTTGGTCCAGCTGAGGGACCATGAGTTGGATGCCTATGAGGTGAGTTGGATGCTTTTCAGGTGAGATGAGCTGATGCCTTGCGAGAGGTTTTTGATGCCTTAGGGGTAAGCACCCTTGGTAGAGGCTTGGTATAAAGTAAGTTCGGTTTGGCATTGTTATGCTTTGGTAGAGCAAGCTTGCCTCAGCTTCGTGTATCGTGTGGAGATGGAACTTTTGGTGTTCCTTGGATTGTTTGTATCGCTGCCAGGAGTTAGCGTTGCTTTTTGGAAAAGCGCTTGTTAGTCTTGGATCTCTAAAGGAAGGTTGAGAGTTGTGCACACAAGTGTGTTTTGTGTGGTTCGTTCCGTGGCGAGAGTTTCATATCCATGTAGGGTTTGCTTTGGAGATCTATTGCTCAGTTTCTGGAGAAGTTGGACTTCAGGTGGATGTTGTAAGGCTTCAGCGAGGTGGTAAGGATATCGTGCTCGTGATATCAGGTTGTTGCTTAGGCAAGATTTGTTAAGTTGGACCTAAGCTTGGTTGGCGGATCTTCTTGTTGATCGTTGGTTGGAGTTCAGTTGGAAACTGAACAAGAGCGGTGGTAGCTAAGCCGCGTGGTTTCTGATCGTCATGGCTAAGAGAGTTGTTTGGATCTTTCCTTGGGTAGAAGTTATGTTGTGGGCGATGCTTTGAGTAGGAGGATGACGCATTCTGTAGCGTTTCGGGTCCTCTAGGTTCCCAAGGAGTTGGAGTTGGCCAGCATGGTTGGGATGCTGGAAATTGGAGTTGTTCGTTCGAGCGCTTATCCATTAGATCGGTTCTTTGGCAAGTGTGTGTCGAGGGTTGTCGAAGAACCCTAGGTTGTGGAGAGCCTCTCCAGAGCTCAGTCAGGCCTAGGTAGTGAGTTTAGTTGGCCAGCTGGAGGCGTGTGGGTTGTAGCCTTGGTTAAGTTGCTAGCAGTCTTGGTAGACTAGCAAGCTAGTGGTTGTTTGGAGTAAAGTCCGGATTGGTTCCGGTGTGGTGGCAAGTTGATGCTTGGTGTTGACCAAGGTGTGGATTGGAATTGCTAGAGATTAGTTTTTCTCGTGGGGCGAGTGGTTTGTGCCCTGTTGGTTGTGTTCCTGTTTTCAAGATGTTGAGTTGCCCCGTTTGGCTTTTGGAGGTTCAGTCCATGGTGGACCCCTGTTGTTACCCCGCGAGATTTGATGTTGTTGCTCTAGTGGAGCAAGACAGTGAGCGTATGTGGAGTTCTCTGTCCCTTGGTTGTCTGCTAGTAAGAGTCGTTCCCTTCGAGGAGTTGTCAGGTTCTTCCTTGGTCTTGGAATTGATGGTAGTGGTGCTAGCAAGAGGGAATAGTTTGTTGGCTGCTTGGAAGCAGTTGTTTGTCCAGTTAAGCGGATTCTTGAATGGTGTTCTAGAGGCTGCAGTAAAGGTTGTTCTGCCTCTTGTGAGTGTTTGGCCAAGATTTGGTCCTCTTGTTGTTTCGAGAGCTAGTTCGGTTCTAGCTGGAGGGCGTTGCCCTGAGGTCTTGTTCCTAGTCAGAAAGTTTTGGAAGTTGACCCCTCCCTCAGCAGTCGAGTAAGTTCTGTTAGTTCTGGATTGGTGATTCGATTGGTTGAGATTTCCCTTGGGTGTTGCTTCCAAGAGAGAGTTGGTTGTTGTTGCCTTGGATTTGAGCAAGTCAGCGAGCGTGTGTGGAGTTCGCGCCTTCCGAGTTTGCTTGCAGGAAGTCGTTTCCGCTTGGCGGAGTCGACTTAGCTCCGAGAGTTGTGTAGTTGATCGTGAGTAGCGCGCGTGGCAGCCCAAATGAGAGGGTCCCTTGCTTTGTGTTGTTAGCAAGCAAGAGTTGTTTGTCCCCGCAAGGGTGGAGGCCAGCCAGTAAGAGTTGAGTTGTTCTGGCAAGTTGATGGTTCTTTGGAGATTGAAGATTTCCTTTCCCCTAGCCTCTGTGGTGGTTGAGTTGCTCCTTGGATGCCAGCCTCGAGTGTTAGCTCCTGAGGTAGTCTTGCGGATTCGTATGGTTCAGGATCCTTAAGCTTGGAGGTTGTCGTCATCCGTTTTCCTTGTGAGGTTTTGGGAGTGGAGCTTCTGGTTGGAAGTTGAGTTAGGCCTAAGCTTAAAGGAGAAGTTTTTTTTTTTGAGTAGCCAGTTGGATTTTAAGAGTTGAGTGGTAGCTTGGAGGCGAGCGTTGCTCGTTATAAGTTGGGTTGAGTTCTGCTGAGCAAGCCCTTCTTGGGCTTTGTTCCTAGTTGTTGTGCGTTCGCAGTTGGCGTTAGCAGAGCCGCGTTTGAGTGAGTTGGCACAGAGGTGCCGTGGCATTGGTTGGTAAGCTGTTGAGCTGTTTTCCTCAAGGTGTTGTGCCCGCAGAGTGCTGCGTGATTGGTTTAGTCCTTGCTTCTTGAGATTTTGAGAGGAAGGTTGGTTGTTCCTTGCCTGGCGGTGTTCTCTTTGGCCAGTTGCTGGTAGGTTTGCTCCGGAAAGTTTGCGTTCGGCCGTTGAGGAGCTCTAGTTTGTTGGTTTGGCCGAGTGGAGCCTGTGCTTGGCCCTTGTCTTTTAGAGGTGGCCGTAGCTGAAGTTTCAGCTGGTGTGAGTGTTGTTAGTCGTCGGGTGTACCAGGATGGTGCCCCTTGCCTTTGGTTCGGCGTTTTCTCCTTAAGGTGGTTGCTTAAGTGTTGTGGTCGTGTTCTAGTTGGAGAGGTTTGCCTTTTGGATCAATCGCCAGCTGGTGTTTCGCTTGGATCTCGTTAAGGCTGTAGACAGGGTTTGAGGTTTGTTAGTCTCTTGTGAAGTAAGAGTAGGTCGTTTGGTTTTCTGGAATCTGGAAGGTTTAGTTGTTTGGCCAGTTTGTTGTAGGGTTGAGTTTGTTTTGTTGTCAGCTGTGAGTTTCCTTAGGAGTTTTGCCAGTGCGTGGTGTAGAGTTTCAGAGCTTGTGGCCAGTCCTCGAGTTTGCTGAGAGTAGCACCGTTTGAGAGTTGGTGCGAGTTGAGGATGTGGATTGCCGTCTATTTCCCTTCGGAGTTCAGTATATGCCCAGTCTTGGTTGAGTTGTTTGTGGCAGCCTGAATGGCATAGTGCCTTTGAGTTTTTGAGAACCCAAAAGGGTTTGGTTTTCGGAGAAGGTTGGCGTTGTATTAGCCGAGAAGTTCAGTTGGTTAGGTTTTAGTGGAGTTTCCTGGAGCCGTTTCGTCTTAGGACTTTCGAGGACGAAAGTCTTAAAAGGAGGGAGTATTGTAACGACCCAGTTTTCTATTCCGGTTCTCGAGGTGCTTTCGGTTCAGATTCAGTGGTTCGGTTGGGCCGTTAGAGCTGTTTTGACCCTTGGGGGTATTTTGGTCCTTTGGCTCTTCGGGCAGGATTTGTGGATTTTCAGGGCTTCGAGGTAGCTCCTGCCTTTGTCGTGACTTGTTTGGGTTGGATCATGAGTCCCGAGATGTTTGGGCTAGTCGTTTGGAAGTTCGGTTGTGTTTTGGGATTTTTTTGCAAAGTGATGGTTGGTTGTGTGCTTCCTTTGGGATTCGAGCCTGCCCTTGGTGTTGTTTTGGGAGTTGATTTAGTGAGATTTATTGATTGGAAAAGATTGCTTCTTGTCGGGTCTCGAAGGAGGAAGCCGGGAAATGGGATTTTGAGGTTTTAAGTGGATAAGGTTGGAAAATGGAATTAAAATCCCATTTTTCCCTTTTATTTCCCATTTTCCTTTTTATTTCCTTTTTTCTTTAATTTTTCCCCAAAATCAATTTTCTCTCTCTCTCTCTCTCTCTCTCTCTCTCTCTCCCCAGCCCCCACCTTGCCCGACCCAGCCTTTGGCTCGCCTGACCTCTTGCCCGAGCGACCTGCTGCTACCAGCCAAATGAGCCCCGCCTCGCGCGCCCGCCCACTCGCCCTCGCCAGCCGCACCATCGCCCCTGATTCGAGCGTCGCCGAGCCCACCCCGCGCCACGCAGTCGCGTTCGTCGCCCTTGCCAGCCGCGCCATCGCCAGCTCGTGTCGCGCCCCGACCCTCGAACCGCGTCGTCCAAAGCTGCGAGCCAGCCAGATCGCGCGCGTCGCGTCGCCCCCGCGTCGCGCGTGTTTCGCGCCCGCGCGATCGTCGAGCCTAGGTCCGAAGTCGCTCGTCCCACCGTGTCGCGCGTCCACAGAGCGCGTCGTCGCGCCGCGCGCCCTCGCCCCTGCTTTGCTGCTCGCCGCGCGCTCGCGCGCCCGCTTTCGCCGATCGTGCCCAGCGCCGTGTCGCGTGCCGCAAGCTGCCCAGTAGCTCGATGCCGTGTCGGCGCGCCCACCACCCAACTCTGACCACCCCGCCAGCGGCTTGCCCGTCCCGAGTGTCGGTAGTGCCTAGTGAGTTGCTCCTCCGAGCCGAGCCTGTTTGTTTTATTATATTTGGGCCTTTTATTGTAATTATTGTTGTTTTTGTTAGGTTCTCGCTAGGTAGCTCGGGTTCGATCGCACTTAGGTTTCTTGTGTTTAGAGGTCTTCCCGCTGTAAGGATTTCTTACCGGAGTTGTGTGGACCTGCGATATTATATGTGATTGCTGATTGTATGCTTGTTTGTGTTTATTGACATGTTTCTGATAAGTGCTCTATTCTCGAATTCCCGATCGCATGATTTCCTATGTTGTTTCTCATGTTAGTCCATGCTAGGTTGTTCCTTTCTCGCATGCTCAGATCTGCTCCTTGCTTCAGTAGTATCATGCTAGGCTCGTTGTATTCTCTTTGAGCACGTATTGGATTGTATTGGATTGTTTGCCGATTGTTAAGGCGAGTTAGAGTTGCGAGATAGATAGCATCATCCGGCCCGATGCATAAAGTACCTTGCATCCATGGCGGGGGACGTCGAGCAAGTCATTCCGCTCTCCGAACCCCGTGAGGGATTAGCTAACCCAAGCGGTAGGCCCCGCAATCTTGGGTGAGGGTGGCGATTGTTAATGCCCCAACGGTCGGGATGATGACTTGGCATTGCCTCGCCCCCGGCAGCCGGCATGTCCTCGGCATGTTTGGCGAGAGCCCTCGATTGCCACTGTTAAGGCAAGGACGGCTTTCTGGTGTAAGCCTACCACGACCGCCTTCCTTGGCCCCGTGCGGTGGTTCAGTGACATAGTTTACGTGTCCGTGTCTCACACCCCTATGTCGCGTGACACCGATCCAAAGATTTAGTTAGGCGTGGTGGACCGGACATGGGCGGCTTTGCCTCTGGGCCCGACACCCCCATGGTTCGCAGTAGCACGCGGTGCATGCTTACGCTCATTACAAATACCGATCGAGAGCTCCTCGGGATTGTGAGCCGCTGTACCTTTCGTCGACAAAGATGAGCAGTGAGGCCGGGACTTGTTTCTCGTATAGGGCGACTTGTGTGATGTGTGGTGTGGTGATTTATTTCCTGGACTAAGACCCTGAGTTGGCATCCGAGGCCCAAGTGTGGGCTAAGCTATGTGCTCTATTCTCGTGTTTATATTCATAGCTTGCATATCTTTCTGCTAGATGACCATGTGTATCGTATTGTACCCCGGTTGGGGATTCTTACTGAGTAATTCGTTACTCACCCTTATTATGTGGTTTTCCACAGGTAACCATGGTGCGAGACAGGATGGCTGGAGGAGGAGCTGTGATCATGGAACCCGTTGTTCAACTCTGAGTCTTATGTTTATGTTTATGATTTAAATGTCCTCTGAATGCATGTAGTTGGGCACGGAGCCCGGGTGTGTTTTCTCGAATTTATTTCCTGGATTCTAGCATTGTTGTAAAGTTTGTACGCTTTAAATAAATCTCGATCGTAGTATGTTTTGGAAATGTATTTGTCTTGGAACAGGTGCTTGGAAACAGGGACAGGTTTCAGGAATTTATGTTGATTTTTAAATGGATGTTTTCATGTTTTAGTTTTTACTTAGAATCCAAACACCACCTTGCAAATTTTCTCAGAGATTTGTATGCATGCATTGAGGTAATGGCCTATTTAGAACCCCATTCGGTCCGGTCCTTACAGCTTGGTATCGAGCTCGAGTCATAGATTCTGTGACCGACCTTTCGTTGTAGGTCGTTTTTCCATGATCATCAAGACTCAAGCACGGTCATCAGTGCGCCTAAGTTTACTATTTGTTGTTGAAAAAGGGTTAAGAATTTACAATACACTGCATCTAGTGTATGCCTTGTGTAGTGTTGTGGAGCGGAGACGAGCAGGTTCTGACTCGTTGTTGGTTTGGGTTTAGAGCGCCATCATGCCAACTTCCCGCAGTGTGTGAAGTTTTTCTTTACAAAAAAACTTGAGAGAAATAATTGTTTTTTATTTTTTTGTCCATTTAAATAATGCTTAGAATCCTATTATCATTATCATACTCTTTTATTTTTTTACAGAACATTATCATACTCTTAAATACATTTTATTTAACAATTTTTTTTTGTTAAATAAATAATGACATTCATTTACTTCTTCTTTTTTTCTTTTTCTCTTTTACGAAAACAATTTTTTTTAATACTTTACAAAAATAATGGTAGAGATTAAAAACACACAACATACTCGAGAAAGGAAGAAAAAAGTGAAATATAATGTACGAAGAAATATGTAAATTGTTTGAATGTTGTAGTTTTTTTCTTATAATAATGTAAGTAATGTATATTGCTTACAATTTTTTTAAACAATATTGTTTACATTTTTTTAATCTTTCAAGTTATTATTATTTTTTTATATAATTATCATTTAGTTATTATTGTTATTTGTAATGATAAATTTATAAATCAAATTAAATATGGAAAAAATGTTAAACCAAAATAGAGTTTTGTGATTCACCACCAAATTAAAAGGAAATTAGATAAATATTAACAATTATATAGTTTAATAATAACACGATTACACACACACATGTATATATTATTAAAAAGGAAAGAGAAATGAATAACTTGGATTTCATCTTTTCCAAGCTTAAAAAAAACAAAATAAACAAAATCCATTAAGATACAACATTCTATCTATAGTTTTAGATACTCTTTTCTTTTGTTAACCAATTATAATCTATGGTTGTCACCTTCTTCCTCGCTTCCATCTTCAAAACACTAACAATGATCAACAAATACAAAAACAAATCTCAAATTACAATAAAAATAAATCAACAAAGCACATTACAAAATCTATTGAATAATTTGAGAATTACAAAATAAACATCTTCTAAATTACAAAGAGAGAGAAGAATAACCTAATGGTTAAAGTTTCCAAAAGCAAGAATCAGTCAACCACACATAAATAATAGAAACATAGAAGAAATGGTGGTGAATCACAAAACTCTACTTTGAAATTGTTGAAGATAGTAAAAAAGGAAAAAAAAAAACTTTTCAAATTACAAATGACCATGATCGAAATAAATCCTATGAATATCAAGAAATAAGGAATATAAGGATAAGGAATGGGAAAAAGCTCAAGTTATTTTAAAAAAAATTGTTGGAAAAAGTTCAATATATATAGTTGTAGGAAAAGAAAGTTACAAACCCTATCAATTTTCACCACTAAATATCTTTAAAGATATTCTCATTAAATGATAAAAGTAAAGAGATAAAAAGTTATGGGAGATGGAAGTTCCAATCTTTTAAATTCATATAATTAATAAAAAAAATTAATTTAATTTTTAAGTTACGAAAAGGAATTAAATATTAAGTTATAGAAATGAGAGTTATAATTTTTTTTTTCAAATTCTAGTATTAATGGTGTAATAGGTTTTAATTAATATTTAAAACATAAAACATTATAATGTTAAATGTATTAAATGAACGTTAAAAGTTTTTTTTTAAATTTTAACTTATGGATGAAGTTGGTGTTTCTAGGGGATGGGTGTAATTTAAAGCGTGACTTAAGGGTAAAATCGTAAAAAATAATTAGATGTTAGATAGATTAGATGTTAGATATTAGATTAAAGATATTCTCATTAAAGGATAAAAGTAAAGAGATAAAAAGTTATGAGAGATGGAAGTTACCAATCTTTTAAATTCAACATTTAGTACAATTAATGAAAAATTAAATTAAAATTTTAAGTTATGAAAATGAATTAAATATTAAGTTATAGAACTGAGAGTTATAATTTTTTTTTCTTCAAATTCTAGTATTAATGGTGTAATAAGTTTTAATTAATATTTAAAACCTATTACATTATAACATAATGAGTGTTAAATGTATTAAAGAAACATTAAAAGAATTTTTTTAAAAAAACTTGCGGATGAAGTGAGTGTTTCTAGGAGTGTGTGTAATTTAAAGTGTGGCTTAGGGGTAAAATCGTCAAAAAATGATTTACCCTCTAAGCCACATTTTAAGGATGTTAGATAAATATAGTATTTATCTTTTTTTTTCTAATATAAATACGGTATTTACCTTTTTTAATATAAATACAATATTTATCTTTTTTTAAATATAAATACAGTATTTATTTTTTTTTAATATAAGTACAATGTTTATCTTTTTTAAATATAAATATTATATTTATTTATTTTTAAATATAAATACCGTATCTATATTTATACTAGAAAAAAAATAAAAATAAGATAAAAAATTTAAAATTTGCCGCATGGCCACCTTAAGCCAATCAATCAAACAAACACAATTTAGATGAAAAAAAAACGTAAGGAAAAAAACAAACAAACAAACAAACACGATTTTACCCTTAAGTCACACCCTAAATTACAAACATGTCATAATCTTTTATTCAAATAAAAAAAAATGCAAATATATTTATAATATTATTTAGATATTTAGATTTTCATCATCTAGAAGATATGTTTAGCAAATCTCATAAATTAAGTTAGAAGATAAGAAGATCTGCGTAATATTCTTTATCTTTATTACTTAAAATGTGACTTATTATTATTATTATTAATTATTAAAATTTAGTATCTTCAAACTAAATAAGTATAAAATCAAATGAAGATATTGAGTTTTTTTTTTCAAATTTAAAGAAGATCTTGGGTTTCAACTTTTTCTATAAATACCACAAATTTATTATTCTTCAAAATTCAAATTACTAATAATTCTTTTTGATGTTGCACAGATGTACAGATTTTGTTCGGGTTGGGAGTCTTAGCATTGGTGCACTGAGTTGTGTTCGTGGGAGCGGTTGTCGTCGAACGTAAAGAACAATTTTTTCAATCTGTATTTTATTCGTTGTACATAACATTTTCTTCTTCTTCATTTATTTTTATTTTATTATGTTTTCTTTGTGTAATTCTATTTATTTTATGCTTCAACTTTAATTTATAATTTTCTTTTAAATCTATGGAGTATTTAAAATTTTGAAGAAATGTTTATCACATTCTTTCATTAATGAAAGGTAATTTTTTATAATTATTATTTTTTTCATATTATTATTATTATTATAATTTGTTATTATAATAAATATGACTTAACATGTAATTTGTTGTTTATTCTGTGATACGTGATGTCATTGAAGTACTACTCATATTTTGACATACAAAGCTACTTAAATTTTATCAATTTTACTAATTATATATATATTTTAATTTAAATATAAATCTATACACCATTATTATTATTGTAGAGAACAATAGATTTAATATAATATTATGTTTTAAATTAATATTTAAAAAACTTATGTTTCATCAAAATTCATAGAAGTAGATAATAGATTTTATGAGTTTTTTTAATCTTTTTTTTCAATATTTTCTTTATTTTTTATTATTTATAAAATATAAGATGAAATAAGAAAGCACAAATATGATTTTTAAGATTTAGAGAGGTGATGGTTTCGAAGTTTTTTTTTTTGAAAAGATGGCTTCGATGTTCGTAGATTAAACTAAAATAATAAATGAATGAAAAAAAATATTGTGTACAAAGTAAGATTTTAGCATGATGAAAACTTATTTCTTAAAGAAGTTTAATTTATTTCATAATTTTCTTTAAAAATTATGATATGTATATTTTTTTATTTCACTTTTATCTTGAACTATGTCGTATAAGATTTTTAAATAAAGTAGATAATAAATATTTTACTTATTCATTTAAAATTTATATATATATATATATATATATATATATATATATATATTTAGAATTATTTTAATAAATAAAAATATAATCTCACATGCTATAAAAAATCTTCCGTGCAATTCACGTTCCAAAATTATAGTTTTCTTAATAAAAAATATAGCTTACCGGGAAAAAAACATTTTTAATTTTATTTCTTGTATTTTGAGTTTTATTTTATTTTTGTTTGCGGGGGCTATAATTGGGTCATTTTTTTGTTGTTTTTTTTTTTGAATACCACAATGCAGGAAATTAAAATGCAGAAACTCTTTCCCCTGGAGGAAGAAGAAACATCAAGCTGCTTCTGATTCAAAAAAAAAAAAAAAAAAAAAAAACAAGCTGCTTCAATTCAATTGCATAAACTAAAATTGGGCTACGTAGTTTACTGTAACTTCAAAAAAGTAGTTTCTATTAACTTTTCTTCTAAATTAAAAAAAGTATGTTGTGTTGTTTTTTTTTATGTTATCTTGAAATTGTTAATATTATTTATTTAATATTGAAAGGAAGGAGAAAATTACCTTTTTATCCTAAGTTTGGGATGTAATTTCTTTTTGGTCCATATATTCAAAATTGAATATTTTTGCTTGTTTTTAGTCTTTTGTGTTTTTAGTTTATTTTTATATTTATTTTCTTTTAAAAATTAAATTCACATAAAAACTAAACTAGTTACTTCACACAAGATATTGTTGATAATTTTAGTCAATATTATGTGATGTAACTCACAATTTTGTTATCTTAGGGACTACAGGTTAGTACTATTGAAATATCATGATTAAAAATGTTTAATTTTAAAACATAGAGATTAAGTTGAAACTGAAAAAAGGAAGTACTCTAGGTGGCAACTTTTTAGTTGTCTATTTTAATTATAGCACGTTTTTAGATTCTTTTAAGAAATATTTCATCTTAAAGGTTTGGGCATTTTTTTCCTTCATATTTTAATTATGTCATCTGCTGTCTCTTGATTAAAAACGGTTTGGTACACTTATTGAAGATTGACGAATATTCTTATGAAATATTGTTTGTGATACTAATGAAGACCGATTGTGCTATTAATTGGAATGAAATGTACATTGAGAATATATACATGCACGAATTGAAATTATCAAATGAGTTTTTTCGTTTTTTATTAGGACCACCCCAATTTACTATTGAATTTCTTATAAAAAGTTGCATTTCATCTGCTTTTTTAGGCTTCGATAACCAATTGAGTTTTTGTTTTTGGTTTATGAAATTTTGAACTTATTTTTACTCAAATTTACTATCATGTGCTCAATTTTTCCAAAATTTCAAAAGCAAAAACAAGTTTGTATAAGCCACTTTTTTTTTGTTTCTTACGTAGATATCTAGATAAGGAGAAAGTAGTTGTTGTAGACTTAAATTTTATAAATAAAAATGACAAACAAAATAATTATCAAACGGGGCCTTAGTTTTCTTTATTATACATGAAAGGTCTCCTAAAAAATGGTAAATTATAAGTTTGGGTTGTTTGAAAAAAAAATAAAATTTATGAGTTCACAAACTATAATAATTTAGTCCCTATAATTTTAAAAACTAAAATTGAATAGGTTCTATTTATTATCAAATTAAATTAAGTTTTTTTTTTTTTGAAAATCTAAATTAAGTTAATTATTCATATAGGTTGGGTAAGTAATTAAACAAAAATATCATAAAATTTATACATAACTCCCACATATTTAAAATTAGACGGGAAATTCTTATTTCAGAAAAAAAGAGAGAAAGTTTTCCCTGGAATCGAATTGGTGCAGCGAGTTGTAATGGAGATGCCAAGATTCGGCCGTCCAAGGGAAGATAATGGATCTTCTTCTTCTTCTTCTTGTAGCCCTAATCTCTACGTTGCAAACTGTGGCCCCGCCGTCGGAATCAGCCACCACTCCATTGCGGCGGTTTTCGCCGATTTTGGGGACGTGACCGGCGTTCACGCCGCTGACGACACCGGCGTTCGCGTCATCGTATGCTATTCCCAAGAATGCAGTGCCCGAGCCGCTCTCGAGGCTCTACACGGCCGCCCTTGTCCTCGCCTCGGTGGCCGGACTTTGCACATCCGCCCTTCCGTCATTAGACCAACCATTTCGCAGCTCAATGATTCGGTTTCAGTTTCGTTGTCGGCTTCGGAGTTGGACATTCCCGGACTTTACCTATTGCATGACTTCGTCAGTGCTGAAGAAGAGGAGGTGAGCGTTTTAGCCAGATTGCCAGAACTGGACAAGGATTTCACGTTTTATTTCTTCTTCTTCTTCTTTTTTTTGCTTGAAGGAATTGCTTAGGGAAGTTGATGCTCGGCCTTGGAATAAGCTTGCGAAACGTAGAGTTCAGCATTATGGGTATGAGTTTTGCTATCAAGTAAGTGCTACAACTTTGTTTTTTGGATGATTATGTAACCTCAGGATTCGCGAGTTAAGAAAATTGGCTGGTTTTATGTATGTGCATGTTTTTTTCTTTGTAGACGAGGAATGTTAGTACTAAGCATCAATTGGGCGAACTTCCACCATTTGTTTCCCGTATAGTTGATAGGATCTCCATGTTTCCGAACACGGAGGGTGCTTCTGATGCTGCTCTTGACCAATTGACGGTAGGCACTCTGTTTTTTATGAATTACTCTAAACATGGTTGCTTGTAGCTAGCTTATTTGTTCGAGATTGTTTGGAAGCGCTGTAAAGTTAAAATAGAATACCCTTGAAGTATTCTGAGTTTGGTCCGTGGGTTGCGGTATCAGACCCCAGATGTAGTAGAGTCCATTAAAGCCAAATGGCAGCTCAGTGGGGTCGTACCCCTGCATGGGCTAGGGGCTCCGATTGGCCAATCCTCCAAAAAAAAGAAGAAAAGAAAAATAGTTAGCTTATTTGTTTTGCTATCCCAATTCTTATGATGGTGCTTTTTTCCACTTTGCCTTTTACGCTATCTGAAGTTGTTATCATGTTTAGTACAAGACTAAAATCAATACCGCATTACAGGTAAATGAATACCCACCAGGGGTGGGTTTGTCCCCTCACATAGACACCCATTCTGCATTTGAAGGATTAATTTTCAGCCTTTCCTTAGCAGGACCATGCATTATGGAGTTTAGGAGATATCTTGAAGGCACTTGGTACAAATGCCCTTCAATAGATTCAAAAGTGGAGAATTCCGAAAATGGCTCAAATTATTTGAGGAGGGGCGTTTACCTTCCACCTCGGTCTATGCTCCTAATGTCTGGGGAGGCACGTTATGCCTGGCATCATTACATTCCTCACCACAAGGTACACATCAGACATCCATGCACAAGTTCTCTGCATTTAGTTTGTTTGATCTATGAAATTTGTAGAGTTAGTCATTTCTTTTTGTTGATTGATATAATTAAATTTATCTCAATCCATCGGCTTAAGCTTTTGGGTTGATTGATGATTTAACATAATTCAACATGGTATTAGAGCAGGAGGTCCTGAGTTCAAGTCCCTGCCGAGTTGTTTTCCTCTCCAATTAAAATTGAATTCCACCCTGGAGTGTTTGTTGATATAATTAAATTTACCCCAACCCATTCACTTAAACTTTTGGGTTGATTGGTAAATTAACATAATTCAACACTTCTATACCAAATAATAAATCGGTCTAGTAGTTGATTTTCAAATAGTTGGGCCAATGGGTAAGGATGAACTATACATATGATGTTTTCGCAGTATTTTGATAGTCATCTAATCTACTTATGGTATAATTATTCTTAAAGTCTTGACTCTTGTATTTATCAAAAGTTGTAGAAAAAAAATGTTATAGGATTTAATATTAGGTGAAGTGTGGGTAAATTGGCCATTGGTGTTTGCCGAGGTGCCAGCCAATCACCCGCAGTACAAATATTTAACTTTGAATAATATTACCGTTTAACTTTTGAATGATAAAAACTGTGAACGTTCAACCATATTACTTGCTAAATGATGCTTATTGAGCGTTCTATTCTCATTTATTAAGTTGAAATGGGGTTAAATGTTCTGTAATAGATTGACATGGTGAAGGACAGTGCAATCAGAAGAGGTCCTAGGAGGGTTTCTCTTACATTACGCAAGGTGAGTAGATTTAATGCTTATGTGCTTTTCCTCCCTCACATACCCGTTGAGCTAACCTTAGCTGCATTCATTAGTCATGATGGCAAGTGGGCAATTATCTAGTCCCATGGAAATTCTAAAGAATTATGAGTGTATATGTTAAACTGGATGATATAATTTGAGCATGTTATTTTAGTTTGACTCCCCATGGCTGTGGTGAGCCGTGGGTGGTGACCGACTGACTGCCTCTTGCCTTTGTATTCAACCATGGTTTCTTTTCTGCTGCACAAATAATCTTCACGGTGACTATGGCCATAGAGCATTAAGGAGAGGAAATCAGAGCAGAAAGCACATTCTTGAGTGGATACTCGCCTCTTCATTTTCTGTTTTCTCGATTGTTTCAATAAATGAAACAGTGTATGATGGCGGATGTTTTTATCTTTCTCCAGGTCTTCATCCTTCTCTTTCTTTGAGTTTCCAATGTTCCCTATCTAATAGGGAGGCACTGGATGTCGTCAGGACGACTTATTGATCTGGTGGAAGATCTTTCTTGTTTTAGGGTGCAAAAAAGTTTGGAGTTGGGGCCCTAATTCTGCTGAGGGGTTTTCTTGTTATTCTTTTTCTCATTGTCAGCTTAATTCTTCTCTTTCTTTGATGGAGATTCAATCCTTGTCTCACTGTAAAAGGTGAAAATTTCTAAGGTTGAATTTTTAAACTGGTAGGTTATCATGGAAAAGTTAATACTTTCAATAGGGTTATGAGAAATGTCATCTCCTTTGTGGGTTCGACGCTTTTAATGTAGTATAGGGCAGCAGAAGACCTTGGCCATTTGTTTTGGGGTTGTGGCTTTTGTAGTGTGGAATCAGTTTTTTGAGGTGTTTGGCGAGGTCTGGGGGTTGTAGTGAGATGGTTAGAGAGTTTTTTTGTTCCTGACTTTCATGTGAAAGGGTTGTGGAAAGCAAGGTTGCGTGCTATTTTGTGAGGGTATTCAGAGTGAGAGAAATAACAGAACTATAAAGTGGTGGAGTGATAAGATTCAATGTTTATCTTTGATCGGAGACGCGTGCAATTATTCAATGAGTTGTTTAGGGCTTAGAATCCTCAAGATGGCCTGCCTCTAAAGTTTGTCTATCTTTGTATTTCTTTTATGTTGCATCCCTCTTTCTTCCCAACACTCGTGCTCCTTCATTGATGTCGATGTCATGTCCCTCTCCCCTAAGTTGCATTCTCTGCAACATCGTCATTACTTCTTCACCAACTTCTATTATCTCCCACCGTAACCCTAATCGGCAGGCCTTTCTTCTACATCAAAATTGTTTCCATCTTTGACACTACGTCTCTCTGGTGCCATCTTTCATGTTGTCTTTGCTGATCTTTCTGGCAACAGTGACTTGGCATCTTGTTATCGAGTGTGACGTGAGCATGTGGCATTTTTTCTCGACTGTTTTATACTTCCTTTTTCGTTTCAAGCATACCCACCATCTCTCGGGTCATCTACCTGCGGCGGCGACCAATGTTTTAAAAGGCTTAAGGCGGCCTCGAGGCGGTATGAGGCGTAAACCTCATTTAAATTAAAAAATACATATTGAAATCATTAAGCATGAACCTTTTGTATTTGTAACCATGTAATACTTCTTAAAACTATATATATATATATATATAAATGTGGTTATAAAAAAAGAAAAAATAAATTACAGTGAACAAAATGTAATAAAAATAAAATAAGATACTAAATAGCTATTCTAAAATATGATGATAATAATAATAATATGGTAAATAGTAAAAATGCTAAAAATTTAGAGCATAAAATTGATGGTAAATTATTTATGGGTCTCTAACCATTTGAACATTTAACGAAAAAACAAATTTAAAAGCAATAAAACCATAGATTTAAAGAAGGTCAAAGTCAATTTTTTTGAGCCACACATATGTCAGTAAAAATTTAATTTAAATAGTACTTTAGTCTTGTTTTTAAGTTTTCTATGTAGGTGTCTTTTCATTTTACTCTTTTCCTTTTATATTAATTATTCTTTTAACTCTACATTTTCACTTCACGATTATTCTTCTTCTTCCCTCTTCTATTTTTTTTCTTTCTTTTTCACTTCTAGTTTATCACTTTCTCTTCTTCTCAAATGGGTTATAATCAAAGCTTGTTACAAGTTTCAGGTTTGTATGATTTTTTAAGTTTCTTTTTTTGTTATTCAGAAGCAAATTGTTGCCCCAGAAGGTGAAAATCAAGGCTTACGCCTTTAAGCCTCTGAGGAGGTAGCTCAAAGGCGTACGCCTTTTATCGAAGAGCGTAATCCTCATTTCTCCCTCTCAAGGCGTAAGCCTTGAGGCTTTTTCGTTCCGCCTCGCCTCGAGGCGCGCCTCAAGGTGTACGCCGCTTACGATTTTTAAAACACTGGCGGCGACTTCACAACTTCACTTTTCCTCCCTCATGTGATTTTTTCAGCAGCGTATAAACAATATTCTTCCTCATACATTGGCCCTTTTTTGGCAGGAGCACCACATGTTTTCCTAATTTTTCACTGGCCATCTTCTGATATTAGAGGGCAAGTGTGGGACCCCCACCTATTAAATATGTTTATACCCGAAGGAATAAAGGGAACCAAGGTGTCTTTGCAACTTCTATCTCCCCAACTACTTCAAACGGCTAGTTAGAATGTTGTTTAAGTATTTATAGGGCATGCTTTCCTTGAATGTAATCAAGCTTTATTTTGTGTAAGTTCTAATATAAAGAAGATATTAAGAAGGAGAGAACCACCCTCTCGAAAGGTGGAGGTACTAAGTTTGTTTTTGTATTTTGTGCCTGCCCATAACAATATAATTATCTTTTTACTATTTTCCATCATCTTCTGTCATTAGGAGATTTGTTAGATAGTTGGTGTTCTAACGAAGTGGTATCAGAGTGACAATCCTGGGGAAAACCCGCGCGCAAGCCTTGCGGGAATGACAAGAAAAAATGACGAAAACAGGGACCGACCTAGTTGAAAGAATGTCACCAGCAGTCGAAAGATCGATCCAAGAAATTAACAAAAGTCTTGAACGATTGTTTACACACATGGAAATCCAGAAACAAAAATCGGATGAACAAGAATGGGCCATTATCAACCTGGCTATGGGGAGAAAAATAGGGGAGGGACTCCAAAAATGGAAAACTCCTAATGGACTGGGTTCAAAATCTTCGAACGAAGGGGATAACCTTCCTAGAGAGCAACACGAGGGGGAAGAATCGGTGGTGAGATACAAATTCAAGAAAGTGGAGATTCTGGTGTTTGATGGATTGCAACCAGACGACTGGATTTTCAGAGCAGAACGATATTTTGAAATTCACATCCTAACTGAAGCAGAGAAGGTTACGGTAGCAGCTATAAGCTTCACTGGGGAAGCTTTACATTGGTTACGATGGAAGGGGGCAAGAACACCATTTGTTAATCGAGCACTTTCCAGATGTTTTTCGTGAACCTGAAGGCTTACCGCCAGGACGCATGTCTGATCATCGCATTACCCTAAAGGAAGGAACGAATCCCATCAATGTCCGTCCTTATCGGTACCCAGCAATTCAAAAGAATGAGATTGAACGTTTGATTGAAGATATGCTCTGTATTGGAATTATTCGTCCTAGTACAAGCCCATATTCAAGTCCGGTCCTATTAATAAAGAAAAAAGATGGAAGCTGGCGTTTTTGCATAGACTATAGGGTGCTAAACAATGCAACCGTGGCCGATAAATTTCCGATTCTAGTTATAGAAGAACTATTGGATGAACTTCATGGGGCACGCTTCTATACCAAGTTGGATCTCAAATCCGGGTACCATCAAATTTGAATGCACCCAGATGACATTGAGAAAACGACATTCTGCACACACGAAGGGCACTACGAATTCTTGGTAATGTCTTTCGGACTGACCAACACACCCTCCACATTTCAAGCACTAATGAATCAGGTATTTCGTCCTTATTTACGCAAATTTCTTTTGGTCTTCTTTGATGATATTCTCATATACAGTAGTACTTGGGATGAACACTTGAAACACATTCATTGTGTGTTTGAAATGTTGCGTGCAAATTCTCTGGTCGCAAATCTCAAGAAGTGTCGATTCGGGCAAGAAAGGGTAGAGTATCTTGGACACTGGGTATCGGCAGAGGGGGTGGCCGTAGATACTGAAAAAATTCGTGCAATGATAGAGTGGCCAACCTATGTCAAGGAATTAAGAGGATTCCTTGGTCTTACTTGTTACTATCAGAGGTTTGTGGCTAGATACGGTGCTATCGTAGCCCCTTTAACGAAACTAACGAGAAAAGATGCATTCTGGTGGGATCAGGAAGCTCAGGCAGCTTTTGACAAATTAAAACAAGCCATAGTTACATTACCTGACCTTGCTCTGCCAGATTTTAGCATTCCTTTTATTGTTGAAACAGATGCTTCTGGAACGAGACTTGGTGCAGTGTTAACTCAGAACCAAAGACCGATTGCCTATTTTAGCCACACTCTATCACCCCGGGATCAATCTAAGTCAATTTACGAGAGGGAATTAATGGCAATTGTAATGGCCATACAATGATGGCGGCCTTATTTACTGGGAAAGAGGTTTATCGTTTGCACGGATCAACAGGCTCTAAAACACTTGATCGAGCAACGAAAAGTGCAACCTGAATTTAAAAAATGGCTATACAAGCTTTTAGGATATGATTTTGAGATTCAATACCGTCCCGGTTTAGAAAATAAAGCAGCTGACGCTTTGTCTCGTGTATCCCCATTGGCCCAACTTAATGCCATTACTGTTCCTCATGTATTAGATATGGAGATCATAAAAAAGGAAGTCAACAGAGATTCTGGACTTACACAGATAATAAGTGAAATTTCTATTAATCCTTCATCTCATCCAAAATTCACGTGGAACCAAGGAATTTTGAGATACAAGAATTTCTTGGTGTTATCCAATGACTCGGATTTAAAGGTAGCAGTGCTTCATACCTACCATGACTCGGTGTTAGGAGGACACTCTGGCTTCTTACGCACCTATAAAAGGATCACCAGCGAATTATATTGGCAAGGAATGAAGGGAGAAATACAGAGATATGTTGAAGAATGTAGCATATGCCAAAGAAACAAAGGCATCAACCTTGCTCCCAGCAGGCCTCCTGCAACCTCTGCCCTGCCCGGAGAGAATTTGGGAAGATATCTCGATGGACTTCATCGAAGGTCTGCCCCGTTCAAAAGGACACGAGACCATTATGGTTGTGGTCGACCGACTTTGTAAGTATGGACATTTCATTGTGGCCAAACATCCATTTACAGCTAAAACGATTGCGTCTGTGTTTATCAAGGAAATTGTCTGACTTCACGGGTTTCCCCGATCAATAGTATCTAATCGAGATAAAATTTTCATAAGCAATTTTTGGTCGGAACTCTTCCGAATTCAAGGAACCCGTCTGCTTCGAAGTACTGCATACCACCCGCAGACCGACGGGAAATTGTAAATAAAGGGGTGGAGACATTTCTGCGTTGCTTCTGCAGTGAAAATCATAAGAAATGGGCTGAGTGGATTCCATGGGCAGAACATTGGTACAATACGACCTATCACGATCAATTGATACTACACCCTTTCAGGCAGTCTATGGTAGATCACCTCCACCTGTGCTGTTTTATGGCGACCAACGCACGAATAATGCCACACTTGATGAACAGCTTAAGGATCGGGACACGACGCTGAATCGAATTTGCTCTCATCTTACAATAGCTCAAGAAAAAATGAAGAAGATGGCTGATCGACATCGACGTGAATTGCACTTTGAACCAGGTGCTTGGGTTTTCCTTAAAATTCGTCCTTATCGACAAGCATCAGTTGCTAAGAAGAGAAACGAAAAATTGGCACCAAAGTATTTTGGCCCGTATCAAGTTCTGGCAAAAATAGGCAAGGTGGCCTACCGAATTGAATTTCCAGACACGTCCAACATTCACCCGGTTTTTCATGTTTCACAACTGAAGGAAGCCATCGGGGTAAATACCGAAGTCATTACGGACGGGCCAGTTTTAACTGATGATTTTGAATGGATTGCTCAGCCACAGGAAGTTATGGCTTATCAATTGAACGAGACAGAAAATGAATCTGAAGTGTTGATTTGCTGGCCGGGATTACAGGAACACGAGGCAACTTGGGAGTTGACTTCCCGAATGAAACATCAATTTCCAGACTTACACCTTGAGGACAAGGTGAATTTCAACGACCGGGATTATGTGGGGGGACCTATTAAATATGTTAATACCCGAAGGAATAAATGGAACCAAGGTGTCTCTGCAACTTCTATCTCCCCAACTGCTTCAAACAGCTAGTTAGAATGTTGTTTAAGTATTTATAGGGCACGCTTTCCTTGATGTAATCAAGCTTTATTTTGTGTAAGTTCTAATATCAAGAAGATATTAAGAAGGAGAGAACCACTCTCTCGAAAGGTGGAGGTACTAAGTTTGTTTTTGTATTTTGTGGCTGCCCATATCAATATAATTATCTTTCTACTATTTTCCATCATCTTCTGTCATTAGAAGATTTGTTAGACAGTTGGTGTTCTAACAGCAAGTTCCTTAATAGAGTTTCGAGTCTTCGACTCACAACTTGTGAACACTCACCTCGTGTTTCTTCCTCTTTGTTATATTAGTGTATAGACTTGTCAAGATGGGTTGTTTTCTTATCGGCTTGTTCACTTGTTTTGCTAGGTTCATGTGTAACACTTTCAACCATCGATGAAATTTGTTTTGTTTCCTATATATAAAAAGAACTATTGATTGGATGCCTTTTTGTTTTTTTTAATAATTTTTTAACTGTTTTTTTATGCCTCTTTATCTTGTTCTTTCATTGAAAGTCTGGATATGTTTCCATTCCCTTTTAAATTGCTAGCCTCCGCAAATGAATTTGACCAGAGACCATATCCTCTTAAAGTTTAACCTTCCTTCCTTCTTTCTTTCTTTCTTTCTTTCTTTGTGAGTGTTAATGACCCAATCTTCGCTACCATTATCTTCTTCTTGTGCGATCTATCGATTTAGTCCTTAAGGAGGCATAGCTCGTAGAGGCTTATGAAACTCATCACTTAGGATATTGATATGATTCAGGAGCTCGATTAATATCAAAAGGAAAAGAACTACAAACTAACCAAGTAATTGATAGGTACTTGGATCTCCCATCTTCGAGAACCACTCTCAAGCCCAATATCAAAATGACTACAATATTCTTGATTCCTCTCTTCTCACCTACTGCCTCTATTTATAGCATAACCCTCTAACTTACTTTTCAAGTAATTGCTAACATACTCCTATATTATTCCTTAATATCTTAAGGTCTAGAACGTATCAGATATATAATAGGTCACAGAACTATAAAACAAACGTAGCCACAAAAGAGACTTCTTATTTTATGAATAATCAAAATTTCATTGCGATTGTTACGTAAACTGACTTCTGAAACCTATTTTTCAACATAAACCAAACTAAGTATACCAATCATATCCTTTTTTGTTTGATGATTCGGGAATATAAAGTTTTTCTCCTCTAAATCGGAGTACCACTGATAGTGTGGCACAAGAATATGTTGTAGAATCGGAAGCAAAATTGGGAGTCGCTTGAAAAATTAATCCTCAATCGTCTCAAACCTAGGATTTTAAGGGGAGCTCACCCTCAAAATCTAGATGCGCAACTATCGCACTGCCCCTCTAGGAGACACATACACCAATCTTTTTGTTCCTAAGAGGCGACTTTGGTCTTTTGGTCATATTAGCTTTTAGAGGTCTCAAATTTGAGTCATTGGGTGAGCATAAAAAAAAAAGAAAAAAACTTCTTGATTGTATTTTATGTTATGGTCTTAAAAGTCATTTTATTTCATCTTATGATCTCACATGTCTTTCCATGGTTGAAAAAAGTTCTTTATGCTCTTGTAGGTGAGAACTGATCCTTGCCGGTGCAGATTTCCTCAATTTTGCGATTCTCAGAGATAAATGTGAGGCCTCATCAATGAATCAACAGAATTTTCATTTTCCTCATCTATCCATCTTCTCGCATATTGTTCTGTAATGTAGGTTTTTTTTTTAATGTGTGGGTTGTTAATGTGCTCTTCTAATATCTAGTTGTTCCTTGATTCTACAACATTTGGTTGTCCAATCACATGATTTACTTAGTTTTCTATACCTCTCATTCACCTTATTGATTAAACATTTTTTCTTTTGTCCACTTTTTTATAATGCACAGCATTTTCCTGATTATCTTTTTTTTATTCTAACAAGAAATTTAAACTTCTAACCAACTCTGTGATTATTAAGTCATATGTAAGTCACTTGAACTATATTTTTGTTGGCTTATAAGAGATACTTTTATTTGTTGGATGTTATTCTAGTGTAAACTATAAAGAAAGTATCTTTAGATAAAATTATAGAGTTTATTATCTTATAGAGAAATTCTCCCTAGTTTATAAAATTATAGAGAAATGGCATTTAGGCATGTTCATCATTGGTGATTGCAAAATTTTTTAAATGAATAATTGGTAAGAAACCCCATCCTAAACATATAAATTTAGCCGATTTAACGTAGTTTAGTGGTTACGTTAAATGGTTCTTTTTTTTTTTTTTTTTTTTTGTTTTGAGAATCTACGTTATATGGTTCAAATATGTGCATTACACATTTATTGTACCAAGAAAAGTACATTTTTCCAATCAGAAATACTTTTGTTTATCATAAGAAGGATCTAATTAATCTAAATTTTTAAAAATGTTATTTAGTTAGTAGTGAAAAAGAGGACTTGGAGATCTCGAAGGTGATAGATTTAATTAATGAGAAATTACTTTCTATGAGTTTTCTTGATATTTAAATATGTTAGGATTAAATGATAAATTTTATAAAAAAAATTGAAGTGTGTATAAAGTGGTTGTAATGTATAGCAACCACTCAAATAAGTAGGGATTGTGAAATGTAGGACCCACATTTGAATAATTTGAGGGAGATTTTGGGCAAATGGGTAACCTAACATATTTGTTTTGAGAAAAACTAATGGCCAACTGGAGTGCTCAAAATAATATTCGTGATTGATTGATTGAAACAAGTTAGGTAATTAAATTGAAGGTAAGATCTTAAAGTGTGAACAAAACTCAAGTAAAAGAGAATAGAAGAAAAACAGTAAACAGTAAACAGTAAACAGTAGGTTGTTGAATACAAAATTGTAATTGTGTTTGGAGGGGTCGGATGGAGTGGCGATTGAGAAAAGCGGTAGCGGATGTTGTTTGAGCTCCCACCGCCGCCACCTCGAAGTATTATGGTTGCAGCTTTGTTGCGTCCCCCTCCGCTTCCGATTCGTTCTGTAAGCAGGTATTTGGCACTATGCTTTCGGCATTGACTTGATTCTGCTATTCATGATTTCATTTCTCTTCTTCGCCAGAAATATCGTGCGTAACATGAGTACAGCCCAAGCACCAAAGCATCTCAGGTTTAATTCTGTGCAACGCCCTGACGTTTTCTCACCAACGAAACCTGATGGTATGACAATTTTGATCTTATCATTACACCACCTCTCTCTTGTTTATACTAGTACGTACGTCACAGAGACACTTGTTATAGATTTCGATATTGCAACTGCAACTGCAGCTATCAGATTTCGTTTTGTTTCTTACAATATTTTAGCCCAGGTAAGCAACTTGTTTCCCATTCATTCCGTTTTTTTTTTATTCTAATGGAAACATCCTGCGGGAATTTTCAAAACTCCATCTTTTGTAGTATATGAATCTTAAGTCATAGTCTACAACGTTCATTTTATGCCATTCTCATCCGTATTCAATTGGACTTCACCATTGTTTTTGTATTCCTTTTGTAGGTCTATGTGAAGAGTTCTACTTTTCCACATTCTCCACCTCCTTGCCTAAAGTATATATCTTTTTTAGTTTCTAATTTTTATCGATGGGTTCTTTTTTTTTTATTTTTTATATTCGTATAATTAAATTTATCTACACCTATCACTTTAAATTTTTGGGTTGATTGATTATTTCAAATGATTAACTGTATTAAAGCACAATTTATACATTTGGTGGAAAGTGAAGCCGTAACCGGTTTTATGCACCCTTCAGGATTGTAGTAATTTCAGGCAACTGAATTCATGCTTGTTACATAAAAAAAGTCACAACGAAGCTAGAAAATCCCAGAATAACTTGTCTTAACACATCAGCTGTAAATGTTAATAAGATATCTAAAATGGACATTTTATCCTCTATCATAGTGGTGGATAACATCCTGTACCATTTCTATCCAATTCTCGGGCAAGGTGACGGATTCTCTATTGAACTTAAAATGTTAATATGGTCTTTTGTGTGCATTTGTTATAGCTAAAACAGTAAGAACGACTGAGATTGTAAGAATTGTGATATGGCAACCGTGTCTCGTTCATATTTTCCAACGTAGTAGTAGGTTTAACATCTGGTTTATAGGTGGAAGGCTCGATCGCAGGCAATTCTAGCAGTTCTTAAGAATCTTGAGGCAGATTTTCTCTGTCTACAGGTTTGTCCTCTCTCTTTATCTTGATTGAAACAGCTAAATGCACTTGTGCAATGAAGCTATCTTTGTTTTCTAAACTGAAAATGATGATTCAATTTCAAGTGTGAAATAGGATTGCAATACAATGAGAAAAACTCAGATTGTACAATGTTACAAATTCACAAGATATCGATGCATTGAAATCGGGGCAAGGGTGTACAAAAATGCGTACTTGTAGTATATTTATGAGTTGCTTCTAAAAGGAATGAATTCTCTGATTTAACACATCGATATACATGGCTACAAATTTAGCTATAAATTTAAACCAACAAGTCTTGGGCAAACAAATCCCTTAGGCCCCGTTTGATAACTATCTGGTTTTTTGTTTATGGTTTTTGAAATTTAAGCCTACAACAACTACCTTACCATATGTTTTTTCTTACTTGGATTTCTAAATCTCACCTATATTGGTAAAAACCAAACCAAAATTTGGAAAAAAAAAAGTAGCTTTCAAAAGTTTGTTTTTGTTTTTTAAAAGTTGGTTATCATTCATATACTTTCTTAAGAAAAAATGGGTACATTGTAGGAAATGTGGAACACATTGTAGAAAATTTGAGTAAAAATAGACTTAAATATCAAAAACCAAAAATTTAAAACTAAATGGTTATCAAACGAAATTGTTTCTTATCCAAAAAAAAAAAAAAAAAACTAAATGGTTATCAAATATGACCTTAGCTAGTTACAAGCTTTTCAAGTTAAATGCGGCTATGCTTTTCTTGACACCTATATTTTGAGAATTTGAGGCTGCCTATTTTCTTTCTTTTTTATAATATTTGCATGGAATATTTATGGTTGACTCCAAATTTTTTGAATTAAACTGGCTGAAGTTCATTAGAACTGCTCCTCTATTTTCTAATGTTTTCCCTCGATTCAAAATTTTAATTATGTTCTTAATTTTTTTGAAACCTGCCCAGGAAGTCGATGAATATGATGGCTTTTACAAAGGAAATTTGGAAAAAGATGGATATTCCAGTTTGTATATCCAGAGAAGTGGGCAGAAGCGTGATGGGTGTGGGATTTTTTACAAGCATGAAAAGTATGCTAATCAGTTTTTTTACATCTTGCTCTTTCTCAAAGAAAATATCTTCTTATTTTTGGCACCATGATCTTACCCATATCACCACATGTTTAATTTAAAACAAAACTAGACCTTTCTAGTGGTGGCATTAGAACTAATTCAGATAATCTAGTTTTTTTTTTTTTATGTGATATCCTATTATCTTTTTGAAATAAGGGTAACCACACCCGTCCCTAGGTCAGGTACCGGAGACGTTGAATGAGAAATGTCATAGGTGTGTCTCGAACTTGAGACCTTGAAGGGAGCATACCTTCAAGGCCCAAGTTTTCAACCACTGTGCCACCCATTCGGAAAAAAAGAAAGAAAAAGCACATCAGTACTTCAATCAATTGTCAATTTCATTTTTCCTACTGCCTTCGGACCTGTACTTCAGTCAATGTCTTAGCTGTTGACTTCCTCTTTGCTTTTGGGTGTTGTGTTATACGTATTATATACAAGTTTATTAGCATTTAAAAGTTCTAAGCAATTATTGATTGCTTGGCATGCTGAAAATTTATTGAGACGGTGCACCTCTCCAAATGCAGCTGCTTTTTGGGCCACAAGAAAAAAAAATCTCTTATAAACAAAAAGTGATTAAAAAAAAAGAGAAAATTAGTGGCTCTTACAAAGCCACACAAGTGGCTGCACCTGTAGGGGTGAGCCTAGACTGCACCTAAATCTTTCTCTAATTTATTATCACGTTTATAGGAGTTATCCAAAATTTTCAAATTGTGAACTTGGAACCCTGGTGTAGACTATCCTAAAAACAATTGTTTGAAGTAGTTTTGTTTTGATAAGAAAGGAAAACATATTCATTAATTTAATGGTTTGAGAGTTAGTCTGAGAGCAAGATAGGCTGAAACAAGTCTAACTCTCTGGAAGTTGAACGTCCAACTTGAATACCCAAAGAGGAAAGGCATTGGAGAGTTATCTCATGCCTTGGCTCACATCGGAAGATGAAATGCAAATACTGGGTTTTCCGTTGGATATAGCCAGAGGGAGGAGGGGGAAGACAATTGACAAAATCCGAAAATTCATTAATAATATTTTGTGTTTTCTTGCAATTTCATGGATTCATGTTTGCTGGGTTATAATGTTTTTACAAAATCTGAATTTATATTCGTACTAGAGGCATTTGATAGAACACCGCCTTGGAAGTCTATCTACTCCGTGAACTTCTCCCTCACAACTCAGTCCGCACAAAGAAATAACAAGGAAATACGATATTGGATTACTAGAATTTAGAGATTACAACCGGCCACCATTCGAGAGGGTGGAGCTCTCCCGCCAAGTTCTCTTGAGAACTCAGTTCTAAAAGTATAGAATCTAGATAAAATCCCTTACAACATCAAAACCAGTGTTTTCAAAGCGCAAGGCGACACTCTCCTTGGTCGCCTCAAAGCGAGAGGCGATAAAAAAGCGAGGCCCGAGTGAAGAGAGGCTCATTTATAAATTGATAATAAAACATATGTGTATTTCCATAAAAATTCAAATTCATATGGAAAAATACTAAAGAGTAAAAAATAAAAGAATAATAAATCACAAAAATTATGCTATTATAAGATATACCATAATATTAAATTATTATTTGTAAAAAAAAATTGAAGTTAACTAAAAGTATCAAAAAATAAAGATTCTACATCAAATAACTCGAATAAACAGACACACATATATTTGAAATAGTAATTAAACAAATTTAGAATCCTTAATAAAGACATAGTTGTTGGACTTCTTCATAAACTAATTCTAGGTTCTTTTTGTGGATATTAAATTAGGATATTGATAAATAAATAAAACTTTAACAAGGCGCACGCCTTGGCCTGAGGCGAAGGCAATGCAGGGCGCAAAATGGTGAGGAAAGGCGAGGGCCTGATTGAAGGAACTCGCCTCAGCTACGTTAGAGGCGCAATACCTGCTTATGTGCAAGGCGATGGCCTTGAAAACACTGATCAAAACACATTAAATACCCAAAATATTAAGATATAATTAAAGTACGCCTAGCTGTCCTTGGCTCCCAAGTTTACGGCGTCGTTCCCAGGTGGTCATTTCCTCTTTTGCCCCTCCGTGTGTAGACGTGTTAACTTGGGCCGTATCAGCATTCTCCTTATAATCTGAATCTTATCTAACATTATTTCCTCCACTGTTTCAGTGCTGAATTGATCATCGAGGATAGAATTGAATACAATGATCTCGTTGATTCTATGCAAGATGATGATCGTTCTTGTGAAGACAAGCCTGAAGAAGTGGTAGCAAGTGCAAGTCATGGCCTTGAATCAAACAAGGGTAGCTTTCTTGCTATAGCAGTTATTGTTTTAGCTTTGCGTACATTTTAATGAAGAGTCTGAGAGAAAAGTGATAGCATGAGTAGTTGATGACAAATCATGAAAGAAAAAGAAGTTATATGCCTCTTCTACATTTCTGAGGAAGAATTGGTAGGAGCAGGTTTATTTCTCTGTTTATTTTATTTCCAATTCATTTTTAGAAAAAAAAAATGGTGATGCATTTTTTTTAATAACAAACCGAGATTTTTTTTTTTGAAAATAACAAACCAAGATTTTATCGAGAAAAAAAAGTAAAGGGAATGAGTAAGGCCATACAAAAATGAAAAAAACCAACAAAAAATAGTGGAGGCCTTCCTTAAAAAAATGACCTCCGATCGTGTAAAATGATGGCAAACGAATAGTTACTAAAATCCTTAGACACGGAGGCCAAGAATCAGGGTGATGTATTTGTTTGTATAGCAGACTAACTTTATCACGACCTGTAGTAGCTAATTCTTTAAATATGTGAATTCAGGTTTATCACCAAAAACTACAGCAGCAGATCGTGGGGATCCAAATGACCCGTATGTGAGATTAAAACGTGATTGTGTTGGAATTATGGCTGCTTTTGAACTCAAGAAGCCTTTTCAGCATGTTGTAATTGTAGCAAACACCCATCTTTACTGGTAAAATTTAATTTTCTCGTGTTCTTTGCGGTCATCTGTAAATGCTATGCAGTTGCACTTAGACCTGCTGTATTGAAGAACATCTTATATCCACCCAATGTGTAAAGAAATAAATTTTACTACAGGGATCCAGAATTGGCTGATGTCAAGCTTGCCCAGGCCAAATATCTTTTATCACGCTTAGCTCAGTTCAAAACATTAGTGTCTGAAAAGTTTGAATGCACACCCTCAATACTTTTGGCTGGTGATTTCAATTCAACCCCCGGGGATAAGGTTTGTAATCTATCTTGATTTATCATTTATTTGCATAGCTTTTTTTCGTCCTGGATAAACGTCTATTGTTATTAGAATTAGTTAGTGATATTTATGCAAGCTCATGAGCATAGGCCAACAAGGTTACATGAAACATAGTATTTCGCGTAATCTCATATGGCAGAAACATATGCAGAGAAATATTCGGTAGGGCTAGGATAGATAATCTTGAACATCTCTACCTTTTATATATGTATATATATATAATGGAAACATGAACCTTTTTTTGGTTTAGAATTATCTCTCATGTTGTTAATAACTTTTTTAAAAAAAAAACCAAGTTAATAAATTAACATAGGATCGTACTTCAAATAATCTTCATTACAAAATTTAAAGGGGATTTTTCATGTATTTTCTTTTAAAAACCAATTTTTAGAAGAAATTCGTGTATAACAGAAAATTAGGGCAAGCCTAGTAAAAAAACGAAAAGCCCATACACTTAATGTGTTCAGTCAGTGGAACAAATTGTCTTCAATCAATCAATGCACATATAGGACCTCCAAAGAAGTATACTTTGGAGACCTCAAACTTTTACCAACGAGACTGCCCGTCAGGGACTGGGGCTAAAATGTAATTGCAGATGGGATATAGACTAAAGGAAGGAGAGATAAGCACCGTGGTTTAGTTCAGTAATAATAAGGTTCATGACTCTATGAGCATGACATATTAATGGAGGCCAAACTTAAACATAATCATACCAAAGAAAATCCTTAACATTATCTGAACATGTCAAAAAAAAAAAAAAAAAAAAAAATCTCTACATTTCCCAATTCTCTTTCTCTCCCTCATAAACTTTCACTATTTGATGCTAAAACTTTGTTACATCTCATAACTATTTAGGTACACCAATTCCTTGTTTCGGGCAACGCTTCTTCAGGAATTTCTCCTGGATGCTTGGAAGAGCTTCCATTGCCCCTTTGCAGTGTGTATGCTACTGTTCTAGGGAGTGAACCTTCATTTACGAATGTCACGCCTGGCTTCACTGGTACTCTTGATTATATATTTTTTTCGCCTTCCGACTCTATAAGACCAATTAGCTTTCTAGAACTCCCAGAATCAGAATGCCCGGAGATTACTGGCGGGTTACCCAACTATAGCTTCCCAAGTGATCATCTTCCAGTTGGTGCTGAATTTGAAATCACAATGGAATAAGTTACTGATTCAATAGTTTAAAATTTGTCCCTCGAATCCTTCATATTATTGACTGTTTCTTTCATGCAAAAACAAAGGAAGAAAGCTAGCTCTACTGGAACAGACAATTCCGGTTGATCGAAGTTGAGAATATTTGTAAGCCAAGATCCTGAAATTTATGAACTTCAAGGATGTTCAGCTTGTAGGTATTCCTCTGTTTAGGATATTTATCTGCTAGGTGCATGCACCAGTGATATGATACCATCTGACTCTGAGTAGAACTATTATTATTATTATTATTATTATTATTATTATTATTATTATTATTATCATCATCATGGTTAAATTATAATTTAGTCTCTATAGGTCTTTATCTCTATCAATATTGATAGCAATATTAAATACTTGGTACTTTTTCTTTTGAAAAGAAGCACTATTGAATTATCGTGGGTTATGGCTTTAGTAGTCAAAACTCAAAAGGGTTGTGAGAACTAAGTCCCGTTTGATAACCATTTTGTTTTTCGTCTTTTGTTTATGAAATTTAAGCTTACAACAATTATCTTATTATACCTTTTTTCATATTTGGATATCTACATCTTACCTATATTTTAATAAACAAAACTAAAATTTGGAAACAAAACAAAGTAGCTTCTAAAAGCTTGTTTTTGTTTTTGAAATTTGGTCAGTATTCACCTACTTTCTTAAAGAAACATGGATACATTGTAGGAAAGATAGAGCACATGCTATGAAATTTGAGTAGAAATAAGCTTAAATTTCATAAACTAAAAACAAAAAACCAAATAGTTATCGAGCAGGGCTTTAAGTATTCAATTCATAGTGACTACTAACCTAAAAGTGTTGTAGGGATAGGTGGTTGTCCTGTTAGAATAATAGAGGTGCACGTGGTTGTTGGGACACTTATGGATATAAAAACGTAGGATAAATTATAAGTTTGGTCCCTATGATTTGAAGAAAGTAAGAGTTTTTTCCTCATGGTTATAAAAACTAGAATTTAGTTTCTGTGCTTAAAGAAAGTTAGAATTTAGTCATTATTTTGATGAAATCTAAAAAATAGTCCTTTTCGTTCCAATTGTTAGCAAATTAAGTAATTGAAAATTAGTTCTTCATGTGTTAAACGATTAAAATTGATGACTAATTGAACAAAAAAATCATATCATTTACACATGATATTGAGTTTCCATGTATTTAATTCGCTAGCGATTATGAATCACAATGATTATATTTTAGGTTTTATCAAACCATAAAGACTAAATTCTAATTTTTAAAATTATAGGACTAAATTCTATTTTTTTAAAATCATAGGGACTATATTCTAATTTTTTTAAACTGTGAAAACTAAACTCCAACTTTCTTCGAACTATAGGGACCAAATTTAGTAGTCAAATCTCAAAAGGATCATGTGGAACTAAGAGCTAATGGATTCAATTCATAGCGACCACCAATTTAAAAATTAATTTTTAGACAACCAAATGTAGTAGAGATAGGTGGTTGTCTTGTTAGAATAGTTGAGGTGCACGTGTTCGACTGGACACTCACGGATACCACAACTTCCTAGAACAATCAGGAGCGTTCCATAATTCAACTACAAAAAAAAAAAAACATATTTTAGACCATGAAAATAGTTGGGAAGCATTGGATCGTGAATTCAAAAAAAAGAAAAAAAAATTGCTTACCTACAAGTTTTGAAGAACAATGTAGAAGGTGAGAAACTAAATGTTATAGTTGTCAATTTTGTCTGTTCCCCCGCCTTTGTTTTTGTAATAATGAAGAAGCATGTCCTTTTAGAAGGTACAAGGTCAAGTTCTGTGTTAGACCATATTGTGAGATTCTTGTAGATTTTTTTTCATTGATAAGATCTTGAAGTTTAAGTAGTGCTTGTTTTAAACTCACCATCTAAATATAAATTAGAAGTCTAAAAGGTTTTAGGAGAGACATGCTTAGCTAACTATTTTTTTTATTAGTTTTCTCATATTTCTTTTACTTCAGCTGTGTTACTTCTTCAAGGGTTCTTTGGGATCCAAGAACCCAAGAAGTTATGGGGTTCAATTCATGGTACTTAAAAAATAATTTCTTATGAGTTTTCTGGATATCCAAATACTATAGGATCAGATAGTATGTCATAGAATAAATGAGGTGCGCGTAAGCGGTCACATATATCAAAAGAAAAAAGCTACTTCTTCTAGGCTACCAAAACCACAAACTATTATAAAACAACAATTTCTAGTGCACAATAACTTGCACAACTTTTACTAACTACTAAATTATAGCTCTTACAAACAATGAAAACAAAAGGAAAATGGTTCTTTTGTTTTCAAAAAAGCTTCTAAGTAGACAAGTACCCATCCTAGCCACCTATAACTTGGTACAATACAGACACACATGACATTAGTTCCATCACTCATTCTTCTGCCTTAATATCATTTACAACAAGTAGCCATAGTAGTATAAGGTAAAACAGGCATTGAAAAATAAGGATCAACCAAAGCAACTTCAACTTTCCTCATCTTCTCATCTTCATAGGCATCACAGCAACATTCATTGTAAAACGCTTTGGCCTTCCTTAGGATATGGCTGATTGTTGAAGTGAAGTACCATAAATTCAATTGAAGAACTTTTCTTGCAGTCCTAAACTGAGCATTCTTTCTTCTTCTTCCTCCCTTTATCTTTCCCCTTCTTCTTCCCTTGCCATCTCCAAGCTGCTCACTGTCACTTACTTCTCTGTATCCATAATGGCCAGTTCTTTCTCTCTCTGAATTATCTCTCTTGAGGCTCTTTTTTTCTTGCTTTTTAGGGCCTTCAAGGCTTAAAAGCTGGGTGGAAACAGACATTAATGGAGGAAGGGCAGAAAAGGCTTAGAAGGGATCTTTTCTTTTCTTTTCTTTATGAATTCTACTGGGATTCTGAAGTTTTTTCTGAATGATTTATAGCAGAGCTGTGAAGAATGAAGAAACTTGCTTACACATTTTGATGGGCCTCTATAAGTACATAAACATGTGAAAAATGGACCACATTTAGCTGTCTCCCTGTACTGTCTTTCTCAACCATCAAGCTTGGTAGGGCTGTAGGTAAGTTCTCATCACAAACTAAATTTCCTATGCAGTTGGTCTCTTTTTTTTTTGGTAAATATTCGTGAGTGTCTCGATCAGATTTCAAATACCACCATGAATTACCTCCTACAATATTTAGATATAAAGGAAACCCGTGTGAAAGAATTTCAAGACCCTCTTTGACCACTAGATCACCCCATGATAGTTAAATACAATTGGTCATGTTATAGAAGGGTTTTATGTAGGTTCACATATAATTAAGTTTTGGGATTGATGGGTGATTTAACATAATTCAACATTGTATTAGGGTAGGAAGTCTTGTATTCTAGACTCTGTCAAGTCATTTCATCTTCAACTAATACTGATTTCTATTTATTGTGTATTTTCAAATTTTCAACCCACAAGTGAAGAGATGAATGTTGGTTGATATAATCAAACTTCCCTTAACCTATAAAGTTAGGCTTTTAGGTTGATTAATAATTTAACATAAATCTAACGCATTCATATCATTCACTGTTTGTTTGTTTTTTGTTTTTTCTCCCTTTAGAGGATGTTTGTGTAAAGACCCGTAATTTTAAACTATGTTTGTCACGTCATGCTGACTCAAAACGGTTATAAATCCATGCAAATTCGAATTTCAAACTTTAAATAACTGCTTCTGTTGATTTTATTTCAAAATAATACTAAGTAATTAACAAGCCCTTGGCCAAGGTGTTTACAAAAATGTTTCAACAAATGATTAGGTAAATACAAATAAAGGCATCCATGCCAACAGTTAATAGAAATAGCAGGAGTTTAAACATTGCATGCTACACAAGAAGAAAATGACGTCTATCCTATCAACAACTCAGAGAATGCAATAGCTCCACCCATGATCTCTTCAACAACTCCCAGCTAACCGTCTCAGTGGTGTCATCTGATTACCTGTGGAAAGAAAATAACCACAGAAAGGGAGAGTATAAAAGAATACTCCGTAAGAACTCCCCAACAGGGGTACAATGCACAAAGAAGAACTCATCATGCTAGCAATACATATCTATTCCTGTCTCACATAGCTTACTAACTAGCCATGACTTTGTTACATGCCTTTCTTAATTGATCAACTTGCTCTCAGCTCAACTTAGCTTTTTACTTGGTCATGAGATTCATTGCATGACTTTTTCTTGTGAGGCCTCCAAGACACTCACTGAAACTTTAACGGTAAAACGAGTTATGAAGTACGTTTCACAACTTTCTTGTGAGGCCCTTGAGACACTCACATAATGCAGGAATATAACAGGTTATGAGATTCGTTATATAGCTCTCTTGTGAGGCCCTTGAGACACTCAATTGTTCTAGATAATATGAATGGTCATGAGGTTCGTTACACGACTATCTAGCTCAAACTCAACTTTTCTCTACTGGTGTACTGACGACACCGGTTCAAGTGAGCCATCTACCTGACAACCGGCACGTGTACGCATACACCGCATGGTGTTGGAAACCAGTCAGGTGTAGGCCTACACAGTACTGATCTGGTCTAGGTCGACATGCCTAACGACTCGAAGAAAGGTGTCCACTGAGTCACGTTCCTAGAGGCCCTCGCCAGCGATCCGAGTCAGGTTATTCACACCTATCGCCCCAAGCTAAGACCCTCCCATAGCAGGTGCACACTATGATCAAGGTTCGCCTATAGGGCCATAAACTAGGCATCGCCGGGGGTGGCATGCTACATCACATCCCCGTCTATCGGGCACGGGATTAAAATCCTCAACGTCACCGATCTAATGAGACAACATACGTCGTGTCTCTACAGCCTCTAGATGATGACAACTAAGAGTTGTATTATAGTTTCTTATCAGCTCAGTCCTAACAGATCACCAAACATGCTTAATGGTTCAACTGGCATCCTAACAGGATACTAACTTACAAGATTGGGACTAGCTATAACCAACATGTCATCACTACAATATACCAGACGAAGAAGAATAAGACATGCATTTAGAAGAAT
The DNA here is from genome assembly GCA_036507275.1 of Sicyos edulis. Lineage (NCBI taxonomy): Eukaryota > Viridiplantae > Streptophyta > Magnoliopsida > Cucurbitales > Cucurbitaceae > Sicyos > Sicyos edulis. The sequence continues at coordinate 17,286,196 of CM071851.1, forward strand.
TGGCACACCAAGACCCCATAATCTCGGTGTGCTTACAAGAAACATGATTTAAAAGAATTAACATGGAAAGAGGAATAACACTTCGGGACCCCATAACCCCGAAGCACAAAGAGCATAGAACAAGCAAGAAACCAGATAAAACATATATACATCAAATGTGGCACCCCGGGACCTTATAATCCCGAAGCACAACATGCAGAACAATCAGTAACATATATACATACTACTCCCACATCAGCAATAATCTAGAACCTACAATCCAAACCCGCAGTTTAGAACCCAAGCAATTAGAAACTGACAGGTCAAAATCCAACATATCAGAAACCAACAATTCAACATCGGGGTATATCCTTATTTAACATCCATACATAAAGCAACACGATGGGTTTGCCATGTGTAGGGTCCACACAACCCGAGTAGAGAATCCTTACCTGTTTCAAGATACTAAACAAAGTAACAACTTCCAACAAGCGAGGACTCGAACCACAACAACCTATCAATTAACATCCACAAGAATCAGCCACTAGAAACCAATCCTAATAATAGCATTATCGAACTTAAAACCAACAAGATCGACTTTGAAATTTACCCAAACACGATATCAATGCTGTTGTCCAACTCTTGACGAAGCACGACACCAACATAAACTTCAACATAACTTAAGATCTCATAAGAACAAATGCCTAGCAAAGAAACCAAATCATTTATCATAGTCAATAAACCAACCCAAAACAATCAAGCGATTGACCTCGAAATCGGAATAGAAAACTTAATTAAAACTCGACCAGATCGAGCGTGACACCAACACAACCCATGGTTGGCTGCGTGTGCGCGGGGTGAATGTCGTCGGCACGGCTGCTTATGGCGGAGGTGAGGGACGAGGTGAACGCCAGCTGATCGGAGGATGGCGGGGCAGAGCGGTGTGGGCAGACGCAAAGGTCGCACTCAGTGAGGTGCGCGTCGCAGCTGCGCGAGGATGGAGGTTTGCGTGCGGTTGGGGTCGCGAAGAGGGTCGTGTTGAGCGCAGGGTGGGCTGTTCGGCGGGTGTTTGGGCACAACGGCGGGGCTTGGATCGGCGACGACGAGCCGCTGATGGCGGAGCTTGGGGCGGTGGCTAGGGTTAGGGTGTGGGGAATAAGAAGAAGAAAAAGAAAAATGAGAAAAAGAAAAGGGAAAGATTAAAGAAAAGAGAAAATGTTTTTTTTTTCTTTTTCTTCTTTTTCCCCTCAAAAGCAAAAAAAATCCCTTTTTTCCCTCTTTTTTTCAAACAGATAAAAACCCATTTTATTCAATTTATTATATATATATATATATATATATATATCTTTTCCCTTCCCTTTTGCAAAACTAAATTATAATAATAATAATTTTTTTTCTTTTCCTGGGCATTACAACATTCCCTCCTTTTATGACTTTCATCCTCGAAAGTCTTAGGACTGAAACAACTCCGTATAACGAGAACGCATGTCGTTCTCACTCTCCTAAGTTGCTTCCTCAACTCTCTGGCTCCCCATAATACTTTAACCAAACCAACCTCGAATTCTAAATCTCTGCGCCGCACATCGACATAACTTTTTTGGCAACTCTTAGTTATCAATATACGAGCCCTGATCTTCTTAATTGCCTCGATGGGCAACTGTAACAACTCTGGGCCCAACAATTGTCGATCTCCAACCTCATCCCAACAAACAGGGGACCTGCAACACTTACCATACAATGCCTCAAACGGGGTCATCTGAATAGTTGACTGGTAACTATTATTGTAGGCAAACTCCTTGAAGGTGGTCTCAACTACCTGGAAAGTCCAAGATGAAAACGCAAAGCATATCCTCCTGTATAGAATTTACTCTCTCGGTTTGACCATCTGACTGAGGATGGAAGGATGTACTGAAACTACACTCGGCTCCCAACCCCTTCTGGAGGGCTCTCCAAAAGCTAGCTGTGAACCTAGGATCTCTATCAGAAACAATCTTAACTGGTACCCTATGGTACCTCACTATCTGGTCAAGGAACAAGTGTGCCCATTTCTCCACGGAGTAGGTGATCTTCCCTGGAACAAAATGTGCACCATTGGTCAATCCATCCATTATCACCCAAATCATCATATAACTTCTCGGGGTTCTTGGTAAGCCTGATATAAAATCCATCGAAATCACTTCCCATTTCCACTGTGGTACACTCAATAGCTGTAACGGACCTGCTGGCTTCTGCCTTGGTGCCTTCACCTGCTGACAAGTGAAGCACTTGCTAACAAGCTCAGCTATCTCTCTCTTTATAATGCCCCACCAAATGGCTGTTTCAAGCCCTGAAACATCTTTGGTACCTCTTTAAGTGACACGACCAAACAGGGAACTATGAACTTCAGACATTAACTCAGTTCTCAGTCTCGAACCTGCTGGCACACAAAGGCGCCATCTACACAACAAACTCCCATCTGAAGCAACTGGAAAGTCGGGGTCACCAACTGTCTGAACCCGGGTCACAATCCTGGCCAACTCTAGATTACTCAACTGACCCTCGGTTTGACGAATGGCTGAAATGTCAATTGCGCCACCCTGGCAGTAACCTGACCTAACATACTTGCAATGTCAGCCCATTCCACATCTATCACTAGCATGGGTTTCCCTGTCCGTAAAGTTGTTGAGTGTGACGTCTCCTTACGAAGTGCATCTGCCACAGGGTGGTATAAAATCTCACAAACACACTCTCTAACCAACTCAAGCCACCTCCTACGTCTCATATTCAACTATTTTTGGGTGAAAAAAATACTTGAGCCCTTATGATTAGTGAAAACTTGAACCTTCCTTCCATACAAGTAATGCCTCCAAATCGTTAGTGCATGAAACACTACTGCTAACTCCAAAACATGCACCAGAACCTCATTTGATTGGAAGAAAAGGCAACCACATTCCCATGCCAACACACCCTACGTCCTTATGTAAAGCATCACCACACACTGTAAAACCTGTTGTCCCAACTAGAATTGTCAAAACTGGTGTTGTAAATAAAGCTCCCATCAACCTTACCAAACTCTCCTTGCAAACGTTATCCCAAAAGAACTCACAACCTTTCCTTGTCAACCAAGTCATGGGTCCCGCTACCTTGGAAAAGTTATAGATGAATCGTCTGAAATAACCTGGCAAACCCAGAAAGCTATGAATCTCTATGACTGTTGTCGACTCTGCCCAAAAACTCACTGCTTCAATCTTTGCGGGATCCACTGAAACACCATCTTGAGAAACCACGTAGCCTAGGAAGGCCAACTACTCCAGCCAAAACTCACACTCGGAGAGCTTAGCAACAACTTTTTCTCCATCAAGGCTATCAATACTAATCCTAGATGGTGGGCATGGTCCATCATATCCCTAAACTCAGCTGGAGCATTGGTCCATCCTAGAGACATTATTATGAGCTCCTACAGACCATACCTTGTCCCAAATGTCGTCTTCGGGTAATCCAAACCCCTGCCCCTCAAATGGTGGTATCCTAATCTCAAATTAAGCTTGAGAACACTAATGCTCCCTTAAGCTAGTCGAACAAGAGATCTATGAAAGGGAACGAGTACCTATTCCTCACTACAACTTTGTCCAGTTTCCTAAAATCAATGCACATGCACATCAATTCGTCTTTTCTTTCCCACAATTACATTGGTGCTTCCCCAAGGGGCAACACCTACAACTGAACCTTTAACTCTTTTAATCCGACTGGCGATCCACTGACTAAATCCTCAAGGAAGCATCCCCAACTCCTGAACTACTAGTACTCGATTCACAAACAACGTTGGACGATCACCACCTTATCAACTTGGACAAATAACCTCATGCCCCTCGAGGTATCAACCGACTCGCTTTCTCTCTTGAAATTAACTTTGGACAATATCCACTTCTGACACCTTAAAACTTGAAGCTTTTCTTTTCGGGCAGGCTAAACACGACTTCTTTCTGGCGGCAATCAGTTACAACGTGGTTATCAACTAACCACTCCATAACAAGTATCACATCACAACCGCTCATAGGCAAGTACTATGAGGGTAGCAGCCAAAGCTCTCTGAATACTACAATTCGATCGTCTTTCACCTTTTTAAAGGCGAACCAACCAACTCCAAACGAGTTGCAACATCCAGCTTGAACCCCAAGGGTTTCAACTCCAAGCAAGTTTGTCCCACAAACACCAAACTGGTACTTACTACAACTCTTGCACTACTGGTGACCCGATCATCGCCTCTGATCTCGACCTTGTTGCTGCTTTGAAAAACTGTACTAGCTCCTTAGCCTAGAGGATCTATGGCTCTTAAACTCCCTCTTCAAAAACTCCTTGAGTTAACTGCTCACCCAAGCAGCACGATCCTCAATTGTAAACTCAACTGCCCGGTCTGGTTGTGCGTCTCTAACTATCGAAGCCACTGGAAACGATGGTGCTAGAGAGGATGCCTGCTAGATAACCCTGTAAGCTGTGCAAACTGCACCTGAACTCTGGTTGTTTCTTGATGAACATGCTTTTCCATCGAACTTCTATTTTGTATTTCTACTTAAACTTTCCTCGATGAGCAGCAACTAACTCGGCTTCGTAAGCATGTCAGTTTAAGAGGATGCACCTCTATTGGCTGTTTCTCAGTTGCAACATTGGGAATAGGCTTTTCTGCATTTGCAGGTGGCATTGCACCTCCTCTGATAGCTGTTATCTCGATAGCTAAGCTCTTGGTAACTCAACTCTCTACCATTCCTCAGGGTCTACACCCGAGGACCACAACACGCTAGTCCACGCATAGGACTAACCAAACGAGCAGCCACTAACAAACATGTAAGGTAGATGTTATGTGCATTATCCAAAACCCTTATTTAAGTTTGACATACCTGACAATCGCTGGAATGCTAAAGATCATGGGGGAAAACAACCTACTATGTAGATTAGTCTACAGAATCTTTGACTCTGTGCTCTAATACCAAATGTAAAGACCCGTAATTTCAAACTATGTTTTCCACGTCATGTTGACTCGAAACGGTTATAAATCCATGCAAATTTGAATTTCAAACTTTAAATAACTGCTTTTGTTGATTTTATTTCAAAATAATATTAAGTAATTAACAAGCCCTTGGCCAAGGTGTTTACAAAAATGTTTCAACAAATGGTTAGGTAAATACAAATATCCATGCCAACAGTTAATAGAAATAACAGGAGTTTAAGCATTGCATGCTGCACAAGAAGAAAATGACGTCTATCCTATCAACAACTCAGAGAATGCATGTAACGGCCCAGGTTTTCATCCCGGTCTTCCAGGTATGCCCTAGGGGTATTTTGGTAATTTGGTCGGGCCGTCAGGGCCGTTTATGTCTTTTTCCAGTTGCTAAAATTATTGGATGGGTTTATGTAGGTTTTTTAGGCTTTGTGGATGGGTTTGAGCAAGGATAGATGCAAAAGTTAAAATAAAGGAAATTGTGTTGCAGCTGGGTTTCAAACTTGGGGTGCTAGGAAGTCAGGTGGGTGGTGTGGCCAGTTGAGCCACAGGAGGATCTTGTTACTCTTTTCGCAGCTTATCTTGGTTAGCCTTGATTCCTTTGGGTTTTGGTGCATTTGTTTAAATGAAAGGAAATTAGGTTTTTGTTCCTTCTTCTCCAAAACTCTCTTTGCCGCCCAAGCCAAGCTCTCCCAAGCCCCAAGCCGAATTTCTTCTCCTTTGCAGCCCCAAGATTCGATCGTCATTCCGGGTAAGTCTTCATCCTCTTCATCTTCTCGTTTTGGTGTCCTTGCTGGCCGAGTGTAAAGGAAGAGGTGGTGTGTGTGTGTGTGTTTTGTTGCAGTCGCCCAAAGACGCCTAGATCTCGCCAAAGAAGACGCCGCCCAGACAGCCCGCCGCAGCCTCTCAGCCGCCTGTAGCAAGCCCAGCGCGCCAGGATCGCTAGCCGGCCAGATCTCGCCCAAGCCAAGTCCCTCGCTGCTACGCGCCAGCAGCCGTCCACACAATGCCAGTCGCGCGCGGCAAACGCCATCGCCCAGCCGAGCTCGCGCCCGCACGCCGCTGCGCTCGTCCGTCGAAGTTCGCGCGCCGCGCGCCGCCATCCTGCGCTCCGCTCCGCGTGTCCGTCTCATGCGCGCAAGACGCTGCGCCTCTGCGATCGCGTGCGGTGCGCGCCAAAGCCGCCCAGCAAGAAGGTTTCAAAGCAGCCGCCGATCAGAGCCGCCGCCTCGCCCGCGTCGCGCTGCTCCCGATCCGAGTCCTATTTATTTTATTATATTTAGGCCTATGGGTTGTGATTATTATTATGTTTGTTAGGTTCTCGTTAGCTAGCTCGGGATCGATCGCAGCTTAGGATTTTGTGTGTAGAAGCCTCCCGACCAAGGTAAGGATTTCTTACCGTTGTTGTGTGGGCCCTGCGATATTATATGTGATTGCTGTTTGTATGTTTTTTTGTGTTTATCAGCATGTTTAGCGATAGGTGTTCTGTTCTGAATTCCCGACTGGCATGATTCCTTATGTTGTTTCTCATGTTAGTCCATGCTAGGTTGTTCCATTCTGGCATGCTCGTATCTATTCTTGTTTCGTAGTATCATGCTAGGTTCGTTGTATATGTTTAGCACGTATTGGATTGTATGTTATTGATATGATAGGTTAGAGTGTAGGTAGGTAGCATCATCCGGGCCCGAATGCATAAAGTATCTTGCATCCATGGCAGGGACGCACGAGGTAATACTCCGTCCCTGGACCCCGTTAGGGTTTAGCTAACCCTACCGATAGGCCCTGCAATCTTGGGTGAGGGTGGTAGTCTGCGTGATGCCCCAACGGTCGGGATGATGACTTGGCAATGCCTAGTCCCCAGCAGTCGGCACGTCCTCAGCGTGTTCTGCAGCAGCCCTTGATTGCCACCTGTTAGGGCAAGGACGGCTTCTTGGTGTAAGCCTACCACGACCAATTCCTTAGCCTCAGGTGCGGTGGTTCAGGCTGACATAGTTCACGTGTCCAGGTCTCACACCCCTATGTCAGTGACACCGATCTAGAGATTTAGTTAGGCATGGTGATTGGATCTGGGCAGCTTGCCACTAGACCCGACAACCCCTAGAGTCTGCAGTAGCATGCGGTGCGCGCTTACGCTCATTACAACGCCGACTGGAGAGCTCCTCGGGATTGTGAGCCAGTGCACCTTTCGTATCGACAGTAGACAGGCTGAGGCCGGGACTTGTTTCTCGTATAGGGCGTTCTGTGTGATGGATTTTTCCGGACTAAGACCCTGAGTTGGCATCCGAGGATCATTTGTGGATTTAAGCTATGTGCTCTACTCTGTGTTTATATTCATAGCTTGCATACATTCATCTAGATGACCATGTATATCGTATTGTACCCCGGTTGGGGATTCTTTCTGAGTAATTCGTTACTCACCCTTATTTTGTGGTTTTCCACAGGTAACCAAGGGGCGAGATAGGATGGCTGAAGGAGGAGCTGTGATCATGGGAACTCTTTGTCATCTCTCGACTTTTTTATATTATGACTCTTGTCTTTTTATTTCCCCTGAATGCATGTAGTCGGGCATGGAGCCCTAGGATGTTGTCTCAATGTTTTTGTGTATTCCAGCATTGTTGTATCTGAGAAGGTGTTGAATGATTTTAATAAATCTCTAATCAGAGTAAACTTTTGGAAATGTATTTGTCCTGAAACAGGTGCTTGGAGACAGGGACATGTTTCAGTATATTGTATTGATTTCTGTTTGAATGCTGAATGTTTAAATTTTAATTGGAATCCGAAATCATATTTGCATATTGTCCTTACTTTGAATGCATGCATTGGGGTAAATGCCCATTTAGAGCCCCTTTTGGGTCGGGTCCTTACAATGCAACAACTCCACCCATGATCTCTTCAACAACTCCTAGCTAACCGTCTCAGTGGTGTTATCTGATTATGTAATGACTCAACCTGAATAACGGTCCTAAACTTGGTTCTCACTCAGCATACATGCATAAAAGTCGTAAAATTTCAAAACATAGTTTTTAACCCGAAGAAATCACATTTAAACCTTGGGAACCTGTTTTGCAATAAATTAAGTATCTTCTGTTTTCAAAATATAAAGGCTACCTCTGCCGGAGTATAATTTCAAACAACTTGGAAACCATAAAACATAAATCGTACAAACATCAGGAGAATCATAATAAAAATTCACATCAGGTTCCAACGTAACAACCTACGGACTCCGTGTCCACTACATGCTGAAATAACATAAATATTAAAACAGAAATAGAGTAAGCGCCGACAGCAACCATGATCATCCAGACTTGTAAAGACCCGACCCAAAAAGGGCTCTAAATAGCCCTTTACCCCAATGCATGCATTCAAAGTAAAGGACAATATGCAAATAATTTTTGGATTCCCAATTAAAACAAAACAATCAAGGTTCAATCAGAAATAAAGATAGTTTGTCAAACTCCGTCCCCTGTCTCCAAGCACTGCTTCAAGGCAAATACATTTCCAAAACGTACACTCGATCGTAGATTTCTTAAAACATTTGAAACATCCTCAAATTCAATAAAGCAGAATCCACGAAAACATTCTAAAAAACATCCTAGGGCTCCGTGCATCTACTACATGCATTCAAGGGAAAATAAGAAGACAAGAGTCATAGAAATAAAAAGTCGAGACGACAAGAGTTCCCATGATCACAGCTCCTCCTTCACCATCCTGTCTCGCACCTTGGTTACTGTGGAAAACCACAAAATAAGGGTGAGTAACGAATTACTCAAGAAGAATCCCCAATCGGGTACAATACGATGCACATGGTCATCTAGATGAGTGTATGCAAGCTATGAATATAAACACAGAATAGAGCACATAGCTTAAGTCCACACTTGGACCTCGGATGCCAACTCAGGGTCTTAGTCCGGAAATGAATCCACCACACAATACGCCCTATACGAGAAACGAGTCCCGCCCTCGGCGCTGTCTATCGTCGATACGAAAGGTGCACTAGCTCAAGATCCCGAGGAGCTCTCCGGTCGGCGCCAGTAATGAGCGTAAGAGCGCACCGCGTGCTACTGCGCACTATGGGGGTGCCGGGTCTAGTGGCAAGCCGCCCATGTCCATCCACCACGCCAACTAAATCTCGACGATCGTCACAGCGACATAGGGGTGAGACCTGACACGTGAACTATGTCGGCTGAACCACCGCACCGAGGCTAAGGAATCGGTCGTGGTAGGCTTACACCGAAGCCGCCCTTGCCCTATCGTGGGCAATCAAGGGCTACGGCGAACACGCCGAGGACGTGCCGATCGCCGGGGACGAGGCAATGCCAAGTCATCATCCCGACCGCTGGGGCATTTAACATCATCACCCTCACCCAAGATTGCGGGGCCTACCGGGTCGGGTTAGCTAAACCCTAACGGGGTCAGTGGACGAGAATCGTCTCGACGTCCCCGCGCCATGGATGCAAGATACTTTATGCATCGAAGCCGAATGATGCTACCTACCTGAATTCTAACCGCCTTAACAATCAAGAAACAATCCAATACGTGCTCGTAAGAATACAAAGAGACCTAGCATGGTACTACGGAACAAGAATGAATATGAGCATGCCGAGCAGGAACAACCTAGCATGGACTAACATGAAAGAACAACATACGAAGTCATGCCACCGAGAATTGTAACGAGCACCTAAACTACACATGCCGATAATCACAAAAAAACATACAACATCAATCACATAGAACATCGCAGGTCCACACAACTCCGGTAAGAAATCCTTACCGGGCGGGAGGCAACTACACACAAAAATCCTAAGCCGCGATCGATCCCGAGCTAGCTAACGAGAACCTAACAAACACAATAATAATCACAATCCATAGGCCTAAACATAATAAAATAAACAAGGCTTGGCTCGAGCAACTCACGCGGCGCGCTGACGACACGCGGACGGGCAGACAAAGATGGCGAGGCTCGCTGGCGCTGATGGGCGGCGGGGTCGGGCGCTGGGCGCTGACGGCGCAGATGGGCGGCAGAGCTGGCGCGCGCGCAGCGCTTCATGACGGCGGTAGCCGGGCGCAGCGCGCACGCGGCGCGACAAGATGGACGCGACGGACACGCGCGGCGCTGCGCGCGCGCGCGGCGACGACGAGCGCTCGACGCGTCGATTCGCTGCTGCTGCAGGGCGCGACAGGCGATCTGCTGGGCGAGATCTGGGCCGCGATGGGGGCTGCTCTGGCGTCATTGGCCGCGATAGGGCCGCTCGGGCGTCGCTCGCTCGCTCAGCGACAAAGCCGCTCGATGGCACCGCAGGGCGATGGAGCTGGCGACTCGGCGATCTGGGCTTGCTTGCTGGTGCGATCTGGCCGGTACGAGCCGCGACGGTGGGGCCGCTGGCCGGGGCTCCTCTCGAGGGTCGCAAACAAACACACACACACACCCACACTCTTCTATTTACATTCGGCCAAAGAAGAACTCAAATCGGAGAAGACGAAGAGACGAAGAAACTTACCCGGAAAGACGATCGAACCACGGGGCTGCAAAGGGAATGAAAATCGGCTTGGGGCTTGGGAGAGGAAGGGTTGGGCGGCCATGGAGCATTTGGAGAAGAAGACATAACAAAACCTAATTTCTTTTCATTTAACCAAATGCACCAAACTCCAAGGTCCAAGGATAACCATAATATGATGCAGAAAAGAGCAACAAGAGCTCTCCATAGCTCAACTCGCACGCATCCTCACAAAGCTTTCTCGAGACCCGGTTCGAATCCCACCACAACATAATTTCCTTTATTTTTACTTTTGCATCTATCCATGCTCAAACCCATCCACAAAGCCTAAAAAACTTACATAAATCCATCCAATAATTTTAGCAACTGGAAAAAGACATAAACGGCCCTGACGGCCCGACCAAATTACCAAAATACCCCCAGGGCATACCTCGAAGACCGGGATGAAAACCTAGGCCGTTACAAGACTCCTCCGCTAGCCGTCTTGGTGTTGTCCCAAGATACCTGGTGGAAAACTACAGAAATAAGGGTGAGTACAACATACTCAGTAAGAATCCCCAACCGAGGTACAGTACGAACATCAATCATACAACATACTAGTATACATACAACCGCTACCAACACAGATCAAACCCTTGAGTCAACCATGTGACTCCTTGTAACGGCCCACTTTTCCATTCCGGTTATCCAGGTACTCTCAGTTCAGTATTAGGGCAATCGGTTGGGCCGTTAGAGCTTTTTAACCCTTAGGGGTATTTTGGTCTTTTGCTCTCCTGGCGAGATTTGGGATTTGAACCTTTGCCTTAGTGATTTATAAGTGAGTTTTATTATTGGAAAGATTTGCTTCAGCCGGGTCTCGAAGAGGAAGCCAAAAATGGGATTTTTGTTGTATTTTAAAAGGATAAGGATGAAAAGAAAAAAAAAAAAAGAAAAAAGAAAGGAAAAAAGGAAATTATTAAAATAAGAAAATCCCCCATTTTTCCCATGTGTTTTATTTCCTTCTCTCTCTCTCTCTCTCTCACCCTCACCCGACCCCTAGCCCTCACCCGAGCCCCTTGCTCGCCCCAGCCACCTAGCCAGCCGCACCGTGCGAGCCACCCCGTGCCATGTAACGACCCAGGTTTTTCATCCCGGTCTTCCAGGTATGCCCTAGGGGTAATTTGGTAATTTGGTCTGGCCGTCAGGGCCGTTTGTGTCTTTTCCAGTTACTAAAATTATTGGATGGATTTATGTAGGTTTTTGGAAGGATTTGTGGTTTGGTTTGAGCAAGGTTTGATGCAAAAGTAAAAATAAAGGAAATTGTCTTTGCACTGGGTTTGAACCCGGGTCTCCTGGAAAGCTTGTGGGGATGTGTGCCAATTGAGCCATTAGGTGCTCTTGTTGCTCTTCCTGCATCATTTTATGGTTAGCCTTGGATTTTGGGAGTTTTGGTGCATTTGGTTAAATGAAATAGAAATTAGGTTTGTTCCATCTTCTTCTCCAAAGTGTGTGGCCGCCCAAGCTATTCTCATCCATTGCCTTGCCGAAGTTCTTCATCCTTGCAGCTCCCTTGGATCGATCATCATCATTCGGGTAGGTATCGATCTTCCTCTTCTTCTTCTCATCCGTTTGGTGTCTTTGTTTGACCAAGTGAATAGAAGAGTGTTGTGTGTGTTTGTGTTGATTGCACCACCGAGAGAAGCCCGACCAAGCCATCGTCGCGCACGGTCCACCGCGCCACTCGCCGCCGCGGATCGCGCCAAAGAAGAACCCCGACGCTCGAAGTCGCCACCCTCCGTCCGTCGCGACAAAGAAGCCAGTCGCCCAGACGCTTAAGCCATGCCGCGCGCCATCCATCGCGACGCCAGATCGCGGCCGTCCTCGCCGATCGCTCGCATGCCGAGAGGCCCTCGCCGCGCCGCGCGCGCGCTTCCGAGCCGATCGCCGCCGCGCCTTCGCTCGAGCCGACGCCGGGCGCTTTCGCTCGAAGCTATCGCCCGCGCCGCCAGACGCTGCCGCGCCGCCTGCGTAGCGTCCGTCGCCCGTCGCGTCCGTTTGCCGTCGCCTGCTGCGCCTGAGCGCGCCCCAGCGCCCGCCATCGCGCGCGCACGCGCGCCAGTAACGTGCGGTAGCGCACCAGCGCCAGCTCGCCGTGCGACCGCCAAAGAACTCCAAGTTCGTGTCGCCGTGCCGCGTGAGTGCCCCAAGCCAAGCTTGCTGTTCTATTGTTTTTTTAGACGTTTTAGATGTTGATTATTATTGGTTTGCTAGGTTCCCGCCGCTAGCTCGGGATTGTTCCGCACTTAGGATTTGTGTGTAGAAGCCTCCCACCAAGGTAAGGATTTCTTACCGGAGTTGTGTGGACCCCGCGATGTTCTATGTGATTGATGTTGTATGTTTGTTTGTGATTATCGGCATGTGTAGTTTAGGTGCTCGCTTCAATTCCTCGACCGCATGACTTCGTATGTTGTTCTTTCATGTTAGTCCATGCTAGGTTGTTCCGCTCGCATGCTCATATTCATTCTTGTTCCGTAGTACCATGCTAGGTTTGTCGTATTCTTTTGAGCACGTATTGGATTGTTTGCGATTGTTAAGGCAGTTAGAATTCGGTAGGTAGCATCATCCGGCCCGATGCATAAAGTATCTTGCATCCATGGCGGGGGCGCCGAGACGCTTCTCGTCCCTCGACCCCGTTAGGGTTTAGCTAACCCGACCGGTAGGCCCCGCAATCTTGGGTGAGGGTGGCGGATCGTTAAATGCCCCAACGGTCGGGATGATGACTTGGCATTGCCTCGTCCCCGCGATCGGCACGCCTCGCCGTGTTCGGCCGTAGCCCTTGATTGTCACCGTTAGGCAAGGACCGCTTCGGTGTAAGCCTACCACGACCGGTTCCTTTAGCCTCAAAGTGCGGTGGTTCAGCCGACATAGTTCACGTGTCCGTGTCTCACACCCCTATGTCGCTGACACCGATCCGTAGATTTAGTTAGGCGTGGTGATCGGACATGGGCAACTTGCCACTAGACCCGGCACTTCATAGTTCGCAGAGCACGCGGTGCATGCTTACGCTCATTACAAACGCCGACGGAGAGCTCCTCGGGATCTTGAGCTAGTGTACCTTTCGTATCGACAGTGAGACAGCCGAGGCCGAGACTTATTTCTCGTATAGGACGTATGGTGTGGTGGATTTATCTCCGACTAAGACCACGAGTTGGCATCCGAGGTCCAAGTGTGGACTCAAGCTATGTGCTCTTTTCTCGTGTTTATATTCATAGCTTGCATACACTCATCTAGATGACCATGTGCATCGTATTGTACCCCTGGTTGGGGATTCTTATCGAGTAATTCGTTACTCACCCTTATTTTGTGGTTTTCCACAGTAACCAAGGAGCGAGACAGATGGTCAAGGAGGAGCTGTGATCATGGGCACCTGCTGTCCCTTCTAACACTTTTATTCATTTTATGACTCTTAACTTTATATTTCCCTGAATGCATGTAGACGGGCACGGAGCCCTAGGACGTTTTCTCATGTTTTATGGATTCCAAAGATAGTCGCACTCTAAAAGGTTTTTGAATGGTTTAAATAAATCTCTGATCGTAGTATACTTTTAGAAATGTACTTTTCCCAAAACAGTGCTTGAAAACAGGGACTTTTAATGTTTTAGTTTTACTTGGAATCTGAAAGTATGTTGCATATTGTTTTATTTTGAATGCATGCATTGGGGTAAAGGACCATTTAGAACCCCATTCGGGTCGGGTCTTTACAGTTGGTATCAAAGCTCAGAGTCATAGACTTTGTAGACTAACCTTTTTGTTGTAGGTCGTCTTTCCCATGATCACCAAAGACTCGGCTACCATCAGTGCGCCTAAGTTTTCTGCTTTTAGAAAAGGGTTAAGAATTTACAATACCTTTCATCTAGTGTATGCCTTGTTTTGTGTTGTGGAGCGGAGACGCAGCGTGTTCTCGACTCGCCGTTGGTTTGGGTTTAGAGCGCCATCATGCCAACTTCCCGCAGTGTGAGTCAGTATGTTGTGGTTTGTTGAGATATCCGAGATAGATTCGGATATCACCTGGGCCATCGCTCCGCATGGAGGCAGAGGTTAGACTCCGTGAGGCCACGTGTGGCCCACCAGCATTCCCCTAGTGAGAGGGTGGAGGTGTTTTGCCTCGGAGTACCACTCCAGAGAGGAGTTAGCTTTGGCTTTTGCTCATGTTGATGCTTGTGGAGCAGTCCTAGTGTGGACTAACCCGGGTAGTTCAGTGTTGATCTTGAACCTTAGCGGATGGTTGATTGCCCAGTGGAGTAGTCAGAGAGTTGGTAGCCTTCGAGGTGGTTGCCGAGACATCCTTGTTCTCCCGTAAGTGTTGTTGTTTTGCAGCTAGTAAGTCGGAACCACGTGGTTAAGGGTGCAATGAGCGATGTTCCCATCGGACGTGATCCGCTGGTGGTTTCCCCAGCTTGTCCGGTAGAGTTGAGCACTCTTCTTATGGTGAGCCCCTAGAGTAGGGCTAGCTGCATGCATGTTGAGAGAGGCGGCGAGAGTTTTGTTGAGCATCATGTGGAGATGCAAGAGTAGGCAAAGTGAGACTTCTGGTTTGATGAGATGCCTTAGGCATGGTTGTTTGAGTTGAGCTCTTGTATGCCTCGCCATAGTTTTTGTCACTTGAGGTTGTGACCTTGCCGCCCCATTTGTAGTAAGATGTGGATTTGGTAGTAGTGGCACTTGAGGTGCAATGGTTGGTGTGCCGCTTTGGCTCTAGTCCGGTTCGCACTGAGTGTGGCATGGGTATAAGCAGATGGTTCTATGACCCGTCCGGAGTTCAAAGACACTTCTTTAGCCATTGATCCATTTATGGAAAATGCACTTGTTTAGGTAGTGCAAGAGGGCTAGTTCAGTGGTAGTCGAAGGACTACAAGTGAAAGGATGTTCGAGAGGAGCTGAGCCTCTTCCCGGTGTTACCGGGGTTGAGTAAGTCGCCAAGTTGGCGGTGGCGGCCGGTAAGTGTTAGTGCGGGTGAGTCTCACGCTAGTGCTAAGGCCAAGAGATCTTTGTGGTTGGTAGTGCTGTCCACTACCTTCTCGGGTGCCTAAACTCGAGTTGAGTGAGCATTGTAGATGCGAGTTCGGTCCAATGGAGGGACCGTGAGTTGGATGCTTATGAGATGAGTTTGGTGCTTATGAGATGAGTTGGATGCCTTATGAGATGAGCAGTTGTCTTATGTGTAAAGCACACTTGGTAGAGTCTTAGTATAAAGTAAGTTCGGTTTGGCATCGTTATGTTTTAGAAGAGCAAGGTTGCCATCGCTTCGCGTATATCGTGTGGAGATGGAACTTTTGGTGTTCCTTGGGTTGATTGTATCTCTGCGAGAAGTTAGTGTTGCCTTTTGGAACAAAGACTGTTAGTCTTGGATCTCTGAAGGAAGGTTGAGAGTTGTCCGCACAAGTGTGTTTTGTGTAGTTCGTTCGTGGTGATAGTTTCGAAACCATGTAGGGTTTGCATTGGAGGACTGGTGCTCAGTTCTTGGAGAAGTTGGACTCCAGGTGGATGTTGTAAGGCTTTAGTTGAGGTTGTAAGGATACCGTGCTCGTAGTCGGGTTGTTGCTTAGGCAAGTTTGTTAAGCTGAACCTAAGCTTGGTTGGTGGAACCTCTTGTGGCTCTTGGTTGGAGTTCGATGGTACCAAACAAATGGTGGTTGTAGTGAAGCCGCGTAGTTTCTGATCGCAGTTGCTAAGAGTGTTGCTCGGAATCCTTACCCTGGGTGGAAGCTACATGGTGGCTGATGCTTTGAGTAGGAGGATGACACATTCTGAAGCGTTTCTGGTCTTTTTGGTTTCGAGGTTTGGAGCAGCCGCGTGGTTGTGATGCCGGGAAAAGGAGTTGTTTGTTCAGCAGCTTGGTTGTTAGACCGTTAGACGACAAGTGTGTGTGTCGAGGGTTGTCGAAGAACCCTAGTTGTGGAGAGCCTCGCCAGAGCTCACTGGACTAGGTAGGTAGTGAGTTTAGTTGGCAAGCCGCAGTCGAGTAGATTGTAGCCTCGGGTGAGTTGTTTGGTAGTTTTGGTAGGCTAGCAAGCCGAGTTTGTTTGGAGTAGAGTCCGGATTTGGTTCCGTGTGGTGGCAAGTTGGTGCTTGATGTTGGCCAAGGTGTGGTTTTCGAGCTGCCAAGGAGTTAGCCTTGTTCGTGGGTAAGTGGTTTGCCCCAGAGGATGTCTCTCCTGCTCCCGCAGTTTGAGAGTGCCCTTATTTGATGTTTGGGGGTGAGTCTTCTCTTGCCCATGGTTGGCGGTCTAGTCTGTGGTGGACCCCCTTGTTGTTGCCTTTAGGAGAGTTGGATGTCGTGCTTAGCTAAGCAAGACAATGAGCGGTTGTGGAGCTCTCTCCTTCTTCTTGTCCTCTTGTAAGGATCTGCTTTCTCCTTGGGAGTTGTCAAGTTATTCCTTGGTCTTGGAATTGGTAGTAGTGGTGCTAGTAGGAGGAAAAGTTTGTCTATTGCTTGGAAGCGCTTGTTTGTCCAAGTTAAGATGACTCTTGAGTGGTGTTCTGAAGTTGCGGTAAGGGTTGTTCTCGCCTCTTATGAGTGTTTGGCCTAGTTGGTTAAGATTTTTGTGTGTTGGCATGGAAGATGTTGCACCTTTGTAGTGGAAGAACTCCTTTGTATCGCTTGTGGGTTGAGGTTGCACCATTGTGGATGGATTAGGGTCTTGACATTTTGAGGATCTTTGCTTTGGTTAGTGTGGTTTGTGCTCTCGCCACCATTATTGGTAATCTGGTTCCTGGTAGTTGGTGTTAACCGAGTAGTGGAGTTCCGCTTACGAAGTTTCGGTGGGAAGGTGCAATAAGCCTAAGCTAGAGGGTTAAGCTCAGTATGTGTTATCGCTTGGACTTGTGAGATGTGCTTCATATTTGAGGCAAGCTTCGCCCGCTGCTTGCATGGAGGTAGGCTTGGTGGAGGGAGCCCTTTAGGGTCGGTTGTTGGCAGTGACTTGTCCAAATTGAAGATTTGAGCCAAACTAGAGTTGAGTGGATTGGCATAGCTATGTAGTTTGTAGTTGTTTGGGCTTCCGAGATCGTAGCACTCAAGTTGTTGGTCCAAGGAGTTCGTGTGGAAGCCGGCGGTTTGTCGAGGTTGTTGTGTGAGTTCGGATTTTTTTGGTGGACTGGTTTTCAGTAGCTAGAACTCGCACCTCGCCTGTGGAGATGTCATTCTGGGAGTAGTGGCATGTCGGTTTCAGCCGGAGTTGTTGGCTCCAGAGTGTGGCAACAAAGATTTTTCTAGGTAGTGCGTGATGAACCGTGGTTCTGAGAGCGTTGTTAAGAGGCTTATGAGCCGGTGCGCTTTCAGAGTGTTTTCACCCTCCGACCGATGGTCTTTTGGGAGGAGTGATCCGTAACCTTTGGAGCTTGTTGCGAGTTGGTGTTTCCGTGATTAGGCAAATGGAAGACTAGAGTGGTTTTATGAGGTTGCCTTTGGTTGCGCTTCTCGCGGCCGGTTCCTCGTGGTTCCATTGAGGCATTGCAAGGTAAATCTCGCAGATTCCAGTGTTCGGGAAAAAGGTTGGTGGCCATCAATTTTGTTTTGGGTCCCGAAGGTCGCATTTGACCAGAGGTGATGTGCGGGAGTTTAGAGCTAGTGTTGTTAGCTCGAGCAGCAGCGAGTGTTACGCCGATGTTCGGCGTCGAGTTTTAGAGTTTGAGGTTGGACAATGCGTAGTTTTAAAGTTGTGCCGTTGTTAGTTGTGTTGAGGTTTGGTAAGCGGGAGAAGTGGAGCGTCCCGTTGTTGGACCATTTGAGATTCTCGAAAGGATTGGCGAGTTGCATATTGGTTAGCTCTTTTCTGTCATTGTCACCGTGTGTAGTGTTCTCATGTATCGGTGTGAGGCAAGATGTGTCGGACCCATCGCTCATTGTGGACTTTGGGCCTTTGCAAATGAATGAGGATTTGAGCTTCGAGGAGAAGCCGGTGAGGATCCTTGCCTTTGAGACCAAGACGTTGCGTAATCGCGAGATTCGCTTTAGTAAAGGTTCAGCGGAAGAGTCGTGGTTCGAGGAAGCCACTTGGGAGCGGGAAGACGAGATGAGATTGCATTATCCCGAAATGCTTTCAGTTTTAAGGACTTTCGAGGACGAAAGTCATAAAAGGAGGGAATATTGTAACGACCTGTGTTTTTCATCTCGGTCTTCCGTATGCCCTAGGGGTAATTTGGTAATTTAATCGGGCCGCCGTCGGGCCGTTTGTGTCTCTTTCTATGTAGGTTTTGGAAGGATTTGTGGTTTGGTTTGAGCAAGGTTTGATGCAAAAGTAAAAATAAAGGAAATTGTGCCGCACTGGGTTTGAACCCGGTCTCCGGAAAGCTTGTGGGGATGTGTGCCAATTGAGCCATTAGGTGCACTTGTTGCTCTTCCCGCATCATTTTATGGTTAGCCTTGGATTTTGGGAGTTTTGGTGCATTTGGTTAAATGAAATAGAAATTAGGTTTGTTCCATCTTCTTCTCCAAAGTGTGTGGCCGCCAAGCTATTCTCTCCATTGCCTTGCCGAGTTCTTCATCCTTGCAGCTCCTTGGATCGATCATCATCATTCCGGTAGGTATCGATCTTCCTCTTCTTCTTCTCATCCGTTTGGTGTCTTTGTTTGACCAAGTGTTGTGTGTGTTTGTGTTGATTGCAAACACCGAGAGAAGCCCCACCAAGCGACCATTGTCCCACGCCCACCGCCACCAACGCGGATCGCGCCAAAGCAGCAAATTTCGATCGCCCGTCGCCACCCTCCGTCCGTCGCGCAAGACAAAGCAGCAGTTTCAGATCGCCCAAGGTCGCCATGGCGGCGCAGCCCATCGCGACGCCGATCGCCGGCCGTCCTCACTGATCGCTCGCGACGCCGGAGGCCCTCGCCGCGCCGCGCGCGCGCTCGCTCGAAGCCGATCGCCATGACGCCAGACGCGCTTCGCCGCGCGGCTGCGCGCCATGGCGTCCGTGCGCGCGGTCCGTCGCGCGCCGTTGCCTGCTGCCGTCGCGTAGCCGCGCCAGCCAGCGCCCATCCGCGCGCAGCGCCAAGCGCGTAACCGTGCCGGCCAACAGCGCGGCGCCGTGCTCGCTGCGTGCCGCCGCCAAAGAACTCCAAGTTCGTGTCGCCGTGCCACGTGAGTGCCCCGAGCCGAGCTTGCATTTCTATTGTTTTTTTAGACGTTTTAGATGTTGATTATTATTGGTTTGCTAGGTTCCCGCCGCTAGCTCGGGATTGTTCTGCAGCTTAGGATTTGTGTGTAGAAGCCTCCCACCAAGGTAAGGATTTCTTACCGAGTTGTGTGGACCTGCGATGTTCTATGTGATTGATGTTGTATGTTTGTTTGTGATTATCGCATGTGTAGTTTAGGTGCTCGTTCAATTCTGACCGCATGACTTCGTATGTTGTTCTTTCATGTTAGTCCATGCTAGGTTGTTCCGCTCGCATGCTCATATTCATTCTTGTTCCGTAGTACCATGCTAGGTTTGCTGTATTCTTTTGAGCACGTATTGGATTGTTTCTTTGATTGTTAAGGCGAGTTAGAATTCGGTAGGTAGCATCATCCGAGCCCGATGCATAAAGTATCTTGCATCCATGGCGGGGGACGCCGAGACGATTCTCCGTCCCTCGACCCCGTTAGGGTTTAGCTAACCCGACCGGTAGGCCCCAATCTTGGGTGAGGGTGGCGGATCGTTAAATGCCCCAACGGTCGGGATGATGACTTGGCATTGTCTCGCCCCGGCAGCGATCGGCACGTCCTTAGCGTGTTCGGCGTAGCCCTTGATTGCCACCGTTAGGGCAAGGACCGCTTCCTAGTGTAAGCCTACCACG
This sequence comes from Sicyos edulis, assembly GCA_036507275.1. Lineage (NCBI taxonomy): Eukaryota > Viridiplantae > Streptophyta > Magnoliopsida > Cucurbitales > Cucurbitaceae > Sicyos > Sicyos edulis. Next base: position 17,306,458 of record CM071851.1, read on the forward strand.
GCCGGTTCCTTAGCCTCGGTGCGGTGGTTCAGTGACATAGTTCACGTGTCCAGTCTCACACCCTATGTCGCGACACCGATCCGAGAGATTTAGTTAGGCGTGGTGGATCGGACATGGGCGCTTGCCACTAGACCCGGCACTTCCCATAGTTCTGCGCAGAGCACGCGGTGCATGCTTACGCTCATTACAACACCGACCGGAGAGCTCCTCGGGATCTTGAGCTAGTGTACCTTTCAGACGATGGTGAGCAGCCGAGGCCGAGACTTGTTTCTCGTATAGGACGTATGGTGTGGTGGATTTATCTCCGGACTAAGACCCTGAGTTGGCATTCGAGGTCTAAGTGTGGACTCAAGCTATGTGCTATTTTCTGTGTTTATATTCATAGCTTGCATACACTCATCTAGATGACCATGTGCATCGTATTGTACCCCGGTTGGGGATTCTTACTGAGTAATTCGTTACTCACCCTTATTTTGTGGTATTCCACAGGTAACCAAGGAGCGAGACATGATGGCTGAAGGAGGAGCTGTGATCATGGGCACCTGCTGTCACTCTGACACTTTTATTCATTTTATGACTCTTAACTTTATATTTCCCCTGAATGCATGTAGACGGGCATGGAGCCCTAAGACGTTTTCTCATGTTTTATGGATTCCAGCATAGTCGTACCTGAAAAGGTTTTTGAATGGTTTAAATAAATCTCTGATCAGAGTATACTTTTAGAAATGTACTTTTCCTGAAACAGGTGCTTGAAAACAGGGACTTTTAATGTTTTAGTTTTACTTGGAATCTGAAAGTATGTTGCATATTGTTTTATTTTGAATGCATGCATTGGGGTAAAGGCCCATTTAGAACCCCAATCGGGTCGGGTCTTTACATGCCAAGACCGCCTAAGTCGATCCCTAGCTCGCCCCCCCACCACGCACCGTGCGCGCCGCGCGCGTTCCTCGTCGCCAGTGTGTCGTCGAGCCTTGCCCGCGCCATCATCGGCGTCTATGTAGCCAGCGTCTCCCACTCGCGTGCCTTCGCTTAGCCGAGCCTCGCGCCAAGCGCCATCATCGCGTCCACAGTAGCTCGCTCCTGAGCCCGGCGCCCTGGGCCGCGAGCTTCCTGCTGAGCGAGCCAGCCCCCCAGCCGAGCCTCCTCTGCCGCGCTGCGGCGCCAACCCACCCATCTAGGCCGCCGACCACCTGCCACTTGTCTTTGCTTTTGGTTTGAGCCTTGTTGTGACGAACCCGACCCAAAACATGGTCCTAAACTGGGGATCTCACTCAGCATGCAAGTAAATATGATATCAAGCGGTTTAGTGCTCATATTTAAAAAACCATTCAAAACATATGAGAAGGGGGAACCCTTAAAACATAAACCACAGTTTACATTTAAACCATCCAACGAAGTAAAACAACCCTGCCCGGTATTTATAAAATCATACAATACATTTTAAACACCTTTTTAAACAATGTTCCCCTAGGACTCCTGTCCATCTACATGCTGAATAAACAATGCAACAATAAATGACAGAGTGCCGGCGGCTCCCCATGATCAATCAGCTCCCTCTGCTAGCCCTCCTGGTGTTGTCCCAAGCTACCTGAAAGATAAATAAGGGTGAGTATAAAGATACTCAGTAAGAATCCCCAACCGGGGTACAATACGATACATCCGTCATCTAGCACCTCAACAAGCAAGCAAACAACTATCAACACAGATCATAGCTCAACAAGCTCATAAAACAAGATCTGAAGCCATCGGAAGTCTCCTACTTCCGGCCTAACTGGGATTGGATATACTGACCAATCCTGGACATTACCGAGGTATCTGTCACTCGGGGGGAATACACTGATCCCTAAAATGTCCTCAAGGGCCTCCTTGCCCTTGCACTAATCTGGACTTACGGGAGAGTACCCGAAGTCAGGCTCTAACGGAAGGAATGGTGTACTCACGACATTAGCCCGGGGGAGCTCTCCGAACCGGCAACTAACGCGTGTGCGCGCACACCGCATGCTCCTCTGCAACCGGCGTAAATGCGGGGGCGTAAGGGCAAACTACGCGGGCCAGGTGCACATGCCTTTGACTCGGAAGCGTTGTCATCGATCACGAGCGCGAGGCCCTCGACGCCATCTCATGCGGCATGATCCACCGACTGAAGCTAAGAACCGGCGAGCGGCTTACTTACACGATGGCGGTGGTTCCGCTCTAGCAGCTACAAACTAGGCTCGCCGCGGCGGGTAGCTAAGTCCATAACCGCGGGTCGGGGGTATCAAGATACGTTATGCTTCGCACACTTTACTCCCGACCTGAGCTACTAGGGACAAAGTACGTTTTGTCCGCTCAGCCTCTGGATGATGACAAACCCTACAACTCTATCTAAGAGTACAGAGCAAAATCAATGATTCCTGGCTAGCAAGCAATGACCGACATAAATCACATTACCTAGCATGATACTACAACTTAAGCAGGAATCACAAGCATGCTGGCAGAACAAACCTAGCATGGCACTAACATGTAAAATCGAGCAAACATGCTAGCAAGAATTCAATCAATCGCTTCTATCTCTAACATGCTCATAACAATCAAGCAAACAAGCAAGGCATATCGAGATATATCGCAGGGTCCACACAACCACGGTAAGAAATCCTTACCTGGGACAAGCAGAAAACAACAATTATAATAAATCTACGAGCGAATCCTCGAGCCTCTAATCGATTCTCGAACAGCCTGAACATCAAACAAAGCACCAAAATCACATACATAAACAGCCCAATAAATCCATAACCAGCAGCCAATAAATCCGAGCCTAACGAAGAAAAGACTCGGGAAATACCATCCGAGAAACCACAAGGCTCGGGCCAAGCCAACACACACACAAGTAGGTCAGCGGTGAGGGGTCAGGTGGCTAGGCGCAGCTCGGGCGCAGACACGCGCAGGGCGCTGGCCGCGCGCGGCGAGCCGGGTGCGTGCAGGCGCAGGGCGCGCGCGTGACTCGGCACAGGACGGCGCGCGGCGCGAGCTCGCAAGCAAGCACTGCGCGCGGCGGCGAGCTAGCAGGCGGCGCTGGGCGCGCGCGCGACACGAGCTACAGACACTCGAGCCGCACACGCGCGGCACGACACGGGTGGGGCGACTTCGGACCAGCGCGGCGGGCGAGCTAGGCGACACGGCGCGACCTGGGCGACGATGGGGCAGGGGCGATCGGCACAGGCCAGAGGCTCGGCGCGCCAGACGCGAGATAAGTCGGGCGGCGCGCGACGCGACTGGCGCTGGGTGGCTCGCGACGCTGGCGCTGGCTAGGCGAGCTGGCGCTGGCTCGGTGGCGGCCGTGGATGGGCGACCAGGCGCCAGCAGGAGGAGAGGGCCAAGGGGGCTCGGGCTGGAGGAGAGAGAAAGGGGAAAATGGGGGAAAATGGATTTTTTTCTTTTTCTTTTCTTTTTTCTCTTTTATTTAAATTCCAACCTTATCCAAATAAATCCAACTTTATCCATTTTCCAATTTTTCCAAAAATCCTTAAAATCCTTAAATCTCATTTCCGCTTCCTCCTCCTTCGAGACCCGATCAAGCAACCTTTCCAAACAAAAATCTCACTTAAATCACCCTCCCAAACCAACATTGAAGGCCCTACTCAATCCCGAAGGAAACACCCAAACAACCATCACTTTGCCCAAAACCCAAATCACAACCGAACTCCCAAACGAAAAGCCCAAACATCTCGGGACTCATGACCCACAACAAACAAGCCTCAACAAAGGCGTGAGCCGCCTCAAGCCCCGAAAAACCACAAATTTTGCCTGTGGAGCAAAAAGACCAAAATGCCCCTAAGGGTCCAAATAAACTCTAACGGCCCAACCGAACCATCGAATCAACCAGGAGCTCCTCGAGAACCGGATAGAAAACTGGGTCGTTACAATACTCCTCCTTATAAGACTTTCGTCCTCGAAAGTCCTAAGACAAAACGCTCTAGGAATACTCCACCGATTCCTAGCCAACTGAACTTCTCGGCTAATACAACACTAGCCCTCTACGAAAACCAAACCCTCTTGGGTTCTCAAAGGCTCAAAGCCACAAAGCTATCCAGTCTGCCACAAACTATCTCAACAAAGACTGGGCAAGGCTAACCGAAAGGCCACTGCTCCGATCCGCTCAAGGATCTCAAAAGGCCTACAAACCAGGGGCTCAATCTAAACCCTGCTAATCCAACACGGAACACCTCTCACGGTGTTACTCTCAAGCAAACTCGCAAACTGGGCCCAGCTCCCAAAACTCAACGCCACGCACTGGCGTAACTTTTCTAAATGCCCACAAATTGTTATCAAACAAACACAACACTACACCATGTCAAGCAAAACAACCGAACCTCTCGTGTTCCGAAAAACAAACGGCCTACTCATGCATCACATGAGGCCAGCGAACCACAAAGCTTGCCTACAGCCTTAACGAAAAGCAAACAAATCACCAACTGGCGATTGATCCAAAAGGCAAACTTTTCCAAGAAGCACAAGCTGAAACTTCAGCTACGGCCAACCCTAAATGGCCAAAACCAGGCACAGGCTCCACTCGGCCTAGCTGTAAGGACCCGACCCAAAAGGAGCGGTCTCTAACCTAGGTCCTTACTTAGCATGCATGTCTAGGAATGTAAAACGTCATTCGAGTTTGAAATTTAAATCCTTGAGGTAAGTACATTCAAAACAAAGAAAATATAATTCCATTTAAAAATAGACAGTAGATGACTCGATCGGTTCTTTTAAAAAAATAAATCAAGGGAAATGGTACGAGAAATGTAAAATAGGTTTTTGAGTACTTTTCCTAGGGACTCAAGTCCCACTACATGCTAAGTCATAAGAAACAATAAAAGAATATGCATCCCAGTCGTCTATCCATGATCATCCAAAGACCTCCTCCTAGCCATCCCGCCGATGTCCCAAGTTACCCGTGGAAAACCACAGAAAAAATAAGGGTGAGCAACGAGTTACTCAAGAAGAATCCCCAACCGGGGTACAATACGAAAACATATCATCTAGCACACTGACATGCAACCATGCAAAGACTCGTGAGCCAACAGATGGGTTAACAGTAACGTCACTCTTGGGGCTTGCCTATTCGAGGCTTACACGACCTAGAACTCAAAGTGTTGCCCTTCGGGGACTTATACACCTAGGATGCCCATCGTGTCTTACACCTCCAACTCGGTGATGCCCATCGGGACTTACACACCTAGGATGCCCATCGGGTCTTACACCTCCAACTCGGTGATGCCCATCGGGACTTATACACCTAGGATGCCCATCGGGTCTTACACCTCCCACTCGGTGATGCCCATCGGGGACTTATACACCTAGGATGCCCATCGGGTCTTACACCTCCAACTCGGTGATGCCCATCGGGACTTATACACCTAGGATGCCCATCGGGTCTTACACCTCCCACTCGGTGATGCCCATCGGGACTTATACACCTAGGATGCCCATCGGGTCTTACACCTCCAACTCGGTGATGCCCATCGGGACTTATACACCTAGGATGCCCATCGGGGTCTTACACCTCCAACTCAGTGATGCCCATCGGGGACTTATACACCTAGGATGCCCATCGGGGTCTTACACCTCCAGATGTCCATCGGGGTCTTACCCGAGCGGGACGCACTAGTTACCCCTACAATCTCTTACACTATACATCACCTGCCAATTTCTAGCATGGCATTAACAGGATAACGTGTTCACGGTTATGCCGAGACAATTTAACCCCTAGCATGAAACTAACAGGATATATCAAGAATCACAAGCGCAAAACCATCTGAAAACAAGAAGGAACAAGCAACCTATCCACTAGCAGTTTCATACATACACAACACATATCATGCTATCAAGTATTCGCAGGGTCCACACAACCCCGGTAAGAAATCCTTACCTGAGTGAATCGATCCAACGATCAACGGATGACTCTTGAGCTTCTAAGCGAACCCGACAACCTAAGCAAGTAATAAAAATCAACCTAGTTAACCAACAGCAGCAAAAAACACAAAAGTCCAAAGGGTCACCCTCGGGAATTTACTAACCGAGAAGGCACCAAGCTCGGCAAGGCAAAGCGCGTGCGCGCGCGCGCGAGGGCGTGTCGCTGCTGCGCTGGCGGCCGATCACCGAGGGGCGCGCTGGCTGGCGGCGCAGCAGTGCAGCCAGGCGCTGGGCGCGGTGCGCGCTGGTGCAAGGGCGAGGCGCGTGGCCTCGCGCAAGATGCAGAGGCGTGGCGTCGCGGCGCGCGGGCCGACGGTCGTGCAAAACGGTCGGCGTGGCCGGGCGCGCGACGCAGCGGTCTTGGTGCCGAGCGGGCGTCGCGTCGCGAATGAGAATCGGCGCGGCGAGCGGGCTCGGCTGGAGTAGGCGTCGCGGGCGACGCCGAGGTACGGACAGACGGCACACGGTGGTGTCTTGAGACCCGATCTCGCGGGTGCGGTCGGTCGGAGCGACGCCATGCGGCGACGGCGCGGTGCGACGCCGAAAGGGCCGAGGCGACGCAGACGCGACGTCGAGCAGCCGAGAGCCGCACGGCGGCGACGGCAGCGCAGCGCTGAGCACGGCGGCGCGACAGTCAGCAGCGCGACGACGGCGAGGGTGGGCGGCGGCGCGAGGGTGTGGGGGAGAGGGTTTTTGCGAGAGGAGTGTTTTCTTTCCTTTTTTTTTTTAAATAAATAAGCTTGGAAATCCTAAATTCCCTTCCCTAGGCTTCCTCCTTCAAACCCAAGTTGACTCACTTATTTTTCTTAATTAATTCCAAACTCCCATCTCTCTTTGAGGCCGAGGGTTCGAGTCCTCCAAAATCATCTTCTAATCCTTATTTTAATTTAACTAAAATCCGGGTCATTTATAATACTCCTCCTTAGAAGACTTCCGTCCCTAAGTCATTGCTCCTAAAACAACTCGGGTAACATCTCCTCATCTCCCTTCCAACTCCCGTAGCTTCCTCAACTCCTTGATTCCGCCACTCGCACTTTCACTAGGTCAATTGCCCTTCCTCAAAATCTTTTTCTCAAATGCTAAGATCTTTATGGGTTTTTCCTCAAAGCTCGTGTCATGGTTTAGCCGCAAAGGCTCAAAATCTATGACATGCGAAGGGTCGGCCACATATCGGGCGAGCATCAAACATGGAACACACTATGCACCGCAGCCAAGGTCGCGCGCAATGCTAACCGCAGAGTTACGCTACGGCCCGATCCTCTCGAGGATCTCGAATGGTCCGACAAACCCGGGCTCAACTTCCCTTCCTACCAAACCTCGTAACTCCACGATCGGAGCAACCTTAAGGAACACGTCCGCCAATCTCAAACTCCAACTCTCTACGCCGACATCGGCGTAGCTCTTCTCTGCCGCTTCGCGGCAACAAGATACGAGCCCTAATCTTCTCGGATGCCTCATTGGTCAATCAAGCAACTCGACCCAATACCGCTGTCTCAACCTCTTCCCGCATCTTGGGGATCTGCAGCTGCTTGCCATACAACGCTTCAAACGGTGCCATCCGAATGGTTGATCAAAACTATTGTTGTAGGCGAACTCCATCAAATACAAGTATCGGTCCCAACCGCCAGTGGAAATCCAACACGCAGCTCGCAACATATCCTCTAAGATCTGCTTACCCGCCCGGTCGCCATCATCTGCGGGGGTGGAAGGTCAGGCTGTAGCCGCACTCTCGCTGCCCAAGCTCGCTCAAGGGCCTTCCAAAACCGTGATGTAAACCGAATCCTTGGTCGAGATAATTTTAATCGGCACTCCGTGATACCTCACTATCTCGCTCAAGGAACAAATGTGCCCACCTCTTCGCTTACTTGTAATTTATCCCGCTCGAATGAAGTGGGCACACTTAGTCAACCTATCAACGACCACCCAAATCTGTGCATATCCTCTAGGAGTCCCGGGCAAACCCGAGATAAAATCCATGGTAATTTCTCCCACTTCCACTTTGTGGCACTTCAGCGATCGCAGCAACCCCGGCTGGTTTTACGCCTTAGGCGCCTTCACTTGCCGACAAGTGAGACACCGACCGACAAATCGGGCAATCTCTCTCTTCATCCCCACCCACCAAAAAGTCTCGCTAAGATCTTGGTACATCTTGTTACCTCCTGGGTGCCATGCAAAAGGCGAGGTGTGAGCCTCGGGCCAACAATTCCGAACGAATACGGCATCGGCCGGGACACATAGCCGCCCCTTATATCGCAAGCCACCATCTCGCATATATCTCAAAATCGAAGTCACCATCACCGACCTCTCATACAACTTTTTCAACTTAGGATCATCCAATTGGCCGTCAATAATCCTTTGCCTTATCGGGCGGATGGTCACCGTACCTACTCGCGGTAACATCCCCCCAACAACATCGCTATTTCGCTTCTCTCGAGGTCTTTCCTTATGATACTTTTGGGATTTGCCAACGCTTGCTAGATGCGAGGTCTTCCTACTTAGTGCATCTGCCAAACATTTGCCTTTCGTGGTGATACAATATCTCACAAATCGTAATCCTTCACGAGTTCCAAATGCACCTCTCCTCTCGCTCATGTTCAGTCCTTCTCGAGTGAAGAAATACTTGAGGCTTTGGTGATCCGAGAAAATCTGAATCTTTTCCCCATACAAGTAGTGCCTCCAAATCTTAAGTGCAAAGACGACCACGCCAACTCCATGTCATGAGTCGGGTAATTCTCGCTCGTGCGGTTTCAATCGCTCGAAGCGTATGCTATCACCTTACCGTGTTGCATCAAAACGCAACCCAACCCAAACTTGCCGGGCATCATCAGACACCACGAAACCCCGCTTCCTCCGAATCGCCAACACCGGGCGAGACGCCAAACCGCTTTTTTAGCTTAGCAAAACTCTCATCGCACTTCCTATCCCAAACGAAATCAACACCTTTCCTCGCCAATCGAGTAAGCGGGCGCTATAGCGGAAAAATTTTGAACGGCGCGCGGTAATATCCGCCAAACCTGCAGCTACGAATCTCGACACGCCGCGTCGGTCCGCCCACGAACTAACGGCCTCTACCTTCAAGGGTCCACACCACTCCTCCTTAGACACAACGTGTCCCGCAAAAGCTACCTCCTCGAGCCAAAGTCACACTTTGAGAACTTCGCATAGAGCTTGTTCTCGCGCAAGGCCGCCAAAATCTGTTTAGGTGCGAGGCATGGTCCTCCTTAGACTTGGAGTACACAAGAATGTCGTCTATGAACACGATGACAAAGCGGTCCAAGAACGCCTTGAACACTCGGCCCATCATGTCCATGAATGCACTGGGGCGTTCACACCCGGAAGACATGACTACGAACTCATAATGCCCATACTCGACTAACGCTGCCTTTGGGAATATCTCGCATCCCGAATTCTCAATCGTGATAGCCCGACCTCAAGTCAATCTTCGAAAACACACAAGCTCCCGGAGCCGGTCAAACAGTCATCGATACGAGGCAATGGATACTTGTTCTTAATGGTTACCTTGTTCGGTTCTTCGTAATCGATGCATAGACGCATCGAGCCATCCTTTTTCTTAACAAACAAAGACGGTGCTCCCCACGAGGACACACTCGGCCTAATAAATCCTCTGTCAAGCAACTCCTGCAACTGCTTCTTTTAACTCTTTCACTCTGCTGGCGCCATGCGATAAGGAGCTTTCGAGATAGGGCGAGTCCCCTCAAAGCTCTATTGAGAAATCCACCTCTCTCTCTACGCAGCCGTGCAACTCCTCGGAAAAACATCTGCAAACTCTTGCACTATGGGCACTGCCGACAGATATCCGGTCACGGTTCTCGCCAGTCAACTTAGCTAAGAAACCCCAAGCTCCTCGAGCTAACAAACGGTGAGCTTTAATCGCCGAATCACCGCGGACACACCCCACTCTGGTGCCCCAAATTTAAAGCTAGGCCTACCGCGGCCCGAACACCACCTCCTTACAACGACATCCAATCATAGCGTGGTTATCGCCTAACCAATCCATGCCGAGGATCACATCAAAACCGCTCATATCTAACACTATGAGGGTAACTCATGAGTCCGGCCTGACACCAGTGATCCGACCATCCCTTACCTTCTCAGCTAGCCAAACATACTAGTTCCCGAGGAGTAGCGACAGATAACTCAAAACCTAGAGGCTCTAAATTCATGCAAGCATGCTCAAGAAAAACAAAGAGAAACAAAAGAATGGGTGGAACCCGAATCAAACAACACAAAGGCGAGGTGATCAAGAACTAGGAGCGCACTCGCCACTACGGTCCGGCTCTCTCAGCCTCCCGCGGGTCGTAGCATATACTCTTCCTCGCCACTGTGCTGGCCGTGCCACCACCGCTTTCTCGTTGCAATGCCGGCCCGATGTCCCTCCTTACCACGCTTATAGCAAGCTCTAGGGTTACCACCACAAGGCCCCCAATGTTGTTTACCACGGGGTCTACAATACGGTGGCGGCCTCCCTACGCCTGTGCTGGCGAGGCCGATCGCGATTCACGATCCTGGTCCGGGTCTCTCGCCATGATAAGTACTCGACGCTGCCACCGCCTCCATGACCATTACCACTGCGTCAAACTTACGCTTCGACCCGAGTACACTGGGCCTTCGCACTACAAGATTTAACAACCTCGCTCTGGAGGATACTTTCCATCATATATAGTTGCCAATCGCACCGCCTTGGCAAAAGTCTCGGGCTCGTGTTCTAACATCCTCGAGACACTCCTCGCCTCGCACTGCAAATAAACTTCCCGATCTTCACCAGAGTAGCAATCAATCGGTGCGAAGTACCCATATTCCGAAAACTTCCTCTCATACACCTCGATTGGGTCGACTTCACAGCAAGGTTCAAAAACACTCGATCATCTTTTCTTGGGCTTCTTCACTAATAAATTTTGCCTTGAACTCACCTTGAAGAATTCCTGTGTGGCGGGGAGACCCACTGGCTCTCTCACTCAAGGTGGAATCCCACCACCACTTAGTCGCTCCAAATAACGCATGAGCCGCACATCGAGCTCGCTGCACCTCAGGACAAGCCATTACCATAAAAGTATACTCTAGTTCGGCAATCCACCTGGCTGCCACCAGTGGTTCCCCAGGGGCACTAAACTTCTCCGGCTTCCATTTGACGAAATCTTTTAGCCACTTGCCCAAATCCTCAGCACCTTCCGCCACAACGGCCTCGTTCACAATTGGCTCCTCGCCGAGTGGCGGATCGGGCGGCGCATGGCGGTCCTCCTCTGAAACTAACTCGGTCACCGCTCTATCTCAATCCGAGACTCCTCCTCTGCAGGCAGCCTAACAGAGCTCGCGTCTCTCGCCTCTCTCTGCTCGGCTCTGCCGGTCGACAAAGAATCCCAACCATAAGAGCCCTCATGGACTCCACAAAAGCAACTCCTGCAGCCTCTCGAGGCCGAGTTGCCTCCACGCCCTCACCGGCAACATGCCAGGCGGGGCTCAGAGGCGGCCTAACATCGCGATCGCCTTGGGACGACGTCCCTCCCGTGTCGGAATCAATACGAATGCCTCCGCCGGTCGGCCTTGAGCCTCCCGCCTCTACGAGTGATCGCATAACGACAATCTACACTCAAACGAACAATGAGTCGTAACTCGCTTTCCCTGCTCCTCAACAACAAGTCATATACATGCAAGGTGCAAATGGTATTGTAATTCTTAACCCTTAACCTTAAACTTTCGGACATACCTGATGGCTGGCGGAGCGCTGATGATCATGGAAAACAACCTACAATCGCAGTCGTCTACGTAACCTATAACTCGGGCTCGATACCAACCGTAAGGACCCGACCCAAAAGGAGCGGTCTCTAACCTAGGTCCTTACTTAGCATGCATGTCTAGGAATGTAAAACGTCATTCAGAGTTTGAAATTTAAATCCTTGAGGTAAGTACATTCAAAACAAAGAAAATATAATTCCATTTAAAAATAGACAGTAGAGATGACTCCATCAGTTCTTTTAAAAAAAATAAATCAAGGGAAATGGTACGAGAAATGTAAAAATAGGTTTTTGAGTACTTTTCCTAGGGACTCAAGTCCCACTACATGCTAAGTCATAAGAAACAATAAAAGAATATGCATCCCGTAGTCACTATCCATGATCATCCAAACCTCCTCCTAGCCATCCCGCCGATGTCCCAAGTTACCCGTGGAAAACCACAGAGAGAAAATAAGGGTGAGCAACGAGTTACTCAAGAAGAATCCCCAACCGGGTACAATACGAAAAACATATCATCTAGCACACGGACATGCAACCATGCAAAGACTCGTGAGCCAACAGATGGGTTAACAGAACGTCACTCTTGGGGCTTGCCTATTCGAGGCTTACACGACCTAGAACTCGTGTGTTGCCCTTCTGGGACTTATACACCTAGGATGCCCATCGTGTCTTACACCTCCAACTCGGTGATGCCCATCGGGGACTTACACACCTAGGATGCCCATCGGGTCTTACACCTCCAACTCGGTGATGCCCATCGGGACTTATACACCTAGGATGCCCATCGGAGTCTTACACCTCCCACTCGGTGATGCCCATCGGGACTTATACACCTAGGATGCCCATCTGGGTCTTACACCTCCAACTCGGTGATGCCCATCGGGACTTATACACCTAGGATGCCCATCGGGTCTTACACCTCCCACTCGGTGATGCCCATCGGGGACTTATACACCTAGGATGCCCATCGGGTCTTACACCTCCAACTCGGTGATGCCCATCGGGACTTATACACCTAGGATGCCCATCGGTCTTACACCTCCAACTCGGTGATGCCCATCGGGACTTATACACCTAGGATGCCCATCGGGTCTTACACCTCCAGATGTCCATCGGGGTCTTACCCGAGCGGGACGCACTAGTTACCCCTACAATCTCTTACACTATACATCACCGCGCCAATTTCTAGCATGGCATTAACAGATAACGTGTTCACGGTTATGCCGAGACAATTTAACCCCTAGCATGAAACTAACAGGATATATCAAGAATCACAAGCGCAAAACCATCCGAAAACAAGAAGGAACAAGCAACCTATCCACTAGCGCTTTCATACATACACAACACATATCATGCTATCAAGTATTCGCAGGTCCACACAACCCCTGTAAGAAATCCTTACGAGTGAATCGATCCAACGATCAACGGATGACTCTTGAGCTTCTAAGCGAACCCGACAACCTAAGCAAGTAATAAAATCAACCTAGTTAACCAACAAAGCAAAAAAAAACAAAAGTCCAAAGGGTCACCTCGAATTTACCAACCGAGAAGGCACCAAGCTCGGCAAGCAGCGCGCGAGCGTGGCGCGCGCGGAGTGGCGTGTCGCTGCTTCTGCGCGGGCGATCGATCGGCGGGCCGCATTGGCTGGGCGGCAGTGCAGCAGGGCGCTGGGCGCGGTGCGCTGGTGCAAGGGCGAGGCGCGTGGCCCTCGCAGCGGCTGAGGCGGGGCGTCGGCGGGTGTGGCCGACGGCCGTGCGTAAACGGCTTTGCGCGGCCGGGCGCGCGACGCAGCGTGGCTTGGCCGAAAGCGGGCGTCGCGTCGCGGAATGAGAACCGGCGCGCGCGTGCGGGCTCGGCCGAGTAGGCGTCTGGCGACGCCGAGGTACGACGACAGACGGCACACGGTGGGTGTGCTGAGACCCGGTCTCGCGGGTGCGGTCGGTCGGAGCGACGCTGGGCGCCGCGTCGCGACGCCGAGCGGCCGAGCGCCGCGGTCGGCGACGCCGAGCGGTGCCGAGCGCGCACGGCGACGGCGAGCGAGCGTGAAGCAAGTGCGCGACGACAGTCGGGCAGGCGCGGCGAGGGAGGGTGGGCGGCGGCGGCGAGGGTGTGGGAGAGGGTTTTTGCGAGAGGAGTGTTTTCTTTCCTTTTTTTTTTTTTAAATAAATAAGCTTGGAAATCCTAAATTCCCTTCCCTAGGCTTCCCTCCTTCAAACCCAAGTTGACTCACTTATTTTTCTTAATTAATTCCAAACTCCCATCTCTCTTTGAGGCCGAGGGTTCGAGTCCTCCAAAATCATCTTCTAATCCTTATTTTAATTTAACTAAAATCCGGGCTGTTACACTAGCCAACAAACTGGAGCCTCTCAACGGCCTAACACACACTTTTCCATGAAAATCTACTAGCAACTGGCCAAAGAGAACATTGCCAGGCAAGGAAACAACCAACGCTCCTCTCATGGAAATCTCGGCAGCAAGGACCAAACCCTCACAGGGCTACCAAAGAACACAACAACTTGAGGAGAATGTTTGAAAGGCTAACCAACCAATGCCACGACACCTCTGTGCCAACTCACTCCACTGAGGCTCAGCTAACGCCAACTGCGAAAGCACAACAACAAGAAGCAAAGCCCGAGAAGGACTTGCTCAACAGAACTCAACTCAAGCTCAACGCGAGCAAAGCTCGTCTCCAAGGTACCACTCAACTCTTAAGTCCAACTGGCTACTCAAAGGACTTCCTCCTTTTAGCCAAGGCCTAACTCATCTTGCGACTAGAAACTCCACACATGGAACATTGCAAGGAAAACGGACCGACGAGGCTATCTCAAAAGATAACACTCGAGGCTGGCATCCATGGTGCAACTCAACCACCATGGACACTAGGGGCTCTTCAAACCCCAAAGAACCAACAACTCACCAGCAAAAACTCAACTCTTAAACCGGCTGGCCACCTCTCTTGCGGGGACAAACAACTTCGCTTGCTAACAACACCATGCAGGGACCCTCTCGCTGGGCTAACCACTGCGCTACTCTGATCCACTACGCAACTTAGAAGCTAAGCTGACTCCTCAACGGGAACGATTTCCCAGCAAGCGAACTCTGAAGGGCAGCGAACATCACACATGCTCGCTGACCAGCTAAAACCCAAGGGCAAACAACAACCAACTCTCTTGGGAGCAACACCCAAGGGGAAACCTCAACCGATTGGACCACCAATCCAGAACTAGCAGAACGTCTTCAACTGCCGAGGGAGGGGTCAACTTCCAAAACAACCTGACTAGGAACAGATCCTCAGGCAACGCCCTCCTGCTCGAACCGAGCTAGCTCTTGAAACATCAAGAGAACCAAAACTTGGTCAACACCAAGCACCAACTAGCCTCCAAACCGAAACTAATCCGAGCTCTACTCCAAACAAGCACTAGCTTGCTAGACTGCCAAATCTGCAAGCAACTCACCCAAGGAACACTGCCTGGGTCTAACTGAGCTCTGGAGAGGCTCTCCACAAACTAGGGATCCTCCGATTACCCTCCGACACACACAGTCGTCAAACAATCTAACAGACAACCGGCTACACGGGCACAATCCTCTCCAGCATCTCAACTAAGCTGGCTAACTCCAACTCTGAAAACCAAGAGGACCGGATACGCTACAGAATGCGTCATCCTCCTACTCAAAGCATCAGCCTCAACAAACCTTCTGCCCAAGGCAAGGATCCGAACAACTCTCACTTAGCCATAACGATCAGAAACTACGCGGCTGCTACCACCGCTCTTGTTCAGATCCAACTGAACTCTGACCAGGCTAAGGACCAACAAGCAAAACTTGCTCAAACAACAACCCGGCAACGAGCACGACATCCTTACAACCAAAGCTAGGGCACTTGCCAAGAACCAAAGCCTTGACAACTCCAAGACTGAGCACTGGCTCCTCAACACGAACCCTTCGTGGTTCTCCAAACATAAACCACGAAACGAGCTACACAAAAGTACACCGGCGTGTACAGCTCCAACTAGATCCAATGCCATCAGGGGCTCTAACACAGGGCAACTTTTGCCTCCAAACAGAGCCAATACTAACCAGGGAGCAACAAGAGTCCAAACCCTCTCGGGGCCAACTCACCACGAAAAGCCACATTGGCCAACTTACTCTACAAGAGCAAATCCATACCAAGCAATCA
The DNA here is from genome assembly GCA_036507275.1 of Sicyos edulis. Lineage (NCBI taxonomy): Eukaryota > Viridiplantae > Streptophyta > Magnoliopsida > Cucurbitales > Cucurbitaceae > Sicyos > Sicyos edulis. The sequence goes on from CM071851.1 coordinate 17,322,331, forward strand.
AACCTCAAACCAATGTGCTCACTAAACGCGCTCCGATCAGCCATCCAACTCATGGCTCTAACACTGGATTCATCACGCATCCTCGATGCCAACACTACTTATACTAGGGTAACTCAAAGGGTAGCCGAAACATGCTACCACCAAACTGGCTCAGAAGCTCACAACACAGGCGCGAGAACTCAAACGCGCTAGCTCTAAACATCCTACAACATCCTTTGGTACCCAACTCTCGGTGACACTAGAAAGCTTCTACTTTCCCTCGAAAACCTCATACTTGTAGTCCTCTGACTACCACCGAGCTAGATCTCTTATGCAACCAAACAGGTGCAACCTCAGGAAATGGGTACAAGACTAGCGGGGATGCTATACTCTGGGCGGCCATGGAACCACCTGCACAATAGAGCCAACTGGCCTCAATCTAGGCCTCCTCTCAAAGACTGGTGCCAACAGGCACAACATCCTTTACAACACAAATCAGCCTACAACGAGCTTTATGCCCCTCTGAGGAAAGGTCACACTCCAAGTGACGGGGCAATGGCACTCAACACAAGAGTCCAAGAACTCGAGCAGCCTAATCTCTGGCATCTCAACCAACAGACATGCCAAGGCCTACTCCTGCATCCCACTCGATGCTCAACAAAAGCTCAGGCTAACTCCTGCATCTCACTCGATGCTCAACAAAGCTCAGGCCAACTCTTGCATCCCACTTGATGCTCAACAGAAGCTCAGGCCAACTCTTCGGGTGGCAACAACTAGTTCCACACTGGGAACATCCAATCAAAAGAGTGCTCCACTCTACTAGCTCGCTGAAATCCACAAATGGATAAAACCCTGGCAAGCAAACTCGAATCGCACTCAGCTCACGAGGGCACTAAAAGAACTGGTCGCACAACGACAAAGAAGCTTGCAAGGGGGCAAAGATGTCTCTACATCCGCCTCTAGCCACTAACACGACAACTTGCCAATCAATCGGGCCATCAGTGGAGACTCGCTAGTCCACCTCTCTCAAGGGACTACCACCATCAATCTACTTGTACCAAATAGCACAGAACGGCACATCTCTCGGCCTCTGAGCAGCGGGGCATCCCAACACACGGATGCTAAACTCAAACTCAGCCAATCGCTTTACTTACTACTAGCGCAGAGGGACTTTCTCAAACAACGAGCTCTACATGCATCCACTTGCCAAATCAAGCGGCTCCATCAACGCCAACAAACTCGTGCTCTCGCATAAACTCGCTGATCATGCCCTCCCGGAACCTCCGGGCTACAAGAGCTACTGGGGGAAAATGCTTTGAAACAAACTCTGCCACCGGGCTATCTGTGCCGGGACTCCTCACTTTGCGCTACAAATCGCGCTGGTCTCCGCTCTCTCGATAGCCAAGACTCGCCATCAAATCTCTCATGGTTGAGCACACTCTGCTCAAGGAGTCTCACTCGAGGCGTGCTAGCCTCTACCCCTCCTCTAGGCAACTCAACGCCAGGGCCAACTCGCCAACGGGCTAAACAACCTGGGCGCGCCTCAACATCAATACAAACGGTCCAACTCCTCGGTCGGACATGCCAAGCGTCCTGCTCCTCAGAGTGCGATCAACACACTGGCGATCTGCACGAGCACCTCCACCCTCTCACTAGGGGAAAAGCAACAACTGGGCCACAAATGACCTACGGGAGTCCAAGCTTTGCATCCCTCTGGGTGCGATCGACACACTGGCGATCTGCACAAAGCATAAAATGCTGGCCCACACTAGGGCTCTCACTGCGAGAAAGTTGGCATGATGGCTCTCTAAGCCCAAACCAACAAGGAAAAAAGGAAATTATTAAAATAGGAAAATCCCCCATTTTTCCCATGTGTTTTATTTCCTTCTCTCTCTCTCTCTCTCACCCTCACCCGACCCCTAGCCCTCACCCGAGCCCCTTTTTCGCCCCAACCACCTAGCCAGCCGCACCGTGCGAGCCACCTCGTGCCAGCACCGCCCAAGTCAGTCCTAGCTCGCCCAGCCCCAGCCCGCACCGTGCAGAGCGCCCGCGCGCCTTCCCTGTCGCCCAGGTGTGTCGTCCGAGCCTTGCCCGCGCGCCATCGCGTCTCTGTAGCGTCGCGTCTCCAAGCTCGCGTGCCTTCACCTAGCCGAGCCTCGCCCGCGCGCCATCGCGTCCCTATAGCTCGTCTGAGCTCGGCGCGCGCCTCGGCCGAGCTTCCTGCCGAGCAGCCGCGCCCCAATGAGCCTCCCCGCCACGCTCATACGCGCCCGGCCCGACCATCTAGGCTGCCACCACCGCCTGCCCGTGTGTTGTTTTGGTTGAGCCTTGTTGTGACGAACCCGACCCAAAACATGGTCCTAAACCGGGGTTCTCACTCAGCATGCAAGTAAATATGATATCAAGCGGTTTAGTGCTCATATTTAAAAAACCATTCAAAACATATGAGAAGGGGGAACCCTTAAAACATAAACCACAGTTTACATTTAAACCATCCAACGAAGTAAAACAACCTGGCCAGTATTTATAAAATCATACAATACATTTTAAACACCTTTTTAAACAATGTTCCCCTAGGACTCCTGTCCATCTACATGCTGAATAAAAATGCAACAATAAATGACAGAGTGCCGGCGGCTCCCCATGATCAATCAGCTCCCTCCGCTAGCCCTCCTAGTGTTGTCCCAAGCTACCTGAAAGATAAATAAGGGTGAGTATAAAGATACTCAGTAAGAATCCCCAACCGGGGTACAATACGATACATCCGTCATCTAGCACCTCAACAAGCAAGCAAACAGCTATCAACACAGATCATAGCTCAACGAGCTCATAAAACAAGATCTGAAGCCATCGGAAGTCTCCTACTTCCGGCCTAACTGGGATTGGATACACTGACTAATCCTGGACATCACCGAGGTATCTGTCACTCGGGGAGAATACACTGATCCCTAAAATGTCCTCAAGGGCCTCCTTGCCCTTGCACTAATCTGGACTTACGGGAGAGTACCCAAGTCGCTCTAACGGAAGAATGGTGTACTCACGACATTAGCCCGGGAGCTCTCCGAACCGGCAACTAACGCGCGTGTGCGCGCACACCGCATGCTCCTCTGCAACCGGCGTAAATGCGGGGCCTAAGGGCAAACTACGCGGGCAGTGCACATGCCTATGACTTCGGAGCGGTGTCACCGATCACGATGGCGCGAGGCCCTCGGCGCTCATCATGCGGCAAAGATGATCCACCGACTGAAGCTAAGAACCGGCCAGGGCAGGCTTACACCGATGGCAGGGTTCCGCTCTAGCAGGCTACAAACTAGGCTCTGGCCGTAGTGGGTAGCTAAGTCCATAACCGGCGGGTCGGGGGGGGGGGTAGCAAGATACGTTATGCTTCGCACACTTTACTCCCGACCTGAGCTACTAGGGACAAAGTATGTTTTGTCCGCTCAGCCTCTGGATGATGACAAACCCTACAACTCTATCTAAGAGTACAGAGCAAAATCAATGATTCCTGGCTAGCAAGCAATGACCGACATAAATCACATTACCTAGCATGATACTACAACTTAAGCGGGAATCACAAGCATCTTTGGCGTAACAAACCTAGCATGGCACTAACATGTAAAATCGAGCAAACATGCTAGCAAGAATTCAATCAATCGCTCTATCTCTAACATGCTCATAACAATCAAAGAAACAAGCAAGGCATATCGAGATATATCGCGAGGTCCACACAACCACTCGTAAAGAAATCCTTACCGGGATAAGCGAAAAACAATAATTATAATAAATCTACGAGCGAATCCTCGAGCCTCTAATCGATTCCCGAACACTGAACATCAAACAAAGCACCCAAATCACATACATAAATGTATTGAATAAATCCATAACCAAAGACCAATAAATCCGGGCCCAACGAAGAAAAGACTCGGAAATACCATCCGAGAAGCCACAAGGCTCGCCAAGCCAACACACACAAGCAGTGTCGCCGGGCAGGCCGGGCCGGGCTGGCGCAAACACGGCGCAGGGCGCTACTGGGCACGGCCGCGCGCGCGCGAATCGGGGCGAGGCGAGGCGCGGCGCGCGCGCGCTCTCGGCACATGAGACGGTGCGCGGGCGCGAGCTCGGCAAGCACAGGGGCACGCGCGGGCCGACGAGCTACAGGGCGCTCGGGCGCGAGCGACACGAGCTACAGGACACTCGAGCTGGCACGGGACGACACCGCACGGGGCTGGGCGACTCGGACCAGAGCGAGGGCGAGCTAGGCGACACGGCGTGACCTGGGCGACGCTGGGGCAGGGGCGATCGGCACAGGGCAGGGGCTCGGCGCGCACGGGCGAGCTGGGGTTGGGCGACGCGACCTAGGCGCTGGGTGGTTTTCGGCGACGCTGGCGCCAAGGCTAAGCGAGCTGCTCGGGTGGGCGACGAGGATGGGCGACCAGGGGCGCTCGGGCAGGGAGGAGAGTACCAAGGGGAGAGTACCAATGGGGGAAAAATGGATTTTTTTTCTTTTCCTTTTCTTTTTTCTCTTTTATTTAAATTCCAACCTTATCCAAATAAATCCAACTTTATCCATTTTCCAATTTTTCCAAAAATCCTTAAAATCCTTAAATCTCATTTCCCGGCTTCCTCCTTCGAGAACCGACTGAAGCAACCTTTCCAAACAACAAATCTCACTTAAATCAGCCTCCCAAACCAACACTGAAGGCCAGGCTCGAATCCCGAAGGAAACACCCAAACAACCATCACTTTGCCCAAAACCCAAATCACAACCGAACTCCCAAACGAAAAGCCCAAACATCTCGGGACTCGCAGCCCACAAAAAACAAGCCTCAACAAAGCGGGAGAGCGCCTCGAAGCCCGAAAAATCACAAATCCCGCCAGGAGCAAAAGACCAAAATGCCCCTAAGGGTCCAAACAGCTCTAACGGCCCAACCGAACCACTGAATCTGAACCGGAAGCTCCTCGAGAACTGGGATAGAAAACTGGGCCGTTACACTTGTACTTCTCGGTTGGTAATTCCTGAGCCTTTTCCCTCTTTGGACTCCGAGTTGTTGGCTGCTGATTTGTAATTAAATTGGGTGTTTTATTGAAATGCTTAGGTTGTTCGAGATTCGATTAAAGCTCGAGGGTCATTAATCGTTGGTCGTGATAATTATTATTTTCTCGCTTGTTTCCGTGTAAGGATCTCTTACCGTGGTTGTGTGGACCTCGCGATGCTTTCTTGATTGTGCCTTGTATGCTGCTTTACTTTTATGAGCATGTTAGTGGATAGGATAGCTTGTGATTGAATTCTTGCTAGCATGTTTGCTCATTGTACATGTTAGTGCCATGCTAGGTTTGTTCTTCCAAAGATGCTCGAGATTCTGCTTTAAGTTCGTAGTATCATGATAGGATATGTATGATTGATGTCTAATGTATATGTTAGCCAGAATCTCTCACTATGTACTCTTAGCTAGTGTTATAGGGTTTGTCATCATCCGTGAGGCCGAGAGTGGACACAACGTACTTTGTCCCCACCCGTCGGGGGGTAGAGCGAGGCATAACGTATATTGCTTCCCCTCCCGCAGCCAATGAGAATTAGCTACCTCATCGGCATAAGCCTAGTTTGTAGCTCGCTAGAGCGGAACCCCGCCAACGGTGTAAGCCTACCTTGGCCGGTTCTTAGCTTCGTGTCGGTGGATAAGGTCACACGAAGAGCGCCGAGGGCCTCGCGCCATCGTGATTAGTGACACCGCTTCCAAGTTTTAGGCATGCGTACACGCCCGCGTAGTTTGCCCTTAGGCCCCGCATTTACGCCGGTTGCGTAAAGAGCATGCGGTGTGGGCGCACACGCGTTAGTCGCCGGTTCGAGTGCTCCCCGGCTAATGTTCGTGAGTACACCATTCCTTCCGCTTTAGAGCCGACTTCGGGTACTCTCCCGATAGTCCGATTTATTAGCAAGGTAAGAGGCCCTTGAGGACATCCTTGGGATCGGTTTTGAGCCGATCAACCGGCCGAGGAGAAAGACCCTCGTGAGATGTCCCGTGATTGGTTAGATAACCAATCATTAGGCCTAAGTAGGAGACTTCCGAGGACTCCAAATTTGTCTTCTAAGCTCGTTGAGCTAAGATCCGTGTTGATATCTGCTGCATGTGTACTAGGTTGCTAGATGATTGATTGCATCGTATCGTACCCGGTTGGGGATTCTTCTTGACGAGTATTTTTATACTCACCCTTATTTATCTTTCTCGTAACTCAGACAAAGACCGAGGTGGCTAGCGGAGGTAGCCGGGAGATCATGGATGTTTCTGACACTCTCCGTGTCTCTTATTTTGTTTTATTTTGAATACAAATGTAAATGGATTTTGGTCTGTATGGAAAACTTATGGTTTGAACTGCTTTTGATGATTTTAAGAAAAGTAATCTTGATCAGTCACTATTTTGTAAATGAATGTTTAGTTTGCTTTAATGTTTTCCACTCTTATGTTGAAAAGTTTCAATCTGACCCTAGGTTGGGTCTTTTTATGTTTTCCTTTTGCATGCATTAAGTTAACGACCCATTTTAGAACCCCATTCGGGTTGGATCGTTACACTCCTGAATCATCGAGGTCTCTTACCACCGGCCTAGTGATCAGCTTTCTAACTGATCCTGAAACTGGGACAAGGATGTCCAACATTTGGGACCCGAAGGTCCAATCACTGGGACAAGATACGTTATGTCCAAACGCTGACCAGCTCTTCAAACTGGTCTTGGACACACGGGAGAGTACCCAGTTTTTGGTTCTAGACTAAAAAAGGAATGGTGTACTCTAAGCAGTATCCCGAGGGAGCTATCCTCTCGGTGCTTAATGCCCGTGCGAGCACACCGCATGCTGCTGCAAACCGTGCAAGGACGTGGGACCTAAACGTGCTACACCGATCCAGGTACGCATGCCTATGACTCGGAGCAGTGTCACTGAACAAACAGTAGTGCGAGGTCCTCGTTACTCAACTGTAAGCAGCATAAGACCACCACACACCTGAAGCTAAGAACCGGCCATGGCAGGATTTGTAAAGACCCGACCCAAAAGGGGCTCTAAATGGCCTTTACCCCAATGCATGTATTGAAAATAGAAGACATTATGAAAAACACATTTCAGATTCCAAGTAAAAACAGAAACATTCAACAACCAAAACATACATTTCTAAAAGCATACTCTGATCAGAGATTTATTTAAACCATTAAAACAATCCACAAGTGCAAATATGCTGGAATCCATAAAACGTAAGAAAACATCCTGGGGCTCTGTGCCCGACTACATGCATTCAGGGGAAATAACAAAAGTCAAGAGTCATGATAAAATAAAATAGTCGAGATGACAAAGCAGATTCCATGATCACAGCTTCCCCTTCACCATCCATCCTGTCTCCCCCGCTTGATTACCCGTGGAAAACCACGTAATAAGGGTGAGTAACGAATTACCCAAAGAAGAATCCCCAACCGGGGTACAATACGATATACATGATCATCTAGAAGAATGTATGCAAGCTATGAGTACAAACACAGAGCGGAGCACATAGCTAAGTCCACACTTGGACCTCGGATGCCAACTCAGGGTCTTAGTCCGGAAATACCACAACACACTAAACGCGCTATACGGGAACAAGTCCCGGCCTCGGCCGACTCATCGTCGATACGAAAGGTGCACTCGCTCAAGATCCCGAGGAGCTCTCCAATGGCGTCAGTAATGAGCGTAAGCGCGCGCACCGCATGCTACCGCAAACTCGGGGTGCTGGGTCTAGTGGCAAGCCGCCGTGTTCATCCACCATGCCTAACTAAATCTCTCGGATCGGTGTCACCGACATAGGGTGTGAGACTCGGACACGCGTGAACTATGTCACCGTACCACCACACTGAGGCTAAGGAACCGGTCGTGGTAGGCTTACACCGAGAAGCGGTCCTTGCCCTAACAGTGGCAATCAAGGGCTACGGCCGAACACGCGAGGACGTGCCGATCGCCGGGGGACGAGGCAATGCCAAGTCATCATCCCGACCATTGGGGCATTTAACGATCGCCACCCTCACCCAAGATTGCGGGGCCACCCGTTAGGGTTAGCTAAACCCTAACGGGATCGGGACGAGTACCATCTTGTACGTCCCCTCGCTCGGGATGCAAGTTACGTTATGCATCCGGCCGGATGATGCTACCTACCTACGAACTCTAAACCGTAACAATAATAACAATTCAATCAATGCGAGTCCAATACGTGCTCAACAGATACAAGGAACCTAGCATGATACTACGAAGCAAGAACAGATATCGAACATGCCGAATGGAACAACCTAGCATGGGCTAACATGAGAAACAATACAAGAGTTCATGCGATCAGAATTGAAACAGAGCACCTAGGGCTAAACATGCTAGTAATCATACACAGGCATACAAAACAACAATCACAAATATACCGCAGAGGCCTACACAACTCCGGTAAGAAATCCTTACCTTGGTGGGAGGCTTCTACACACAAATCCTAAGTCATGGAACAATCCCGAGCTAGCGAGCGGAAACCTAGCAAACCAATAATAATCGGCATCTAAAACGTCTAAACAACAATAGAACAAGCAAGCTCGGCTTGGGGACTCACGCGCACGGCGACACGAGCTTGGAGCTGGCGCGGCGAGCCGCACGCAGGTCGGGCGCGGCCGCGCTACGGCACGGCAGGTGGGGCGCTGCACGCACAGCGCGCACGGATGCACGGCGAGGGCGCGCTGCTGCCGCGCGCACCGGCCGCACGCAGCGCAACGAGATGCGGCAGGAGGACGCTGCGCGCGCGCGTCGAAGCGCGGCGGCGCTAGGCGCGGCGCTGGCGTGGCGATAGCGACGCGGACGCGGCCGGGCGTCTTGGCGAGCGGCTTAGGCGAAGGCGTCGCGGCGCGCTGCGTCGGCGTCTCGCTGCTAGGCGCGATCCGCACGATCCGCGGCGATGGCGTGCGGGAGGGCTGCTTCAACAGATCTGGGCGATCCGTGTGCGACGGCAGGGGCCGCCAACGGATCTGGGCGACACGAGAGCGCGATGGCGTCGCGGGAGGTTCGCGGCGGTGGATCTCGCGAAAACTTGTCCGGCTTTGGCGTCGCGGCGGGGGCTGCTTCAACAGATCTGGGCGAGCCGGACGGCGATGATGGTTTGCTTCTCTCGGTGGCCGCAATCAACACAAACACACACAACACTCTACATCTTACCTTCGCCAAAGATCAAAAACCAAATGAGGAGATGAAGAGGATGAAGACTTACCCGGAATGATGACGATCGAACCCAAGAAGATGCAAGGGAAGAAGAATCGACAAAGGCTATGGAGAGGGAGAGCTTGTGCGGCCAAGAGGAGATTTGGAGAAGAAGATGGAATAAACCTAATTCTATTTCATTTAACCAAATGCACCAAAACTCCAAAATCCAAGGTTAGCTAAGATGTGATGCAGAAAGAACAACAAGAGCACCTAATGGCTCAATTGGCACACATCTCTACAAGCTTCCCAGAGACCCGGTTCAAACCCCTACTGCAAAGACAAATTCCTTTATTTTTACTTTTGCATCAAACCTTGCTCAAACCAAACCACAAACCCCTCCAAAAACCTACATAAAACCATCCAATAATTTTAGTAACTGGAAAAGACACAAACGACCCTGACGGCCCGACCCAATTACCAAATTACCCCTAGGGCATACCTGGAAGACCGGAAAGAAAAACCTGGGTCGTTACAGGCTTACACCGTCTGTTGGGTTCCACTCTAGCATTCTACAAACTAGGTTTATGCCGATACGGGTGCTAATCGGTACTGGCCACCGGGGCAGAAGCATCATACTTCGCGCAACTCGCGATCTCGGCCTGTGGGGACAACTTACTTTATGTCCACTCTTAGCGTCTGGATGATGACAACCCTAACAAGCCTAACTAAGAGTCCCACCCCGTGCCTTAACATGCCAAACATGCTCAACAGATAACAATGGGAATGCATGCCTGAGAACAACCTAGCATGGTACTAACATGTCACAGGAATAACATACATGCTAGCAGAACAAGACAAGATAACAATCATAACATGCTTGTTCACAAACAAGAAACCTATCCACTAACATGCTCATAATAGTCAAACATATAAAAGTAGCAGTCATGATGAACGCAGGGTCCACACAACCCTCGGTAAGAAATCCTTACCTGGAAACAAGCAATAACAATACAATAATAATCGATCCTCCTTGAGCTGCAGAATCAACACGAATAACCTAGGCAAATAATATAACCAAGCACAATCATTAAACTGAGTAATTAATCAAAACAAGAGCCAAAAGCACAAGGCAACAAGAGTCTACCCAAAATCAAGGAGGCAAGCTCTCGACAGCTAGGGCTCTCGGCTAGGCTCCCGGGCGCAAGGGCTGGCTTGGCAAGACATGCGGGGAGCCTCGACAGCGAGAGGCAATGGGCGAGCGGGGTTGCTGCGCGGGTGGTCCTAAGATCGGCTAGAGGATGTGGGCTGGCATGGGGCTGCAACGTGCGGCGATAAGCAGCGAGGCAGAGCATGCTCGCTGACGTGTGTGCGAGGGAGCTCAGTGGAGCGAAGGGATGGCCCACTGCTGAGATGCGGCTTCTCAGGCGCGAACCGAACAGCGAGAGGGCGTGCGTCCGGAGGCAGATGCGTGGCTGAGCAAGCTGGCTAGGTGAAGGCGCTCGGATGAGGCGTACGACGGATCCAAGGCTTGCGATGAAGCCCTCGGCTATTCGTGGCTGGCGATGTGGGGGCTCTCGACTGCCAAGGATTCTCGGCAAGGAAGGGGAGAAGGAACGACAATGGAGAAGGGGTGCTTTGCGGCAAGAATTGGAGAAGGAGGAGTTCTCTCTTGGTCTCGGGAGGAAGAATCGCAAAACAAAGGCTTTTTGCATTTATGGATGGAAAAGTGCGATTCTATTTCGATTCTATTTCTCTTAGAATTTGTCGATTGAAGTCTTGGCCACCCAGCATCAAATCCTGGCAACACCCTATTTTCCTCCATTTTTCCTCTTTTCTCAAACAAGCCTCCAAAGCTTAGCTGGTCACAGGATCGAGTCCCAACAACGACACTTTTAATCTCTTATTTTATCTAAAAGCCAAACTCCCAAATCCAACACCCTTGAAGTCCTGGCAAGGACACAAATTCCACCCTTTTAATTCTTAAATAAATAAAACAGTTCTTACCTTTGAGTCCCAACTCAAGCAACTTTAATTCCTCATTTAAACAACAACCAAACTCCAACTCTTAGCCACTTGGGTTCAAGTCTTGGCTCGAACAATTTTCTTTTAAATTTTCATTTTTCAATCCAAGCCACCAAAACACAAGAATAAACTCCAGTTCCAAGAACCTGATACTGAATAAAACTCTGAACTCAATGAAAGACTAAAACAGCCCTAACGGCCCAACCGAACAACTGAAATAACAACCGAGCATATCTGGGGAACCGAAAAAGAAATCTAGGCCGTTATAGATTACCTGTGGAAATAAAATAACCACAGAAAAGGGTGTGTATAAAAGAATACTCCGTAAGAACTCCCAAACAAGGGTACAATGCACCAAGAAGAACTCATCACGCTAGCAATACATATCTATTCTCGTCTCACATAGCTTACTAACTAGCCATGACTTTGTTACATGCCTTTCTTAATTGATCAACTTGCTCTCAACTCAACTTAGCTTTTTACTTGGTCATGAGATTCATTGCACGAATTTTTCTTGTTAGGCCCTCAAGACACTCACCTAAACTTTAACGGTAAAACGGGTTATGAATTACGTTACACAACTTTCTTGTGAGGCCCTTGAGACATTCACCTAATGCAGGAATATAACAGGTTATGAAATTCATTACATAACTCTATTTGAGACCCTTGAGACACTCACCTGTTCTAGATAACATGAATGGTCATGAGGTTCGTTACACGACTATCTAGCTCAAGCTCAACTTTTCTCTACTGGTGTACTGACGACACCGGTTCAGGTGAGCCATCTACATGACAACCGGCACGTGTACGCATACACAGCATGGTGCTGGAAACCAGTCAGGTGTAGGCCTACATAATACTGATCTGGTCCAGGTCGACATGCCTAACAACTCGAAGAAAGGTGTCCACTGGGTCACAGTCCCAGAGGCTCTCACCAGCGATCTGAGTCAGCCTATTCACACTTATCGCCCCAAGTTAAGACCCTCCAAGGGCCACAGACTATAGGGCCACAGACTAGGCATCGCCGAGGGCGGCATGCTACATCACACCCCCTGCTATTGGGCACATGATTAAAATTCTCAAAATCACTGACACAATGAGACAACATACGTCGTGTCTCTACAACCTCTAGATACTGACAACTAAGAGTTTTATTACAGTTTCTTAGCAGCTTAGTCCTAACAGATCACCAAACATGCTTAACAGCTCAACTGGCATCCTAACAGGATACTAACTTACAAGATCGGGACTAGCTATAACCAACATGTCATCACTACAACATACCAGACAAAGAAGAACAAGACATGCATTTAGAAGAATTGGCACACTAGGACCTTATAATCTTGGCGTGCTTACAGGAAACATGATTTAAAAGAATTAACATGGAAAGAGGAATAACACTTTGGGACCCCATAAACCCGAAGCACAAAGAGCACAGAACAAGCAAGCAACCAGATAAAACATATATATATCAAATGTGGCACCCCGGGACCCCATAATCCCGAAGCACAACATGCAGAACAATCAGTAACCTATGTACATACTACACCCATACCAGCAATAATCCAGAACCTACAATCCAAACCCGCAGTTTAGAACCCAAGCAATCAGAAACCGACAGGTCAAAATCCAACATATAAGAAACAAACAATTCAACATTGGGCTATATCCTTATTTAACATCCATACATAAAGCAACACGATGGGTTTCACCATGTGCAGGGTCTACACAACCCGAGTAGAGAATCCTTACCTGTTTCAAGATACAAAACAAACTAACAACTTCCAACAAGCGAGGACTCGAACCACAAAAACCTATCAATTAACATCCACTAGAAACCAATCCTAATAATAGCATTATCGAACTTAAAGCCAACAAGATCGACTTTGAAATTTACCCAAACACGATATCAACGCCGTTGTCCAACTCTTGATGAAGCACGACACCAACATAAACTTCGACACACCTTAAGATCTCACCAGAACAAATGCCTATCAAAGCAACCAAATCATTTATCATAATCAATAAACCAACCCAAAACAATCAAGCGATTGACCACGAAATCGGAATAGAAAATTTACTTAAAACTCGACCAGATCGAGCGTGACACCAACACAACCCATGGCTGGCTGCGTGTGCGCGGGGTGGACATCGTCGGCGCGGCTGCTTACAGCGGAGGTGAGCTATGAGGTGAACGCCAGCTGATCGGAGGATGGCAGGGCGGAGCGGCGTGGGCAGACGCAAAGGTCCTGCGCGCAGAGGTGCGCGTCGCAGCTGTGCGAGGATGAGGGTTTGCATGCGACTGGGCTGGCGAAGAGGGTCGCGTTGCGCGCGGGGTGGGCTGCTTTGGCGGGTGTCTAGGTGGAACGACGGAGCTTGGGGCGGCGGCTAGGGTTAGGGTGTGGGGAAGAAGAAGAAGAAGAAAAATAAAAATGAGAAAAATAAAAGGGAAAGAAAAAAGAAAAGAGAAAATGGTTCTTTTTTTGTTTTTTTTTTCTTTTTCTTCTTTTTCCTCTTAAAAGTAAAAAAAAAAATCCCTTTTTTTTCCTTTTTATTTCAAGCAAATCAAAACCCATTTTATTCAATTTATTATATATATATTTATATCTTTCCCTTCCTTTTTGCATAACTAAATTATAATAATTATTATTTTTTCCTTTCCTAGGCATTACAGTTTGTGTTAAATGAATGAAATAGAGAGAATAGAAAGAGGATGATTTTTGATATTTGGGCCATTGAGAATGATTTTCTCCATAAACACATTTGCCCAAAATCATATTTAAATCTTTTTCCAACAACTTTTTACTCTCCTCATAATTATTTTTCACTCTAATCATATTATTACTTTATATTCCCGGTAATCTTTCACTTCACCACAAGCACAAATTATTTTACAAACACAAATATATGATCAAATATACTGCTGAACTAGATGTTTGTGTCCACAATGCTCATGAACTTTGAAACGTTTCAAAAATATCATTAGCCTTAAAAATTTCAAAAAAGACCTTTATCAATTTTTTTTTTATGAATATATTAAAGTTTTGTTTAAAATACCCTAGATATAAAATTGAAAAGAAAATTTTAAAATACATGAGAATTTAAAATTAATGTGACATAATTAATTGATTAATTAATGGGATTTAACATGTTATTAATTTTTGAAATGTCATAATAAAAATTTGATTAAATAAGTTTTAAAAATTTTAAATTCATAATCATAATTATCTATCGTAAATTAAAGTAAAAAAAAGAATAGATTAATTTATTGGGATGAATTTTAAAACTTAACTAATAAGGTGTGAATTGATTTTTACCGTGAATTATTTAAATATTTTAACTACCTCAAATGTTTGAATTTAAAGTCCAACTCTAAGGATGTAAATTAAATTCTCACGACACTCGTATCAACTTTAAATCAGATATGTTGTTTATCATTGCATCAAGATTAATACTAGAATTAAAAGTTTATATTTGACTCTCTCTCTATATATTTTACTGATTGGTTAGTGTGAGTTAACATTTGATGACTTTCTAACCTAAAAATATATAATAAATGTTAACAATATATTAAGAAATTAATTTTTAATCACCAAACTACCAATTCAATTAATTAAACTATTAATATTGACAAAAAAATAAGGAAAGTTGTGCTGGATAGTCTACTTTCACAAAATAATTGCATATCTAGGCAAATTTGATTTTTTTTTTGCATCCATAGTCAAATATAATTAATATTCATCATAGGGTATAATTTAGGGTATTAATATAGGATTTTGTATTATTAATACATTATTATGTATTATTAATACAATATTATATGTTAATAGTACAATATTGTATATTAATATTGTTGTTCGAAATATCAACACACAATTTATAAAAATAATTATTTATGAGGTATGATGACGTAGCTTGTCTTAGATTTCGCTAAGGCGAAATCTTTATTATAGTTCGAGCGAAATGTGCGAAGGTATTTCCCCAAAGGTTATTCAAGTATACTCCGTCTTTGTTGTAGCAAGCTTTAATTCAAGTAAAGGTCATTCTCCACAGGGACTTTTGATGTGTTTAAAATTGTTTTCATGCGAGAGTTAAAGGTAACCAATATGATAACAGAACAAATGATATGATGTAATAAACAAAAGCGACACGACATGCTAACAAATGGATTAAGTATTGGAAGGATCAGGTTTTTAGGGCTTCGCTTAGGCAAAGCAACTAGCGAAAGATTAAACTAAAACTGGGACCTTAAGTTCTCTCGAACTTCGACAATGGCTCTCTCGAGCACCTTAGCTAACTCTCTCGAGTTCAACAACAAACATACCCCAGTTAGCTCTAAGAGATTCTTATCACTAAGTGTCGACTTCTCAAGTTATGCATACAGGTTCGCTCCGTCCCGATCTCTCGACTTAGCACAGAGTTTGTACAAATGGCTAAAAGCAAGATGTACATTAAATGATGTTCGCATGCAACACTTCTACTTCGCTAATCCCTTCGCTTACTTCCCCTTAACCTTCCGACAATAGATTTAGTTACTCATTATGGCGAAAAACATGCTTAAGAATAAATAAAAGATGAGAAACATGCTCCAATCGTAAATGAGATTGCAAAGACCAATGAGATAAAAACAAACTAGAACACAAAAATTGCAAAAGAACTGGTTACAAAGTTTTGTGCAACAAGGAAAACTTCAAGAATAAGAAAGCAATAAACAACTACAACAAAGCTCGAAAAAACTTCTCTGACAGCTGAAATCTACTAAGGAAGAATGCTTGGTCGAAAATGTGTTTAGAGCACTGATGTAAGGACCCATAATTTTAAACTACGTTTCCTACGTCATGCTGACTCAAAACAATTTATAAATCCATGCAAATTCGAATTTTAAAACTTTAAATAACTGCTCTTGTTGAATTTATTTCAGAATAATAATAAGTAAGAAAAACAAGCCCTTGGCCAAGGTGTTTACAAAAATGTTTCAATAAAAAGTTAGGTAAATACAAATAAGGGCATCCATGCCAGCAGTTAATAAAAATAACAGAAGTTTGAGCGTTGCATGCTACACAGGAAGAAAATGACGTCTATCCTATCAACAACTCAGAGAATGCAGCAGCTCCACCCATGATCTTTTCAGCTCCTCCCAACTAACCGTCTCGGTGGTGTCATCTGGTTACCTGTGGAAAGAAAATAACCACAAAAAGGGTGAGTATAAAAGAATACTCAGTAAGAACTCTCTAACAGGGGTACAATGCACAAAGAAGAACTCATCATGCTAGCAATACATATCTATTATTGTCTCCTGCAGCTTACTGTCTCACCATGGACTTCGTTACAAGTCTTTCTCAAATAAACAACTTTCTCTTAGCTCATCTTAGCTTTTACTCGGTCATGGGGTTCGTTCCCTAACTTACTTGTGAGGGCCTTAAGACACTCACCTAAACTTAACAATAAAACTTGTTATGAAGTACGTTACACAACTCTCTTGTGACCTTGAGATACTCACTTAATGCAAGAATATAACAGGTTATGAGATTCGTTACATAACTCCCTTGTGAGGCCCTTGAGACACTCACCTGTTCTAGATAATATGACTGGTCATGAGGTTCGTTACACGACTATCTAGCTCAAACTCACGTTTCTCTACTGGTGTACTGACGACACCGGTTCAGGTGAGCCATCTACCTGACAACCGGCACGTGTACACATACACCGCATGGTGCTGGAAACCAATCAGATGTGGGCCTACACAGTACTGACCTGGTCCAGGTCAGTCATGCCTATCTACTCGAAGAAAGGTGTCCACTGAGTCACGGTCTTGGAGGCCCTCACCAGCGATCCGAGTCAGCCTGCTGACACCTATCGCCCCAAGCTAAGACCCTCCCATACCAGGAGTACACTATGATCAGGGCCTGCTTAATAGGGACACAAACTAGGCATTGCCGAGGGCGGCATGTTACATCACATCCCCGGCTATCGGGCGCGGGAATAAATCCTCAACGACACCGACCCAGTGAGATAACAATACGTCGTGTCTCTACAACCCCTAGATGATGACAATAAAGAGTTCTATTGCAAATGCTTGCTAGCTTACCTAACAGATCACCAAAATGCTCAATACTTTTACATAGTCACCCCATAAGGACATTACTCATTACATGAACAGGACTAGCTACATACTAACGCACGTCATCACCAGCTCACACACATACCAAGAGAAACATAGAGCGAGCAACAGAAGCAACAACATACTAGGACCTCATAATCCTAGCCTGTTTGCAAGAGAAATAAACAGATATAATCAACCAAGTCAACACCTCGGGACCCCATAATCCCGAAGCACTAATCATACAATAAATAGGTAAGATAAATAAATCATTCAGGAAAAGTACCCCGAGACCCCATAATCCCGAAGCACTAATCATACAGAACAAGAAAGTTACAAACCGACATACACTCAACGTTATACAAGTCAGCAGCAATTCATAACCAACAATTCATAACCGACGATCCCTCATCAACCCACATCCACATCTAACAGTAATACATATAGCAGCACTATAAAGTTTTTCCCTGTGCAGGGTCCACACAACCCGGGTAGAGAATCCTTACCTGAAATTAAAGCTTACAGAACAACCAACAAAAATGCTCCTAGAGCTACAGGTAAATAGATCAACCAACATGATGCTTTGTCCTAACAATTACATCCAAACGAACCAGTTTAATTCTTAGTCAATAATATTATCAAACCTTCAACCCAATGAAAATCAGTCCATAGCGCACTGCTGCCCAAACACTTGGCGAGCGAAAAACACGGAACCAAACAACACACGTTGAATTTCAACCAAGGGATGCTTCACAAACAACCAAAACACAACTATAATTAACAGCCAAACCCACAACAATTTACAACATTAAAACAATGTCGAATCTAGTGGTTTTTACCCAAAACTCGATCAAAACGAGTATGACACGAAGCGAGATGCTGCTGCGAGGCTGCACGCACGCAGGGCTGCGAGTTGTAGACTGGACTCGTTGCTGAAGGGTCGTGCGGAGGCAGAGACGACGTGCTGAGGTGAAGACGGCGTAGACGGAAGGGAAACGCGCACGCGGACCAGTTCACAAACGCGTGCATGCGCCGGTTGAGCTAGCAGGACAGGGCGGGTCTCGTGCGCTGCTGGGGTCGGGCGCAAGGCGATGTAGGCCTGGGCTTGCGCGAATTCGCGGCGGCTAGGCTAGGAGCGTGCACACGAAGAGGCGTCGACGGCTGCTGGGCTCGATTGAACAGGGATGTGGGAAGATCTGCATAGGAGGGCCAGCGGTACGGTGGGTCACGGTGGTCGGCGACGTGACTGTGCCGGCTGTGCGCACGCGAGCAGGCGAGGGATGAAGACGTGTGCGCGGGATTTGAGTGGCAAGACGCCTACGCTTCTGGGCTTCACTCGACGGCGCAACTGGGTCTGCACAGTGACGACGTCAAACCGCGGAGGTCGGCGGCAATGCTAGGGTTTGGAGGGTGAGGTTAAGATGGGGAAGAAGAAGAGACTTAGGTTATTTTTTTTTTATTCTTTTATTTTAAATACCCTTTTCCTTATATTTAATGGATATGATCTTGCATAAACATAAATTTCGAGCCATTCATCTCTTCTTTTTTTTTCCTTTTAAATGCTTTTAAAATGAAACTCATTTTCAAAATCCATTTTCTCTCTTTTAGTTAAAAAAACCAAAACACCATCCCTTCACTATTATTTTTTTTTTTTAATTTAAAAAAAAACAAACTTCCATTAATCCACACAAATACTTGAACCCCCAATTTAACCCAATAATAAACCATATTCCCAAATTGGTCCCTAGGGATAAAATTACAAAAATACCTATAAAACAAAAATACCTATAAATTAACCCGAAAATACGAGACGTTACAACTGAAATCTAGAGAGTAAGCGTCGGAAAAATTGGACTCCTCAAAATTGATGGAACTCGCGCCTTATATAGAACTCTCGATCAGATTCGCTTTATCTCCTGCTCTGCGATTTGATCCTACAAAAAGTTGCTCTGATATCGTCTCTACCAAAAGGCTGCTCTGAAATCTGTTTTGTCGGGTGTATTAGGGCCGACAAGATGGATGATTGAGATTAGATTGAGAGCACCGATTGTTGCCACGCGTCCTTTTTTGGAGATATTTTCGTTGATCTTGGTTGGATGCTTGGCAGTGCTTCGCTAGGGCGAACGTAGGTTCGCCTCTTTTACAATCTGGCGGGCTTCAGCTTCGTTGTTGTGATGCAAGTGCGAGCTTCCCTCTTCTTTGTTCCTTCCTCTTGACTGGGATGACCTACAAAAGAATACAAGTATCAATTCTTTTTTAAGATAACCATATTTTTACTCGTATTTGTGCTATTTCGCTACTTTTATGTTCGCTTCTGCTTTTGACAGACTTTTGTCCAGATGTTCGCTTATGCGCAGTTTGAGTATGCAAAGGGCGAATTTTCTTACAAAATTGATTTAATTTCTTTTATAAATATCTTAATTAAGCTACTTTAACTCTCAATTCTTCGAGAGTTATCAAATACAATATTATGTATTAATTTGTGTACGGTATGACTATAATTGCTACATTTTTTTTGCTGGTAAATATTTTTCCAATTTGGTATTTGAAACACAACTATTTAACCTTTTTAATAAAAATAAATAAATAACAATGAAGAAATTTTTTAAGGTATTTTAGGCCAAGGGTATTTTTTTATGATCGAAAATTGGAGATTTATTCCCATATACTCGGGGCACGATTGACCCATCTCTAAATTGTGACGCCGAGATACATCAGAGGAGTAGAGAGATAAATGAGGAGTGTCTAAGACCAAGAATATTTTTGAAACTTTTTTAAGATTTAAGGAGTCGTTTACTTTGTAGTAATTAGGATAACTGAAATCTTCAAATGCACGAAATTTCAGATGTCTGGAATTTCAGATGTCCGGCGTTCTTAGATCACCACGTTTAGTTTGTAGTAATATTGTAATGAGAATTTTGAAAACTGTATTTATTTTATAAGTTTGTTCATGGAAATGTCTTAAATGCCCTCATAACTTAATGTACACATTAATTTGTTTAATTAAAATCTATATATCGTATTTTTTTATTAATTTGAATATTATATTTTAAAATAAATTGACCTAGAAAAAAAAACTAAAATTCATTTATTAGTTGAACAAGTCAAAATTTGTTTAATATAGAAAATAAGGATAATTTATTTAAAACATGTAACAAAAGTAAGTGCACTTTACATTTTTGTTGAAAATAATCAAAATATTATTGAATTTAATGCATTTAAAACAAAATGTAAAATATAAATATAATTAATTATGTATGCTTAGTTGTTAATGCATAATAATTATGTACTAAAAAAAATACATTATTCTTTTTAAGGTACAAACTACACACAAAATATAGAGAAAAATTGATAAAAATATAAAATTTTATCCAAAAAAAAAAAAATTATGAGGGCAAAAATGTCTTTTAATGATGCCCTCTACATGGACATCCTAAAAACCCATGATGCAGGAGGGCATCCAAATCGCACTTAGATGGACATCTTAGGATGTCTGGAGTTTTTTTCACTCATGTAAAAGAAACGTGGTAATTTAGATGTCCATCTTATGTGAATCTTAGATTACCACGAAGTGAACGACTCCTAAGGGTATTTGTCGAACTTTTTTAAGGTTCAAAAGTATTTGTATAGTTTTTTTCAAATTCAGAGGTATTTTTAAATCAAAATTTTAGGAATATATTTGATAATTTAGCATTCTCTTTACTTCAAATACAAATAATCTTTCTCCCCATAATCATTCTCCTTTCTATTCTCCATATAATTCTCATTCTCCATATTCATTCTTATTCCACTTTCTCAATAAATTTCTAGTACTATGGTAATAAATACTTCTTCCATTTAGCACTAGTTAGTCATTTAGGGATGTTTGGGGCTAGGAGATCAAACCAAATAGATGAGAAAATAGTTTTCCTTACTGTCGACAATAATTTTTTCATAATCACATCCATTCCCCAATAACCATTATTCATTTTTTTATAACCACTTTTTATTATTCCTCCTTTAATCACATTTTCTTCATAAACACCTTTTCATTATCTTCATAAGTATTTTGTTCTCTCATTATCATTACCTACATTTGAAATATAAAACATAGGTAATATAGTTTTCTCTATAATCATACTTTACATCCCAAATACATGAAACAAATTCTTCTATAACTATTTTCTTTACTTCTAACACACAAATATTCATTCTTTTCATATCATTTTATTCCCATTTTTCTAAATAGGTCAGTTATTTTATGTTATGTGGAAGTAGTATGGAAAATTTTCAAAATTAAATCATTAGAAATTTTCTCAAACATAAGTTCTTATTGTCTCTTCAATTAACTTTTCTAGATTTAAAGGTTGGATTTTCCTTCTACTTAACAAAATAGAGAACAGTTGAGAAAAAGGAAAAAAAAGTGAACATTAGGATTCGTTTGGTAATCGAATACATGACTATGAAGTTAAATGGTTTAACACCAAATAAAATAATCAACCGTGCCATTTTAATAGCTCTATTGTTTTGTTTGCTACATATATTAAACTTATCTTTACGTTACACAGTATTTTAGCTTGATTGCAAGCATTATGCATTTATTTTGCGGTATGTGTTGAGTCCAAAGTTCGACCCCATATAACATATTTTTTCAATTTGAATTGTCATATACTTTTATATTAATTTAATTTCTTATAATCTATGCATTATTTAAATTTAAATATATAATATTGGTTTAATTTTTAGTACTCTTTAAATTCGTTAAATTTTTCTCAAAAAAAAAAAAAAAAAAGTCGTTAAAAGTTGCAATGTACAAAATTTGTTTATATATATATATATATGACTTTACTTAAATATTTTACTACCGTTCATTTCAAAAGAATGATGTAAAGATATCATAACTATTATATGAGATTATTTTAAAAAGTTGCATTGAGCTTAAAAAAAAATATATAGATAAAAGATTTATGTATATTACATAAGATAAATTTTTTATAAATAGAGCCTTCCTTCTTCATGTGAAGGGGTTTCGAAATTGAGAAAGGCATTGAAGCTTCCTGAAGAAGACTCAACGCTTTACTGCATTCTTGAAGATCGGAGTTTTCCATAACTCCGGCAGATTGAAGCTACACAAGAATTCCTGAAAACTGAAAACATACAACGTTTCTCGAAGACTTGAAGCTTCTATAAATCTTGAAGATTGAAGTGTTGAAACGATTCCAAGTTTGAAGCTGCTAGAATTGCCTGAAAACTGAAGCTGTGAAAATCCTTGTATTTGTGAGAGAAGAATCAAAGGAACATAGAATAGAGTAGTAATCTACTATATTCTATACAAATCAAATTTTCAACTTTATCAAACGAATTACATTTCTCCGGAAATCTCGTCTAACAAATTGGCACGCCTAGTGGGACCAACTCTACCTTTCATCTCTTTTCTCTTTCAAATCAATTCAAGGAATCATGGAACATGAAAAATCCATTTCAACAATTCCAAGCAACATCTACTTGGTACCTATCACCCGCAATCGCTCCAAAGAAATCCAGCAAATAGAAAAAGAGGCAACTTCTTTCCTTGCAGCCAAAGAAATCCTCTATTTGATCAATCCATCTCATCATCTGAACAATCAAAGGATGCAGCTACTCCTAATATTATGTCTGTGATGATGGCTGATGCAGATACATCAGGCGATGAGAGAATAACAGAACTTGAAAGAAAAATAGAGATGTTATTGAAAACAGTTGAAGATAAAGAGTTTGAAATTACTTCTCTGAAGCATTACCTTGAGACTCGGGATGCTGCTGAATCTAATCAAACACATGTTGTAAAGACTAATGGAAAAGGGAAAACTCTTATGCAAGAAGTTCAACCCTAACACTCAACTTTTGTCACTACATTATCCGTCCAACAATTTAATGACATAATCACAAACACCATTAGAGCTCAATATGGCGGGCCTCCTCAAAGTTATCTTACATATTCCAAACCATATACCAAAAGAATTGACAATTTGAGAATGCCAATCGAGTATCAACCTCCAAAATTCCAGCAATTTGATGGAAAAGGAAACCCGAAGCAACATGTTGCTCATTTTGTTGAGACCTGTGAAAATGCTGGGACAAGTGGTGATCTTCTTGTGCGGCAATTTTTCCGGACCCTTAAAGGGAATGCCTTTGATTGGTACACTGACATAGAGCCTGAAACTATTGACAATTGGGACCAATTTGAAAGAGAGTTTCTAAATCGCTTTTATAGCACAAGAAGAACTGTAAGTATGACTGAGCTTTACAAACACGAGACAACAGAAAGGCGAGCTTGCCATTGACTTTATTAATCATTTGAGAGCTTTGAGTCTCGATTGCAAAGATCGTTTGACTGAATTGTTTGCTGTCGATATGTGCACCCAAGGTATGCATTGGGAACTTCTTTACATCTTACAAGGCATAAAACCTTGTAGATTTGAGGAACTAGCAACACACGCCCACAATATGGAGTTGAGCATTGCTGCTAGAGGAAATAAAAACCTTCCATTCCTAGAGGTAAAGAAAGAAAAGAAGGAAGTGAAGAGCTCTAAAAAGATATCCAAACTTGCTACTAGAGAATCCATGGTTGTCAATATGAACCCTCTTAAATTCACCCTGAAAGAAAAGGGAAAGAAGATAGAGAAGCGCCAAGATGAAAATTAGAAGCGTTGCTTAACTCTAAAAGAGAGGCAAGAGAAGGTTTACCTTTTCCCAGATTCCAATATTGCTGATATGTTGGAGCAGTTGTTGGAAAATCAGTTGATTGTACTTCTTGAATGTAAGAGACTTGAGGAAATGGGAAGAGTTAATGACCCCAATTATTGTAAGTATCATAGAGTACTCGGTCATCCAATAGAGAAGTGCTTCGTACTGAAAGAGAAAATCCTTAAGCTCGCTCAAGAAAGAAAAATTGAACTGGAACTCGATGAAATAGTTCAAACAAACCATGCTGCTGTAATAAGTCACTCAAATTTACGATCACCTGTGAGATCTTTTCATAAACTAAAAGGATGCTTAATTCAGTTTGGTTCATTCGAACCTGTTATTGTATGGATGAAAGAACAACTCCCTTTTAAGATTCTCAAAATTCTTTACAAAAGAACGAGTAAAATGATGATGCAGATGAAGGTTGGACTCTTGTTACTCGACGAAAGAAGAGAAAACAAAATCCATTTCACAAAGAGTCTCGTTCACTTGGAGAATATACAAGTAAAAGTAAGCTTCCGAAGAAGAAAGGGGAAAAGAGTACAAGAAGGCTTAGACTTGTGGTAGAAGAGAATGAAGAAATTATTCAATCGCGCCAACCAATAACCTTAAAAGAATTTTTTTCCAAAGACTTTTCCTGGAAATGTTTGTGAAGTTGTCCCATGATATGTTACCAACACAGTAGAAGACAATATTGCTTCTTCAAGCTCAACAGAGGTAGTAACAAAGTTGGAGGACTTGCCATTTTTTTATTGTGAATGATTTATTTGCACTCCCTCAGGAGACTAAATGTAATGGCCCAGGTTTTCATCCCGGTCTTACAGGTATGCCCTGGGGGTATTTTGGTAATTTGGTCGGGCCGTCAGGGCCGTTTATGTCTTTTTCAGTTGCTAAAATTATTGGATGGTCTTAAGTAGGATTTTGATGCTTTGTGGATGTGTTTGGGCATGGTGAGATGCAAAAGAAAAATTGAGGATTAAATGGTGTGTTTGTTGGGATTCGAACCCGGGGTGCTAGGAAGTCAGGTGGGTGGTGTGGCCAGTTGAGCCACCAGGTGATCTTGTTACTCTTTCCGCGGCATATCTTGGTTAGCCTTGAGTCCTTTGGGTTTTGGTGCATTTGATTAAAATAATAGGGTTATTGTGTTTTCTTCTCCAAATCACCTTGGCCGCCCAAGCATGTCTCCCCCAAGCTTCAAGCCGAGTTTCATCTCATCGAGCAGCCCTTTGATCGAGTGTCATCCCAGGTAAGAGTTCTCTTCCTCTTCTCCTTCTTTGTTTGGTGTATTCTTGCTGGTATGGAGAAGAAGAGGTGAGCCTTGGTGTTGTGCAGCCACCGTAGAGCAGCAGCGGCCGCCTAAACGCCCAGACGCTGCCCTGCTGCACGCACCAAGAAATCATCGCCAGCGCGCCAGATGCCTAGCAGTGCGTCGCGCAGCCGTCGTCGTCGCCCGATCCGCCGCTGTGTCGCCGTCCCAGCGTCCGCATCGCACCCCCGCCGCCGCGCGATCCCAGCGTCCCGAAGTCGCGGCCCGAGCCCATCTGCGCCATCGGCGCACGCCAATAGCGCAGCCCCTCGGCCTATCTGCGCCCGTCGGCGCCGCAACGCGCCCCGCCGCCCATCTGCGCCCATCCATCGGCCAGCCCGGCCAGACACCCGCGCGTGCGTGCGTCCCGTCCGTAGCGTCGACCATGCCGCGTGAGTTGCTCCCGAGCCGAGCCCTGTTTATTTTATTATATTTAGGCCTATGGATTGTGATTATTGTTGTGTTTGTTCGGTTCTCGTTAGCTAGCTTGGGATCGATCGCAGCTTAGTATTCTTGTGTGTAGTTGCCTTCCGACCAGGTAAGGATTTCTTACCGGAGTTGTGTGGGCCCTGCGATATTATATGTGATTGCTGTTTGTATGCTTGTTGTGTTTATCAACATGTTTAGTGATAGGTGCTCTGTTCTGAATTTCCGACTGGCATGATTTCTTATGTTGTTTCTCATGTTAGTCCATGCTAGGTTGTTCCGTTCTGGCGTGCTCGTTATCTGTTCTTGCTTCGTAGTATAATGCTAGGTTCGTTGTATCTGTTGAGCACGTATTGGATTGTTTACTGTATCTGTTTATATGTTTGAGATATGGTAGGTAGCATCATCCGGGCCAGGATGCATAACGTAACTTGCATCCACGGTAGGGACGTACTGTAAGGGACCGACCCGAATGGGGCACTAAATGGGCCCTTATCCCAATGCATGCATTCAAAGTAAAGGACATTTAAACAGACATGATTTCGGATTCCAATTAAAACAAAAACATTCAAAATAACCCCTTTAAAAACTAGACAATTTCCCTGGAACCTGTCCCTGTTTCCAAGCACCTGTTCCAAGATAAATACATTTCCAAAGTTTACTCTGATCAGAGATTTACTAAAAACCATTCAAAACCTGTTTCGATACAAAATGCTTTGGAATCCACAAATATTTACAAAACATCCTAGGGCTCGTGCGTCTTCATGCATTCGAGGGAAAACAAACACAAAGAGTCATAATACAAAAATCGAGTTGGAAGATCTGGGCCCCATGATCACGACTCTTCCTTCAGCATCCTGTCGCTGCAACGATTACAGTGGAAAACCACGAGAATAAGGGTGAGAGTAACGAATTACTCGGTAAGAATCCCCAACCGGGGTACAATACGATATACATGGTCATCTCGATGAGCGTATGCAAGCTATGAATATAAACACGCAGAATAGAGCACATAGCTTAGCCCACACTTGGGCCTCGGATGCCAATTTAAGGTCTTAGTCCTAATAATATCACCACACATCCAATACATAAGTCGCCCTATACGAGAAACAAGTCCCGACCTCGGCTGTCTCATCGTCGACGAAAAGGTACACTGGCTCAAGATCCCGAGGAGCTCTCGATCGTATTTGTAATGAGCGTAAGCATGCACGCGTGCTCTGCGAACCATGGGGTGTGCCGGGTCTAGAGGCAAGCTGCCCATGTCCAATCACCACGTCTAACTAAATCTTTGGATCGGTGTCACCGACATAGGGTGTGAGACTGGACACGTAAACTATGTCGGCCCGAAACCACCGCACTTTTGAGGCTAAGAAACGGGTCGTGGTAGGCTTACACCAGAAGCCGCCTTACCTTAACAGTGGCAATCGGGGCTACGGCCGAACACGCCGAGGACGTGCCGATCGCCGGGGGCGAGGCAATGCCAAGTCATCATCCCGACGGTTGGGGCATTTAACGATCGCCACCCTCACCCAAGATTGCGGGGCCTACCGCTAGGGTTAGCTAATCCCTCACGGGGTCCGGGGGCGGAATGACTTGCTCGACGTCCCTGCCATGGATGCAAGGTACTTTATGCATCAGGCCCGGATGATGCTATCTACCTGCAATTCTAACCTGCCCTAGCAAACATCAAACAAATCCATAAAATCCAATACGTGCTCAATAAGAATACAACGAGCCTAGCATGATACTACGAAGCAAGGAACAGATACGAGCATGCTAGAAAGGAACAACCTAGCATGGATTAACATGAGAATTAAATCAGGAAATCATGCTAATCGGGAATTCAGAATAGAATACCTAGCTACACATGTCAATAAACACAAACAAGCAGTCAATCAGCAATCACATATAATATCGCAGGGTCCACACAACTCCGGTAAGAAATCCTTACCTTGGCCGGGGACGATTACACGAAAACCTAGGCTGCGAGCGAACCCGAACTAGCTATCGAGAACCTATCCATCACAACACAATTACACACAAAATTCTAAATTAAATTAAATATAATAAAATAAAATAAAATAAATAGGCTCGGCTCGGCTCTCACTCGGCTCGGCGCGGCTCGGCTCGGCTTGGCGGCTCGGCTGGGTAGTAGGACATCGACACGGCGCTGGGGCGCGGCTTGGCGACACGGCTCGGCGGCAAGGCTCGGCGGCGAGCGCGCACGGACACGGCCGGGTCGTCGCCTGCGCGCGCGATGCTGAGGCGCGAGGGCTCACGTCGCGGTGTCTTGCGAGGCTCGGCGACACTCTGCAAATGGCGAGCACGAAAATAGGGGCGATGGAGAAAACCCAAAATCGAGCGATCCACGGGGATTCGACGAGCGATTCTTTGATGGTGAACTCCCCTACACTAGCTGCACACAAACCATCCAGAAATTCACTTCACCACGGCCGGGAAACGAAGCCCCTGCGAGGGCTCGGATCGAAGAAGAGAAGAAGAAAGAAAGAAAAACTTACCTTCAGCCCGGAAAAGGATCGACCTTTGAGCTGGGGAAGACAACCACGATCGAATCGGAGCTGGAGAAGGAAGAAATCGCCAGAAATCGCTGGTCGGTCAAAGGAGAAACGAAGAAGAATCACGAGGAAGAAGAAGCTTCGGGCGAGCTCTGCTTTTATACCAACCGCCTTCGAAAACAAGGATATAGCGTTGCTGGCGCGTTTAAAAGCACAAAGACGCCCAGTGGCTCGGCTGGCAGCGCCCCCTGCCTAGCACGTGACACATCCCTAGCTCGAATCTCACTCGACGCGCTATTTAATTCCTTATTTATTTCCACATTCTTCCAAGCCCAAATGCCTTCACCAAAATTCCCTATCCCATTCAAATCGACTCATAATTTTTCCGGCAATTTAAAATTTCATCCCGGTCTTCCCCCGTTAGGGTTTAGCTAACTCTAACGGCAGGCCCTACAATCTTGGGTGAGGGTGGCAGACTGTTAAATGCCCCAACGGTCGGGATGATGACATGGCATTGCCTTGTCCCCGACAGTCGGCACGTCCTCTACGTGTTCGGCCGTAGCCCTTGATTGCCACCTGTTAGGGCAAGGACCGCTTCCTGGTGTAAGCCTACCACGACCGGTTCCTTAGCCTCAGGTGCGGTTGTAACGACCCAGGTTTTTCTTCCCGGTCTTCCAGGTATGCCCTAGGGGTAATTTGGTAATTTGGTCGGGCCGTCGGTCGTTTGTGTCTTTCCAGATTACTAAAATTATTGGATGGATTTATGTAGGTTTTGGAAGGATTTGTGGTTTGGTTTGAGCAAGGTTTGATGCAAAAGTAAAAATAAAGGAAATTGTCTTTGCAAATGGGTTTGATCCCTGGTCTCTTGGGAAGCTTGTGGAGATGTGTGCCATTTGAGCCATTAGGTGCTCTTGTTGCTCTTCCCGCATCATTTTATGGTTAGCCTTGGATTTTGGAGTTTTGGTGCATTTGGTTAAATGAAATAGAAATTAGGTTTATTCCATCTTCTTCTCCAAATCACCTCTTGGCCGCACAAGCTCTCCCTCTCCATAGCCCTTGCCGATTCTTCTTTCCCTTGCATCTCCTTGGGTTCGATCATCATCATTCCGGGTAAGTCTTCATCCTCTTCATCTCCTCATTTGGTTTTTGATCTTTGGCGAAGGTAAGAAGTAGAGTGTTGTGTGTGTTTGTGTTGATTGCGGCCCGACCAAGAGAAGCCGGCGGCGACCATCGTCGCCGCCACGCCTCGCCCAGATCTGTTGAAGCGACCGCCGCGCGCCATCGCTTCGCGGTCGCCCGGCCGCCATCGCTCACTGCGGCCCCTCGCCCGAGATCTGTTGAAGCGGCCACGCCGCCGCGCCATCGCTTCGCGGATCGCCCGACCACGCCATCGCGCTCGCCGGTCGTGCGAGATCCACCGTCGCAGCCCTCCCGCACGCCATCACTCGTCGTCGTGCCAGATCGCGCGCAGCAGTAGACGCCAGACGCCAGGCGCCGCGCGCCGCCGCCGCCGAAGCCGCCGCCGCCAAGGCCTACCAGCGTCCGCGTCGCGCTGTCGCCGCGCCCAGCGCCCTCGCGCCTTCGCCGCCCGCTCGCCCGCGACGCCCGAGACGCTCGCCGCGCGCGTCCGCTGCCGTGCATGCCGTGCATCCGTCACCGTGCGTTGCGTGCACCTGCGCCAGCGCCCGGCCACTGCCGTGCAGTAGCGCGCCAGCGCCAGCCACCAGCCGTGCCCGGCTTGCAGCTGACCCCAAGCTCGTGTCGCCGTGCCGCGTGAGTTCCCCGAGCTGAGCTTGCTATTCTATTGTTGTTTAGACGTTTTAGATGCTGATTATTATTGGTTTGCTAGGTTCCCGCTCGCTAGCTCGGGATTGTTCCGCAGCTTTGGATTTGTGTGTAGAAGCCTCCCGACCAAGGTAAGGATTTCTTCTGGGAGTTGTGTGGGCCTGCGGTATATTTGTGATTGTTGTTTTGTATGCCTGTGTATGATTACTAGCATGTTTAGCCCTAGGTGATCTGTTCAATTCTGATGGCATGAACTCTTGTATTGTTTCTCATGTTAGCCCATGCTAGGTTGTTCCATTCTGGCATGTTCGATACCTGTTCTTGCTTCATAGTATCATGCTAGGTTCCTTGTATCTGTTGAGCACGTATTGGACTGCATTGATTGAATTGTTATTATTGCTATGGTTTAGAGTTCGGTAGGTAGCATCATCGGGCCGGATGCATAACGTAACTTGCATCCCCGACGGGCGTGCGAGATGGTACTCAGTCCACGATCCCGTTAGGGTTTAGCTAACCCTAACGGTGGCCTTGCAATCTTGGGTGAGGGTGGCGGTATCGTTATATGCCCCAGCGGTCGGGATGATGACTTGGCATTGCCTCGTCCCGGCGATCGGCACGTCCTCGGCGTGTTCGGCCGTAGCCCTTGATTGCCACTGTTAGGGCAAGGACCGCTTCTCGGTGTAAGCCTACCACGGCCGGTTCCTTAGCCTCAGTGCGGTGGTACGGTGACATAGTTCACGTGTCCGAGTCTCACACCCCTATGTCGGTGACACCGATCCGAGAGATTTTAGTTAGGCATGGTGGTCGAACACAGGCGGCTTGCCACTTGACCCGGCACCCCGAGTTTGCGGTGAGCATGCGGTGCGCGCTTACGCTCATTACAAATACGTACCGAGAGCTCCTCGGGATCTTGAGCGGTGCACCTTTCGTGTCGGCGATGGTCAGTCAGCCGAGGCCGGACTTGTTCCCGTATAGAGCGTATAGTGTGTTGTGGTATTTCTTTCCGGACTAAGACCCTGAGTTGGCATCCGAGGTCCAAGTGTGGACTTAGCTATGTGCTCCGCTCTGTGTTTGTACTCATAGCTTGCATACATTCTTCTAGATGATCATGTATATCGTATTGTACCCCTGTTGAGGGATTCTTCTTGGGTAATTCGTTACTCACCCTTATTTTGTGGTTTTCCACGAGTAACCAAGCGCGAGACAGGATGGTCAAGGAGAAGGCGTGATCATGGAATCCTGCTTGTCATCTCTCGACCATTTTATTATATCATGACTCTTGACTTTTGTTATTTCCCACGAATGCATGTAGGCGGCACGGAGCCCTAGGATGTTTTCTTACGTTTTATGGATTCCAGCATATTTGTACTTGTGGAATGTTTAAATGGTTTAAATAAATCTCTGATCAGAGTATGCTTTTAGAAATGTATGTTTTGATTATTGAATGTTTCTGTTTTTACTTGGGATCCGAAATGTATTTTTCATAATGTCTTTTATTTTCAATACATGCATTGGGGTAAAGGCCCATTTAGAGCCCCTTTTGGGTCGGGTTTTTACAGCGGTGGTTCAGACTGACATAGTTCACGTGTCCAGGTCTCACACCCCTATGTCAGTGACACCGATCCAAAGATTTAGTTAGGCATGGTGGATGGACTGGGGCAATTTTGCCACTAGACCCGGCACCCCCCATGGTTTGCAGTAGCATGCGCTGCGCGCATACGCTCATTACATCGCCGACCGGAGAGCTCCTCGGGATCTTGAGCCAGTGCACCTTTCGTATCGACAGTAGATAGGCTGAGGCCGAGACTTTTTTCTCGTATAGGATCGTATCATGAGGTGGATTATTCCGGAGTAAGACCCTGGGTTGGCATCCGAAGTTTATGTGTGGATTTAAGCTATGTGCTCTCTTCTGTGTTTTTATTCATAGCTTGCATACCTTTCTGCTAGATGACCATGTATATCGTATTGTACCTCGGTTGGGGATTCTTACTGAGTAATTCGTTACTCACCCTTATTTTGTGGTTTTCCACAGAGCAACCATGGTGCGAGACAGAGGATGGTTTGGAGGAGGAGGCGTGATCATGGAAACTTGTTGTTTCGAACTCTGAGTCTTGTATTTATGTTTTTATGTTTTAAATGTCCTCTGAATGCATGTAGTTGGGCACGGAACCCTTAGGTTGTTTTCTGGTTGTTGCCCGGATTCTGACACTGATGTAAACCATTTTTGGATTTGAATGTGAATTAAATCTCTGATCAGAGTACGTTTTAAATTGTATTTACCTTGGAATAGGTGTTTGGAAACAGGGACAGGTTCCAGGACATTTGTTGTTGTTTTGAATGGATGTTTACTGCTTTTTGTTTTAATCAGAATCTGGCATACAACGTTGCATATTATTTTTCCTAAGTTTTAAAAGCATGCATTGAGGTAAAAGCCTATTTTAGGACCCCATTCGGGTCGGGTATTTACAGTTGGTATCAGAGCTCAGAGTCATAGATTCAGTAGACTGACCTTTTGTCATAGGTCATTTTTCCATGATCATCAGCACTTCGACAGTCATCAGGTACGCCTAAGTTTACAGTTTTAGAAAAGGGTTAAGAATTTACAATACGTTTCATCTAGTGTATGCCTTGTTTAGTGTTGTGGAGCGGAGACGAGCAGGTTCTGACTCGTTGTTGGTTTGGGTCCAGAGCACCATCATGCCAACTTCCCGCAGTGTAAGAAGTATGATAGCAGCTAGTCAGGGTATCCAGATAGATTCAGATACCGCTGGGACATCGTCCTAGAGGGAGGCAGAGATTAGACTCCCATAGGCCATTTGTGGCCCATTTGTTAGTTTTCCCCTAGAGAGAGGGTGGAGGTGATTTGCCCTGGAGTACCACTCCAGGAGAGAAGTTAGCTATGGCTTTACTCATGTTGATGCTTGTGGAGCAGATTCCAGTGTGGTCTAGCCTGGGTAGTTCAAGTGTTGATCTTGAACCTTAGTAGATTGTTTGATTGCCCACTGAGTAGCTACAGAGTTGGAAGCCTTCGAGAAGGTTGCTGAGACATCTTTGTGCTCTTGTTAATTGTTGCTGTTTTGCAGCCAGTAAGCCAGAACCCTGTGGTTAAGGGTGCAGCGAGCAGTGTTCCCATCGGACTTGATCCGTTGGTGGTTTCCTCAGTTGTCTAGTAGAGTTGAGCACTCTTCTTATGGTGAGCCCCTAGAGTAGGGCTAGCTGTTGCATGTTGAGAGATCCGACCAGAGTTTAGTAGAGCATCATGTGGAGATGCAAGAGTAGGCAGTGAGACTTTAGTTTGATGAAATGCCATAGGCAGGGTTGTTTGAGTTTTGAGCCCTTGTATGCCTAGCCATAGGTTTTGTCACTTGAGGTTGTGACCTTGCTGGCCCCATTTGTAGTAAGATGTGGATTTGGTAGTAGTTGCACTTTAGGTGCATTGGTTGGTGTGCTGCTTTGGCACTAAGTCTGGTTTAGGCCTGAGTTTGGCATGGGTATAGCAGATGGTTCTATGACCCGTCTGGAGTTCAGCACACTCCTTTAGCCTTTGGATCCGTTTATAACAGTTGCACCTGTTTAGGTCGTGCAAGAGAGCTAGTTCAGTGGTAGTCGTAGGACTACAAGCGAAAGGATGTTCGAGAGGAGCCGGAGCCTCTTCCCAGAGTTACCGGAGGTTGAGTAAGCCAGCAGGTTGACGGTTGGTAAGTGTTTGTGCGCGTGAGTCTAACGCTAGTTTTAAGGCCACGAGATCTTTGAGGTTGGTAGTGCGGTCAACTACTTTCGAGTGCCTAAATCTGAGGAGAGTTGAGCATTGTAGATGCGAGTTTGGTCCAGCAGAGGGACCATGAGTTGGATGCCTATGAGATGAGTTGGATGCTTATGAGATGAGTTGGATGCCTATGAGGTAAGTTGGATGCTTGTGGGATGAGTTGGATGCTTATGAGATGAGTTAGATGCCTCATGAGATGAGTTAGATGCCTCATGAGATGAGTTGGATGTCTTATCTGTAAAACACACTTGGTAGAGTCTTGGTATAAGGTAAG
The DNA here is from genome assembly GCA_036507275.1 of Sicyos edulis. Lineage (NCBI taxonomy): Eukaryota > Viridiplantae > Streptophyta > Magnoliopsida > Cucurbitales > Cucurbitaceae > Sicyos > Sicyos edulis. Next base: position 17,356,392 of record CM071851.1, read on the forward strand.
TTCGGTTTGGCATTGTTATGCTTTAGTAGAGCAAGGTTGCCACCGCTTTGAGTATCGTGTGGGATGGAAGTTTTGGTGTTCTTTTGGTTGATTGCATCCCTGCCGGAAGTTAGTTGTTGCCTTTTTAGAAAGCGTCTGTTAGTCTTGGATCTCTAAAGGAAGGTTGGGAGTTGTGCACATAAGTGTGTTTCTGTGTAGTTCGTTCTAGTGGCGAGAGTTTCAGAACCATGTAGGGTTTGCATTGTAGAACTGGTGCTCAATTCTTGGAGAAGTTGGACTCCAGGTGGATGTTGTAAGGCTTTAGTTGAGGTTGTAAGGATACCGTGCTCGTAGCGGGTTGTTGCTTAGGCAAGTTTGGTTTAGTTGGACCTAAGCTTGGTTGGTGGAACCTCTTGTTGATCATGGTTGGAGTTCAGATGGTACTGAACAAATGGTGGTTGTAGCGAAGCCACGTAGTCCTGACCGTAGTTGCTAAGGGTGTTGCTCGGAATCCTTACCCTGGGTGGAAGCTACGATGTGGCTGATGCTTTGAGTAGGAGGATGACACATTCTGAAGCGTTTCTGGTCTTTTTGGTTTCGAGGTTCGGTGTAGGCCAGCATAGTTGAAATGCTGGGAAAAAGAGTTGTTGTTCAGGCAGTTGGCTGTTAGACCGTTAGACGACAGTGTGTGTCGAGGGTTGCCGAAGAACCCTAGTTGTGGAGAGCCTCACCAGAGATCAGTCAGACCCAGGTAGTGAGTTCAGTTGGCAAACCGGAGTCGTGTAGGTTGTAGACCTCGGGTGAATTGCTGGCAGGTTTGGTAGGCTAGCAAGCTAGAGTTTGTTTGGAGTAGAGTCCGGATTGGTTCCGGTGTGGTGGCAAGTTGGTGCTTGGTGTTGACCAAGGTGTGGTTTTGAGTTTCTAGAAGTTAGTTTTGCTCGTGGGGCGAGTGGTTCATGCTCTGTCCGTTGTTTTTCCTGTTTCCAGGATGTTGAGAGTTGCCCCCTTTGGCATTTGGAGGTGAATCTTGGCTAGTGTGTGGTTGGAGGTTCAGTCTGTGGTGGACCCCCTGTTGTTGCCTCCGCGAGACTTTAGATGTTGTTGCTTTAGAGGAGCAAGACAGCGAGCGTGTGTGGAGCTCTCTGTCCTTCGGTTGTCCGCTTGTAAGAACCGTTTCCTCTTAGAAGTTGTCAGGTTACTCCCTTGGTCTTGGAGTTGATGGTAGTGGTGCTAGCAAGAGGGAAAAGTTTGTTGGCTGCTTGGAAGCAGTTGTTTGTCCAGTTAAGCGGATTCTTGAGTGGTGTTCTGGAAGTTGCAGTAAGGGTTGTTCTGCCTCTTGTGAGTGTTGGGCCTAGTCAACTAAGGTACTTTGTGTGTTTGGCCTGGGAGGCGCATTGCACCTTTGTAGTTGAGAAACCCCATTTGTATCGGGCTTGTGGGATGAGGTTGCACCATTGTGGCATGGATTAGGGTCTTGACCTATTGAGGGATCCTTACTGGTTAGTGTAGCTTGTGCTCTGCCAGTCATTGTTGGTATTCTTGTTCTTGGTAGTTGGTGTTAACCGGGTAGTGGAGTCCCGTTTGTGAAGTTTCGGTGGAATGGTGCAATAAGCCTAAGCTAGAGGGTTAAGCCTGTATGTGTTATCGTTTGGACTTGTGAGATGTGTTTCATATTTGAGGCAAGCTTCGTTTCGTTGCTTGCATGGAGGTAAGTTTGGTGGAGGGAGCCCACTGGGGCCCTGTTGATAGCAGGATGACTTTTCAGTCAGTGATCTAGGTCGAGCTAGAGTTGAGTAGACCGGCGTAGTTATGTAGTGTGCGGATGGTTAGGCTACCGAGATTGTAGCACTCAAGTTGTTGGTTTGTAGCCGGCTTTTGGTTGAGGTGGTTGTATGAGTTCGGTTTTCTGGCGGGTTAGTTTCAGTAGCTAGAGCTTGCACCTCGCCCAGGTGGAGATGTCATTACTATGGAGTAGTGGCATGGCGTTTCGGGCTAGAGTTGTTGGCACCAGGATGTGGCAACAAAGGTTATTCTAGGCAGTGCGTTCAATGACCGTGGTTCTGGAGAGCGTTCGTAGAGGCTTGTGAGCCGAGTGCAGTTCATGTGGTGTTTTCACCCTCTGACCGATGGTCTTTTGGGAGGAGTGAGCCAGATCCTTCAGAGCTTGTTGCGAGTTGGTGTTTCCGCGGTTAGGCAGCGGGAGACCAGTGTTGGTTTTGCGAGGTTGCCTTAGGTAGCAGTTCCCACCTGTTAGTTCATATAGTTCCGTTGAGGCATTGTATTGTAAGTGTTGCGGAGTTTTACGTATTCAGGAGAAAGTTGTTGCCCGTCGCTTTTGGGTCTGAGTTGCTTTGCGATGCGTCCAGCGATGCGGTGCAAAAAAAGATTAGAGCTCGTTTGTGTTAGCTCGGAGCGAGCGAGAAAAGGTACGTCGATGTACGGCGTCGAGTTTTAGAGTTTGAGGTTGGACAGTGCGTGTTTTTAAGGTTGCACCGATGTGAGGTGTGTTGAGGTTTGGTAAGCGAGGGAAGTGGAGTCCCCGTTTTGTTGGACCATTTGAGATGCTTGAGAGGATTGGCAGAGTTGTTGTAACGGCCCAGGTTTCTATCCCGGTTCTCGAGGAGCTTCCGGTTCAGATTCAGTGGTTCAGTTGGGCCGTTAGAGCTGTTTTGACCCTTAGGGGTATTTTGGTCCTTTGCTCCCTGGGTAGGATTTGTGGATTTTCAGGGCTTCGAGGCAGCTCCTGCCTTTGTTGAGGCTTGTTTATTGTGGGCTGCGAGTGCCGAGACGTTTGGGCTATTCGTTTGGGAGTTCGGTTGTGATTTGGGTTTTGGGCAAAGTGATGGTTGTTTGGGTGTTTCCTTTGGGATTCGAGCCCAGGCCCTTGGTGTTGATTTGGGAGGTTGTTTTAAGTGAGATTTGTTGATTGGAAATGGTTGCTTCAGTCGGGTCTCGAAGGAGGAAGCCGGGAAATGGGATTTAAGGATTTTAAGGCTTATTTTAGAAATTGGAAAATTGGATTTATTTTGGATAAGGATAAAAAGAGAAAAAGGAAATTTCTATTTTTTTTATTAAAATCCCCATTTTCCCCCATTTTTCCCATTTTTCCACAAAATCCCCGAAATTCCCCTTTCTCTCTCTCCTCGGCCCAGACACATGCTGGCCCGATTTTCCATTCCATTTCCTGTACTCTCGGTTAAGTATTGGGGAAATCGGTTGGGCCGTTAGAGCTTTATAACCTTTAAGGGTATTTTGGTCTTTCTACTCCCCGGCCAGAGGTTGAGGATTTTCAGGATTTCAGGGTCATTCCGGCCTTCGTTGTGGCTTGTTGATGTTGATTGCAAAACCCAAGGAGTTTGGGTTAGTTGTTTAGAAGTTTGGTAGCATTTAGGTTAATGGGAAAATTAATTGAAAATTAAATGGTTCCATCGGGATTTGAACCCTTGCCCTAAATGGTGAATTTGGAGTTTTAGAAAAGAGTCTTAATTAAAAAGAAAAAAAGGTTGCTTTAGCCGGGACCCGCAAGAGGAAGTCTTGGGAAGGGAATTTAGGTCTCCTAACCTATTTAAAAATAAGGAAAAGAAGGAAAATCAAGAAAACCCCTATTTTTCCCCTCATAGCCGCATTCTCTCTCTCTCTCTCTCTCTCTCTCCTAAATCGAGCCAAGCACCCTAACCCACCCGCACCACCCAGTGAGCCACCCCACCCACATCGCACCACACCACCCGCACAGCCAGCCTGCGCGCACGAGACCACACCGCCCAGCCACCCGCCCGAGCCGCTCGGCCCTGCCGCCCCGGCCGCGCGCCTGCGCAACTAGAAGCCCCACCACCGCCGCGCCCATCACCGCCCGGCGCCTTACGCTAACCCCGATCCGTCGCTGCCGCGCGCACGCCCAGCGATCGAGCGCTCGCCGCGCACCAACCCAGCCGAGCCGCTTCGCTCGCGCATCGCCGCCGCGGCCGTCGCCGCCGCGCTTGCTGCTGTCGACGCTGCCGTGCGCGCGCCGCTCCTCGCTGCGTCGCTGCTCGCCTTGCGCGCGCCCAGCCAGCGCCCAGCCGCACCAGCAGCGCCCATACCTGCCCCTTGCTGCCGAGAGCCCGTGTCCTCTCGGTTGGTAATTCTCGAGCCTTTTCCCTTTTTTATTTTTAAGCTGCTGGCTGCTGTATATTTATTTAGGATGCTTTTAATATGCCTAGGTTGCTCGAGTTCGTTTTAAAGTTCGAGGGTCTTGCTTGACTCGTGATAGCTTTTGCCACTTATTTCCAGGTAAGGATCTCTTACCGTGGTTGTGTGGACCCTGCGATGCTTTCTTGATTGTGCCTTATATGCATGTTTACTTTTATGGACATGATTAGTGGATAGGACAGCTTGTGATTGCATTCCTTCTAGCATGTTTGCTTGTTTGTACATGTTAGTGCCATGCTAGGATTGTTCTTCTAGCATGCTTGAGATTCCTGCTTTAAGTTCGTAGTATCATGCTAGGTTATATATGATGGATGATGATTATGTATGTTTAGCCAGGAATCGTTTACTCTATACTCTAGCTAGTGTAGTAGGGTTGTCATCATCTAGAGGCTGAGAGCGGACATAACGTACCTTGTCCCCACCGGTCGGGAGTAGAGCGAAGCATAACGTACATTGTTTCCCAGCACCCAAAGGATTAGCTACCACATTGGCATAAGCCTAGTTTGTAGCTGCTAGAGCGGAACCACCTTAGCGGTGCAAGCTGCCTTGGCGGGTTCTTAGCCAGTCGGTGGTGCAGTACAGTGCACAGATGAGTCTTGGAGGGCCTCGCACTCACGTGTTCGGTGACACCGTTTCGAGTCTTAGGCATGCGTGCACGGCGCGTAGTTTGTACTTAGGCCCCACATTTACGCCGGTTGCAAAGAAAGATGCGGTGTGCGCGCGCCACGCCAGCGTTAGTCGCCGGTTCGGAGAGCTCCCGGGCTAATGTTCGTGAGTACACCGTTCCTTCCGATTTAGAGCCGGACTTGGGTACTCTCCCGATAGTCCGGTTATTAGCGAGGGTAAGAGGCCCTTGAGGACACCCATTGGGATTGGCTTTTGAGTGATCATATGGTCGAGGAGAAAGACCTCGAGGGTGTCGACATCTTTGGGATCGATTTTTGAGCTGATCAATTGGCCGAGGGAGAAAGACCCTCGGAGATGTCCCGGGATTGGTTATGAGAGCCAATCATTAGGCGGAAGAAGGAGACTTCCGAGGATTCCAGATCTGCCTTGTAAGCTCGTTGAGCTATGATCCGTGTTGGTAATCGCTTGTTTGCATGTATACTAGGGTGCTAGATGATTGAAGTATCGTATTGTACCCCGGTTGGGATTCTTACCGAGTATGTTTATACTCACCCTTATTTCTGTGGTTTTCCACGAGTAACTTGGGACAAGACAAGGCGCTAAACGGAGGAGCCGATTGATCATGGGAGCCGCCAAGACTCTGTCTTATTTGTTTGCATATTTGTTCAAAGCATGTAGATGGGCAGAGTCCTAGGGAACCATTATTAAAAGTTGTTTGAACTGCTTTTGGGATGTTTTTATATATCTTGGCCAAAGCTTGTTTTACTTCGTTGGTTTTCTTAAACAAAATTGTTGATTATGTTTTAAGCATTCCCGTTCTAAATGTTTTGAAAGGTTTAAAATATGAGCACTAAACCGCTCGGTGAAATATTTAACTTGCATCTTTGAGTGAGAACCTAGGTTTAGGACCGTATTTTGGGTCGGGTTCTTACAGTTGGTATCGAGAGCACGAGTCATAGATTCAGAGACTAACTCGCTTTGCGAGTTGTTGCCCCCATGATCATCGAAGACTCCGCGGCCGTCGGGTTTTGTCTGCGAGTTCATTAAGCTAAGGGTTTTATTTTACAATCATCTAGTATACATGTGTTACCCTTGTTTGGCGGTGAGAGCCCAGCGTGGGCTAGCTTTTATGCTTGTGTGGATCGCTAGTAGGTTGATTGCACTTAGAGGAGCGAGGGACGTTTGGTATTTCCAACCGAGGAGTTGGGTGCTTCATGTTGATCATGAGACCACGTTTAGGGTTGTCTAGACCCGTGACGCCACCTTTGGCCCCGGCAGATGAGTTGCCAAGAGTAGGGGTTGAGGCTAGCACGCCTCAGTGAGACTCCTTGAGCGAGTTTGCTCCAACCATGAAGGAGTTGATGGCGGTCTTTTAGCTAACAGAGCGGGAGACCCGAGCGCAGCTTTGTAGCGCGAAGTGAGGAGTCTTAGGCATAGATAGCCCAGTGGTAGAGTTTATTTAGGAGACACCCCTCCTTGTAGTTCCGATGAGCCGGAGGAGGTTCCCGGAGGGCTTGATCGGCATGTTTATCTTGATAAGATAGTTGGCGTTGATCGAGCCGTCGAGTTTGGCAAGTGAAAGCTTTGTGAGAGCTGGATGTTTTGAGACCTCACGCTGCTGCGACAAGGTGGTTGGCCGGGATCGAGTTTATCATCCAAGTGTTGTGATGACTGGTGTTCGAGGGCCGATGACCGGATGTTTAGAGGTCGAGGCGCGCTGCTCTGGTGTTGTTTGATGCAAAGTGGTGTGGTGGTGGAAGTCCCCTGTGAGAGGCGGACCAGCAGAGTCTCCACCACCACCCGGTCGATTGGCAAGTCGCCAAGTTAGTAGCTTTGAGGAAGATGTAGAGACATCTTGTCCTCCTGCAAGCCTCTGATCGTTTTGCGGCCAGATTCTTTTAGTACCCTCGTAGCTAGGGGGTAGTGTGGAGTTTGCTTGTCGAGGACTTAATCCGTCCGTGGTTTTCACCGGCTATTAGAGAGAAGCACCTTACATTAGCATGTTCCGTGTGTGGAGCTAGATGCCGCCACCCGAGGGTTGGCTTTGAGTAATCGTTGAGCATCGAGTGGGATGCGAGGAGTGGGCCTTGGCTTGTCGGTTAGGCGTGATGTCGAGAGTAGTCTACTCGATTGTTGAGACTCTTGTGTTGAGTGCCATTGCCTGTCACCGGAGTGTGACCTTCCCTACCCTCGAGAGGGCTTAAAGCCTGTAAAGGGATGTTTGTGTTGTAAAGGAAGTAGTGTCTGTTGGCACCAAGCTTTGAGAGGAGGCCTAGATTCGGGCCGGTTGGCACTTTTCGTGCGGTGGTTCCAGACCTGCCTTGAGTTTAGCATCCCCACAAGTCTTGTACCCATTCCTGAGATTGCTCCTATTTGGGCTGCATAAGAGATCTAGCTCGGTGGTAGCCAGAGAACTACAAGTTTGAGGTCGTTTGAGGGATAAGTAGAAGCCTTTCAGGGTCACCGAGAGTTGGGTACAAAGGATCTTTGTTGGTTGTTAAGGGCTAGCGCGTCCGAGTTTTCGCGCTTTGTGTTGTGGGCTTGTGAGCCGGTTGGATGGTAGTGTGATTCGACTACCACTGGAGTTACCCTAATATGAGTAGGGTTGGCATCGATGATGCGTGGTTGATCCAACCGTTAGAGCCATGAGTTGGATGGTTGATCGGAGCACGTTTAGTGGACCATCGGTATGAGGTAAGTTAGCTTGGTGTGGTTATGCTCTTGTAAGAGTGAGTCGACCAATGTGGCATTCCGTGGTGAGTTGACCCTGAGTGGGTTGAACTCTTGTTGCTCCTTTGCTAGATGTGGCTCTATTGGGAGGCAAAAGTTGCCTTGTGTGAGAATACTTGTTGGTTTGGATCTTAAGGAACCAAGTTGGAGCCATGCAGGCCGGTGTACTTTTGTGTAGCTCGTTCCGTGGTGTATTTTTCAAGAACCACGGGGTTTCGGGTTGTGAAACCAGTGCTCGATTCTGAGGAGTTAGGACTTTAGTTCTTGGCAAGTGCCCTAACTTGGGTTGAGAGGTTCACCGTGCTTGTGGCCGGGTTGTTGCGTAGGCAAGTTATGCTAGTTGGCCCTTGACACGGGTAGAGGCATTTCTTGTTGATCGATGGTTGGAGTTCAATTGAACCGATCCAGGCGATGGTAGTAAAATCGCGGAGTTTCGGCCGCCATGGCTAAGAGAGTTGTTCGGATCCTTACCACTGGTAGAAGCTACGATGTGGCCGATGCTTTGAGCAAGAGGAAGTTTGGGTCTTACGGTTGTTCCCGCTCAGTGGATGGAAGACTCACCGACGCGAGGCGATCTAGGGGTCGCGATCGGCGCCGACCGCAGTAAGAGCTCGAGATCGTCGCGGGCGGGGCGAGTGCCGCTCATTGCATCAAGTGTGGTAAGGCGCTTTTCCGGATTGTGTGGAGCATCGCCCGTGCTTGCTTACTGAGATGTGGCAAGGAAGAGCTTTTGGCCAAACAGTTGAGATCTTGTAGGGAGATGTGCTCGTGTAGCCGATTGTCGATTAGACCGCTTGACGGCGGCGGTGTGTGTCGGAGGGAGATCGGAGGAACCCTAATTTGTGGAGAGCCTCACGAGCTCGGTCGACCCAGCGGTGTTCCTCGGTTGAGTTCTTTGGATGCTTGTTGTCGGTTAACAAGCTAGAGTTGTTCTTAGTAGCCTCCACGTTGGTTTTCGAAATTCTTAGCAAGGTGGTGCTTGGTGTTGACCAAGGTTTGGTTCCCATATTGTTTCTAGAGCTAGCTTGGTTCGAGCAAGCTGGCGTTGCCCTGAGGACTTGTTCCTAGTCAGGAAGTTTTGGGAGTTGACCCCTCCCTCGGCAATTGAGTAGGCACTGCTAGTTCCAAGTTGGGGGTTCAAGCGATTGAGGATCCTCGGATATTGCTTCCGAGAGAGTTGGTTGTTGTTGCCCTTGGGTTTGGGCAAGACAGCGAGCGTGTGTGAAGTTCGTTGTCCTTCGGATGTCCGCTTGCTGGTAAATCGTTCCTGTTGAGGAGGAGTCAGCTTAGCTCCTGAGTTGTGTAGTTGATCAGAGTAGCGTAGCGGTCAGCCCAGCGAGAGTGTCCCTGCGTTTGTTTGTTAGCAAGCGGAAAGTTGTTTGTTCCCGCAAAGGCGGAGGCCTGCCAGTTCAAGGGCTTGAGTTGTTGTTGGATCTTTGGAGTTTGTAGAACCCCTTAGTTCTTTGGTAGTTGAGTTGCACCGTGGATGTCGGCCTCAAGTTTTAACTTTTGAGGTAGTCTTGCCGACTCGTGTTGTTCAGCTCCATGAGCTTGTGGTCGTCGCTATCCTTATTCCTCGCGATGTTTCGTGGGTGGAGTTTCTGGATTGGAAGAAGAGTTAGGTCTAAGCTATAAGGAGGAAGTCCTTGGAGCAGCCAGATGGGCTTAAGAGTTGAGTGGCAGCTTGGAGGCGAGCTTTGCTCGTTATGAGCTTGGTTTGAGTTTCTGCTAAGCAAGCCTTTCTCGGGCTTTTCTTTTAGTCGTTGTGCATTCGCAGTTGGCATTTTAGCTGAGCCACAGTTGAGTGAGTTGGCACAGAGGTGTCGTGGCATTGGTTGGTAAAGCCCTTGAGTTGCGATCCTCAAGCTTTTGTGTTGCTAGTAGCCGCGTGTTGTTTTTATTCCTTCTTTGCTCGAGGTTTCCGTGAGAGGAATGTTGTTTGTTTTCTGTCGGCGATGTTCACCTAGGCGATGGCTGATCGGATTGCATTGGAAAGTTTGTTGTCGGCCGATGAGGGCTCCGTTTATTAGTTTGGTTGAGTGGAGCCTGTTCCTGGACCTTGTCGTTCAGGGGTGGCCGAAGCTGAAGTATCAGCTAGTGTGGGTGGTGGTAGCCGCTTGGTGAACCAGAAAAGTGCCCTTGGCTTTGGTGCTTCGATTTCTCGTAAGATGGTTGCTTTAGTGTTGTGGACGCATGCTAGTTGGAGAAGGTTGCCTAGGGATCGATCACCGGTTGGTGGTTCGAATTGGATTTCGTTAAGGATTGTAGGCAACCATGGGGTTCGCAGTCTCTTGCGAAGTATGAGTAGGCCGTTGAGTTTCAAAAACACAGGAGGTTCATTGTTTGGTCGACATGGTGAAGGGTCGAGGCCGTTTGATAACAACTATGAGCATTCGAGAGAAGTTACGTCGGAGCGTGGCGAAGAGTTTTAGAGCTTGTGACCCGTCCACGAGTTTGCTGAGAGTAGCGCCGTAGAGAGGCGTTCCGAGTTGGGCTAGCAGGGTTAAGTGAGCCTTAAGATTTTAAGATCGTTTGAGAGCTAGTGCGAGTTTGAGGATGTGTATTACCGTTAGCACTATCACATCTATTTCTTCGAAGTTCGGTGTATGCCCAGCCTTGGTTGAGATAGTTTGTGGCAGACTGGATGGCTTGTGGCTTGAGCCTTTGGGAACCCAAGGGGGGTTTGGATTTCGAAGAAGATTTAGTGTTGTCTCGACCAGGAGTTTGGTTGGTTAAGGATCAGTGGAGATTTCCTAGAGTTGTTTTCGTCTTAGGACTTTCGAGGACGAAAGTCTTAAAAGGAGGGAGTATTGTAACGGCCCAGTTTTCCATTCCAGTTTCCCAAGTACTCTCGGTTAAGTATTGGGGCAATCGGTTGGGCCGTTAGAGCTTTATAACCTTTAAGGGTATTTTGGTCTTTCTGCTCCCCGGCCAGAGGTTGAGGATTTTCAGGATTTCAGGGTCATTCCGGCCTTCGTTGTGGCTTGTTGATGTTGATTGCAAAACCCAAGGAGTTTGGGTTAGTTGTTTAGAAGTTTGGTAGCATTTAGGTTAATGGGAAAATTAATTAAAAATTAAATGGTTCCATCGGGATTTGAACCCTTGCCCTAAATGTTGAATTTGGAGTTTTAGAAAAGAGTCTTAATTAAAAAGAAAAAAAGGTTGCTTTAGCCGGGACCCGCAAGAGGAAGCCTTGGGAAGGGAATTTAGGTCTCCTAACCTATTTAAAAATAAGGAAAAGAAGGAAAATCAAGAAAACCCCTATTTTTCCCCTCATAGCCGCATTCTCTCTCTCTCTCTCTCTCTCTCTCTCTCTCCTAAATTGAGCCAAGCACCCTAACCCAGCCGCACCACCCAGCCGAGCCACCCCACCCACATCGCACCACACACCGCTCCGCAGCCCGACCCTGCGCGCACACTGACCACACCGCCCGAGCCACCCGCCCGTGCCGCTCGGCCCTGCTTCTCCCGGCCGCCGCCGCCTGCGAACCGAAGCCCCACCGTCGCATCGCCCATCACCGCCCGCGCCGTCCGGCGGCCCCGATCCGTCGCTGCGGCGCGCTCACGCCCAACGATCGAGCGCTTCGCCGCGCTCCAACCCAGCGAGCCCGCTCGCTCGCGCATCGCCTTCGCAGCCGATCGCCCGCGCGCTGCTTTGCCGTCCAGACGCCGTGCCGCGCGCCCGCTCCTGCGCGTCCGCTCGCCTTGCGCCAGCGCGCGCTTCAGCGCCCAACGCCCAGCGCCCGGCCGCACCAGCGGCACCATACACCGCTAACTGCGAGAGCCCGTGTCCTCTCGGTTGGTAATTCTCGAGCCTTTTCCCTTTTTGATTTTTAAGTCTGCTTTGGTCTGTGTATATTTATTTAGGATGCTTTTAATATGCCTAGGTTGCTCGAGTTCGTTTTAAAGTTCGAGGGTCTTGCTTGACTCGTGATAGCTTTTGCCACTTATTTCCGTGTAAGGATCTCTTCACGTGGTTTGTGTGGACCTGCGATGCTTTCTTGATTGTGCCTTATATGCATGTTTACTTTTATGGACATGATTAGTGGATAGGACAACTTTGTGATTGCATTCCTTCTAGCATGTTTGCTTGTTTGTACATGTTAGTGCCATGCTAGGATTGTTCTTCCAAAGCATGCTTGAGATTCTGCTTTAAGTTCGTAGTATCATGCTAGGTTATATATGATGGATGATGATTATGTATGTTTAGCCAGAATCGTTTTACTCTATACTCTAGCTAGTGTAGTAGGGTTGTCATCATCTAGAGGTGAGAGCGGACATAACGTACCTTGTCCCCACCGGTCGGGAGTAGAGCGAAGCATAACGTACATTGTTTCCCCGGCGACCCGGTGAGGATTAGCTACCACATTGGCATAAGCCTAGTTTGTAGCTGCTAGAGCGGAACCACCGCCAGCGGTGCAAGCTGCCTTGGCGGTTCTTAGCTTCAGTCGGTGGTGCAGTGTGCCGCACGGATGAGTGCCGAGGGCCTCGCACTCTGTGTTCGGTGACACCGTTTCCGAGTCTTAGGCATGCGTGCACGCCCGCGTAGTTTGTACTTAGGCCCCACATTTCGCGCCGGTTGCGGCGGCATGCGGTGTGCGCGCCTGCACGCGTTAGTCACCCGGTTCGAGAGCTCCCGGGGCTAATGTTCGTGAGTACACCAGTTCCTTCCGCTTTAGAGCCGGACTTGGGTACTCTCCGATAGTCCGGTTATTAGCGAGGGTAAGAGGCCCTTGAGGACACCCATTGGGATTGGCTTTTGAGTGATCATATGGTCGAGGGAGAAAGACCCTCGAGGGTGTCGGACATCTTTAGGATCGGTTTTTGAGCTGATCAATTGGCCGAGGGAGAAAGACCCTCGGAGATGTCCCGGGATTGGTTATGAGAGCCAATCATTTGGCCGAAAGAAGGAGACTTCCGAGGATTCCAGATTCTGCCTTGTAAGCTCGTTGACTATGATCTGTGTTGGTAACTGTTTGCATGTATACTAGGGTGCTAGATGATTGAAGTATCGTATTGTACCCCGGTTGGGGATTCTTACTGAGTATGTTTATACTCACCCTTATTTCTGTGGTTTTCCACCAGGTAACTTGGGACAGCACCGGGACGGCTAAATGGAGGGAGCTGATTGATCATGGGAGCCGCCGGCACTCTGTCTTATTTGTTTGCATATTTGTTCAACATGTAGATGGACAGGAGTCCTAGAGGAACCATTATTAAAAGTTGTTTGAACTGTTTTGGGATGTTTTTATATATACTGGCCAGGCTTGTTTTACTTCGTTGGTTTTCTTAAACAAAATTGTTGATTATGTTTTAAGCATTCCCCGTTCTAAATGTTTTGAAAGGTTTTAAATATGAGCACTAAACCGCTCGGTGAAATATTTAACTTGCATGCTGAGTGAGAACCTAGGTTTAGGACCATATTTTGGGTCGGGTTCTTACACGACCCCAGCCCTCCTCCTTGCCCGAGCAAGCCCAGCTCGCCCAACCTGGCCGCCCAGCCCGAGCCAGCTCGCCTAGCCCCAGCGCCCAGGTCGCGTCGCTCGACCCCAGCGCCCTGCTCGCCAGCCCGAGTCGCCCAGCTCCCAGGTCTCCCAAGCCCGCGACGCCCAGGCCTCGCGTCGCCTAGCTCGCCCTCGCGTAGGTCGCGTCGAGCCCAGCCCCTGCTCGCCCAAGCCGACGTCGCCCTGGTTCGAGTCGCACGCCCCTGTAGCTCGCCGTGCCAGCCCGAGCGCCAAGAGCCCGTCCAGTCGCGTCGCTTCGCGCGCGCGCCCCTGTGTTTGCCGAGCTCGCACCCGAGCGCCGTCCCCTGTGCCGAGCCGCGCTGCGCGCTAGCGCTCAGCCAGCTGCTCTTCCGCGCCCGATCGCGCCGTGCTGCCTCTGCGCGCGTGCCTGCGCCCGGCCCGCTCCCCTAGCGCTGCCTGCGCCCGGCCAGCCAGCCCTGCGCCCGGCCGGTTTACGCCTGCCAAGCGGCTTTGCTTGTGGTGTGTTGGTTGGCCCGAGCCTTGTGGCTTCTCGGATGGTATTTCCCCAGTCTTTTCTTCGTTGGGCCCTGATTTATTGGCTGCTGGTTATTGATTGCTGTTTTATGTATTTGATTTGGGTGTTTTATTTGATGTATAGGCTGTTCGGGATCGATTAGAGGCTCGAGGATTTCTCGTTGATTTATTGTGATTTATTATTGTTTTCTGCTTGTTCCAGGTAAGGATTTCTTACCGTGGTTGTGTGGACCCTGCGATATATCATGATTGTGCTTTGTATGCTTGCTGATTTTTATGAGCATGATATTGATAGGGCAGCTTTGATTGACCTCTTGCTAGCATGTTTGCCTGATTTTACATGTTAGTGCCATGCTAGGTTTGTTCTGCCAGCATGCTTATGATTCCTGCTTAAGTTGTAGTATCATGCTAGGTAAACGTGATTGATGTCGGTCATTGCTTGCTAGCCAGGAATCATTTATTTGCTCTGTAGTCTTAGATAGAGTTGTAGGGTTTGTCATCATCCAGAGGCTGAGAGCGAACATAAAGTACTTTGTCCCCACCGGTCGGGAGTAAAGTGAAGCGTTGCTTCAGGGGTTGAGAGCGGACATAACGTACTTTGTCCCCAGTGGTCAGATATAGAGCAAAGCATAACATACATTGCTTTTTCTCCCCCTTCCCGGCAGCCAATGAGACTTAGCTACCTCATTGGCGTATGCCTAGTTTGTAGCCTGCTAGAGCGGAACCACGCCAAAGTGTAAGCCTACCTTGGCGGTTCTTAGCTTCAGTCGGTGGATCAGTTTCGCATGATGAGCGCCGAGGGCCTCGCGCTCGTGATCGATGACACCGCTTCGAGTCATAGGCATGAGTACACAGCCCACGTAGTTTGCCCTTAGGCCCCCGCATTTACGCCGGTTCTGCGAGAGCATGCGGTGTCGCGCGCACGCGTTAGTTGCTTGCGTTCGGAGAGCTCCCCGGCTAATGTCCCGAGTACACCATTCTTTCCGTTAGAGCGACTTGGGTACTCTCCGTAAGTCCGATTTAGTGCAAAGGGCAAGGAGGCCCTTGAGGACATTCTAGGGATCGATGTATTCCCCGAGTGACAGATACCTCGGTGATGTCCAGATTGGTCGATGTATCCAATCCATTAGGCCGGAAGTAAGAGACTTTCGATGACTCGGATCTTGTTTTATGAGCTCGTTGAGCTATGATCCGTGTTGATAGTCTGTTTGCTTGCATGTTGAGGTGCTAGATGACCGATGTATCGTATTGTACCCCGGTTGGGGATTCTTACTGAGTATGTTTATACTCACCCTTATTTATCTTTCAGGTAACTTGGGACAACACCAGGAGGGCTAGCGGAGGGAGCTGATTGATCATGGGGAGCCGCCGACAATCTGTCTTTTATTATTGCATTGTTTATTCAAAGATGTAGATGGGCAGAGTCCTAGGGAACATTGTTTAAAACGTCGTTTAAATTGTATTGTATATTTTTATAAATACTGGCCAGGTTGTTTTACTTCGTTGGTTTGTTTTAAATGTAAATTGATGGTTATGTTTTAAGGGTTCCCCCTTCTCATATGTTTTGAAAGGTTTTTAAATATGAGCACTAAACCGCTTGTTATCATATTTAACTTGCATGCTGAGTGAGAACCCCGGTTTAGGACCATGTTTTGGGTCGGGTTCGTCACAGTTGCATATTGGTTAGCCTTTCCTCCGTTGATGTCAGCTGTGCACAGTGTTTTCATGTATCGATGTTGAGGCAGTATGTGTCGGACCCATCGTTCATTGTGGACTTTGAGCCTTTGCGCTTGAATGAGGATTTGAGCTTCGAGGGGAAGCCTGTGAGTATTCTGGTCTTTGAGACGAAGACGTTGCGTAATTGTGAGATCCGTTTGGTAAAAGTTCAGTGGAGGAGTTTGAGTTCTGAAGAAGCCGCTCGTGAGCGGGTAGGACAAGATGAGATTGCAGTATCCTGAGCTGTTTCAGTCTCAAGGACTTTCGAGGATGAAAGTCATAAAAAGGAGGGAATATTGTAACGGCCCAGGTTTTCATCCCGGTCTTACAGGTTTGCCCTAGGGGTATTTTGGTAATTTGGTCGGGCCGTCAGGGCCATTTATGTCTTTTTCAGTTGCTAAAATTATTGGATGGTCTTAAGTAGGATTTTGATGCTTTGTGGATGTGTTTGGGCATGATGAGATGCAAAAGAAAAATTGAGGATTAAATGGTGTGTTTGTTGGGATTCGAACCCAAGGTGCTAGGAAGTCAGGTGGGTGGTGTGGCCAGTTGAGCCACCATGTGATCTTGTTACTCTTTCCGCGGCATATCTTGGTTAGCCTTGAGTCCTTTGGGTTTTGGTGCATTTGATTAAAATAATAGGGTTATTGTGTTTTCTTCTCCAAATCACCTTGGCCGCCCAAGCATGTCTCCTCCAAGCTTCAAGCCTAGTGTCATCTCCCCGAGCAGCCCTTTGATCGAGTGTCATCCCGGGTAAGAGTTCTTTTCCTCTTCTCCTTCTTTGTTTGGTGTATTCTTGATGGTATGGAGAAGAAGAGGTGAGCCTTGGTGTTGTGCAGACCAGCCGAGCAGCAGCAGCCCCTGCCCAGACGCCCAGACGCCAGCCCCGCCTTCGCACCAGCAGCCCCATCGCCCAGGCGCCCAGACGCCCAGCAGTGCGTCGCGCAGCCGTCGCAAGCCCAGTCCTCGCCCAGCGCCCGCGTGCCTGTTGCCGTCATAGCGTCCACGTCGCAGCCCCAGTGCGCGCGCGCCCATTACCGTCCCAGCGTCCGCGTTGCAGTCCCAGCGCCCATCTGCGCCCGTCAGCGCCCAGCGCGCAGCCCCTACCGCCCATCTGCGCGCGTCGGCGCAACGCGCGCAAAGACTACCGCCCATCTACCCCAACGATGCCCAGCCAGCGCGGCCCGCGCACGTGCGGCTGTCTCGTCTGCGTCGATCTTGCCGCGTGAGTTGCTCCCAAGCCGAGCCCTATTTATTTTATTATGTTTAGGCCTATGGATTGTGATTATTGTTGTGTTTGTTAGGTTCTCGTTAGTTAGCTCGGGATCGATCGCAGCTTAGGATTCTTGTGTGTAGTTGCCTTCCGACCAGGTAAGGATTTCTTACCGGAGTTGTGTGGGCCCTGCGATATTATATGTGATTGTTGTTTGTATGCTTGTTGTGTTTATCAGCATGTTTAATGATAGGTGCGCTGTTCTGAATTTCCGACTGCCATGATTTCTTATGTTGTTTCTCATATTAGTCCATGCTAGGTTGTTCCGTTCTGGCATGCTCGTTATCTGTTCTTGCTTCGTAGTATCATGCTAGGTTCGTTGTATCTGTTGAGCACTTATTGGATTGTTTGCTGTATCTGTTTATTGGTTTGAGATATGGTAGGTAGCATCATCCGGGCCAGGATGCATAACGTAACTTGCATCCACGGCGAGGGGACGCGTGAGAGGCGGTACTCCGTCCCTGATCCACCGTTAGGGTTTAGCTAACCCTAACGGCAGGCCCTGCAATCTTGGGTGAGGGTGGGAGACTGTTAAATGCCCCAACGGTTGGGATGATGACATGGCATTGCCTTGTCCCCGATTGCCACCTGTTAGGGCAAGGACGGCTTCCTGGTGTAAGCCTACCATGACCGGTTCCTTAGCCTCAGGTGCGGTGGTTCAGGCTGACATAGTTCACGTGTCCAGGTCTCACACCCCTATGTTAGTGACACCGATCCAGAGATTTAGTTAGGCATGGTGACTGGACCTGGGCAGGTTGCCACTAGACCCGGCACCCCCCATGGTTTGCAGTAGCATGCGGTGCGTGCATACGCTCATTACAACGCCGACCGGAGAGCTCCTCGGGATCTTGAGCTAGTGCACCTTTCGTATCGACAGTAGACAGGCTGAGGCCGAGACTTGTTTCTCGTATATGATCGTATCATGAGGTGGATTATTCCGAAGTAAGACCCTGAGTTGGCATCTGCAGTTTATGTGTGGATTTAAGCTATGTGCTCTCTTATGTGTTTATATTCATAGCTTGCATACCTTTCTGCTAGATGACCATGTATATCGTATTGTACCCCGGTTGGGGATTCTTACTGAGTAATTCGTTACTCACCCTTATTTTGTGGTTTTCCACAGGTAACCATTGTGCGAGACAGGATGGCTGGAGGAGGAGCTGTGATCATGGAAACCTGTTGTTTCGAACTCTGAGTCTTGTATTTATGTTTTTATGTTTTAAATGTCCTCTGAATGCATGTAGTTGGGCACAGAGCCCTTAGGTTGTTTTCTGGTTGTTGCCCGGATTCTGACACTGATGTAAACCATTTTTGGATTTGAATGTGAATTAAATCTCTAATCAGAGTACATTTTAAATTGTATTTAGCTTGGAACAGGTGCTTGGAAACAGGGACAGGTTCTAGGACATTTTTTGTTGTTTTGAATGGATGTTTACTGCTTTTTGTTTTAATCCGAATTTGGCATACAACGTTGCATATTATTTTTCCTATGTTTTAAAAGCATGCATTGAGGTAAAGGCCTATTTTAGGACCCCATTCGGGTCGGGTCTTTACACTAAAAATACTCTTGCTGAAGCGTTAAAAGATCCTGAAGCTTCAATGCAATCTATTTCTCAAGAAAATTTACTTGGCTCGTGTTGCATGTCGATAAACTTTGTTGATGAAGACTTATTGCTCGAGTCCATACCTCATAACATGCCATTATTTATTTCTGGATACATCAAAGAACAAAAGGTTAGCAAAATGCCCAAGATAACTTTGAAGTATCTCGGTATCCTGGTGCAAGAACTATCAACAGTAAATTCATGATTCAGAGTTTTAATCAGGGTAAACAACGAGCAATCTGAATGATTCGTCTAGAGCTCATTATTGATGATTTTAAGGCGAATATATTATTCCATGTTATAGATTCTAATACTACTTATAAAGTATTATTGGGTCGCCCTTTGATACATGAGAATGGGGTGATAAGTTCCACCTTGCACCAGTGCTTCAAATATTACCAGGACGGGTTAAGAAAGTTGTTGCAGATGTTCATCCTTTTTCAGAAGCCTAATCTCATTTTGCAGACGCAAAGTTTTACATGAAAACTGACAGCGTGGGAGAGACAATACCAACATAAATTCCTTTGATGAGAGGCACTAATAAACAAGAACAACCATAAATCAAAACTGAAGAAAATAGCGGTAAAGAAAAAAAACTTTGAAAGCCTCGAAAGTAAGACAACTAATTGCGGATCAAAATGCGAGTTGCTAAAAAGTAGAAATGAGCTAGTTTCAGAGTCGATGAAGTCAAATCCTCCTGTTCTACATAACGTTCCTCTATCTCGACGAAAAAAAGGTGAGTCACCATTCAAAGAATGCTCAAATAACCTAAAGATTGGTGACATTGAAATATTGAAAGAGAATTTTGTCGCGCCTCTTACAAAAATAACAAAGCAAGAAGCCGACAATGATAAAGTAAAGTCAAATTTGCTTGATAAACGAACTAAGGAAGGATTCGACCCAAATGCTTACAAGCTATTGGAAAAGGTGGGTTCTGACTTTACGACTCATACTGAGTTCAAAAGAATTAAAATATTTGATGAAAGAGGTGTCTTGTCTGCAACTTAGAAGTTCCTTAAAAATGAAGGTTATGTTGTACCTAATTCTAAGGCGGGGCTTGGATATAAATCTTCAGAGCCACTCCGTATCGTAAGAAAGGAGAAGGACAAATTTGTTGATACACTCCATATCACGGTCGAAGAAATAGATGGTTCTGAAGACGTAAACAAAAAATAGAGCATAGAGCTTCTGCTTTTGATCGTTTGTGGCTTGTAGTCACACGACCTTCAGCTTTTAGTAGACTAAGTGTTACCAATACCAACGATGGAAGTTTACATGCAACTTCTAGGTCAACACGATCTTCAACCTTTTAAAGGCTAAGCATAGCACCCAGAAGTAGAAGTAATACACAGTTAGCCCCAACCGCACGAGTGTCAGCTTTCCAGAAATTGAGCATATCCATGAAAAAGTAGGAACAACCTCCTGTCATGGTGAAAGTTTCAAATGAAACAGGTGATGGAGAAATTCATAGCGCAGTTCCCTCCCGAATGAAAAGGAAAGTGTTTGTTTCCGTAAATACAGATGGCTCATTAAAGGTGAAGCAACATGATATTATCATCACAAAGCCAACTAAAGAAGACTCGAACAACGAAGAAGATATGACTTCTGTTCATCATATTACCGTAGAGGAAATTATAGAAGATGAAATGACGGAGAAAGATGTTGAAGAGGCGCCAATGACCTTTGAGGATGGTAGTCAATCGACAATAGATGAACTAAAAGAGGTGAATCTTGGCATGGAAGAAGAGCCACGCCCTACTTTTATAAGTGCATCACTTACACGGAGTGAAGAAGGTGATTATATGAGTCTCCTCACTCAATATAAAGATGTATTTATGTGGTCTTATAAAGAAATGCCAGGATTGGATCTAAAAGTAGTAGTTCATCGCCTCGCAATTAAAGAAGGGTATCGGCCTGTCAAGCAGACTCAACGACGTTTTCATTTTGAACTCATCCCTCAGATCGAAATTGAAGTCAATAAACTAATAGAGACACGATTCATTCGTGAAGATAAATATCCAACATGAATAGCAAACATTGTCCTAGTCAGAAAGAAAAATGGCCAACTTCAGATTTGCGTCGATTTTTGTGACTTGAACAATGTGTGCCCAAAGAATGATTTTCTACTTCCCATCATAGAAATCATGGTAGATGTGTAAAGACCCGACCCAAATGGGGTCATTAAATGGGCCTCTACCTCAATGCATGCATCCAAAAGTTAAAGACAATATGCAAGAATGATTTTCGGATTCTAAGTGAAAACTAAAACATACAACATCCATTTAAAAAGTCAATACAAAATTCCTGAAACCTGTCCCTATTTCCAAGCACCTGTTCCAAGACAAATACATTTCCAAAACTCATTCTGATCAGAGATTTATTTAAAACATTCAAAACTTTCCAATAGTTACAACAGTGCTAGAATCCTGAAAAGTAGTCAGAAAACAACCTAGGGCTCCGTGCCCAACTACATGCATTCAGAGGAAAATAAAACACAAAGAATCATAGACATAAACTGTAAGGACCCGACCCAAGAAAATGGTCTCTAACCTAAAGTCCATACTTAGCATGCATGATTAAGATTATAAACATCATTCAGAGTCGGAAGTTTAAAGCTTTGCAATAAACACTTTTAAAACAAAACCATGATTTCAATTAAATAAAACAGGTAAATGACTGATCAGTACTTTCTTAAAACAATTCAAAGGAAAACGGTACGAGAACATAAAATAGTTTGAGTGCTTTTTCCTAGGGACCCAAGTCCCACTACATGCTAAATCATTAAGGAAAACATTTAAAGAAACGTCGACCAGTCGGCTATCCATGATCATCGAGCCGCTTCCTCCTAGCCATCCAACCTCTGTCCCAAGTTACCCGGTGGAAAGCCACGAGAAAATAAGGGTGAGCAACAAGTTACTCAAGAAGAATCCCCAATCGGGGTACAATACGAAATCATCTCATTTAGCACACGGACAGGCAACCATACAAAGACTTAGAGCACGAACGGCTGGCTTAGGCTATGAGCTACTTCTAGGCGAGCCTATCCAAGGGCTTTCGTCTATAGCCTCTCTAGGTCCTACATTTGGATGCCCTTCGGGCCTTACACAACCTAGGACACACCGATGCCCGGTGGGGCCTTACACACTTAGGATGCCCATCGGGCCTTACACCTTCGATGATCGGTGATGCCCAGTGGGCCTTACACACCTAGGATGCCCATAGGGCCTTACACCTCCAAACTCAGTGATGCCCAGTGGGCCTTACACACCTAGGATGCCCGTAGGGCCTTACACCTCCAGAATCAGTGATGCTCAGTGGGCCTTACACACCTAGGATGCCCGTAGGGCCTTACACCTCCAGATGTCCATCGGGTCTTGCCCGAGCGGGACCCCAAACTAGTTACCTCTACGGCCCTCTATACTATACATCACACATCTAACCGTAACTTGGATCTAGCAGCATACAATAGGTAGCATGGTTCTATCAAGATAGGAAAGCCTAACATGGAACTAACGGGATGTAAACATGTCACGAACATGAATCAATAGAAAGCATGAAAACTATCACTAGAAACTCATATAATTACAGTAATTAGCGTGCTATCAACTATTCGCAGGGTCCACACAACCCCGGGTAATAATCCTTACCTGGAAATAAGTGGAGGTTAATTATCCCGAATCAAATAACGACCCTCGAGCTTTTAAGCGAACTCGAGCAACCTAAACAAGTAATAAAACATCCGAATTAATAAACAGCATCTAACAGCAGGAAATCCAAAGGGTGGAGGCTCGGGAATTTACCCACCGAGAAGGCACTCGTCTCGGCAGCAAGCAGCAAGGACAGGCGCTGCTAGGCGCAGCAGCGCGCGCTGGCGCGCTCGACTGGCGCTATCGGGCGCTTCTTTGCGCGGGCCTGGCGCTTGGGGACGAGCGCAGCGCTGTGTGAGGGCGGCGGACGCGACGAAGAGCCATGACGCAGACGCAGCGCGGTGCGCCGGTCTGGGCGTCTTGGGCGCGACGGCGCTGGGTGGTGTCGTCTTTGGCGCGGAGGCGGCTCACGGCCGGTCTGTTGGCGACTGGTGCGGAGTGGAGGCTGGGTGGCATTGCGGGCGGTGGCGGCTGCCGCTCGCCGACGCGATCTGGGCCGGGCGGTGGCTCGGTTCGGTCTGCGATGGTCGCGGGCGTGCGATGTCGCGGCGCGGCAAAGCGGCGTTAGGCGCGGCGTGGGCGAGGCACGCGGCGGTGTGGGGGAGAGCACGGCGGCGGTGTGGGCGGCTTAGGCGAGGTGAAGGAGAAGTCTAGGGTTTTGGGTTCTTTCTTTTCCTTATTTTCTCTTTTCTTTCTCCTTAAATATAATTCCCTTCCTTAACTTAAATAGACTTGGGAATCTCATATGGCCTTCCCAAGACTCCCCTTCGAGCCCCTACGATGCGTTTATTTTCCTTATTTAAACCCAAGCTTCCAAACCCCTTTTTAGGCCAAGGGTTCGAGTCCTTCCAACACTCCTCCCAAACTAAAAAAATAAAAGGAAACCTTATTTTACATTTAGTAAAACCGGCCGTTACAATACTCCCTCCTTAGAAGACTTAGTCCCCAAGTCATTGCTCCTAAAACAACTCGGGTAACTCCTCCTCATCTCCCCTTCCAACTCCCAAGTAGCTTCCTCGACTCCACGATTCCGCCACTTTGCACTTTCACTAGGTCAATGGCCCGGTTCCTCAAAACCTTTTTCTCAAATGCCGTGATCCTT
This sequence comes from Sicyos edulis, assembly GCA_036507275.1. NCBI lineage: Eukaryota > Viridiplantae > Streptophyta > Magnoliopsida > Cucurbitales > Cucurbitaceae > Sicyos > Sicyos edulis. The sequence goes on from CM071851.1 coordinate 17,379,257, forward strand.
ATGGGTTTCTCCTCAAAGCTCGAGTCATGGTTCAACTGTAAAGGCTCAAAATCTATGACGTCACGAAGGATCTCGCCACATCTTGGCGGAGCATCGAAACGTGGAACACACTATGCATCGCAGCCCAGGACGGGCGGCAATGCTAACCGATAGGCCACAACCCCAATCCTCTCAAGGACCTCGAAAGGTCCAACAAACACAGGGCTCGGTTTCCCTTTTTACCGAACCTCGGGACCCCTCGCGCCGGGAGCTACCTTGAGGAAAACATGCCGCCAACCTCAAACTCCAGCTCCCTACGCCTAACATCGGCGTAGCTCTTCTGCCTGCTTTGGGCGGTCAGCATACGAGCTCTGATTTTCTGGACAGCCTCATTGGTCAGCTGAAGCAACTCCGGGCCTAACACCTGCCGGTCACCAACCTCTTCCCAGAAGGCCGGGGATCTGCAGCGCTTACCATACAATGCCTCAAACGGTGCCATCTGAATGGTCGACTGAAAACTGTTGTTGTAGGCAAACTCCATCAAGTACAAGTACTGGTCCCAACTGCCGGGGAAATCCAACACGCAGGCTCGCAACATATCCTCTAAGATCTGATTTACCCGCTCAGTCTGGCCATCGGTATGTGGGTGGAAGGCTGTGCTGTAGCTGCACTCTGTGCCCAAACCTGCCTGAAGGGCCTTCCAAAACCGTGATGTAAAACGGGAATCCGGTCGGAGATAATTTTAACTGGCACTCCGTGGTACCTCACTATCTGCTCAAGGAACAGTTGTGCCCACTGCTCCACGGTGTAGTTTATCCTGCCCGGAATGAAATGGGCACTCTTAGTCAACCTATCAACGACCACCCAAATCTGTGCATATCCTCTAGGAGTCCTGGGCAAACCCGAGATAAAATCCATGGTGATCTCCTCCCACTTCCACTGTGGCACCCCCCGAGCGGTTGCAACAAACTCCGCTGCTTCTGCACAGGCGCCTTCACTGTTGATGTGTGAGACACCGACTAACGAACTGGGCAATCTCCCTCTTCATCCCCATCCACCAAAAAGTCTGTTTAAGATCTTGGTACATCTTGTTACCCCCCGGGTGCCAAGAAAAAGGCGAGGTGTGAGCCTCGGTCAATAACTCTGTGCGAACACAAGCATCGGTTTGGAACACACAAATAGACCTTTATATCTCGGACCCCCATCTGCAAGTATCACAAAGTCGAAGTCACCATCACCAACCCTCTCATACAAACTTTTTAACTTAGGATCTTTCAGCTGGCTGTCGATAATCCTTTGCCTTATCGAAGGCTGGATGGTCAACTGAGCTACCTTGGCGGTAACATCCCCTAACAACACTGCTATTTCCGCCCTCTCGAGATCCTTCCTGATGATACTCTTGGGGTTTGCCAATGTTGCCAGATGCGAGGCCTTTCTACTTAGTGCATCAGCCACAACATTTGCTTTTCCGGGGTGATACAAGATCTCACAGTCGTAATCCTTCACGAGCTCCAACCACCTCCTCTGCCTCATGTTCAGGTCCTTCTGAGTGAAGAAATACTTGAGGCTTTGGTGATCCGAGAAAATCTGAATCTTCTCCCCATACAAGTAGTGCCTCCAAATCTTAAGTGCAAAGACGACCGCTGCCAACTCCATATCATGAGTCGGGTAATTTTGCTCGTGCGGTTTCAACTGCCTGGAAGCGTACGCTATCACCTTACCGTGTTGCATCAGAACGCACCCCAAACCAAACTTGCTGGCATCACTGTACACCACGAAACCCCAGTCCCTCCGGAACCGCCAACACACGGGCAGACGTCAAAGCGCTCTTTAGCTTCGCAAAACTCTCATCGCACTTCCTATCCCAAACGAAATCAACACCCTTCCTCGTCAATCGAGTAAGCGGGCGGCTATAGCGGAAAAATTTTGAACGGCGTCGGTAATATCCGGCGGACCGTGAAGCTACGAATCTCCGTCACGCGATCGTCGGTCCGCCCACGAACTAACGGCCTCTACCTTCAAGGGTCCACGACCACTCCTCCTTAGACACAACGTGTCCCGAAATGCTACCTCCTCGAGCCAAAAGTCACACTTTGAGAACTTCGCATAGAGCTTGTTCTCGCGCAAGGTGCCAAAATCGCCTTAGGTGCGAGGCATGGTCCTCCTTAGACTTAGAGTACACAAGAATGTCATCTATGAACACGATGACAAAGCGGTCCAAGAATTCCTTGAACACTCTGTCCATCATGTCCATGAATGCAATTGGGCGTTCAAATCGACCGAAGACATGACTACGAACTCATAATGCCCATACCTCGACTCGACGCGCTTGTCTTGGGAATATCTCGCATCCCGAATCCTCAAGCGGTGGTAGCCCGACCTCAAGTCAATCTTCAAAACACACAAGCTCCTGGAGTTGGTCAAACAGTCATCGATACGAGGCGGCGGGTACTTGTTCTTAATGGTTACCTTGTTCGGTTCCTCGTAATCGATGCATAGGCGCATCGAGCCATCCTTTTTCTTAACAAACAAAGACGGTGCTCCCCACGAGGACACACTCGGCCTAATAAATCCTCTGTCAAGCATCTCCCGCACTGCTATTCTTTTAACTCTTTCACTCTGCTGGTGCCATGCGATAAGGAGCTTTCGAGATAGAGGCGAGTCCCCGGCTCAAGCTCTATTGAGAAGTCCACCTCCTCTTGGCGGCGGGCGTGCAACTCCTGGGAAAAACATCCGCAAACTCCTCGCACTATGGGCACTGCTCGACAGATAGTGGGTCACGGTTCTCCCCAGTCAACTTAGCTACGAAACCCCAAGCTCCTCGAGCTAACAAACGGTGAGCTTTAACTGCCGAAATCACCGGCGGACACACCCCACTCTGGGTGCCCCGAAATTTAAAGGTAGGCCTACCTGGCGGCCTGAACACCACCTCCTTACAACGACAGTCAATCATAGCGTGGTTCTCAGCTAACCAATCCATGCCGAGGATCACATCAAAACCGCTCATAGCTAACACAATGAGGGTGACCTGCAGAGTCTGGTCGGATACCTGTATCCGACCGTCCCTTACCTTCTGGCTAGCCAGCATACTAGTTCCCGAGGGAGTAGCGACAGACAACTCAAAACCTAGAGGCTCTAAATTCATGCAAGCAAGCTCAGCAAAAACAGCAGAAACAAACGAATGGGTGGAACCCGAATCAAACAACACAAAGGCGAGGTGATCAAGAACTAGGAGCGTACACGCCATCGCGGTCCGGCTCTCTCGACCTCCCGCGCGAGTCGTAGCATATACTCTTCCTCGCTCTTTGAGCTGGCCGTGCCACCACATCTTTCTCGAGTGCGATCTGCAGGGCCCGATGCCCTTCCTTTCCACAGTTGAAACAAGCTCTAGGGTTACCACCACAGGGTCCCCAATGCTGCTTCCCGCAGGATCTACAATACGGTGGCGGCCTCCCTACGCCCGCTGGCGAGGCCGATCACGCATTCGGCTCTCGGATTGGCTCTCGCCATGATAAGAACCCTGGGGGCGCTGACCGCCCCCCCGGACATTGCTCCCTGAGTCAAACTTGCGCTTCTGGCCCGAGTACACTGGGGCCTTAGACACTACGGTACTAACAACCTGCTCCGGAGGATACTTCCCATCATAAATCGTTGCCAATCAGATCGCTTTGCTTGGCAAAAGTTTACGGGGCTGTGCCTAACATCCTGAGACACTCCCTGTCTCAAACCCGCAATAAACTTCCTGATCTTCGGTTCCCGGGTAGAAATCAAGCTGTGGCGCGAAGTATCCATACTCTGAGAACTTCTTCTCGTACACCTCGATCGAGTCAGACCCCTGCTTAAGGTTTGAAAACAGCTCAATCATCTTCTCTTGGGCTTCTTCGCTGATAAATTTTGCCTTGAACTCACTCCTTGAAGAACTCCCAGTGTGGCGGTGGAGACCAGTAGGTCTCTCACTTAAGGTGGAATCCCACCACCACTTAGTCAGCACTCAGCTAATAAGTGAGCTGCACATCGAGCTCACGCACCTCGAGACACTCCATTACCATAAACGTATATTCTAACTCAAAGAATCCACGTGGCGGCTACCAATGGTTCCCAGGGGCACTAAACTTCTCCGGTTTCCATTTCACAAAATCCTTCACCACTTGCCTAGATCCTCGGCACCTTCCGCCATAACGGCCTCATTCACAATTGGCTCTGCGGAGTCAAGGCGGTCTTGGTGGCGCTCAGTAGTCCTCTCACAAACCAACTCGGTCGATTCTTTGTATCCGAACGCGGGACTCCTCCTCTCAAGCAGCTAACCAAGCTTGCGTTTCAGCTCTCTGCTCGGCCCTGCAGTCGGCTAGCAACCCAACCATAAGAGCCCTCATAGACTCCACAAAAGCGGCTCCCCTGCGGCCTCTCGAGGCTCACTTGCCCCTACGCCTCTCTCCGGGCAACACAGTTGAAGGGCCTGACGGTGGCCTAACATCAGCATCAACTTGGGACGAGGTCCCCCCGGTGTCAGAATCGATACGAATGCCCTAGGTGGTCGGCCTCGAGCCTCCCTGCCCTCTACGAGTGACTGGCATACCGGAAATCTACAGCCAAACCAACAATGGGTCAGAACTGTCTTCCCCGCTCTACAACAACAAGTCATGTACATGCAAGGTGATTGTAATTCTTAACCCTTAACTTTAAACTTACGGACATACACGATGGTCAAGTGGGCGCTGATGATCATGGAAAACAACCTACAACTGCAGGTCAGTCTACAGAACCTATAACTCTGGGCTCTGATACCAACTATAAGGACCCGACCCAAGAAAATGGTCTCTAACCTAAAGTCCATACTTAGCATGCATGATTAAGATTATAAACATCATTCGTAGTCGGAAGTTTAAAGCTTTGCAATAAACACTTTTAAAACAAAACCATGATTTCAATTAAATAAAACAGTAAATGACTCGATCAAGACTTTCTTAAAACAATTCAAAGGAAAACTGATGCGAGAACATAAAATAGTTTGAGTGCTTTTTCCTAGGGACCCAAGTCCCACTACATGCTAAATCATTAAGGAAAACATTTAAAGAAACGTGCGACCTGCAGTCGGCTATCCATGATCATCGAGCCGCTTCCTCCTAGCCATCCACCTCTGTCCCCAAGTTACCGTGGAAAGCCACGAGAAAATAAGAGTGAGCAACAAGTTACTCAAGAAGAATCCCCAATCGGGGTATAATACGAAATCATCTCATTTAGCACACGACAGCAACCATACAAAGACTTAGAGCACGAACGGTGGGCTTAGGCTATGAGCTACTTCTAGGCTAGCCTATCCAAGGGCTTCCGTCTATAGCCTCTCCTAGGTCCTACATTTGGATGCCCTTCTGGACCTTACACAACCTAGGACACAAAGTGATGCCCAGTGGGGCCTTACACACTTAGGATGCCCATCGGCCTTACACCTTCAATGATCGGTGATGCCCGGTGGGCCTTACACACCTAGGATGCCCATAGGGCCTTACACCTCCAAACTCGGTGATGCCCAAGGGCGCCTTACACACCTAGGATGCCCGTGAGGGCCTTACACCTCCGTAATCGGTGATGCTCGGTGGGCCTTACACACCTAGGATGCCCGTAGGGCCTTACACCTCCGAATCGGTGATGCCCAAAGGGGCCTTACACACCTAGGATGCCCGTAGGGCCTTACACCTCCGGATGTCCATCGGGTCTTGCCCGGCGGGACCCCAAACTAGTTACCTCTACGGCCCTCTATACTATACATCACACATCTAACTGTAACTTGAATCTAGCAAAGATACAATAGGCGGCATGGTTCTATCAAGATAGGAAAGCCTAACATGGAACTAACGGGATGTAAACATGTCACGAACATGAATCAAAAGAAAGCATGAAAACTATCACTAGAAACTCATATAATTACAAAGAATCATCGCGTGCTATCAACTATTCGCAGGGTCCACACAACCCCGGGTAAGAATCCTTACCTGGAAATAAGTGGAGGTTAATTATCCCGAATCAAATAACGACCCTCGAGCTTTTAAGCGAACTCGAGCAACCTAAACAAGTAATAAAACATCCTAATTAATAAACAACATCTAACAAAGCAGGAAATCCAAAGGGTGGAGGCTCGAAATTTACCCACCGAGAAGGCACTCGTCTCGGCAGCAGCGAAGAAGGATAGGCGCCGCTAGGCGCAGGCGCTGGCGCGCTTCTCGAGCGCTTCTCGGCGCTGTATGGCGCAAGGCGCGGCAGGGACGAGCGCTGCGCTGCTGGCCGCGCGCGCAGGGGACGAGCGCAGCGAGCCGGGCGGAGCGACGCGACGAAGCGCAGACGGCACGCAGACGCGGGTCGCGGTGCGTGAGCGTCGGCGCGCGCGACGGCGCTGGGTGGTGTCGTCTTTGGCGCGAGGCGGCTTCTGGCGGTCGGCATACCGGGCGACTGGTGCGAGTGGAGGCCGGGCTGCTGCGCGAGGTGGGCGAGCCGGCCGCTCGACGCGATCCGGGCCGGCGGTGGCTCGGTCGGTGCGGTCCAGCGATGGTCGCCAGGCGTCGCGATGTCGCGGCGAAGCAAACAGGCGTTAGGCGGCGGCGTGGCGCGAGGCACGCAGTGGCGGTGTGGGGCGAGCACACGGCGGCGGTATGGGCGGCTTAGGCGAGGTGAAGGAGAAGTCTAGGGTTGTGGGTTCTTTCTTTTTCCTTATTTTCTCTTTTCTTTCTCCTTAAATATAATTCCCTTCCTTAACTTAAATAGACTTGGGAATCTCATATGGCCTTCCCAAGACTCCCCTTCGAGCCCCGGCTGATGCGTTTATTTTACTTATTTAAACCCAAGCTTCCAAACCCCTTTTTAGGCCAAGGGTTCGAGTCCTTCCAACAGCTCCTCCCAAACTAAAAAAAAATAAAAGGAAACCTTATTTTACATTTAGCTGAAAACCGGGCTGTTACATAAACTCAGAGTTCGAACAACGAGTTTCCATGATCACAGCTCCTCCTCCAGCCATCCTGTATCGCACCATGGTTACCTGTGGAAAACCACAGAATAAGGGTGAGTAACGAATTACTCAGTAAGAATCCCCAACCGGGGTACAATACGATATACATGGTCATCTAGCAGAATGGTATGCAAGCTATGAATATAAACATAGAAGAGAGCACATAGCTTAATCCACACATAAACCTCGGATGCCATCTCAGGGTCTTACTCCGGAAAATCAACCACACGATACGATCCTATACGAGAAACAAGTCTCGGCCTCAGCCTGTCTACTGTCGATACGAAAGGTGCACTGAACTCAAGATCTCGAGGAGCTCTCCGGTCGGCGCTGTAATGAGAGTGTGCGAGCACCGCATGCTACTGCAAACCATGGGGGGTGCCGGGTCTAGTGGCAAGCTCCCCAGGTCCAGTCACCATGCCTAACTAAATCTCTGGATCGGTGTCACTGACATAGGGGTGTGAGACCTGAACACGTGAACTATGTCAGCCTGAACCACCGCACCTGAGGCTAAGAAACCGGTCGTGGTAGGCTTACACCAGGAAGCCGTCCTTGCCCTAACAGGTGGCAATCAAGGGCTACTGCCGACCACGCTGAGGACGTGCCAACTGCTGAGGACAAGGCAATGCCATGTCATCATCCCGACCGTTGGGGCATTTAACAGTCTGCCACCCTCACCCAAGATTGCAGGGCCTGCCGTTAGGGTTAGCTAAACCCTAACGGTGGATCAGGGACGGAGTACCGCCTCGTACGTCCCTGCCGTGGATGCAAGTTACGATATGCATCCTGGCCCGGATGATGCTACCTACCATATCTCAAACCTATAAACAGATATAGCAAACAATCCAATACGTGTTCAACAGATACAACGAACCTAGCATGATACTACGAAGCAAGAATAGATAACGAGCATGCGAGCAGAACAACCTAGCATGGACTAACATGAGAAACAACATAAGAAATCATGCCAGTCGGGAATTCAGAACAGAGCACCTATCACTAAACATGTTGATAAACACAAACAAGCATACAAACAGCAATCACATATAATATCGCAGGGCCCACACAACTCCAGTAAGAAATCCTTACCTGGTCGGAAGGCAACTACACACAAGAATCCTAAGCTGGGATCGATCCCGAGCTAGCTAATGAGAACCTAACAAGCACAATAATTATCACAATTCATACACCTAAATATAATAAAATAAACAGGGCTCAGCTCGGGAGCAACTCACACGGCACGGCTGACGCGCGGACGGACAGGCTACATGGTCGTGGCTGCTGCTGGGCTCTTATGGGCGGTAGGGCTGCGCGCGGACGGGCTGGCTGGGCGCAGGCGCGATGCGCTGCAGGGCTGGGCGACGGCGTCTGGGCGTGCGATGACCTGAGCGACGCGCTGCTGGGCGTCTGGACGCCTGGCTGCGTCAGACCTGCTGCTTGGCTGGGCGTCTGCTGTTGACGATGGGGCTGCTGCTGTGCGTGTGACAGGGGCGATGGGCTGCTGCTGGACTCCTCTCGGCTAGCTGCAAAAACACACACACAACACACCTCTTCTTTTCACTCGGCCAGCAGGAACACCAAACGGAGAAGGAGAAGAGAACGATAAATCTTACCTGGAAAGACACCACGGAGCTGCTAGGGAGAAGAAGGTCGGCTTGGAGCTTGGGAGAGAGGGCTTGGGCGGCAATGGAGCTTTTGGTGAAGAAACTCAAAAAAACCTAATTCCTTTTCTTTTAATCAAATTCACCAAAACCCCAAGGACTCAAGGCTAACCAAGATATGCCGCGGAAAGAGCAACAAGATCACCTGGTGGCTCAACTGGCCACTCCACCCACCTGACTTCCTAGCATCCCGGGATCGAATCCCAACAAACACACCCACAAAGCATCAAAATCCCACTTAAGTCCATCCAATAATTTTGACAACTGAAAAAGACATAAACAACCCTGACGGCCCTACCAAATTACCAAAATACCCCTAGGGCATACCTGGAAGACCGGGATGAAAACCTGGGCCGTTACAAGATGCCACCATGGATCACAAGATTATATCATTTATGGATGGATCGTTGGGATATAACCAAATTCGAATGGCTCTTGAAGATGAAGAGAAGACCGCATTCCGAACTCCAAAAGAGATATATTGTTATAAAGTTATGTCTTTCGGTTTAAAAATGTTGGGGCCACTTACCAACGTGCAATGCAATGGATATTCGATGATATGTTACATAGGCATGTCGAATGCTATGTTGACGACCTAGTGGTCAAGTCCAAAATTCGACATGACCATCTGGGAGAACTAAAACTAGTGTTTGATCATTTGAGAAAATATTAATGGTGGCATCGAGGGATCGAGATTGATCAATCTAAAATTGATGCCATTCAAAAAATGCCGAGCCCAAGAAACTTGCATGAGTTGATAAGTCTTCAAGGTCATTTAGCCTAATATTAGAAGGTTCATATCCAACCTGGCAGGTCGATGCCGACCGTTCCAAAGATTGATGAGGAAGAATGAAACCTTTGAATGGGATCAAGCTTGCTAGAATGCATTAAAAGCATAAAGAAATACTTGCTCAACTCTTCTGTTCTAGGTGCCCCTATAACGGGAAAGCCAATTATTCTATACATTGCTGCACAAGAATGATCTATTGGAGCACTTTTAGCACAAGTCAGAGAAAATAACAAGGAGTAAGCTCGCTACTATTTAAGTAGAACCTCTGTGGGGGCAGAGCTAAATTATTCTCCTATCGAGAAAATGTGTCTTTTATTCTTTGCTTTTTACTAAGACATTATATGCAAGCATTCACCATACATTTGGTGGCAATAGCTGATCTAATCAAATACATCCTATCTAGGCCAGTCATTTCAGAACGCCTTGCAAAATGGGCAGTTATACTTCAACAATATGATATTGTTTATATACCCCAAAGGGCAATCAAAGGACAACCACTTGCTGACTTTTTAGCTGATCATTCTGTTCCGTCAGATTGGAAATTATGTGAAGAGTTGCCAGATGAAGAGGTATTCTATGTAGAGAATATGGAATATTGGACCATGTACTTTGATGGAGCAGCGCGAAAGACTAGAGTCGATGTTGGGATCATTTTCATCTCACCTGAAAGGCACATGATACCACATAGTTTCACTCTTAGTGAATTATGTTCGAATAACGCAGCTGAGTATCAAACACTCATCATCGGCCTTCAAATAGCATTAGAGTTTGGGATAACACACATCGAGGTATATGGAGATTCAAAACTTATAATAAACCAACTGTTACTCCAATATGAGGTGAAACATGAAGACTTGAGAGCTTACTTTATGTATGCAAGGCAACTACTAGAAGAGTTTGAAGTGATAACTTTAGAACATGTCCCGAGGTCAAAAAATACAAAGGCAGACGCATTGGCAAACTTGGCAACTTCCTTGACTATTTCAGGCGATGAACCCACAAATATCACTCTTTGCCAAAAATGGTTTGTTATACCCAGTCAAGTTCAAATCGAAGAAGTTGACGCGATATCTGTTTATGTCATCGAAGAAGAAGATTGGCGACAATCTATCATAGATTACTTGCAGCATGGAAAACTTTCCTACAGAGTCGCAACATAAGGCTGAAATACGAAGAAGAGCTGCGAGATTTGTTTATTATAAAAATATTCTTTATCACCGTTCATATGAAGGTCTTCTACTTCGATGTTTAGGAAAATAAGAATCTTTGAAGGCATTGGGAGAAGCGCATTCAGGAATATGTGGAGCTCTAGCTGAAGCTACAGTACCAGTTAAGAAGATGTAAAGACCCGACCCAAAAGGGCTCTAAATAGGCCTTTACCCCAATGCATGCATTCAAAGGAAAGGACAATATGCAAATAAGTTTTCAGATTCCCAGTTAAAACAAAACAATCAAGGTTCAATCAGAAATCAATATAGTTTGTTTGAAACTCGTCCCTGTCTCCAAGCACTGCTTTCAAGGCAAATACATTTCCAAAACGTACACTCGATCAGAGATTTATTAAAACACTTGAAACATCCTCAAATTCAATAAAGCGGAATCCATAAAACATTGAGAAAAACATCCTAGGGCTCGTGCCCGCCACATGCATTCAGGGGGAAAATAAAAGACAAGAGTCATAGAAATAAAAAGTCGAGACGACAAAAAGTTCCCATGATCATAGCTCCTCCTTCACCATCCCGCCTCGCGCCATGGTTACCCGAAGATAAGTAAGGGTGAGTAACGAATTACTCAAGAAGAATCCCCAACCGGGTACAATCACGATGCACATGGTCATCTAGATGAGTGTATGCAAGCTATGAATATAAACACGAGAATAGAGCACATAGCTTAAGTCCACACTTGGACCTCGGATGCCAACTCGTGGTCTTAGTCCTAATAATCCACACCACACAATACGCCCTATACGAGAACCAAGTCTCGGCCTCACTGTCTCACCGTCGATACGAAAGGTGCACTAGCTCAAGATCCCGAGGAGCTCTCCCTGGCCGGCGTTGTAATGAGCGTAAGCATGCACCGCGCGTGCTCTGCAGAACTATGGGGGTGCCGGGTCTAGTGGCAAGTCGCCCATGTCCAATCCACCACGCCTAACTAAATCTCTGGATCGGTGTCACCGACATAGGGTGTGAGACTGGACACGTGAACTATGTCACTGAACCACCGCACCGAGAGGCTAAGGAACCGGTCGTGGTAGGCTTACACCGTGAAGCGGTCCTTGCCTAACAGTGGCAATCAAGGGCTACGGCCGAACACGCCGAGGACGTGCCGATCGCTCGAGACGAGGCAATGCCAAGTCATCATCCCGACCGTTGGGGCATTTAACGATCGCCACCCTCACCCAAGATTGCGGGGCCTCACCGGTCGGGTTAGCTAAACCCTAACGGGGTCCGGGACGGAGGACTGTCTCGACGCCCCCGCCATGGATGCAAGATACTTTATGCATCGGGCCGGATGATGCTACCTACCTACACTTTAACCTATCATATCAATAACATACAATCCAATACAATCCAAAACGTGCTCAACGGATACAACGAACCTAGCATGGTACTACGAAGCAAGAATGATATGAGCATGCTAGAACGGAACAACCTAGCATGGGCTAACATGAGAGAACAACATACGAAGTCATGCTAGTCGTGAATTGAAATGAGCACCTAAACTATACATGCTGATAATCACAAACAAACATACAAAAACAATCACATAGAACATCGCAGGTCCACACAACTCCGGTAAGAAATCCTTACACGGCCGGAGGCAACTACACACAAAAATCCTAAGCTGCGATCGATCCAGAGCTAGCTAACGAGAACCTAACAAACACAATAATAATCACAATCCATAGGCCTAAACATAATAAAATAAACAAGGCTTGGCTCGGAGCAACTCACGCGCGCGGCCGACACGCTGGACGGGCGAAGATGGCGGCATGGCGAGGGCGCTGGCGCTGATGGGCGCTGGATGGCGGCGAGGGGCGGGGCGCTGGCGCCGACAGCGCAGAGATGGCGGCAGAGCTGCGCGCACGCGCGCGTATGCGGCCGCATGGCCGGGCGCAGCGCGCACGGGCGCGATAAGCTGAAGCGGACGGACACGCTGCTGCGCGCTGGCCGACGACAGCGCTCGACGCGCGATTCTGCTCTTCTGCAGGGCTCGGCAGGCGATCTGCTGGCGAGATCTGGCCGCGATAGGGCTGCTCTGGCGTCATTGGCCGCGATGGGGCCGCTCTGAGCGTCATTGGCCGCGACAGGGCCGCTCGAGCGTCTCGCTTTTCTTTGAGCGACAGTGCCGCTCGATGGCACTGCAGGGGCGATGGAGCCGGGCGACTCGGCGATCTGGGGCTTGTTGCCGGTGCGATCGGTCTGACTGGGGCATGACGGTGGGGCTGGCCGGGCTCTCTCTCAGTCGCAAAACAAACATACACACACAACCACACTCTTCTATTTACATTCGGCAAAGAAGAACTCAAATCGGAGAAGACGAAGAGACGAAGAAACTTACCCGGAAAGACGATCGAACCACGGGGCTGCAAAGGGGATGAAAATCGGCTTGGAGCTTGGGAGGGGAAAGCTTGTGCGGCCAAGAGGTGATTTGGAGAAGAAGATGGAATAAACCTAATTTCTTTTCATTTAACCAAAATCACAAAACTCCAAAGATCCAAGGGTAACTAAGATATGACGCGAAAGAGTAACAAGAGCTCTCCATAGCTCAACCGCACGCATCCTCACAGCTTTTCCGGAGACCCGGTTCGAATCCCAGTACAAACACAAATTCCTTTATTTTTACTTTTGCATCTACCCATGCTCAAACCAAACCACAAAGCCTCAAAAACCTTCATAAATCCATCCAATAATTTTAGCAACTGGAAAAGACGTAAACGGCCCTGATGGCCCGACCAAATTACCAAAATACCCCTAGGGCGTACCTGGAAGACTGGGATGAAAACCTGGGTCGTTACAATATTCCCTCCTTTTTATGACTTTCGTCCTCGAAAGTCCTTAAGACTGAAACAGCGACAGATACTGCAATCTCATCCCGTCTTCCCCGCTCACAAGCGGCCTCCTCTGAACTCTAACTCCTCCACTGAACTTTTACCAAACGGATCTCACGATTATCCAACGTCTTCGTCTCAAGGACCAGAATACTCACAGGCTTCCTCTCGAAGCTCAAATCCTCAATCACCGCAAAGGCTCAAAGTCCACACCGAGCGATGGGTCCGACACATCATACCGCCTCACACCGATACATGAGAATATCGCACACGGTGACAATGACAGAAAAGCTAACCAATATGCAACTCTCGCCAATCCTCTCGAGAATCTCGGATGGTCCAACAACAGAGACTCCACTTCTCCCGCTTACCAAACCTCAACACAACTCACAACGGCACAACCTTAAAAGCACGACTTTGTCCAACCTCAAACTCTAAAACTCGACACCGAACATCGACGAAACTTTCATGCCTCGCTCTGAGCTAACCACAAACGAGCTCAACCTCCCGCACAACACCTCGGTCAATCAAGCAGCAACACAGGGACCCAAAACAACACCGACGGCCACCAACCTTTTCTCACAAAGACTAGAGACTCGCAACACTTACCATACAATGCCTCAATGGAACCACAAGAATCGACCACGAGAATCGCTACCCAAGGCAACCTCCTAAAACCACACCGGTCTCCCCGCGCCTAATCACGGAAACACCAACTCGCAACAAGCTCAAGGATCTCGCTCACTCCTCCCAAAAGACCATCGGACAAGAAGGGTGAAAACACTACGTAAACCACACTCACTCATAAGCCTCTAAGAACACTCTCTGAACCACGGTTCGCCCACGCACCGCCTAGAACAAACCTTTGTTGCCACACCCTAATGGCAACATCTCCAACTCAAACCGACATGCCTCTACTCCATAGAAATGGCATCTCGCACACTGCCGAGGTGCGAGCTCTAGCTCATCAAGTCAATACTCCAAAAATCCGAACTCACACAACAACCTCAACTAGTGACAGCTCCCACACGGAAACTTACAATCCAACAACTTGAGTGCTACGAACTAGGAAGCTCAAACAACTACAACGCATAGCTATGCCAATCCACTCATCTCTAGCTCGACTCAAATCACTAGTGGGCAAGACAACTTGCAAACAACCAGGCCCCGAGAGGGCTCCATCCACTAAACTTACCTCCATGCAAACAACGGAACAAAGCTCGCCTCGATTATGAAACACATCTCACAAGTCCAAACGATAACACATACAAAGCTTAACCCTCAAGCTTAGGCTTAATGCACCTTCCCACCGAAACTTAATAAACGGAACTCCACTACCCGGTCAACACCAACTACCAAGAACAAGAATACCAACAATGGTCGGCAGAGTGCAAGCCGCACTAGCCACAAGGATCCCTAATCCACCACAAAGGTGCAACCTCATCCACAATCAAAACAAAGGGGCCTTCAACTACAAAGGTGCAACACTTCCAAGCCAACACTCAAAACCTTAACCAACTAGGCCAAACACTCATAGGAGGCGAGAACAACCCTTACGCAACTTCCGAGACACCACTCACGAGTCCGCTTAGCTAGACAAACAACTGCTTCCAAGCAGCCAACAAACTTTTCCTCCTACTAGCACCACTACCACCAATTCCAAGACCAAGGAATAACCCGACAACTCCCAAGGAGAAACAGGTCCTTACAAGCGGACATCGAAAGGACAGAGAGCTTCACAACTCGCTCATTGTCTTGCTCAACCTAAGCACAACATCCGACTCTCCCGCAGGCAACCACAAGGGGTCCACCACAGACTGGACCGCCAACCACGAGCAAGAGAAGACTCACCCCCAAACAACAAATAAGGGCGCTCTCAAACTCTGGGAACAGGAGAGACATCCTACAGGGCACACCACTTACCCACGAACAAGGCTAACTCCTTGGCAACTCTGAAACCACACCTTGGCCAACATCAAGCACCAACTTGCCACCACACCGGAACCAAATCCGACTCTACTCCAAACAAACTCGGCTTGCTAGCCTACCAAAATCGCCAAAGAACTCACCCGAGGCTCAAACTACTCGACTGCGGCTTGCCAACTAAACTCACTACACTGGTCCGACCGAGCTCGGTGAGGCTCTCCACAACTAGGGTTCTTCGACAACCCTCGACACACACCTTGCCGTCTAACGGTCTAACAACCAACTACCCGAACAAACAACTCCTTTTCCCAAAGATCACAACCACGCCGGCCGCCTGCCCGAACCTCGAAACCAAAAAGACCGAAACGCTTGAATGTGTCATCCTCCTACTCAAAGCATCAGCCACAACGTAGCTTCCACCCGGGGTAAGGATTTCGAGCAACACTCTTAGCAACTACGAACAGAACTACGCGACTTCACTACAACCACCATTTGTTCAAGCACCATCCGAACTCCAACCAAGAGCCACAAGAGGTTCCACCCACCAAGCTTAGGTTCAACTTAACAAACTTGCCTAAGCAACAACCCAACTACGAGCACGGTATCCTTACAACCTCAACTAAAGCCTTACAACATCCACCTGGAGTCCAACTTCTCCAGGAACTGAGCACCAGTTCTCCAATGCAAACCCTACATGGTTCTGGAACTCTCGCCACCAGAACGAACTACACGAAACACACTTGTGTGCACAACTCTCAACCTTCCTTCAGAGATCCAAGACTAACAGTGTGCTTTCCAAAGGCAACACTAACTTCTGGCAGAGATACAATCAACCAAAGGAACACCAAAAGTTCCATCTCCACACGATACTCGAAGGAGTGGCAACCTTGCTCTGCTAAAACATAACGATGCCAAACCGAACTTACTTTATACCAAGACTCTACCAAGTGCGCTTACACATAAGGAGTCCTACTCATCTCATAGGCATCCAACTCATCTCATAAGCATCCAACTCATCTCGAGAGCATCCAACTCATCTCACGGGCATCCAACTCATCTCATGAGCATCCAACTCATCTCACGGGCATCCAACTCATGGTTCCCCTCTTTGGACCAACAACACGCATCTACAATGCTCATTCAACTCAGGTTTAGGCACCCGAAGGTAGTGGACCGCACTACCAACCACAAAGATCTCTTGGCCTTAGCACTAGCGTGAGACTCACACGCACTAACACTTACCAACCGTCAACCTGCTGACTTACTCAACCCCCAGTAACACTGGGAAGAGGCTCCAGCTCTTCTCGAACATCCTTTCACTTGTAGTCCTTCGACTACCACCAAGAACTAGCCCTCTTGCACGACCTAAACAGTGCAACTTCCACAAACGGATCCAAAGGCTAAAGGAGTGCGCTGAACTCCGAACGGTCATAGAACCATCTCGCTATACCCATGCCAAACTCAAGCTGAACTGACGTAGAGCCAAAGCGGCACACCAACCATTGCACCTCAAGTGCCACTAAACCAAATCCACACCTTACTACAAATGGGGCCAGCAAGGTCACAACCTCAAGTGACAAAAACTATGACGAGGAATACAAGAGCTCAACTCAAACAACCATGCCTAAGGCATCTCATCAAACCGAAGTCTCATCGCCTACTCTTGCATCTCCACATGATGCTCAACAAAACTCGCCACTCTCTCAACATGCGCAGACTAGCCCTACTCTAGGGGCTCACCATAAGAAGAGTGCTCAACTCTACCGCACAACTGGGAAACCACCAAACGGATCACGTCCGATGGGAACACTGCTCGTTGCACCCTTAACCACAGGGTTCCGACTTACTAGCTGCAAAACAACAACACTTACGGAGAACAAGGATGTCTCAAAGAACCACCTCGAAGGCTACCAACTCTGCAGCTACTCACTGGGCAATCAACCATCTGCTAAGGTTCAAGATCAACACCTGAACTACCCAGGCTAGTCCACACTAGGACCTGCTCCACAAGCATCAACATGAGCAAAAGCCAAAGCTAACTCCTCTCCTAGAGTGGTACTCCAGGGAAAAACACCTCCACCCTCTCACTAGGGGAATTAACAGCTGGGCCACACGTGGCCTACGGGAGTCTATTCTCTACTTCCCTCTGGGACGATATCCCAGTGGTATCTGAATCTATCTGGATACCCCGACAAGCTGCAAACATACTCCTTACACTGCAGAAGTTGGCATGATGGCGCTCTAAACCCAAACCAACGACAAGTCGAACACGCTGCGTCTCCGCTCCACAACACAAAACAAGGCATACACTAGATGAAAGGTATTGTAAATTCTTAACCCTTTTCTAAAACAGAAAACTTAGGCGTGCACTGATGATCGCCGAAGTCTTGGTGATCATGGGAAAGACGACCTACAACAAAAAGGTCGAGTCTACAAAGTCTATGACTCGAGCTTTGATACCAATCAGAAAGACCACCCAAAAGGGCTCTAAATAGGCCTTTACCCCAATGCATGCATTCAAAGGAAAGGACAATATGCAAATAAGTTTTCAGATTCCCGCTTAAAACAAAACAATCAAGGTTCAATCAGAAATCAATATAGTTTGTTTGAAACTGTCCCTGTCTCCAAGCACTGTTTCAAGGCAATACATTTCCAAAACGTACACTCGATCAGAGATTTATTAAAACACTTGAAACATCCTCAAATTCAATAAAGCGGAATCCATAAAACATTCTAGAAAACATCCTAGGGCTCAGTGCCCGCTACATGCATTCAGGGGAAAATAAAAGACAAGAGTCATAGAAATAAAAAGTCGAGACGACGAAAAAGTTCCCATGATCATAGCTCTCTCCTTCACCATCCCGCCTCGCGCCATGGTTACCCGAAAGATAAGTAAGGGTGAGTAACGAATTACTCAAGAAGAATCCCCAACCGGGGGTACAATACGATGCACATGGTCATCTAGATGAGTGTATGCAAGCTATGAATATAAACACGAGAATAGAGCACATAGCTTAAGTCCACACTTGGACCTCGGATGCCAACTCGGGGTCTTAGTCCGGAATAATCCACACCACACAATACGCCCTATACGAGAACCAAGTCTCGGCCTCGGCTGTCTCATCGCGATACGAAAAGGTGCACTAGCTCAAGATCCCGAGGAGCTCTCCGGTGGCGCTTGTAATGAGCGTAAGCATGCACCGCGTGCTCTCGCAGACTATGGGGGTGCCGGGTCTAGTGGCAAGCGCCCATGTCCAATCCACCACGCCTAACTAAATCTCCGGATCGGTGTCACCGACATAGGGTGTGAGACACGACACGTGAACTATGTCACCTGAACCACCGCACTGAGGCTAAGGAACCGGGCCGTGGTAGGCTTACACCACGGCGGTCCTTGCCCTAACAGTGGCAATCAAGGGCTACGGCCGAACACGCCGAGGACGTGCCGATCGTCGGGGGCGAGGCAATGCCAAGTCATCATCCCGACCGTTGGGGCATTTAACGATCGCCACCCTCACCCAAGATTGCGGGGGCCTACCGGTCGGGTTAGCTAAACCCTAACGGGGTCCGAGGGACGGAGGATCGTGTCTCGACGTCCCTGCCATGGATGCAAGATACTTTATGCATCAGGCCCGGATGATGCTACCTACCTACACTTTAACCTATCATATCAATAACATACAATCCAATACAATCCAAAACGTGCTCAACAGATACAACGAACCTAGCATGGTACTACGAAGCAAGAACAGATATGAGCATGCTAGAATGGAACAACCTAGCATGGGCTAACATGAGAGAACAACATACGAAGTCATGCTAGTCGAGAATTGAGCAGAGCACCTAAACTATACATGCCGATAATCACAAACAAACATACAAACAACAATCACATAGAACATCGCAGGGTCCACACAACTCCTGTAAGAAATCCTTACACGCCGGGAGGCAACTACACACAAAAATCCTAAGCTGCGCGATCGATCCCGAGCTAGCTAACGAGAACCTAACAAACACAATAATAATCACAATCCATAGGCCTAAACATAATAAAATAAACAAGGCTTGGCTCGGGAGCAACTCACGCGGCGCGGCTGACACGCGGACGGGCAGACAACATGGCGAGGCTGCTGCTGCTTTGGCGCCGGCGATGGCGCTGATGGGCGGTAGGGTCGGGCGCTGGCGCCGACAGCGCGCAGATGGCGGCAGAAGCTGGCGCACGCTGCTGCGCGACGGCCCACCGGCCCCGCAGCGCACGGCGCGAACAAGCCTGAAGCGGACGGACACGCGCGGCGCGCGCTGGCGCGACGGCGCGGCGCGCGGGCGACGAGCGCTGGACGCGATCGATTCTTCTGCAGAGGCTCGGCAGGCGCATCTCGCTGGCGATCTCGAGGCGATAGGGTGTCTGCGCGGCGTCTTGGCCGCGATGGCGGGCCGCTCGAAGGTCGTTGGCCGCGATGGGGCCGCTCGAGCGTCTCGCTCATTGGCCGCTGAGCGACAGTTTTGCTCGATAGCTGCTGGCACCGCAGGGCGATGGAGACTCGGGCGACTCGGGCGATCTCGCTTTGGTGCGATCTGATCCGGGTGAAATTTCGGGGCCGCGACGGGGGGCTTCTTGGTGGGGCTCCTCTCGGCGGTGCAAACAAACATACACACACAACCACACTCTTCTATTTACATTCGCCGTGCAAGAACTCAAATCGGAGAAGACGAAGAGACGAAGAAACTTACCCGAAAAGACGATCGAACCACGGGTCGCAAAGGGGATGAAAATCGGCTTGGAGCTTGGGAGGGGAAAGCTTGTGCGGCCAAGAGGTGATTTGGAGAAGAAGATGGAATAAACCTAATTTCTTTTCATTTAACCAAAATCACAAAACTCCAAAGATCCAAGAGTAACTAAGATATGACGCGGAAAGAGTAACAAGAGCTCTCCATAGCTCAACTGGCACGCATCCTCACAGCTTTTCCGAGACCCGGGTTCGAATCCCAATTTGCAACACAAATTCCTTTATTTTTACTTTTGCATCTACCCATGCTCAAACCAAACCACAAAGCCTCAAAAACCTTCATAAATCCATCCAATAATTTTAGCAACTGGAAAAGACGTAAACGGCCCTGATGGCCCGACCAAATTACCAAAATACCCCTAGGGCGTACCTGGAAGACTGGGATGAAAACCTGGGTCGTTACAGAAGAATGGGTTATTATTAGCCCACAATGATTCGAGATTCCATGGATTTTGCGAAGAAGTGTGAAACTTGTCAGTTCCATGCCAATTTTATTCACCAACCGCTTGAACCACTTCATCCAACTATTGCTTCATGGCCCTTTGAAGCTTTGGGACTCGATCTTGTCGGTCCTATAACACCTAAGTCATCCGTAGGACATTCATACATTCTTGCTGGAACAGATTACTTTTCCAAGTGGGCAGAGGCTATCCCACTAAGGGAAGCTAAGAAAGAGAATATCGTGGATTTTATTCAAACACATATTATTTATCGATATGGAATCATTCACCATATTGTGACTGATAATGGAAGACAATTTTCCAATAGCTCAATGGACAAACTATGTGAAAAATTTAAGTTCAAGCAGTATAAGTCATCCATATATTATGCACCAGCAAATGGGCTAGCAGAGGCATTCAATAAAACGTTATGCAATATATTGAAAAAGGTAGTTTCCAAGACAAAAAGAGATTGGCATGAAAAAGTTGGTGAACCATTATGCGCATATCGAACTACACATCGCACACCGACAGGGGTTACACCTTATTCCCTCATATATGGGGTAGATGCTATACTCTTGCTTGAAAGAGAAATTCCCTCTCTACGAATGGCAGTGCAAAAAAGGACTAACTATTGAAAACAATGCAAAATTACATCTCCAGGAATTAGAAGCACTTGATGAACAAAGATTAGATGCTCAACAGACACTTGAATGCTATCAGGCACGAATGACCAAGGCTTTCAACAAAAATCTCAAGCCTAGATCATTCCAAGTTGGTGACTTAGTTCTAGCTATTCGAAGAACGATCATCACAACACATCACACAAGGAACAAGTTTACTCCAAAATGGGAGGGACCATTCATGGTGAAAGAAGTCTACTCAAATGGAGCATATACGATTGTTGATAAAGATTGATTGAATGTTGGTCCAATTAATGGAAATTTTTTGAAGAAATATTATGCCTAAGTTTGTAACACTCCTTATTGTAAGAGTATAAACTACATGATGCTCCTGGCCTGCTCAAGCTTATAAAAAAAACTACTATTATGAACTACGTTATGACTTGATCCTTTTTATTTTAAAGGTACGTAGGCAGCTTAAAGCAATTTAAGTTCAGTCATTTCTTCTTGAAATATATATATCACCCCATTATCGAGACATTTCAAAGTGAGTGTATATGAGAAATTTTCGACGAGCGCTCTGTATGAGATTCATTCCTCACAAGGTTATGTTTCATTTCTCTAACATGTTGAAGGTTATTCTTCTCTCTCAAAGTTCAAGGTTGTCGATGCCCAAGGTTTATTGTTATGGATGCTCTCTCAAGTTTTTTTTGGTTCTATAAAATTGAAGGCGTCGTCTCTCTCTCTCTAAAATTTGAGATTGTCATCTGGTTTGTCTAAGTTTAAGATCATCAAACTCTCTTCAAAATCAAGGTCATCTCCCCTCTCTCAAGCTCTGACCTTGCTGCACTTCGTTTACAAGTTCCGATGCATACACTCATCTTCAAGTTTTAACGGTGCTGCACTTTGTCTTCAAGTTCTGACACTACTTCGCTTCGTCTTCGAGTATCAACACTGCTCCACTTCATCTTCAAGTTTTGACACTACTGCACTTCGTTTTCAAGTTATGCTTCGACTTCAAGTTCTGACATCGCTACTTCGTCTTCATGTTCTGATGCTGCTGCTTTGTCTTTAAGTTCTAATGTTGTTGTTGTGTCTTCAAGCTTTAACGTTGTTATGCTTCGTCTTCAAGTTCTAACAGATGACACAGATGATTTCGTCTTCAATTTCTGAAGGATGGCATCGATGACTTTGTCTTAAAGTTCTAACGAATGGCATGACTTCACTTTCAAATGCTTCATCATCACACTTTCATCTTTTCAGGTGTTGCTATGTAGGAGAAAGGGTGCCAGCTTAAGGCTCCTCAACAAGTAAAGAAAGTCCATCCTTGATTGATTGCTCTTTATCTTTCAAAATCACAAAATATTTCAACCCTGAGGTGAGGCGCTTGGCAAAATGCACCATGATCCAGCAAAAGAAAAGTTAGCCAAAATCATTAAAAAAAGTTGGCAAAAGGAATGACGATGAAGAAATTGATAAGATTTCCCTAGTGCAAGATTGACGATAAAACATTGGAGGATAAACTTGGAACGTTTAAGTTCTCGCACATGTTCATTTTTGTACTTCTTGGATGATGGAACATTTCTTGGGTGCAAGATCAACGATAAAACACTGGGAGGATAAACATGGAACGTTTAAGTCCTCGCAGATGTTCATTTTGTGCTTCTTGGATGATGGAACACTTATTGGGTGCAAAATCTGCAATAAAACACTGGAGGATAAACCTGGAACGTTTAAGTCCTCGTAGATGTCCATTTTGCACTTCTTGGGTGCAAAATCTACGATAAAACACTAGAGGATAAACTTGGAAAGTTTAAGTCCTCGCAGATGTTCATCTTGTACTCCTTGGATCATGGAACATTTCTTGGGTTCAAGATCAACGATAAACACTGGAAGGATAAACTTGGAACGTTTAAGTACTCGCGGATGTTCATTCGTCAAGTGCTCGCAGATGTTCATTTTGGAGCACTTCTTGGTGCAAAGACTTCAATAAAACACTAGAGGATAAACCTGGAACGTTTAAGTCCTCGCAGATGTTCATTTTTCACTTCTTGGATGATGAAACACTTCTTGGGTACAAAATCCGCAATAAAATACTAAAGGATAAACTTGGAAGGTTCAAGTCCTCGCAGATGTTCATCTTGTATTCCTTGGATCATGGAACATTTCTTGGGTGAAAGATCAACGATAAACACTGGGAGGATAAACTTGGAGCGTTTAAGTTTTCGCGGATGTTCATTCGTCAAGTGCTCACAAATGTTCGTTGTGGAACACTTCTGGGTGCAAAATCTACAATAAAACACTAGAGGATAAACCTGGAACGTTTAAGTCCTCGCAAATGTCCATTTTACATTTCTTGGATGATGGAACACTTATTGGGTGCAAAATCCGCAATAAAACATGGGAGGATAAACTTGGAAGGTTTAAGTCCTCGCATATGTTCATCTTGTACTCCTTGGATCATGGAACATTTCTTGGGTAGAAGATCAACGATAAACACTAGGAGGATAAAATTGGAACGTTTAAGTCCTCGCGGATGTTCATTCTTCAAGTGCTCGCAGATGTTCATTGTGAAACACTTTTGGGTACAAAATCTGCAATAAAACACTAGAGGATAAACCTGGAACGTTTAAGTCCTCACAGATATTCATCTTGTACTCCTTGGATGATGGAACATTTCTTGGGTGCAAGATCAACGATAAACACTGGGAGGATAAACTTGGAACGTTTAAGTCCTCGCGGATGTTCAGTCGTCAAGTGCTCGCAGATGTTCATTCGTGTGCTTAAGTTCACTGGGGGCATCTTACCACAAAAAAAAACATATATTTATTTGAAATTCTTTTTACCTTGGTGATGATTGAACCTCGTATAAATAATTGGTAAAAAGTTGGAATCCTACAAAAAAAAATGTTAAAAAAAAATAGTAAAAAAATTATGTTTAGATATTTGTTTGTTTTTTTAAATAAAAAATGGTTTGACAAATATCATAAGAATCATACATCATACAAAAAAAAAATGCTTGGACATTTATGTACATATACAATACAGTACATGGAAAGTTTCTTTTGTTTTTTTTAAGAGAGATTTTATTTTTAACACAAATTATGCTTTTACAACAAAATTAAGATTTGAAATTTAAGTTTAAAGCAAATAAAAAGTGTTTGTTGATACTCATACAAAATGACAGAATTAGTATTAATAATAATAAAAAAAGAGGCTAATCTAAGAAGGGTTCTTGTTAAAAAAATATACTATTTCAAATTAAAAAAAATAAAAAAAAATAAAGGGTTTATTCCCAGTGTGTTTACATGTATATATACTATTTATTTACTTATTTAGTTTATAAAAAAAATAAAAATAAAATAAAAAAACCTAAATTTTCTTATGTGCAGCCCGCAACACTTGCCAATAAACTAATTGAAGTCCAAGGTTACAGTAGAAGCAAAAGAACTTCCCCAACAATGGAGCTTGGTAATTAGAGTTGGATGTTCATGGATTTTGATCAATCATCGATATCGGCTCATCATTATAAAATAAATTTGATGGTTAGCAAGAGGTTTTCGATGAAAATAAATAATGGTAGTCCACACATTAAATTTTGGTTTTAATAGGGTTCGTTTCAAGATTTTTGTCATGAGGTTAAAAAGAACGCCTACGAAGATTGTTGAATTTAAGACGACAGTCTACTACTATGTTTGATGATTAAAAAAAAGAGAGGGAGCAACCTTCATTGTGCAATGCCTCAATCATGAGATGTATGTAGAATCAACCGGTTTTCTGCAAATCAAGGAAAAAAAAGAGGTCAAATTTCCTCTTTTGAATTCTTAAAAAAAATAAAAAAAATGAGAGAGAGTCCGGCGATGAACCTCCACAAAATCAGACTGCAAATTTGGTTTCGATGGCTGTGGCCCATGCATTTGTTTTAACCAGTTGAAAAAGAAAAATTAGCTTTTGAGTCGATATTTGTGGAGAGAATAGTGGGGATTTTAAATTCAATTTTAGTAAGATAAATCTAATTTAGGTATGGAAGTTGGAATCTTATCAAAATTGAATTTGAAAAAATCGGCATATATTCTATTTTTATCTTTAAATTTGGTTTTATATTAAATTTGATAATTAGAATTAATGGAGGAGATTTGCCACATCATAAATTTTGGACAGAGGTTAAAATTTTGATTATAAAATGAAAAATCAAATCTTTGACCATAATTCAAATTTTAGTAGACCAAATTTCAAGTGAATGGAATATTGTCACAAATGTAAATTTGGGCATATTCCAAAATTTCTTCAAGTAGACTTATGAATTGTTTAGTTTCAAACCAAAATTTATGGTCATCAATTGAAGGTGCAGGCAAAATTAAGCACTTGTTAAATTTATCCTGAAACTTTTTGTCGTTTCAAATCCGACAGAATCTAAGTCAAAATCAAGAGATGATCCAATATAAATGATTCACCCGAAGTCCAAGCAAAATGACAATTAAAGTCAAATGTTGACCAACAGTCCAATGATGACCCAAATCCAGTGGTGGCCAAATATTGGAACTCAAGTTCAAATGTGCAATCAAAAAGACGTTGTTCTATTTTAATTTCAAATCAAATTTTTATGTCAAATAAGTAGAATTAAACGTTTGACCAAATTTTAAAATTTGATTCATTGACATAATGCACGTCTTTAAAGATTTCAAGGTTATAAGACAAGTTTATACCTTGTTTGATTTAACATATCAAGAAGTTGACATTATAAACTGTAACGACCCAGGTTTTCATCTCGGTCTTCCAAGCAAAATGACAATTAAAGTCAAATGTTGACCAACAGTCCAATGATGACCCAAATCCAATGGTGGCCAAATATTGGAACTCAAGTTCAAATGTGCAATCAAATAGACGTTGTTCTATTTTAATTTCAAATCAAATTTTTATGTCAAATAAGTAGAATCAAACGTTTGACCAAATTTCAAAATTTGATTCATTGACATAATGCACGTCTTTAAAGATTTCAAGGTTATAAGACAAGTTTATACCTTGTTTGATTTAACATATCAAGAAGTTGACATTATAAACTGTAACGGCCCAGGTTTTCATCCCGGTCTTCCAGGAATGTCCTAAGGGTATTTTGGTAATTTGGTCGGGCCGTTTTTGTCTTTTGCAGCTGTTAATATTCTTGGGTGGTCAAATGTAGGGTTTGGTTGCTTTTGGATGAGTTTGGGTATGGAGAGATGCAAAAATAAAATATTGGATTAAAAGTGTTTCAATTGGGATTTGATCCCGGGTGGCTAGGGATATAGCGGTGTGGTCCTACAAGTCAAGCTGCAGGTTGTTCATGATGCTCATTCCGCAGGTTATCTTGGTTTGCCTTGGTTTTCGGGATTTAGGGAGTTTGATTAAAAAGAAAAGAAATAGGTTTTCTTTTCCTCCTTCCCCAAATCCTTTGCCGCATCCATCCATCTTCTCCAAGCTTCTTGCCGTGCGTTCTTCCAGCCCGAGAGCTCTGTCGTCTCGTTCATCTCGGGTAAGAGTTCCTCGATCTCTCCTTCTCGTCTTTTGGTGTTGTTCTTGCTGGCCGAGAGAAGGGATTGGTTTGATTGTAGAGTTTTGTGTTTGATGCAGCCAGCCGAGCAGCCCCAGCGCCGAGCAGCCTTGTCCTTGTGTGTCGCCCAGCCTGCAGCAGACCAACAACGCATCGCCAGCGCCGTCGCGGCCCCTGCCTGTCGCGATCGCCTACGCGCCATCTCGCCGTCTCCCAAAGACTGAAGTCGTCATGCGCAGCCCTCCCGTCGCGTCGCAGCCTCCGCCTGGTCGCCGATCCCGCCAACGCAGCAGCATGCTTCCCCAAAGACTGAAGCCGCATCGCCAGCCGAGCCAGCCCGCGCGCAAGCAAAGAACCCCGATCATTGGCGTGCCCCAGCCCGCTGCGCACTGTCCGTCCGCAAGACCACCCCGCGCCGTGAGTTGCTCCCGACCGAGCCATGTGCTGTTTGTATTTTTATCTAAGGCCTATAGGTTGTGATATTTGTTGTTGTTTGTTAGGTTCCCTATAGCTAGCTCGGGTTCAGTTGCAGCTTAGGATCTTTTGTGTGTCGTTGCCTTCCGACCCAGGTAAGGATTTCTTACCAGAGTTGTGTGGGCCCTGCGATATTTTCTGTGATTGTTGATTGTATGTATGTTTATGTTTATCAACATGTTAGTGGATAGGTGCTCTATTTTGAATTTCGACTGGCATGATTCTCGTGTTATTTCTCATGTTAGTCCCATGCTAGGTTGTTCTGTTCTAGCATGCTCGTTATCTGTTCTTGCTTCGTAGTATCATGCTAGGTTCATTGTTTCTGCTGAGCACGTATTGGAATGTTTGCTGTTATCTGTTTATAGCTTAGAATTCTGATAGGTAGCATCATACGGGCGAGGATGCATAACGTAACTTGCATCCGTGGCGCAGACGCGCGCGGCAAGATTCGCCCTCGATCCGTCGTTAGGGTTTTGCTAACCCTAACTAACGGCGTGATCAGGCAATCTTGGGTGAGGGTGGCAGACTGTTAAATGCCCCAACGGTCGGGGGAATGACGAGACATTGCCTTGTCCCCGACAGTCGACACGACCTCGGCGTGTCGGCAGTAGCCTTTGATTGCCAATTGATAGGGCAAGGACTGGTTCCTGGTGTAAGCCTACCACAGCCGGTTTCTTAGCCACAGGTGCGGTGGTACAGGCTGACATAGTCATAATGTCCTGGTCTCACACCACTATGTTCAGTGACACCGATCCAGAGATTCTTTTAGGCATGCGTACTGGACCAGGGCAGCATGCCCTAGACCCAACACCTCCTTGGTTTGTAGCAGCATGCGGTGCGCGCACACGCTCATTAGAGCGCCGACTGGAGAGCTCCTTGGGATCTTGAGTTCAGTGCACCCTTCGTATTGACAATAGTAGGAAAGTTGAGGCCGAGATTAGTTTCTCGTAGAATATCGAGACGCGTTGTAGTTTTCCGGAGTAAGATCGTAAGATGGCATCCGTGGTATATGTATGGAATAAAGTGATGTGCTCTCTTCTGTGTTTATATTCATAGCTTGCATACTTTCTGCTAGATGACCAGTTATATCGTATTGTACCCCGGTTGGGGATTCTTACTGAGTAATTCGTTACTCACCCTTAATTTGTGGTTTTTCACAAGTAACCAGGGCGCGAGACAGGATGGCTGAAGGAGGAGCTGCTGATCATGGAAACAAGTTGTTTAAAAATTCTGAGTTTATGTTTTATGTTTTTGTTGTCCTCTGAATGCATGTAGTTGGGCACGGAGCCCTTAGGACGTTTTCTGATTGTTTCTGGATTCTGGTACTGTTGTAAACTGTTTTTGGATTTTTGAAAGTTTGAATAAATCTCTGATCAGAGTATGTTTTAAACTGCTTTTAGCTTGGAACTAGTGCTTGGAAACAGGGACAGGTTCCATGACATTTTATATTTGATTTATGAATGGATGTTTACAAGTTCTTAGTTTTCATTTAGAATCTAGAAAACGATCTTGCATATTGATTTTAAGTTTTTAAAGCATGCATTGAGGTAAAGGCCTAGTTTAGGACCTCTTTCGGGTCGGGTCTTTACATAAACAAATGGATGCTGTGTCAACTTCACACTAACTTTTTCGAAATTCATCCACACATATTCGTGCAAAAATCTCGAAAAGGGGGCATTTGTTGGAATAGAAATTTCTACGAATTAGAACTTGCCACGTCATTATTTAGAGTTAATGACAAGACAAATATTTTTATTTAGAGACCAATTATAAAATGATATATTGTCCCCTAAATTGAATTATGGCAAACCAAAATATGCCACGTGTCAGTGTTTGATTGCACTGATAGCATAATCGAAACTATGGATGACCGAACTCGGTCAAATGACGATTTGGGCCCGAAGCCCATTTTCTTTATGGAATCAAATTGGGCTCCAAATACCCCGGTCCATGAAGATGTTTGGATCCAAAATCACCTATTGGTCCAAACCCAGCCCATGAAGACATTTGGGCCCAAGCCCATGGAAAACTTTATAAATACAGACTTCCTTCTTCATTTGAAGGGGTTCCAAAATTGAGAAAGGCGTTGAAGCTTCTTGAAGAAGAGACTCAACGCTTTACTACATTCTTGAAGATTGGGGTTTTTCATAACTTCGACAGATTGAAGCTACACAAGAATTCCTGAAAACTGAAACCATACAAGGTTTCTCGAAGACTTGAAGCTTCTATAAATCTTGAAGATTGAAGCGTTGAAACGATTCCATGTTTGAAGCTGCTAGAATTGCCTGAAATCTGAAGCTGTGAAAATCCTTGTATTTGTGAGAGAAGAATCAAAGGAACATAGAATAGAGTTGTAATCCACTGTATTCTATACAAATCAATATAAATTTTTAAGTTCATCGAACGAATTAAATTTCTCCAGAAATCTCGCGAACAGTTCTATTACATTTTGTTAACTAATTATCAAGGAAACTACCATATGTAAGAACATAGTTCAAACATTTTTTTAACATCAAAATTTCAATCGTTGTAATTTAAAATAATGTGAGAATTGAAATGAGGAGCTAGATTACAAAATATCTCATAGGGGGTGTTCAGATTTGGAGGAGAGAAAATGGAAGGAGAGTTGAAGTGATTTAAAAGTGTAAAGTATATATATTTAATTGATGTTTGTAAAATTTTATATATTTAATGAAAAGGGAGGGGTTTGTTTGGGGAAATTGAAAAATGGAGTTGTTTTTAAAATCTATTTAAAAAAAGAGGTAGATTTCAAAACTTTTGTAAAATTGAAAAATTGGGAATTTTGCAGATATAACAAAAAAAGGTAAAGTATTTTCATCACAAAATAAAAATTAATTCATTTGTAGCAGAAAATTCAAATTGAGTTCTATCATTGGTTGAATTCTTTTAGTGATAGAATTCAATCAATGATAGACTTATTCTATCACTGCTTGAGTTTATTATCAGTGATAAAAATCTAAATTGAGTTCCATCACTATTTAAGTGATAGAAACTAATGTGTTATAGATGAATTACATTACAACGAACTCATAGTGGCCAAACCTCGACCTGAAAGTTGTTTTGGGGATGTCTGCATCCCTGATCCTCAACTGATGGTAACTAGATCTCAAGTCTATTTTTGAGAATACAGAAGCTCCCTAAAGCTGATCAAATAGGTCGTCAATACGAGGCAATGGGTACTTATTCTTCACTGTAACCTTATTCAGTTCCCTTTAGTCTATGCAGAGGCGCATCGAACCGTCCTTCTTTTTCACAAATAGAATTAGTGCTCCCCACGGGGACACACTGGGGCGAATGAACCCTCGGTCCAACATCTCTTGCAACTGAACCTTTAGCTCTTTCAGCTCTGCTGAAGCCATCCTGTAAGGAGCTTTCGAGATAGGGAGAGTCCCTGGCTCGAGCTCAATAGTGAAGTCAACCTCCCGCTGAGGTGGTAACCTAGGCAGCTCCTCTGGAAACACATCTGCATACTCCTGCACAACTGGTACCTGGTCAACTAACAGCGGAGGACGGTCTCCTCCAAACAACTTTGCCAAGTAGCCCCAAGCTTCTCGAGCTAGCAAGCGTTGGACTTTCGCTGCTGAAATCAACGGCAGACAGACTCCGCTATGGAAACTGCGGAACTTGAAACTCTGTTTCTTAGGTGGCCTGAACACAACTTATTTCTGGTGGCAGTCAATTAGCGCATGGTGCTCTGCTAACCAATCCATCCCTAGGATAACATCAAACCCACTCATAGGCAGTACTATGAGTGTGACTGCTAATGACTCTCCGGATACTAGGATCCTACCATCTCTAACCTTATCACTAGCCAACATACTAACTCTCGAAGAAGTGGCAATACACAATTCGAACCCTAAAGGTTCCAGTACTAAACAAGTTTGATTAGAAAACAATGCAGAGATAAATGAATGGGTCGAGCCCTAATCAAACAAAATAAATGCATGATGGTCTAAGATTAGTAAGGTACCTGCAACAGCTGCGTGAGTCTTCTCGGCCTCCTGCCGAGTCGTGGCAAATACACGGCCCTGCTGCTGAGCTGGTCTAGCAACTCCCTCACCCTGCAGGCAAGCTTTGACCATGTGCCTCTCTTTTCCACACTTGAAGCATGTAACGGCCAAGTTTTCTATTCCGGTTCTTGAAGTGCTTCCGATTCAGATTCAGTTGTTCGGTTGGGCCGTTAGAGCTGTTTTGACCCTTAGGGGTATTTTGCTCTTTTGGCTCTCCGGGTAGGATTTGTGGATTTTCAGGGCTTCGAGGCAGCTCCTGCCTTTGTCGAGGCTTGTTTGTTGGTGGTTGCGAGTCCCGAGATGTTTGGGCTATTCGTTTGGAAGTTCGGTTGTGATTTGGGTTTTGGGCAAAGTTATGGTTGGTTGAGTGCATCCCTTGGGATTCGAGCCAGGGCCCTTAGTGTTGATTTGGGAGTTGGATTTAAGTGAGTTTTATTTATTGGAAAAGGTTGTTTCAGTCGGGTCTCGAAGGAGGAAGCCGGGAATTGGGATTTTAAGGATTTTAAGGATTTTTTTTAAGGTTGGAAAAATGGATATTTGGATAAGGATGGAAAAATAATAAAAGAGAAAAAGAAAAGAAAAATCCCCATTTTCCCCATTTTTCCCATTTTTTCTATTTTTCCTTTTTCTCTCTCTCTCTCTCTCTCTCTCCCCGAGCCCCCCAGCTTGAGCCTAGCCCTGCCCCTACTCGCCCAGGACGCCCAGCACGAGCCCCAGGTCGCCAGCCCGAGCCCCTAGACGCTCAGCTCGCGTGGCCCAGCCCCCAGGCCGCCCGCACTGTGCCGAGTCGCCTCGCCCAGGCCCCGCGTCGCCTAGGTCCGAGCGCCCTGCACTGTGCCGAGCCCGTGCGCCCTGTAGCTCGCCGTGCCTAGCCTGTGTGCCCTGTAGCCTTCGCGTCGCGTGTGTCCCTGTAGCACGTCGTGTCGCTCACGCCCGTGCCCCTTGTATATGCCGAGCCGCGCCGCACGCCGTCGCCCAGCTGAACTCGAGCCCGGGCCCGCGCTCCCTTGCCTTGCCCCAGCTCTCCCTTGCCTCACCCCACTCGCTGCGCCCGGCCTATGCACCGCCTGCGCCCGACCAATCGCTTTTTCTGCGCCCGGCTGCCTCAAGTCTTTGGTTGGCCCGAGCCTTGTGGCTTCTCGGATGGTATTTCCCGAGTCTTTTCTTTGTTGGGCCCTGATTTGTTGGCTGCTGTTTATGGATTTAATTAGGGCGTTTTATTGAATGTTTAGGCTGTTCGGGTTCGCTTAGAGGCTCGAGGGTCGCTTGGTTGATTTGTGATAATTGTTTGCTGCTTGTTCCAGGTAAGGATTTCTTACCGTGGTTGTGTGGACCCTGCGATATTATCATGATTGTGCCTTGTATGCTTGTTTACTGTTATGAGCATGATAGTGATAGGGCAGCTATGATTGATCTCTTGCTAGCATGTTTACCTGATTGTACATGTTAGTGCCATGCTAGGTTTGTTCTTCCAGCATGCTTATGATTCCTGCTTAAGTTTGTAGTATCATGCTAGGTAAGCGTCTTTGATGTCGGTTATTGCTTGCTAGCCAGGAATCATTTTACTTTGTACTCTTAGATAGAGTTGTAGGGTTTGTCATCATCCAGAGGCTGAGAGCGGACATAACGTACTTTGTCCCCACTGGTCGGGAGTAAAGCGAAGCATAACGTACATTGCTTCAGGGGTTAAGAGCGGACATAACGTACTTTGTCCCCACTGGTCTGAAGTAGAGCAAAGCATAGCGTACATTGCTTTTTCTCCCCCCTCCCGGGCCGCCGATTGTGGATTTAGCTAGCAATGGTGTAAGCCTACCTTGGCCGGTTCTTAGCTTCAGGCTGCACAGATGAGCGCCGAGGGCCTCGCGCTATTGTGATCAGTGACACCGCTTTCGAGTCTTAGGCATGCGTACCTGGCCCGCGTAGTTTGTCCTTAGGCCCCCACATTTACACCGGTTGCAGCTGCATGCGGTGTGCGCGCACACGAGTTCGTGAGTACACCATTCCTTCCAGTTTAGAGCCAGACTTCGGGTACTCTCCCGTAAGTCCAGATTATTAGCAAGGGTAAGAGGCCCTTGAGGACATCCTTGGGATCAGTTCTTGAGCTGATCAATCCCCCGAGTGAAAGAGACCTCGGTGATGTCCTGGGATTGGTTATGAGAACCAATCATTAGGCCGGAAGTAGGAGACTTCCGAGGACTCCAGATCTTGCATTGTGAGCTCGTTGAGCTATGATCTGTGTTGATAGCTGTTTGCTTGCATGTTGAGGTGCTAGATGACTGATGTATCGTATTGTACCCCGGTTGGGGATTCTTACTGAGTATGTTTATACTCACCCTTATTTATCTTTCAGGTAACTTGGGACAACACCAGGATGGCTAGCGGAGGGAGCTGATTGATCATGGGAGCTGCCGGCACTTTGTCATTTATTATTGCATTGTTTATTCAGCATGTAGATGGATAGGAGTCCTAGGGGAACATTGTTTAAAAAGTTGTTTAAATTGTATTGTATGTTTTTATAAACACTGGCCAGACTTGTTTTATTCTATTTGTTTTGTTTAAATGAAAATTGTTGGTTATGTTTTAAGGGTTCCCCCTTCTCTTATGTTTTGAAAGGGTTTTAAATATGAGCACTAAACCGCTTGTTATCATATTTGACTTGCATGCTGAGTGAGAACCCAGGTTTAGGACCGTGTTTTGGGTCGCGTTTTTACAAAGCATGCTCTGACTGTTGCTCCACAATGACCAAAATGAGTTTTGCCACAAGATCGGCAATAGGGCGGCTGTCTCACTACATTCTGCTATCGACCACCATGGTGTCTTTGCTGGAAACGGCCCTGACGGCGCGGCTGACCGTATGCTCAAATTTCCTCTTTTGCCCTGAATTGGCTGGTGCAGTCTTAGCTACTGCGGGAGTCTTTGCAAGCGGGTACTTACGATTATATATCTTGGCCAAAGCCACAGTCCTGGTGTAGGTATCTGGAGCGAGTGCCCTAATATCCTGGGCAACCTCCAACTTGATCCCTCCGATAAACTTCTTTACCTTGAGCTCCTCAGTGGCAACTAGCTCTAGAGCAAAATAGCTGTGCTCTAAAAACTTCTTCTTATACTCTGCTATGGAGTCATCTCCCTGCTTCAGGTTATGAAAAGCTTCAACCATCTCTTGCTGGGATTCCTCACTGATATACTGAGTCTTAAATTTATCCCTGAAGAATTCCCAAGTAGGAGGTGGGGATCCTACAGGTCTGCCTCGAAGGGTGGACTCACAGCACCACACTGATGTGTTAGTGAGTACATGCGCGACACACTGCGGCCTTTGAACATCGGGGCAATCCATCACCTGGAAGATATACTCCATCCTTGCCAACCACTTTGCTGCTTTCAACGGGTTCTCAGCTGCATCAAACTCCTTACGCTTCCACTTACAAAAGTCTTTAAGCCATTGGTTGTACTCGACGGCTCCGTTCCCTACAATAGCCTCAACAACCATAGGCTCCTGACCACCCCTGAGGGTCCATTGGGGCTGTAGGGGCAGCTAGTACAACTGGTGGTGCCTGTCTAAACAACTGAGTCAACTGAGCCATCTAAGCTGAAGACTCCTCTCTCTACACTGCGAGCTGCTCTATAAGTTGTGCTGAAAACTGCGCCTGTGACTCGGCCCTCTGCTCAGCCATTATGAGCATCATCTCTCGCATCACTGATGCCAGATCTACGCTAGGAGCTGCAGTTTGGGGCTGAGAAGTCTATCCCCCTGCTCGGGGCATATCAGCAACTGGGGCCACAGGCGGACTACGAGTCTGGTCCATCCCTGATGCTGTCTCATCAATCGTAATCTCTATACCAATACCTCAGTTGGCTGTACCAGAAAATCCTGCTCCTTGGCAGGTGATCGACATACTGGCGATCTGAACCCAGAACACTAAGTTAGTCCAAGCTCGGACCAACACTGCCAACAACAAAACAAAGCTAGTATGCTAGATGTAGGTATTGTAAACTTAAACCCTTAAAATAAACTTAAACACATACCTAACGGCTATTGGAGTGCTGATGATCATGGGACACAACGACCTAACATAGTAGGTCAGTCTACAGAATCTATGACTCTAAGCTCTGATACCAACTGTAAAGACCCGACACTAAATGGTCCTAAATGGCCTTTGCTTCAAGATGCAATTTAAAATACAATGTAAATTAACTGGAAATTCAAAACATCTTTCATAAATAGTTTAAAATCCCAATATGCTTGCATGTAAGGAAAACAATAAAACAGTTGTAGTCTCCTGGCCAGAGTTCAATAAAACGCTTACAAATTCCTCAATTTAAAAGTTCCAATATGAAAACCACTAAAATGGAATGAGCGAATGCAATTGACTTCCCCCATGATCATCCAACTCCTCTTCTAGCCACCTCGATGCTGTGCCAAGTTACCTGGTGGAAAAACCACAAAAAGGGTGAGTACAATTGCACTCAGTAAGAATTCCCCAACTGGGGTACAATACGCAAGACTAATCATTTAGCATCCTAGCATACAAGCAAAACTTCGAAACACATAGAGGCAGTCTGAACAATATCAAACGACAGGTGTCGAGCAGGGTCAGCACGCCACTAGGCTGGCTAGACGGGAGGAAAACCTAAGTGACCTCGGTCTCTAGAATGTCTATCTCTAAGAAAACACTAGGTTAGCACGCAATTGGGCTAACTTGGACAACACGCTACTGGGCTTGTCCTGGACAACACGCAACTGGGCTTGTCCTTACTATGCCGGGCAGCACGCAACTGGGCTCAACCTTGATACAACTCAAACTTGGCTGTCAATGGACAACACGCCACTAGGCTAGTTGTAACAACCCAAGATTTTCCTTCTGGTTCTCCAGGTTTGTTGGTTGTTCTCCAGTGAGTTGGTTGGGCTGTTAGGGCTGTTTATGCTTCCAGGGGTATTTCAGTCATTTTGTCTTCTAGGGGTATTTTGGTCATTTTTCCTTCCCGAGACAGTGGACTCTGGTTTTAGGGTTGTTTATGTCATTGTGGACTCTGGTTATTATTCGGTTTCAAGTTACAGATCAAGAGTTCCATTTATGGTAAGTTTGGAGCCCTCCCGGTTAAAAGAAGAAAAATGAAAATAAAGGTGTTGGAACTAGGATTCGAACCATAGGGGGCATAGAAGTTGAGTTTGAGCCTTGTGTAGAGAAAATAAAATAGTTTTTAAAAGTGCACTTGGTGGGATTTTTTGTGGCTTTTTATTAATTAAAATAGGGAAAAAATCAACTAGGGTTTCATCTTTTTCTCCTCATTTCTCTCTTGGCCGACCCACACTCCTCCATCTCTCCCCTTGGCCGAGACACATCTTCAACATAGCTTCTCCATTGATTCCAAGCTCTTCTTGCTTCCTTCCTCAAGATCTCCAAGTGTGCTGCCTAGCTTTTCTTCTCCCATTGTTATTCCAAGGTAAGCCTTTACAAAATCCATTCTCTTTCTCTTCTCATTGCCATGGTCGAGCCAACATCTAGCCTAGAGGTGATGTCTCATCTTCTCTTCTTATAGATTCGAGAAGCTTGCTTGGTTGGAGGAGATCTGGGTTGTTATTCTTGTTTGTCTGAGATCCAAGAGCACATTTCTTCCAAGCTTCTTGGACGAGATTCATTGGGCAAGTATGTTGGTGTTTATGCTTGGTTTAGTGTTGTAGTGTGTAGATCTAACATTGTTCAACTTCCATTGTGCAAATCAAGCCCTAGCCGAGCCAACCTTGTAGTGCATCCTTCTTGGTCGAGACCATCTTGCTCATTGGAGGTGTAACGGCCCAGGTTTTCATCCCGGTCTTCCAGGTATGCCCTAGGGGTATTTTGGTAATTTGGTCTGGCCGTCAGGGCCGTTTATGTCTTTTTTAGTTGTTAAAATTATTGGTTGGGCTTAAGCAGGATTTTGATGCTTTGTGGATGTATTTGGGCATGGTGAGATGCAAAAGAAAAATTGAGAATTAAAGTGTAGCAGTTGGGTTTCGAACCCAGGTGGTCTGGGAGGTTAGTTGTGTGTCGTTGCCAGTTGAGCCTCGAGCTGTTATTGATGCTCTTCCCGCGCCACATCTTGGTTAGCTTTGGGTCTTTGGGGTTTTGGTGCATTTGATTAAATGAAGAGAAAAATAGGTTTTCTTCTCTTTGGGATCTCCAAACTCCATGGCCGCCCAACCCTTTTCCTCAAGCTCCATTGCAGTGATTTTCTTCCCCTTGCCAAACTTCATCCATCGACCGTCGTCCCGGCCAGCCAACCAACCCAGCCGAGCAGCCCAATCGAGCAGCCCACCCAGATCGCACCAGCAGCATCGCCGGCCAGCCCTTGCCCATCTCCCTACAGAGTCTAGCCCGAACAATACGGGCCAGACCCAAATTTCAAAGAACTCCGCCATCGTGCCCCGTGACGCCCGGCTGGCGTGCCCAGACGCCGTCGCACCAAATTTCCAGCGTCGAGAGACGCCATTGCGTCGCTTGCCTAGCGCCGGCAGCGCCAGCGCGCCAATGCCGCGTTGCGTCACCCGTCTGCGCACCCGTCTCCGTCCCAGTGTGCCCAATCCGAGCCTAGCGCCCGCGCGCCCGTCGCCGTCTCAGTGCATCCGTGCCCATGGCTCCGACCGTCCGCGCGCAGCCAGCGCCCGTGCTGCGTCGCTCTGCCCGTCCGCGCGCAACCAGGGCTCGTGCCGTGTCGCTCCGCCCATCTGCGCGCAGCCAGAGCTCAGGCCAAGACGCCAAGCGAAGCGCATCTCGCGCGCGCCAGCAAAGACTCCAAAAGCCAGCCATCGACGGCTGTGCACTGCTCGTCCACACGGCCGTGTGTGAGTTGCTCCCGAGCTGAGCCCTGTTTATTTTATTATATTTAGGCCTATGGATTGTGATAATTATTGTGCTTGTTAGGTTCGCTTTAGCTAGCTCGGGATCGATCGCAGCTTAGGATTCTTGTGTGTAGTTGCCTTCCGACCAGATAAGGATTTCTTACCGGAGTTGTGTGGGCCCTGCGATATTATATGTGATTGCTGTTTGTATGCTTGTTTGTGTTTATCAACATGTTTAGTGATAGGTGCTCTGTTCTGAATTACCGACTGGCATGATTTTTTATGTTGTTTCTCATGTTAGTCCATGCTAGGTTGTTCCGTTCTGGCATGCTCGTTATCTGTTCTTGCTTCGTAGTATCATGCTAGGTTCATTGTATCTGTTGAGCACTTATTGGATTGTTTGCTGTTGATAATATAGTTTAGAGTTCAGATAGGTAGCATCATTCGGGCCAGGATGCATAAAGTACCTTGCATCCACGGCAGGGAGGTACGAGGCAGTGCTCCGTCTCTGATCCCCTGTTAGTGTTTAGCTAACCCTAACGGCAGGCCCTGCAATCTTGGGTGAGGGTGGCAGACTGTTAAATGCCCCAACGGTCGGGATGATGACATGACATTGCCTTGTCCCCGGCAGTCGGCACGTCCTCAGCGTGTTTGGCAGTAGCCCTTGATTGCCACTTGATAGGGCAAGGACGACTTTCTAGTGTAAGCCTACCACGACCGGTTCCTTAGCCTCAGGTGCGGTGGTTCAGGCTGACATAGTTCACGTGTCCAGGTCTCACACCCCTATGTCAGTGACACAGCTCCAGAGATTTAGTTAGGCATGGTGACTGGACCTGGGCAGCTTGCCACTAGACCCGGCACCCCCCACGGTTTGCAATAGCATGCGGTGCGCACATACGCTCATTATAGCGCTGACTCGAGAGCTCCTCGGGATTGTGAGCCGGTGCACCTTTCGTATCGACAGTAGACAGGCTGATGTCGAGACTTGTTTCTCGTATAGGATCGTATCGTGTGTTGGATTTTCCGATGTAAGACCCTGAGATGGCATCCGAGGTCTATGTTTGGACTTAAGCTATGTGCTCTCTTCTGTCTTTATATTCATAGCTTGCATACCATTCTGCTAGATGACCATGTATATCGTATTGTACCCCGGTTGGGGATTCTTACTAAGTAATTCGTTACTCACCCTTATTTTGTGGTTTTCCACAGGTAACCATGGTGCGAGATAGGATGGCTGGAGGAGGAGCTGTGATCATGGAAACCCGTTGTTCGAACTCTGAGTTTATGTCTATGATTCTTTGTGTTTTATTTTCCTCTGAATGCATGTAGTTGGGCATGGAGCCCTAGGTTGTTTTCTGACTGTTTTTCCGGATTCTAGTACTTTTGTAACTATTGGAAAGTTTTGAATGTTTTAAATAAATCTCTGATGAGAGTGAGTTTTGGAAATGTATTTGTCTTGGAACAGGTGCTTGGAAACAGGGACAGGTTTCAGGAATTTTATGTTGACTTTTCAAATGGTTGTTTGTATGTTTTAGTTTTCACTTAGAATCCGAAAACCATTCCTGCACATCGACTTTAACTTTTGATTTCATGCATTGAGGTAAAGGCCTATTTTAGAACCCCATTCGGGTCGGGTCTTTATAGTTGGTATCAGAGCTCAGAGTCATAGATTCTGTAGACTGACCTTTTGTTGTAGGTCGGTTTTCCATGATCATCAAGACTGACAAATCATCAGTGCGCGCTAAGTTTACGCTTTAGAAAAGGGTTAAGAATTTACAATACTTTTCATCTAGTGTATGCCTTGTTTAGTGTTGTGGAGCGGAGACGAGCAGGTTCTGACTCGTTGTTGGTTTGGGTCCAGAGCACCATCATGCCAACTTCTCGCAGTGGAAGAAGTATGATAGCAGCTTGTCGGGGTATCCAGATAGATTCAGATACCGCTGGGACATCGTCCCAGAGTTAGGCAGAGATTAGACTCCCGTAGGCCACTTGTGGCCCAGTTGTTAGTTTTCCCCTAGATAGAGGGTGGAGGTGATTTGCCTTGGAGTACCACTCCAAGAGAGGAGTTAGCTTTGGCTTTGCTCATGTTGATATTAGTGGAGCAGTTTCCAGTGTGGACTAGCCTGGGTAGTTCAAGTGGTGATCTTGAACCTTAGCAGATTGTTTGATTGCCCAGTGAGTAGCTGCAAAGATGGTAGCCTTCGAGAAGGATGTAGAGACATCTTTGTTCTCTTGTAAGTGTTGTTGTTTTGCAGCTAGTAAGTTGAAACCCTTTGTGTTAAGGGTGGAGCGAGCAGTGTTCCCATCGAACTTGATCCGTTGGTGGTTTCCCAGTTGTTTAGTAGAGTTGAGCACTCTTCTTATGGTGAGCTCCTAGAGTAGTGCTAGCTGCTGCATGTTGAGAGAGCAGGCTAGAGTTTTGTAGAGCATCATGTGGAGATGCAAGAGTAGGCCGTGAGACTTCAGTTAGATGAGATGCCATAGGCAGGGTTGTTTGAGTTTTGAGCCCTTGTATGCCTAGCCATAGTTTTTGTCACTTGAGGTTGTGACCTTGCTGGCCCCATTTGTAGTAAGATGTGGATTTGGTAGTAGTGGCACTTAAGGTGCATTGGTTGGTGTGCCGCTTGGCACTAAGTCTGGTTTAGGCCTGAGTTTGGCATGGGTATAGCAGATGGTTCTATGACCCGTCCGGAGTTCAGCACACTCCTTAGCCTTTGGATCCGTTTATTGCAGTTGCACCTGTTTAGGTTGTGCAAGAGAGCTAGTTCAGTGGTAGTCGTAGGACTACAAGCGAAAGGATGTTCGAGAGGAGCCGGAGCCTCTTCCCAGAGTTACCGGGGGTTGAGTAAGTCAGCAGGTTGACGGTTGGTAAGTGTTAGGGCGAGTGAGTCTCATGCTAGTGTTAAGGCCCAGAGATCTTGTGGTTGGTAGTGCGGTCAACTACCTTCGAGTACCTAAATCTAAAGAAAGTTGAGCATCGTAGATGCGAGTTTGGTCCAGCTGAGGGGCCATGAGTTGGATGCTTATGAGATGAGTAGGATGCCTTCTGGGAGGGATTAGATGCCTGATGTGTAAGCACACTTGGTAGAGTCTTGGTAAGGTAAGTTCGGTTTGGCATTGTTATGCTTTAGTAGAGCAAGGTTGCCACATGTGAGGACCCGACCCAAAACACGGCCCTAAACCGGGGTTCTCACTCAGCATGCAAGTTAAATATGATAACAAGCGGTTTAGTGCTCATATTTAAAAACCTTTCAAAACATATGAGAAGGGGGAACCCTTAAAACATAACCAACAATTATCATTTAAACAAACCAATGAAGTAAAACAACCTGGCCAGTTTTTATAAAAACATACAATACAATTTAAACAACTTTTTAAACAATGTTCCCCTAGGACTCCTGTCCATCTACATGCTGAATAAACAATGCAATAATAAATGACAGAGTGCCGGCAGCTCCCATGATCAATCACTCCTCCGCTAGCCCTCCCGGTGTTGTCCCAAGTTACCCGAAAGATAAATAAGGGTGAGTATAAACATACTCGTGAAGAATCCCCAACCGGGGTACAATACGATACATCAGTCATCTAGCACCTCAACATGCAAGCAAACAGCTATCAACACAGATCATAGCTCAACGAGCTCATAATGCAAGATCTGGAGTCATCGGAAGTCTCCTACTTCCGGCCTAATGATTGGTTCTCCTAACCAGTCCCGGGACATCAACGAGGTATCTTTCACTCGGGGGATTGTTCAGCTAAAAAACTGATCCCAAGGATGTCCTCAAGGGCCTCCTTGCCCTTGCTAATCTGGACTTACGGGAGAGTACCCAAAGTCTGGCTCTAAACTGGAAGGAATGGTGTACTCACGACATTAGCCCGGGGGAGGTCTCCAAACCGGCAACTAACGCGTGTGCATGCACACCGCATGCTGCTGCAACCGGCGTAAATGCGGGGTCCTAAGGGCAAACTACTCGGGCCAGGTACGATGCCTAAGACTCGGAAGCGGTGTCACTGATCACAGTAGCGCGAGGCCCTCGATGCTCATCTGTGCAGCCTGAACCACCGACCTGAAGCTAAGAACCGGCCAAGGTAGGCTTACACCATTGGCAGGGTTCCGCTCTAGCAGGCTACAAACTAGGCTTATGCCGATGTGGGTAGCTAAATCCACATCGGCGGTCGGGGGGGGGAAGCAATATACGTTATGCTACGCACACTTTACTCCCGACCAGAGCTAAATCCACATTGACGATCGGGGGGGGAAGCAAGATACGTTATGCTGCGTACACTTTACTCCCGATCAGTGGGGACAAAGTACGTTATGCTGCGCACACTTTACTCCCAATCAGTGGGCGACGCGGGGCCTGGGCGAGGGTTGTGCGACGCGGCTGGGTCTGGGCGACACCGATCCGCGCGGGATGGCTCGGGGTGAGGTTGGCGACGCGCGGGCTTTGCAACCCGCTTTCCTATTCCGATTTCGAGGTGCCTTCGGGTCAAGATTCGGTTGTTTGGTTGGGCCGTTAGAGCTGTTTTGACCCTTGGGGGTATTTTGGTCTTTTGGCTCTCCGGGCAGGATTTGTGGTTTTCAGGGCTTCGAGGTAGCTCCTGCCTTTATCGAGGCTTGTTTGTTGGTGTCTGCGAGTCCCGTGGTGTTTGGGCTAGTCGGTTGGATGCTCGGTTGTGGTTTGGGCTTTAGCAAAGTTTTGGTTGGTAGTGTGTTTCCTTTGGGATTCGAGCCCGAGCCCTTAGTGTTGCTTTGGGAGTTGGATTTAAGTGAGTTTGATTGATTGGAAAAGATTGCTTCGGTCGGGTCTCGGAGGAGGAAGCCGGGAAATGGGATTTTGAGGTTTTAAAGTGGATAAGGATGGAAAATGGAATTAAAAATCCCATGTTCCCTTTTTTCCCATTTTCCTTTTTATTTCCCTTTTTTTCTTTTATTTTTCCCCAAAATCAATTTTCTCTCTCTCTCTCTCTCTCTCTCTCTCCCCGACCTGGCCCCTAGCCCAGCCCCCTTGGCTCGCCCAGCCCTGGCCCGAGCAGCCCATGGCTCGCCAGCTCCACCCGGCAGCTCGGCCGGCCGTGTCGCTGTCGCCGCCGCCCGCCCCGAGCCCCCTACCCCTGCCCAGCCGCGCCGCGCCCACGCCAGCATCGCCTAGCCCGAACCCTTGGCTCGCACAGTGTCGCCCAGCTCGCCCAGGCCGTCGCGTCGCCAGCCCGAGCTCGCCCAGCTCGTGTCCATCCGCGCTCGAGTCGCCCAACCTTGAGCTGCGTCGCCCTGTGCCGAGCCCAGCTCGATCGCGCGTCCCCGCGCCCAGGTCGCGTGTCCCCGCGCCCTGGTCGCGTGTCCCCGCGCCTAGGTCGCGTGTCCCCGCGCCTGTGTCGCGCGCCTTAGCCCTATAGATTGCCGAGCCGCGCCGCGCGCCCTGTATCGCTCACGTGCCATCTTCGAGCAGCCCAGCGCCCCTCCGCGCTCAGCTCGTGCTCAGCCAGCGCCCAGCCCTGCGCACCAGCGCGCCTGTCTGCGCCCATCACCGCCTAGCTTAGCTCGTGGCAAATGGCTCGTTCGGCAGCGCCAGCGCGCCTCGTGAGTTGCTCCCGAGCCGAGCCCTGTTTATTTTATTATATTTAGGGCTATTTTATGATTATTGATGTGTTTGTTTGGCTCGATATAGGTTGCTCGGGTTCGATCGCAGTTATTTTTATTATGTGTTGTTGCCTTCCGACCAGGTAAGGATTTCTTACCGGAGTTGTGTGGGCCCTGCGATATTTTCATGATATGCCTTGCTTGTTTGCTGACTGTTATGAGCATGATAATAATAGAGCAGCTTTGATTGATTTCTGCTAGCATGTTGGCTTGATATTACATGTTAGTGCCATGCTAGGTTTGTTCTGCCAGCATGCTTGTGATTCCTGCTTAAGCTCGTAGTATCATGCTAGGTAGTGTGATTGATGTCGGTCTTTGTTTGCTAGCCAGGAATCATTGCTTTTTGCTCTGTACTCTTAGATAGAGTTGTAGGGTTTGTCATCATCCAGAGGCTGAGCGGACATAACGTACTTTGTCCCCACTGATCGGGAGTAGTGTGCGAAGCATAACGTATCTTGCTTCCCCCCCGGTCACTAAGGTGGATTTAGCTCAGGTCAGGAATAAAGTGTGCGCAGCATAACGTATCTTGCTACCCCCCCCGACCAGCCGGTTGTGGAATTAGCTACCCACTTCGGCATAGCCTAGTTTGTAGCCTACTAGAGCGGAACCCTGCCATCGGTGTAAGCCTGCCCTGGCCGGTTCTTAGCTTCGTGTCGGTGGACCATCTTTGTCAGATGATGCGCGCCGAGGGCCTCGCGCTCTCGTGATCGCGACACCGCTTCCGAGTCATAGGCATGCGTGCGCCCGTGAGTTTGCCCTTAGGCCCCGCATTTATGCTCATGCGTGCAGAAGAGCATGCGGTGTGCGCGCGCACACGTTAGTTGCTTGCCTTCGAGAGCTCCCGGGCTAATGTTCGTGAGTACACCATTC
Source organism: Sicyos edulis (assembly GCA_036507275.1). NCBI lineage: Eukaryota > Viridiplantae > Streptophyta > Magnoliopsida > Cucurbitales > Cucurbitaceae > Sicyos > Sicyos edulis. The sequence goes on from CM071851.1 coordinate 17,423,871, forward strand.
TTTCCGTTAGAGCCTGACTTCGGGTACTCTCCCGTAAGTCCAGATTAGTGCAAGGGCAAGGAGGCCCTTGAGGACATTCTGGGGATCAGTGTTTTCCCCCCGAGTGACAGATACCTCGTTGATGTCCAGGATTGGACAGTGTATCCAATCCCAGTTAGGCCGAAAGTAGGAGACTTCCGATGACTCCAGATCTTGTTTTATGAGCTCGTTGAGCCATGATATGTGTTGGTAGCTGTTTGCTTGCATGCTTTGGTACTAGATGACTGATTATATCGTATTGTACCCCGGTTGGGGATTCTTACTGAGTAATTCGTTACTCACCCTTATTTCTGTGGTTTTTCCACAGGTAACCATGGTGCGAGACATGATGGCTGGAGGAGGAGCTGTGATCATGGAAAACCCGTTGTTCAACTCTAAGTCTTATGTTTATGTTATGATTTAAATGTTCTCTGAATGCATGTAGTTGGGCACGGAGCCCTAGGGTGTTTTCTGAATGTATTTCCGGATTCTAGCATTGTTGTAAAGATTGTATGTTTTAAATAAATCTCTGATCAGAGTAGGTTTTGTAAATGTATTTGTCTTGGAACAGGTGCTTGGAAACAGGGACAGGTTTCAGGAAATTAAATGGGTGTTTTATGTTTTAGTTTTTACTTTGAATCTGAACACCATCTTGCAAATTTTCTGTAGATTTGTATGCATGCATTGAGGTAACGGCCTATTTAGAACCCCATTCGGGTCGGGTCATTACAGGTTGGTATCAGAGCTCAGAGTCATAGATTCTGTAGACTGACCTTTGTTGTAGGTCGTTTTTCCATGATCATCAGCACTCCGACAGTCATCAGGTACGCCTAAGTTTACTGTTTTAAAGAAAGGGGTAAGAATTTACAATACTTTTCATCTAGTTATGCCTTGTGTAGAGGTGTGGAGCGGTTACGAGCAGGTTCTGACTCGTTGTTGGTTTGGGTTTAGAGCGCCATCATGCCAACTTCCCGCAGTGTGTGATGTATGTTGTGACTTGTTGAGGTATCCAGATAGATTCGGTTGTCCTGGGATGTCGTCCCCGAGGGAGGCAGAGCTTAGTCTCCCATTGGCCATTTGTGGCCCGATTCTTTCTTTTCCCCTAGTGAGAGGGTGGAGGTGCTTTGTGCGGATCGCCGATATGTTGATCGCACCTGCAGGAGCAGGGCGCTTGGCATGTCCGACCGAGGAGTTGGGCCGATCATGTTGATGTTGAGGCCGCGTCGTCCGGTGGTTGTTAGGCCCGTTGGCGAGTTGGCCCCGGCGATTGAGTTGCCTAGTGGAGGGGGGGCAGAGGCTAGCGGCGCTTGGTGTGAGACTCCTTGAGCAGAGTGTGCTCCACCATGAGAGATTGGATTGCGTGTCTTTAGCTATCGAGAGCGGAGACCCAGCGCGAGTTCGTAGCGCGTAGTGAGGAGTCCCGGCACGAGATAGCCCACCGGCAGAGTTTGTTTCATTCCCCCAGTAGCTCTTGTAGCCCCGGAGGTTCCCGGAGGGCATGATCAGCAGTTTATGCCGATGAGGATGCTTGTGGAGCGGTCGGTGTGGACTAGCTCTGGTAGCTCAAGTGTTGATCTTGAGCCTTAGCAGATTGTTGATTGCCCAAAGTGAGTAGCCGCAGAGTTGGCACCTTCGAGGAGATTGTTGAGGCATCTTTGTGCTCCCATAAAGTGTTGTTGTTCCAGCCAAAGTGGCTGGAACCACGTGGTTAAGGGTGCGCGGCGGCAAAGTTCCCGCTTTGACCGATCCGTTGGTGGTTTCTCGGATGTTTGGTAGAGTTGAGCACTCTTCCTTGGTGAGCTCCTAGAGTGGAGCTAGTCACTGCATGCATGAGAGATCCGGCCAGAGTTTTGTTGGGCATCATGAGGAGATGCTAGGGTAGGCTGTGAGCCTTCGGTTTGATGAGATGCCATAGGCATGGCCGTTTGAGTTGAGCCCTTGTATGCCTAGCTAGAGTTGTTGTCACTTGAGGTAGTGACCTTGTTGGCCCCATCTGTAGTAAGATGTGGATTTGGTAGTAGTAACACTTGAGGTGCATTGGTTGGTGTGCCACTTTGGCACTAAGTCTGGTTCAGGCTTGAGTTTGGCTTGGGCATAGCAGATGGTTCTATGCCGATCGGAGTTCAAATGCACTCCTTTAGCCTTGGATCCGTTTATGGCGCTTGCACTGCTTAGGTCGTGCGGAGGGCTTGTTCGATGGTAGTCGATGGACTACAAGCGAAAGGAAGCGAGAGGAGCCGGAGCCTCTTCCCAGTGTTTCTGGAGGTTGAGTAAGTCAGCAGGTTGGCAGTTGGTAAGTGTTGGTGTGCGTGAGTCTCGCTCTAGTGTTAAGGCCAAGAGTTTCCTTGTGGTTGGTAGTGCGGTCAACTACCTTTGAGTGTCTTAATCTGAGGAGAGTTGAGCATCGTAGATGCGAGTTTGGTCCAGCCAGAGGACCACGAGTTGGATGCTCATGAGTGAAATTTGGATGCCTATGAGGCGAGTTGGATGCTTTTGAGGCGAGATGAGCTTATGCCTTGCGAGAGGATTTGGATGCCTTATGGGTAAGCACCCTTGGTAGAGGCTTGGTATAAAGTCAGTTCGGTGTGGCATGGTTATGCCTTGGTAGAGCAAGGTTGCCTCAGCTTTGAGCATTGTGTGGAGTTCGAACTTTTGGTGTTCCTTCGGTTGGAGTTCAGTTGGAAACTGAACAAGTGCGGTGGTAGCAAAGCCGCGCAGTTTCTGATCGCCTTGGCTAAGAGAGTTGTTTGGATCCTTTCCTTGGGTAGAAGACTTGTTGAGGCTGATGTTTGAGTAGGAGGACGACGCATTCGGTAGCATTTTCGGGTCCTCTTGGTTCCCAACAAGTTGGAGTTGGCCAGCATGGTTGAGATGCTGGAGTGAGTTGTGCCTGCTTCGCAGCGGTTGGTCGTTAGCTCGTTTGTCGGCCCGTATGTGTCGGAGGGTGATCGGAGGATCCCTAGGTTTTGGAGAGCCTCTCCAAAGCTCAGTCAGGCCCAGGTAGTGAGTTTCAGTGGGCAAGCTTGAGGCATGTAGTTTGTAGCCTCGGTTGAGTTGCTAGCAGTCTTGGTACACTAGCAAGCCAGTGTTTGTTTGGAGTAGAGTCCGGATTGGTTCCGGTGCGGTGGCTAGTTGATGCTTGGTGTCGACCAAGGTGTGGATTGGAGTTGCTAGAGATTAGTTTTGCTCGTGGGACGAGTGGTTTGTGCCCTGTTGGTTGTTTTCCTATTTCCAGGATGTTGAGTTGCCCCGTTGGGCTTTTGGAGGTTCAGTCTAAGATGGACCCTTGTTGTTGCCCCGTGAGATTAGATGTGGTTGCTCTAGTGGAGCAAGACAGTGAGCGTATGTGGAGCTCTCTATCCTTTGGTTGTCTGCTTGTAAGAGCCGTTTCCTTCGGGGAGTTGTCAGGTTACTCCTTTGGTCTTGGAATTGGTGGTAGTGGTGCTAGCAAGAGGGAAAAATTTGTTGGCTACTTGGAAGTAGTCGTTTGTTCAGTTAAGCGGATTCTTGGATGGTGTTCTAGAGGCTGCAGTAAAGGTTGTTCTGCCTCTTGTGAGTGTTTGGCCAAGATTTGGTTCTCTTGTTGTTTCGAGAGCTAGTTCGGTTCTAGCTGGAGGGCGTTGCCCTGAGGTCTTTTTCCTAGTCAGGAAGTTTTGGGAGTTGACCCCTCCCTCGGCAGTTGAGTAAGTTTTGTTGGTTCCGGATTTGTGATCCGATTGGTTGAGTTTTCCCTTTGTTGTTGCTTCCAAGAGAGTTGGTTGATGTTGCCTTGGGTTTGAGCTAGTCAGCGAGCTTGTGTGAAGTTCACGCCCTTGAGTTTGCTTCTTTGGGGAAAGTCGTTTCCCGTTTGGCAGGAGTCAGCTTACCTCCTGAGTTGTGTAGTTGGTCAGAGTAGCGCAGCGGTCAGCCCAGCGAGAGGGTCCCTGCTTTGTGTTGTTAGCAAGCAAGAGTTGTTTGTCCCCGCAAGGGCGGTGGCCAGCCAGTAAGAGTTGTTTCTGGCAAGTTGTCGGTTTTTTTGGGGATCTAAGATTTCCCTTCCCCCTAGTCTCTGAGTTTGGTTTGAGTTCTGCTGAGCAAGCCCTTCTCGGGCTTTGCTCCTAGTTGTTGTGCGCTCGCAGTTGGAGTAGCAGAGCCGTTTGAGTGAGTTGGCACAGAGGTGTCGTGGCTTTGGTTGGTAAAGCCGTTGAGCTGTTTTCCTCAAGGTGTTGTGCCGCAGAGAGCTGCGTGATGGTTTAGTCCTTGCAGCCCGAGTTTTCCTTGAGAGGAATTTTGGTGGTTTCCTTGCCTGGCAGTGTTTTCTTTGGCCAGTTGCTAGTAGGTTTGCATGGAAAAGTTTGCTTTCGGCCGTTGAGAGGCTGCTGTTTGTTGGCCGTTTGGTTTTCTAGAACCTGGAAGGTTCAGTTGTTTGGCCAGTTTGTTGTTGGGTTGAGGCTGCTTGTTAGCACCGTGAGTTTCCGAGGAGTTCGCCGATTGTGTGGTGTAGAGTTTCGAGCTTGTGGCCCGTCCTCGAGTTTGCTTGGAGAGTAGCACCCTTTGAGAGTTGGTGCGAGTTGAGGACGTGGTTTGCCGTCTATTCCCTTTGGAGTTCAGCGTATGCCCAGTCTGGATGGCATTGTGGCCTTGAGTTTTTGAGAACCCAAGAGGGTTTGGTTCTCGAAGAGGGCTAGTGTTGTTGGCCGAGAAGTTTAGTTGGCTGGATTAGTGGAGTTTTCCTGGAGCTGTTTCGTCTTAGGACTTTTGAGGACGAAAGTCTTAAAAGGAGGGAGTATTGTAACAACCCGATTTCCTATTCCGCTGAGGTGCCTTCGGTCAAGATTCGGTTGTTTGGTTGGGCCGTTAGAGTTGTTTTGACCCTTGGGGGTATTTTGGTCTTTTGGCTCTCCGGCGAGATTTGTGGTTTTCGGGCTTGAGGTAGCTCCTGCCTTTGTGTCGAGGCTTGTTTGTTGGTGGTCATGAGTCCCGTGGTGTTTGGGCTAGTCGGTTGGATGCTCTCGGTTGTGGTTTGGGCTTTGGCAAAGTTTTGGTTGGTTGTGTGTTTCCTTTGGGATTCGAGCCCAGAGCCCTTAGTGTTGCTTTGGGAGTTGGATTTAAGTGAGTTTGATTGATTGGAAAAGATTGCTTGGTCGGGTCTCTGAGGAGGAAGCCAGAAATGGGATTTTGAGGTTTTAAAGTGGATAAGGATGGAAAATGGAATTAAAAATCCCATTTTTCCCTTTTTTCCCATTTTCCTTTTTATTTCCCTTTTTTTTCTTTTATTTTTCCCCAAAATCAATTTTCTCTCTCTCTCTCTCTCTCTCTCTCTCTCTCTCTCTCTCCCCGACCTAGCCCCTAGCCCAGCCCTTGCTTGCCTCGCCCGACCCCGAGCGACCCATGGCTCGCCCAGCTCGGCCGGCGGCAGCTCACCGTCTTGCGCCGTCGCCCTCGCCCAGCCCGAGCCCCAGCTCGCCCAGGTCGCCCAGCTCCCGCGCGCTCCTGCCTCGCCCAGCCCGAGCCCTTGCCTCGCACAGTGTCGCCCAGCTCGCCCAGGCCATCGCGTCGCCAGCCCGAGCTCGCCCAGCTCGTGTCCGTCCGCGCTCGAGTCGCCCAACCTTGACCCGCGTCGCCCTGTGCCGAGCCCAGCTCGATCGCGCCTCCCCGCGCCCAGGTCGCGTGTCCCCGCGCCCGTGTCGCGCGCCTTCGCCCTGTAGATTGTCGAGCCGCCCCGCGCGCCAGCGCCCATCCGAGCTAGAGCTCGCGCCCGCGCGCCCTGTGTCGCTCGCGTGCGGTCCGCGCGCAGCTCGCGCTCAGCCAGCGCCTCGCCCTGCGCCCCAGCGCGCCTGTCTAAGCCCATCAACTGCCTAACTTGTGCAGCCGGCTCGTTCGCGTGTCAGCCGCGCCTCGTGAGTTGCTCCCGAGCCGAGCCCTATTTATTTTCTTATATTTAGGGCTATTTTATGATTATTGATGTGTTTGTTTTGCTCGATATAGGTTGCTCGGGTTCGATCGCAGTTATTTTTATTGTGTGTTGTTGCCTTCCGACCAGGTAAGGATTTCTTACCGGAGTTGTGTGGGCCCTGCGATATTTTCATGATATGCCTTGCTTGTTTGCTTGATCATTATGATCATGATAATAATAGAGCAGCTTTGATTGATTTCTGCTAGCATGTTGGCTTGATATTACATGTTAGTGCCATGCTAGGTTTGTTCTGCCAGCATGCTTGTGATTCCTACTTAAGCTCGTAGTATCATGCTAGGTAGTGTGATTGATGTCGGTCTTTGTTTGCTAGCCAGGAATCATTGCTTTTTGCTCTGTACTCTTAGATAGAGTTGTAGGGTTTGTCATCATCCAGAGGCTGAGCGGACATAACGTACTTTGTCCCCACTGATCAGGAGTAGTGTGCGAAACATAACGTATCTTGCTTCCCCCCCAGTCACTAAGGTGGATTTAGCTCAGGTCGGGAATAAAGTGTGCGCAGCATAACGTATCTTGCAACCCCCACGACCAGCCGGTTGTGGAATTAGCTACCCACTTCGGCATAGCCTAGTTTGTAGCCTACTAGAGCGGAACCCTGCCATCGGTGTAAGCCTGCCCTTGGCCGGTTCTTAGCTTCAGGTCGGTGGACCATGCTGCACAGATGAGCGCCGAGGGCCTCGCTCTACTGTGATCAGTGACACCGCTTCCGAGTCATAGGCATGCGTACCTGGCCCGCGTAGTTTTCCCTTAGGCCCCCGCATTTACGCCGGTTGCAGAAGAGCATGCGGTGTGCGCGCACACGCGTTAGTTGCCGGTTCGGAGAGCTCCCCCGGGCTAATGTTCGTGAGTACACCATTCTTTCCGTTAGAGCCTGACTTCGGGTACTCTCCCGTAAGTCCAGATTAGTGCAAGGGCAAGGAGGCCCTTGAGGACATTCTAGGGATCGATGTTTTCCCCGAGTGACGATATACTCGGTGATGTCGAGATTGGACAAAGATGTATCCAATCCCAGTTAGGCCGGAAGTAGGAGACTTTCGATGACTCCAAATCTTGTTTTATGAACTCGTTGAGCCATGATCTGTGTTGGTAGCTGTTTGCTTGCATGCTTTGGTACTAGATGACTGATTATATCGTATTGTACCCCGGTTGGGGATTCTTATTGAGTAATTCGTTACTCACCCTTATTTCTGTGGTTTTTCCATAGGTAACCATGGTGCGAGACAGGATGGCTGGAGGAGGAGCTGTGATCATGGAAAACCCGTTGTTCAACTCTGAGTCTTATGTTAATGTTATGATTTAAATGTTCTCTGAATGCATGTAGTTGGGCACGGAGCCCTAGGGTGTTTTCTGAATATATTCCGGATTCTAGCATTGTTGTAAAGATTGTATGTTTTAAATAAATCTCTGATCAGAGTAGGTTTTGTAAATGTATTTGTGTTGGAACAGGTGCTTGGAAACAGGGGGCGTGTTTGTGAAATTAAATGGATGTTTTATGTTTTAGTTTTTACTTAGAATCCGAACACCATCTTGCAAATTTTCTGTAGATTTGTATGCATGCATTGAGGTAACGGCCTATTTAGAACCCCATTCGGGTCGGGTCGTTACAGGCTGGCACTATGCGCGGCTGGGCTCGGGCTTGGGCGAGCTGGGCGGCCAGGCTGGGCGACTAGGGGGGCTGGCTCGGGCTCGGAGGTGGGGGCTCGGGTTGGAGGAGAGAGAGAGGGAGAAAAATGGAAAAAAGGAAAAATGGGGAAAAATGGGGGAAAATGGGGAAAAATGGGATTTTTATTTTCTTTTTCTCTTTTATTTTAACCTTATCCAAATTCCATCCTTATCCATTTTATCCAAATTTAAAAATCCTTGAAATCCCATTTCCCGGCTTCCTCCTTCGAGACCCGACTGAAGCAACCTTCTTCCAATGAATAAATCTCACTTAAATCAACCTCCCAAATCAACACTAAGGGCCCGGGCTCGAATCCCAAAGGAAACACCCAAACAACCATAACTTTGCCCAAACCCAAATCACAACCGAACTTCCAAACGAATAGCCCAAACATCTCGGGACTCGCAGCCCACAACAACCAAGCCTCGACAAAGGCAGGAGCTGCCTCGAAGCCCTGAAAATCCACAAATCCTGCCCGGGGAGCAAAAAGACCAAAATACCCCTAAGGGTCAAAACAACTCTAACGGCCCAACCGAACCACTGAATCTGAACCGGAAGCACCTCGAGAACCGGAATAGAAAACTAAGCCGTTACACCACAGCTTTGAGTATCGTGTGGGATGGAACTTCTGGTGTTCCTTTGGTTGTCTGTATTTCTGCCAGGAGTTGGTTGTTGTTTCTTTTAGAAAACGCCTGTTAGTCTTGGATCTCTGAAGGAAGGTTGAGAGTTGTGCACACAAGCGTGTTTTGTGTAGTTCGTTCTGTTGGCAAGAGTTTCGGAACCATGTAGGGTTTGCATTGGGGAACTAGTGCTTAGTTCTTGGGGAAGTTGGACCCCAGGTGGATGTTGTAAGGCCTTAGTTGAGGTTGTAAGGATACCGTGGTCGTAGTCGGGTTGTTGCTTAGGAAAGTTTTGTTAGGTTGGACCTAAGCTTGGTTGGTGGAACCTCTTGTGGTTCATGGTTGGAGTTCAGATGGTACTGAGCAAATGGTGGTTGTAGCGAAGCCACGTACTTCCTGACCGTAGTTGCTAAGAGTGTTGCTCGGAATCCTTACCCTGGGTGGAAGCTACGATGTGGATGATGCTTTGAGTAAGAGGATGACACATTCTGAAGCGTTTCTGGTCTTTTTGGTTTCGAGGTTCGGAGCAGGCCAGCATGGTTGTGATGCTGGAAAAAGAAGTTGTTTGTTTAGGCAGTTGGCTGTTAGACCGTTAGACGAGAGTGTGTGTCGAGGGTTGCCGAAGAACCCTAGTTGTGGAGAGCCTCACCAGAGCTCAGTCAGACCCAGGTAGTGAGTTTCAGTTGGCAAGCCGGAGTCGTGTAGGTTGTAGACCTCGGGTGAGTTGCTGGCAGATTTGGTAGGCTATCAAGCTAGAGGTTGTTGGTGTAGAGTCCGGATTGGTTCCGGTGTGATGGCAAGTTGGTGCTTGGTGTTGAACAAGGTGTGGTTCTGAGTTGCTAGAAGTTGGTTTTGCTCGTGGGGCGAGTGGTTCGTGCCCTGTTGGTTATTTTCCTGTTTCCAGGATGATGAGAGTTGCCCCTTTGGCATTTGAAGTACAAACACAACACATGGCATGCTATCAAGTATTCGCTGGGTCCACACAACCCCGGTAATAAATCCTTACCTGGAAGTGAATAGAACCAACGATCAACGGATGACTCTCGAGCTTCTAAGCGAACCCGACAACCTAAGCAAGTAATAAAATCAACCTAATTAACCAACAAGAAATAAAAAGAACATAAAGTCCAAAGGGTCACCTCGGAATTTACCAACCGAGAAGGCACCGAGCTCGGCAAGGCGAGCGTGCGAGCAGAGTCGCGTGCGTGGCAGCGGCAGTGCGCTGCGTCGCGCGGCGGCCGAAGGCCTGGCTGGCTGCGCTTGGCTGGCGGCCGGTGCAAAGCAGGGCGCCGGCGCGGCGCGCGCGGTGCAAGGCAAGGCGCGTGGCCTCTCGCGATCGCAGCGGCGGGGCGCCGGCAGCGGGCGAGCCGCCGTCTGACGCGGCGGTCGCGTCTTTGCGCGCGCGATGCGACGGCAGCCCTGTGCCGAGCGGCGTCGCGTCGCGAGCGAAGCCCGGCGCGGCGAAGCGGCTCACACTAGAGCAGCGTCGCGGCGCGACGTTGAGGCACGGACGGACGGCGCGCGGTGCAGGCGACGGACGGCGCTGGGCGCCGCAGTCTGCGGCGGCGGCGCAGGCGCCAGCTGCAAAGGCTGCCTTTCGGTGCGGCGTGGTGGGTTGTCGGTGAAGCGTCTTGGGGAGGGGAGATGGACGGCAACGGGCGGCGGCGGCGAGGGCTTGGGGAGAGGGTTTTGCGAGAGAAGCTTTCCTTTTTTCTTTTTTTTTTTTTCTTTCTTCCTCAAATTAAATAAGCTTTGGGAATCTAAAATTCCCTTCCCAAGGCTTTCCTCCTTCAAACCCTAGTTGACGCATTTATTTTCCATAATTAATTCCAAACTCCCATCTTCTTTGAGGCCGAGGGTTCGAGTCCTCCAAATAGCATCTTTTAAACCTTATTTTATATTTAACTAAAATCTGGGCTGTTATAATAGTCCCTCCTTGGAGGACTTCCGTCCTCGGAAGTTGCTGCACTAAAACAACTCCGGGTAATTTCTCCTCATCTCCCCTTCCAACTCCCAAGTAGCTTCCTCAACTCTCTGATTCCGCCACTCCACTTTCACTAAATCAATAGCTCGGTTCCTCAAGACTTTCTTCTCAAATGCTAAGATCTTTATGGGTTTTTCCTCAAAGCTCAGGTCATGGTTTAGCTGCAAAGGCTCGAAATCTATGACATGCGAAAGGTTTGCCACATCTTGGCGAGCATCGAAACATGGAACACACTATGCTGCGCAGCCCAAGGATGGCGGCAATGCTAACCGGTAAGCTACGGCCCCAATCCTCTCGAGGATCTCGAATGGTCCAACAAACACGGGGCTCGGCTTCCCTTCCTACCAAACCTCGTAACTCCACGCGCCGGAGCTACCTTAAGGAACACGTGCTGGCCAACGTCAAACTCCAACTCTCGTCGACATCGGCGTAGCTCTTCTTCTGCTGCTGCAGGCGGTCAACATACGAGCTCTGATCTTCTGGACAGCCTCATTGGTCAACTGGAGCAACTCGGACCCAATACCGCCGTCTCCAACCTCTTCCCGAATCGGGGATCTGCAGCGCTTACCATACAACGCTTCAAACGGTGCCATCGAAGGGCTTTCCAAAACCGTGATGTAAAACGGGAATCCCGGTCGGAGATAATTTTAACGGCACTCCGTGGTACCTCACTATCTCGCTCAAGGAACAATCGTGCCCACTTGCTCCACGGTGTAGTTTATCCTGCCGGAATGAAGTGGGCACACTTAGTCAACCTATCAATGACCACCCAAATCAGGCATATCCTCTAGGGGTTCTGGGCAAACTCGAAATAAAATCCATGGTAATTTCCTCCCACTTCCACTGTGGCACCCCCGAGCGATCAGAGCAAACCTCGCTGGTTTTACGCTAGGCGCCTTCACTTGCCGACAAGTGAGACACCGAAGCGACAAAACTGGGCAATCTTTCTCTTCATCCCCATCCACCAAAAAGTGCGCTTAAGATCTTGGTACATCTTGTTACCCCACAGGTGCCATGCAAAAGACGCAGGTGTGAGCCTCGATCAACAACTCCGAACGAATCTGGCATCATCGGGGGGACACATAGCCGACCCCTTATATCTCAAGCCACCATCTGCAAATATCTCAAAATCAAAGTCACCATCACTGGACCCTCTCATACAATTTTTTCAACTTAGGATCATTCAACTGGCCGTCAATAATCCTTTGCCTTACCGAAGGCTGGATGGTCAACTGAGCTACCCTCGGCGGTAACATCCCCTAACAACATCTGCTATTTCGCTCTCTCCCGAGGTCTTTCCTTATGATACTTTTGGGATTTGCCAACGTTGCTAGATGCGAGGTCTTTCTACTTAGTGCATCTGCCACAACATTTGCCTTTCGGGGTGATACAAGATCTCACGGTCGTAATCCTTTACAAGCTCCAACCACCTCCTCTGCCTCATGTTTAGGTCCTCTGAGTGAAGAAATACTTGAGGCTTTGGTGGTCCGAGAAAATCTGAATCTTTTCCCCATACAAGTAGTGTCTCCAGTTTTTTAAGTGCAAAGACGACCGCCAACTCCATATCATGAGTCGGATAGTTACGCTCGTCTTGTTTCAATCGCCTCGAGGCGTGCGCTATCACTTTACCGTGTTGCATCGTAACGCATCCCAAACCAAACTTGCTAGCATCATCAGTACACCACGAAACCCCCTGCTCCTCTAGAATCGCCAACACCGGCGCAGACGTCAAGCCGTTTCTTCACTTAGCAAAACTCTCATCGCACTTCTTATCCCAAACGAAATCGACGCCTCTTTCGGTCAACCGAGTAAGCGGGGTAGCTATAGCAGAAAATTTTTGAATGAAGCGTCGGTAATATCCAGCCAGACCTAGGAAGCTACGAATCTCAGAACCACGCCGTCGGTGCAGCCCACGAACTAACGGCCTCTATCTTCGAAGGGTCCACGACCACTCCTCCTTAGACACAACGTGTCCCGGAAAAACTACCTCCTCGAGCCAAAGTCACACTTTGAGAACTTCGCATAGAGCTTGTTCTCGCGCAAGGCGCAAAATCGCCTTAGGTGCGAGGCATGGTCCTCCTTAGACTTAGAGTACACAAGAATGTCATCTATGAACACGATGACAAAGCGGTCCAAGAACGCCTTGAACACTCTGTCCATCATGTCCATGAATGCAGCTGGGGCGTTCGTCAGTCCGAAAGACATGACTACGAACTCATAATGCCCATACCTCGACCTGAACGCTATCTTGGGAATATCTGCATCCCGAATCCTCAACTGGTGGTAGCCCGACCTCAAGTCAATCTTCGAAAACATACAAGCTCCTGGAGCCGGTCAAACAGTCATCGATACGAGGCGGCGGATACTTGTTCTTAATGGTTACCTTGTTCGGTTCCACAATCGATGCATAGACGCATCGAGCCATTCTTTTTCTTAACAAACAACACGGGTGCTCCCCACGAGGACACACTCGGCCTAATAAATCCTCTGTCAAGCAACTCCTGCAGCTATTCCTTTAACTCTTTCAGCTCTGCTGGCGCCATACGATAAGGAGCTTTCGAGATAGGGCGAGTCCCCGGCTCAAGCTCTATTGAGAAGTCCACCTCCCTCTTCGCGGCAGCGGGCAACTCTTCGGGAAAAACATCGCAAACTCTTGCACTATGGGCACTGCCGACGTATAATCGGTCACGGTTCTCCCGGTCAACTTAGCTAAGAAACCCCAAGCTCCTCGAGCTAACAAACAGTGAGCTTTAACTGCCGAAATCACCGGCGGACACACCCCACTCTGGGTGCCCCGAAATTTAAAGCTAGGCCTACCTGGCGGCCTGAACACCACCTAATTACAACGACAGTCAATCATAGCGTGGTTATCAGCTAACCAATCCATGTCGAGGATCACATCAAAACCGCTCATAGCTAACACTATGAGGGTAACTCAGAGAGTCCAGTGGGACACCAGTATCCGACCATCCCTTACCTTCTCAGCTAGCCAAAGATACTAGTTCCCGAGGAGTAGCGACGGATAACTCAAAACCTAGAGGCTCTAAATTCATGCAAGCACGCTCAAGAAAAAAAGCGAGAAACAAAGAATGGGTGGAACCCGAATCAAACAACACAAAGGCGAGGTGATCAAGAACTAGGAGCGTACCTGCCACTGCGCGGGTCCGGCTTTCTCGCCTCTGGCGAGTCGTAGCATATACTCTTCCTCGCTTTGAAATTTGGCCGTGCCACCACCGCCTTCTCTCGTTGCAATGCCGGGCCCGATGCCCCTCCTTACCACGCTTATAGCAAGCTCTAGGGTTACCACCACACAAGGCCCCCAATGTTGTTTACCACGGTGGTCTACAATACGGTGGCGGCCTCCCTATGCCCTGTTGGCGAGGCTGATCACGGTTACGATCCCGGTGCTGGTCTCTGCCATGATAAGTACCCTAACGGCGCTGACCGCCTCCATGTCCATTACCTCCTGCGTCAAATTTACGCTTCTGACCCGAGTACACTGGGGGCCTTCGCACTACAAAGACTAACAACTCTCTCGGAGGATACTTTCCATCATAAATGGTTGCCAATCGCACCGCTTGGCAAAAGTCTCGGGGCTCAGTGCCTAACATCCCGAGACACTCCCGCCTCGGACCGCAATAAACTTCCCCGATCTTCACTCGGGAGTAGCAATCAATCTGCGGTCTGCGAAGTACCCATACTCCAAAAACTTCCTCTCATACACCTCGATTGGGTCGACTTCGCTTAAGGTTCGAAAATAGCTCAATCATCTTTTCTTGGGCTTCTTCACTCGATAAATTTTGCCTTGAACTCACCTTGAAGAATTCCCGGTGGCGGGGAGACCCAGTAGGTCTCTCACTCAAGGTGGAATCGCACCACCACTTAGTCGCTCCAATTAACGCATGAGCCGCACATCGAGCTCATTGTACCTCGAGACAAGCCATCACCAAAAAGTATACTCTAGCTCGGCAATCCACCTGGCTGCTACCAGTGGTTCTCCAGGGGCACTAAACTTCTCCGGCTTCCATTTGACGAAATCTTTTAGCCACTTGCCCAAATCCTCAGCACCTTCCGCCACAACGGCCTCGTTCACAATTGGCTCTCGCCGAGTGGCGATCTTGGTGGCATCGCTGCATCCTCTCTTTGAACCAACTTGGTCACCGCTTATCTCGAATCCGGGACTCCTCCTCTCAATGCGCTAACGAGCTGCGTCTCTCGACCCTCTGCGCGGCCCTCTAGTCAGACAGCAACCCAACCATAAGAGCCCTCATGGACTCCACAAAAGCAACTCCCGGTGCAGCCTCCCGAGGCTAAGTTGCCTCCACGCCCTCACCGGGCAACACAGCAGAAGGGCCTGTAGGCGGCCTAACATCAGCATCAGCTTGGGACGACGTCTGTAAAGACCCGACCCAAAAGGGGCTCTAAATGGGCCTTTACCCCAATGCATGTAGTGAAAATAAAAGACATTATGAAAAATACATTTGGATTCCAAGTAAAAATGCAAAACATTCAACAACCAAAACATACATTTCTAAAAGCACACTGATCGTGAGATTTATTTAAACCATTAAAACAATCCACAAGTACCAATATGCTGGGAATCCATAAAACGTAAGAAAACATCCCGGGCTCTCTGTGCCTCCTACATGCATTCGGGAAATAATAAAAGTGAAGAGTCATGATAATTAAAATAAAACAATCGAGATGACAAAGAGGTTCCATGATCATAGCTCCTCCTTCACCATCCTGTCTCCCGCTTGATTACCCGTGGAAAACCACGAGAATAAGGGTGAGTAACGAATTACCCAGTAAGAATCCCCAACCGGTACAATACGATATACATGATCATCTAGAAGAATGTATGCAAGCTATGAGAACAAACACAGAGCGGAGCACATAGCTAAGTCCACACTTGGACCTCGGATGCCATCTCGTGGTCTTAGTCCGGAAAATACCACAACACACTAAACGCACTATACGGGAACAAGTCCCGGCCTCGGCTGTCTCACATCGTCGATACGAAAGGTGCACTCGCTCAAGATCCCGAGGAGCTCTCGGTCGGCGCTGTAATGAGCGTAAGCGCGCACCGCATGCTCACCGCAAACTCGGGGGTGCCGGTCTAGTGGCAAGCCGCCCGTGTTCGATCCACCATGCCTAACTAAATCTCCGGATCGGTGTCACCGACATAGGGGTGTGAGACTGGACACGTGAACTATGTCGGCTGTACCACCGCACTTTGAGGCTAAGGAACCGTCGTGGTAGGCTTACACCGAAGCGGTCCTTGCCCTAACAGTGGCAATCAAGGGCTACGGCCAACACGCCGAGGACGTGTCGATCGCCGGGGGCGAGGCAATGCCAAGTCATCATCCCGACCGTTGGGGCATTTAACACCGCCACCCTCACCCAAGATTGCGGGGCCTACCGATTGGGATAGCTAATCCCTCACGGGGTCCAAGGACGAGAAGCGTCTCGAACGTCCTTGCCATAGATGCAAGATACTTTATGCATCGGGCCCGATGATTCTATCTACCTCAATTCTAAACCTTAACAATAATAACGATTCAATCAATGCGGTCCAATACGTGCTCATCGGATACAAAGAACCTAGCATGATACTACGAAGCAAGAACAGATATCGAACATGCTAGAATAGAACAACCTAGCATGGGCTAACATGAGAAACAATACAAGAGTTCATGCCATCAGAATTGAACAGAGCACCTAGGCTAAACATGCTAGTAAACATACACAGCATACAAAACAACAATCACAAATATACCGCGAGGTCCACACAACCCCGTAAGAAATCCTTACCTTGGTCGGAAGACTTTTACACACAAATCCTAAGTCATGGAACAATCCCGAGCTAGCGGCGCGAACCTAGCAAACCAACAATAATCGGCATCTAAAATATCTAAACAACAATAGAACGACAAGCTCGGCTCGGGGAACTCACGCGCGCGACGACACGAGCTTGGGGCTCAACGGCAAGCTCGCTCGGCAAGGTCGGGCGCCGGCCGCGCTGCCGGCCACCTGCAGCGAGGACACGCGGCCGTTGCGTACGCACCGCACTGCGACACGCTGCTGCCGCGCGCCGCACGGCAAGCGAGGACACGCGCGCGCGGCGCGAGCGTCTGACGCCAAGCGCTTGCGCGCGTCGGCGTCGGGCGAAGCGCGCGGCGCCGGCGTGCGATGCGGACACGGCGAGCAACTCGGCAGCGAGCAGCAGCGCGCGCGCGAACGTCGAGCGAAGCGCGCGCGCGCGGCTTCGGCAAGCGGACACGGCGAGGGCGTCTGAGCGATCGGCCGGACGCGCCGGCGCGCTGGCGAGACCTCTGGCGTCTGAGCGATCGGCGATCTATTCTGGCGAAGCGAAGCGGCGAGGCGAGGCTTTGGGACAGTCCGGGCGTCTGCGGCGGTGGCTCGGCGACCGACTGGCGCGTCGGCAGGCCGCTCGACCGATCTGGCGTGCGACAGGTCGCTCGACCGATCTGGGCGTCTGAGTGGGCCGGATGATGGTCGCTCCTCTCTACCGGGCCGCACAACACACACACACACACAACCCCTTTTTCTTACATTCGCCAACAAACACCCAAATGAGAAGATGAAGAAGACGAAGACTTACCCTAATGATGATGATCGAACCCAAGGAGATGCAAGGATGAAGAACTCGGCAAGGCTATGGAGATGGAGAGCTTGGGCGGCCAAGAGGTGTTTTTGGAGAATAAGATGGAATAACCTAATTCTATTTCATTTAACCAAATGCACCAAAACTCCAAACTCCAAGGTTAACTAAGATGTGATGCAAAAGAGCAACAAGAGCACCTAATGGCTCAATTGGCACACCTCTCTACAAGCTTCCCGGAGACCCGGTTCAAACCCCGGCTGCAAAGACAATTCCTTTATTTTTACTTTTGCAACAAACCTTGCTCAAACCAAACCACAAACCCCTCCAAAAACCTACAAAACCATCCAATAATTTTAGTAGTGGAAAAGACACAAACGACCATGACGGCCCGACCAAATTACCAAATTACCCCTAGGGCATACCGGAAGACCGGGAAGAAAAACTGGGTCGTTACAATATTCCCTCCTTTTTATGACTTTCGTCCTCGAAAGTCCTTAAGACAAAAATTACTTCGGGGTAATGCAACCTCATCTCGTCTTCCCGCTCCCAAGTGGCTTCCTCGTAACCCCGATTCTTCCACCAACCTTTACTAAACGAATCTCGCGATTACGCAACGTCTTGGTCTCAAAGGCAAGGATCCTCACCGCTTCTCCTCGAAGTTCAAATCCTCATTCACCGCAAAGGCTCAAAGTCCACAATGTGCGACGGGTCCGCACGCATCTTGCCTCAACATCGATACATGAAAAACACTATGCACCGTGATAGTGAGCGGAGGTAGGGCTAACCGGTAAGCAACTCTGCCAATCCTCTCTAGGATCTCGAACGGACCAACAAAACGGGGACTCAACTTCCTCGCTTACCAAACCTCAAAACACCTCGCATCGGAGCAACCTTAAGGAACACATGCGACTCAACCTCAAACTCCAAATCTCGGCGCCGAACATCGGCGTAACTCTTCTGCTCGCTCTCCGAAATTTGTCAACATATCGAGCTCTAATCTTACGCGATTTGCACCATTGGTCAATCTGCAGTAACTCGGGACCCAACACTGTCTATCACCAACCTCTTCCCGAACACGGGGGACCGACAAACGCTTACCATACAATGCCTCGAATGGAGCCATCCGAATCGCCGATCGTAACTATTGTTATAGGCAAACTCCATCAAGTACTGAATCGGTCCCAATCGCTGGGAAATCCAACACACAAGCCCTCAACATATCCTCGAGAATCGATTCACTCTCTCGGTCGACCATCCGTCCGAGGGTGAAAAGTCATCTTTGAAATCGCACTCTGTGCCCAAACCCTTCCGGGCGCTCTCCGAAACGAGAAGTGAACCGCGAGTCACGATCGACACAATCCTCACCAAGGCACACCATGATAACGGATGATCTGCTCCAAAAACAATTGCGCCCATCTGTTCCACGGTATAAGTGTCCCTACCGGAAGGAAGTGTGCGCTCTTGGTCAAACGGTCGACTATCACCCAAATCGAGAGAACTTCCTCGAGTCCTTGGCAAACCGGATATAAAGTCCATAGAGATCTCTTCCCATTTCCACTGGGTACACTCGGTCATTGCAACAAACCTGCTTGGCCTCTGCACAGGTGCCTTCACTTGGCGACAAGTGAGACACCTACCGACAAACTCTGCCACATCTCTCTTCATCCCCATCCACCGAAAAGTCTCGCTTAAGGTCTCGATACATCTTGGTACCCCTGGTGCCAAGCAAAAGGGGGAAGTGGGCCTCTCGAGAGCAACTCGGCTCATGAAACTCCGCAATGCCCGGAACACACAACCGCCTCTATAAGTCAACCCACCGTCTGCAGGGAATACACAAAGTCAAAGTCACCACAAGACTAACTCACAACCAATCTCTTAAGTGCGGGTCACCCAACTGGCCGTCTATAATCCATTTGCCGAATCGACGGTGAGCATAAATAATCGAGCTACCACAGCGGTAACCTCTCCCAACAACATCGCAACCTCGGCCCGCTCGAACTCTCTCTCGCAAATCGGGCTGGGAACTCAACAACGCCGCAGAGTGCGACGTCTTTTCTGCTCAAAGCATCGGCCACTACATTGGCTTTACCCGATGGTACAAAATCTCGCAGCCATAGTCCTTTACCAACTCTAACCATCTCCTCGCCTCATATTCAACTCCTTCGAGTAAACAGATACTTGAGGCTCGGTGATCGGTAAACATCTCGAATCCGCTCACCATACGGTAATGCCTCCAAATCTTCAATGCAAACACCACTGCTTTGCCAACTCCATATCATGAGTCGGGTAGTTCGCTCATACGGCTTCAAATGACGGGAAGCATAGGCAATGACCTTCCCGTCTTTGCATCAACACACAACCTAATCCATACTTGGAAGCATCATCAGACCACGAAACCACTGTCCCCTCCGGATCGCCAACACTGTGCCGAAGTCAAATCGCGCTTGAGCACAGCAAAGCTCTCATCACACTCTTTGTCCCAAACAAACTCGACACCCTTCCTCGTCGACGAGTGAGGGGCGAGGCTAAAGCGAGTAAAAGTCCTTGACGAACCGACCAGTAGTAACTCGCCAAACCTGAAAAGTGCGAATCTCAAGAATCGAAGTCGGCTTGGCCCATGAACTCACGGCCTCAATCTTCGCGGGGTCCACGGCTATACCATCTCTCGAAACCACGTGGCCTAGGAAGGCCACCGCTCCATCCAGAAATCACATTTGGAAAACTTCGCATAAAGCCGGTTTTCCTCAAAGCCGCCAATACTCGTCTCAAATGCTCTGCATGGTCTTCTTTAGACCTCGAATAAATCGAGAATATCGTCAATGAACACGATGACGGTTGTCCAAAAATGATTTGAACACCCTATCCATCATGTCCATGAACGCGGTGGGCATTGGTCAATCCAAACGACATAACCACAAACTCATAGTGACCATATCCGGACTCGAAAGTCGCCTTAGGAATGTCGGCATCCCGATCCGCATGGCGATGGTAACCGGATCTCGAGATCTATCTTGGAGAACACGAAGCTCCACGCCGATCGAACAAATCATCGATACGGGGCAACGGATACTTATTCTTCATCGCCACCTTATTAAGCTCGCGGTAATCAATACATAAGCGCATAGAACCATCCTTCTTTTTCACAAAGCGATCGGTGCTCCCCACGAGGACACACTTGGACGGATGAACCCTCGGTCTAACATCTCCCGCAATCGAATCTTCGCCTTTTTAACTCACGGCGCCATGCGATACGGAGCCTTCGAGATAGGAGGGTCCTGGCTCGAGCTCAATAATGAAGTCAACCTCTCTCTTTGGGGCAACCCGGTAACTCCTCGTGAAACACGTCCGCAAACTCCTGCACGACCGTGCACTGATCAACAGACATACGAGGGGCGGCTCTTCCCGCACAACTTGGCTAGATAGCCCCAAGCTCCATGAGCTAGCAAACGACGAGCTTTCACACCGTGACACCATCGGCGGGCAAACTCCACCACGACTCCACGAAACTTAAAGTCAACGACTGGCGGCTCAACACTACTTCTTTCGGTGGCGCTCAATCAACGCGTGGTTAGCGACTAACCACTCCATACCAAGAATCACATCAAAACCGCTCATAGGCGTAACTATGAGCGTAGCCACAAGCAACTCTCTGGATATCTCGATCCGGCCATCCTTAATCTTATCTCTAGCCAACATACTAACTCCCGAAGGAGTTGCAACAGATAACTCAAAACCTAGAGGCTCTAGTCTTAACTTAGCATGCTCGGCCAAACAACACAGATACAAATGAATGCGTGGAACCGAGAATCAAACAAGACAAATGCGCAGATGATCTAAAACAAGAAGCGTGCCGCCACAGCGGCGGCATCCGTGCGCTCGGCCTCTGACGGGTCGTAGCAAACACTCGACCTCTCGCCGCTGCTGCTTGGCCGAGCCGCCATAGTTGGCTGATCACAAAACGGGCCATGTGACCCTCTCTACCACAACGGAAGCACAATCTAGGTCCAGGTGACAAGCTCGGCGTGGACTTTCCCACAAGTAGCACAAGCGGAAATCGCACAGGTCCTCCTGCCGACGGGCCGAAACGGACCGGAGCTCTCCGCCGATCTCTGCTTCAATCGCCCTTGCGGCGCTGCCGCCTCCCGAAAGTCAAACTTCCTCTTACGCCCCACAACGCTGGGACAGACGCCCGACAGAGCGGCAACAACCCGCTCAAAGGATACTTCCCATTATAGATCGTGGCTAATCGATGCCCTAGCATAAGTGTCGTGGCCCGAGCCCGACATCCTGGGAAACACCCGCCTCAATCCGGATATGAACTTCCGAATCTTCACTCCGGGTGGCAATCAATCGAGGAGCAAAATATCCATACTCCGAGAACTTGCGCTCATATTCCTCAATGGAATCGAACCTCGCTTCAGTGTTCCGGAAGAGCTCCACCATCTTCTCCCGAGCCTCATCACCGATGAACTTTACCTTGAACTCGGCCTTGAAGAACTCCCAAGTAGCGGGTGGAGACCCACCGGTCTCTCGCTCAAGGTGGACTCCCACCACCATCTCGCCGTGCCTCCTAGCACATGAGCCGCACATCTCGGCCTCACGAATATCGGGGCACACCATGATCGGGAAGGTGTACTCCAAATGGGCGATCCACCGGCCGCCGCTAACGCATCACCGGTGGCATCAAACTTCTCGAACTTCCACTTCACAAAATCCTTCACCACCTACCCAATTCCTCGGCACCCTCTGCCATATCTGCCTCTGGGGCTACTTGCTCTTGTGGAGCCGGAGGAGCTCTTGAGCTCTCACAACCAATCGAGTCACCGCTCGATCTGGGCTCGGGACTCTTCCCGCTGCGCTAACAAGGCTCGGTCTCTCGCCCTCGGTCACTCAACATGCTGACCATAAAAGCCCTCATAGACTCGGCAAACTCTGCTCCGGGAGCGATCTCACGGCCGCTCGATCGCCTCAACGCCCGCTCTAGGCGTAACAGAGGAGCTGCTGGTGGAATGCCATCGATGTCGGCTTGGGGCGATGTCCTGCGATGATCGATCCGATCCCGATACCTCGACCGCTCTCGAACCTCCTCTCCCGATGACGGATCGCATGCTCGGCGATCTACATCCAAACCAACAACGAATCAAAACTCGCTCACACCATTCCACAACACCAAACAAGGCATACACTAGATGATAGGTATTGAAATTTTAACCCTTTTCCTTTCTAAAACAATAAATCTAGGCGCACTGATGATCGCCGAGTCTTGATGATCATGGAAAACGACCTACAACAAAAGGTCACTCTCACGAATCTATGACTCGAGCTTTGATACCAATCAGAAAGACCCACCCAAAAGGGGCTCTAAATGGGCCTTTACCCCAATGCATGTAGTGAAAATAAAAGACATTATGAAAAATACATTTCGATTCCAAGTAAAAACAGAAACATTCAACAACCAAAACATACATTTCTAAAAGCACACTCGATCGTAGATTTATTTAAACCATTAAAACAATCCACAAGTACCAATATCTGCGGAATCCATAAAACGTAAGAAAACATCCTGGGGCTCTGTGCCCGCCTACATGCATTCGGGAAATAATAAAAAGTGAAGAGTCATGATAATTAAAATAAAACAATCGTGAGATGACAAAGAGTTCCATGATCATAGCTCCTCCTTCACCATCCTGTCTCCCGCTTGATTACCCGTGGAAAACCACGTAATAAGGGTGAGTAACGAATTACCCAGTAAGAATCCCCAACCGGGTACAATACGATATACATGATCATCTAGAAGAATGTATGCAAGCTATGAGAACAAACACAGAGCGGAGCACATAGCTAAGTCCACACTTGGACCTCGGATGCCATCTCGTGGTCTTAGTCCGGAAAATACCACAACACACTAAACGCACTATACGGGAACAAGTCCCGCCTCGGCTGCTCATCGTCGATACGAAAGGTGCACTCGCTCAAGATCCCGAGGAGCTCTCGATCGGCGCCAGTAATGAGCGTAAGCGCGCACCGCATGCTACCGCAAACTCGGGGTGCGGGTCTAGTGGCAAGCCGCCCGTGTTCGATCACCATGCCTAACTAAATCTCCGGATCGGTGTCACCGACATAGGGGTGTGAGACTGGACACGTGAACTATGTCACTGTACCACCGCACTGAGGCTAAGGAACCGGCCGTGGTAGGCTTACACCAGAAGCGGTCCTTGCCCTAACAGTGGCAATCAAGGGCTACGGCCGAACACGCCGAGGACGTGTCGATCGCCGGGACGAGGCAATGCCAAGTCATCATCCCGACCGTTGGGGCATTTAACGATCCGCCACCCTCACCCAAGATTGCGGGGCCTACCGATTGGGATAGCTAATCCCTCACGGGGTCCAAGGACGGAGAATCGTCTCGAACGTCCTTGCCATAGATGCAAGATACTTTATGCATCGGGCCCGGATGATTCTATCTACCTCAATTCTAAACCTTAACAATAATAACGATTCAATCAATGCGGTCCAATACGTGCTCATCGATACAAAGAACCTAGCATGATACTACGAAGCAAGAACAGATATCGAACATGCTAGAATAGAACAACCTAGCATGGGCTAACATGAGAAACAATACAAGAGTTCATGCCACGAGAATTCGCAGCAGAGCACCTAGGCTAAACATGCTAGTAAACATACACAGCATACAAAACAACAATCACAAATATCGCATAGGTCCACACAACCCCTGTAAGAAATCCTTACCTTGGTCGGAAGACTTTTACACACAAATCCTAAGTCATGGAACAATCCCGAGCTAGCGAGCGGGAACCTAGCAAACCAACAATAATCGGCATCTAAAATATCTAAACAACAATAGAACGACAAGCTCGGCTCGGGGAACTCACGCGCGCGACGACACGAGCTTGGGGCCGCTGCAAGCTTGCCTCGGCAAGGTCAAAGCGGCGCTGGCCGCGCTACTGCACGGCAGGAGGACACGCTACTGGTTGCGCTACCGCACGGCAGACGGACACGCTGTAGCCGCGCTACCGCACGGCAAGCGAGGACACACGCGCTGGCGCGCGCTCGACGAAAGCGCGCGCGCGCGCGCGCGTCTCGGCGGCGCGCGCGCGGCGCCAGCGTGCGATGCGGACACGGCGAGCAACTCGGCAGGGACGCGCGCGCGGGCGAACGTCTGAGCGAAGGCGCGCGGGCAAGCAGCTCGGCAAGCGGACACGGCGAGGGCGTGCGAGCGATCGGCTGGACGCGCTGGCGCTGGCGAGGACCTCCTGGCGTGCGAGCGATCGGGCGATCTGCTGCTGGGCGAACGGCGAGGCTGCTGGGACAGTCCGGGCGTGCGGCGGGGGCTGGCTCGACCGATCCGGGCGTCTTGGCGGTAGCTCGACCGATCCGGGCGTGCGACAGGCCGCTCGACCGATCCGGGCGTCTGAGCTGGGTGGGGATGATGGTCGCTCCTCCTCCGCCGGCCGCACAACACACACACACACACAACCCCTTTTTCTTACATTCGGCCAACAAACACCCAAATGAGAAGATGAAGAAGACGAAGACTTACCCGGAATGATGATGATCGAACCCAAGGAGATGCAAGGATGAAGAACTCGGCAAGGCTATGGAGATGGAGAGCTTGGGCGGCCAAGAGGTGTTTTTGGAGAATAAGATGGAATAACCTAATTCTATTTCATTTAACCAAATGCACCAAAACTCCAAACTCCAAGGTTAACTAAGATGTGATGCAGAAAGAGCAACAAGAGCACCTAATGGCTCAATTGGCACACCTCTCTACAAGCTTCCCAGGAGACCGGGTTCAAACCCCACTGCAAAGACAATTCCCTTTATTTTTACTTTTGCAACAAACCTTGCTCAAACCAAACCACAAACCCCTCCAAAAACCTACAAAAACCATCCAATAATTTTAGTAGCTGGAAAAGACACAAACGACCATGACGGCCCGACCAAATTACCAAATTACCCCTAGGGCATACCTGGAAGACCGGGAAGAAAAACCTGGGTCGTTACAACGTCCCTCCCGTGTCAGAATCAATACGAATGCCTTGGCTGGTCGGCCTCGAGCCTCCCTGCCCTCTACGAGTGACTGGCATACCGACAATCTACACCCAAACCAACAATGAGTCAGAACCTGTTTTCCCTGCTCCTCAACAACAAGTCATATACATGCAAGGTGCAAACGGTATTGTAATGCTTAACCCTTAACCTTAAACTTTCGGACATACTTGATGGCTGGCGGAGCGCTGATGATCATGGAAAACAACCTACAAGCTGCAGTCGTCGATCTACGTAACCTATAACTCTGGGCTCTGATACCAACTGTAAGGACCCGACCCAAAAGAAGCGGTCTCTAACCTAGATCCTTACTTAGCATGCATGTCTAGGAATGTAAAACACCATCCAACGTACTAATTTAAAACTTTTGCAATCAACAGAACTTTAAACAAACCACAAAAGCCAATATAAAAATCAAGAGTAATTGACTGATCAGTGCTTTTCTTAAAAACAAAACAAGAGTACGGTACGAGAACTATAAAATAGTTTGAGTGTTTCCCTAGGGACTCAAGTCCCACTACATGCTAAATCATAAAGAAAACAATAAAAGAACATTCATCCCAGAGTCAGCTATCCATGATCATCCAGCCGCCTCCTCCTAGCCATCCTGCCTATGTCCCAAGTTACCTGGTGGAAAACCACAGAAAATAAGGGTGAGCAACGAGTTACTCAGTAAGAATCCCCAACCGGGGTACAATACGAAAACATATCATTTAGCACACGGACATGCAACCATGCAATGACTCAGAGCAAACAAATGGGTCAACAGAACGTCACTCTTGGGGCTTGTCTATTCGAGGCTTACAGCTACCAACTATCCTAGGTTCCACACCTGGGTGTCCTTCGAGCCTTACACAACCTAGGACTCAGTGTTGCCCATCGGGGTCTTATACACCTAGGATGCCCATCAGGGTCTTACACCTCCAACTCAGTGATGCCCATCGGGGACTTATACACCTAGGATGCCCATCGGGTCTTACACCTCCCACTCGGTGATGCCCATCGTGGACTTATACACCTAGGATGCCCATCGGGTCTTACACCTCCCACTCGGTGATGCCCATCGGGACTTATACACCTAGGATGCCCATCGGGTCTTACACCTCCAACTCGGTGATGCCCATCGGGACTTATACACCTAGGATGCCCATCGGGGTCTTACACCTCCAACTCAGTGATGCCCATCGGGGACTTATACACCTAGGTTGCCCATCGGGGTCTTACACCTCCAACTCAGTGATGCCCATCGGGGACTTATACACCTAGGATGCCCATCAGGGTCTTACACCTCCGGATGTCCATCGGGGTCTTCCCCGAGCGGGACGCACTAGTTACCCCTACAATCTCTTACATTATACATCATCCGCCAATTCCTAGCATGGCACTAACAGGATAACAAGGTCACGGTTATGCCGAGACAATTTAACTCCTAGCATGAAACTAACAGATATATCGGAATCTCAAGCACAAAAATCATCCGAAACAAGAAAGAGCAAGCAACCTATCCACTAGAAATTCCATACAAACACAACACATGGCATGCTATCAAGTATTCCCAGGGTCCACACAACCCCGGTAAGAAATCCTTACCTGGAAGTGAATAGAACCAACGATCAACGGATGACTCTCGAGCTTCTAAGCGAACCCGACAACCAAAGCAAGTAATAAAATCAACCTAATTAACCAACAGCAGCTAAAAAGAACATAAAGTCCAAAGGGTCAGCCTCGGGAATTTACCAACCTAGAAGGCACCGTGCTCGGCAAGGCGGCGTGCGTAGTAGGGCGTCGTGAGCGACAGTCGCTTGCGCGCGGCGGTCGAGCGCGAGAGGCTGCGCTACCGGCTAGCTAGTGCTGCAGGCGCGGCGCGGCGCGCGGGCGGGTGTAAGGGCAAGCGGGGCGTGCGGCCGTCGCGCGCCGGTCAGCGTCTTGGCGCGCGACGCGACGGCTTTGGTGCCGAGCGAGGCGTCGCGTCGGAGGACGAAAACAGCGCGGCGAAGCGGGCTCACTCGAGCGCGCGTGCGCGCGCCGCTGAGGCACGGACGGACGGCACACGGTGGAGTGCGCGCTGACGCGGCTCGCGCGGTGCGGTCGGTCGGGCAGCGACAGGGCGCGCGGTGCGCGCGACGGACGGCCCTGGGCGCACGCAGCGCGCGGCGGACGGCCACTGGCCGCAAGGCTACTACTCGGTGCGGCGTGGGCTGTCGGCTGAGCGTGCCGGGGAGGGGCGATGGACGGCGACGGGCGGCGGCGGCGATGGCGTGGGGAGAGGGTTTTGCGAGAGAAGCTTTCCTTTTTTCTTTTTTTTTTTTTTTCTTTCTTCCTCAAATTTAATAAGCTTTGGGAATCTAAAATTCCCTTCCCAAGGCTTTCCTCCTTCAAACCCTAGTTGACGCATTTATTTTCCTTAATTAATTCCAAACTCCCATCTCTCTTTGATGCCGAGGGTTCGAGTCCTCCAAATAACATCTTTTAAACCTTATTTTATATTTAACTAAAATCCGGGCTGTTACAAATTCGTCTGGAGTTCAGCGCACTCCTTTAGTCTTTGGGTCCGTTTGTGGCAGTTGCACCTGTTTAGGTCGTGCAAGAGGGCTAGTTCAGTGGTAGTCGAAGGACTACAAGCGAAAGGATGTTCGAGAGGAGCTGGAGCCTCTTCCCAGTGTTACTGGGGGTTGAGTAAGTCAGCAAGTTGACGGTTGGTAAGTGTTAGTGCGTGTGAGTCTCACGCTAGTGCTAAGGCCAAGAGATCTTTGTGGTTGGTAGTGCGGTCCACTACCTTCGGGTGCCTAAACCTGAGTTGAGTGAGCATTGTAGATGCGAGTTTGGTCCAGCAGAGGGTCCGTGAGTTGAATGCTTATGAGATGAGTTGGATGCCTATGAGATGAGTTGGATGCCTATGAGATGAGCTGGATGCCTTATGAGATGAGTTGGACGCCTTATGGGTATGCTCCTTTGGTAGAGCCTTGGTATAAAGTAAGTTCGATTTGGCATTGTTATGCTTTAGTAGAGCAAGGTTGCCTCAGCTTCGAGTATCATGTGGAGATGGAACTTTTGGTGTTCCTTGGGTTGATTGTACCTCTGCCAGGACTTAGTGTTGCCTTTTGGAAAGCACCTGTTAGTCTTGGATCTCTGAAGGAAGGTTGAGAGTTGTGCACAAGTGTGTTTTGTGTAGTTTGTTCTGGTGGCGAGAGTTTCAGAACCATGTAGGGTTTGCATTGGAGAACTGGTGCTCAGTTCTTGGTGAAGTTGGACTCCAGGTGGATGTTGTAAGGCTTTAGTTGAGGTTGTAAGGATACCGTGCTCGTAGTTGGGTTGTTGCTTAGGCAAGTTTGTTAAGTTGAACCTAAGCTTGGCTGGTGGAACCTCTTGTGTTCATGGTTGGAGTTCAGATGGTACTGAACAAATGGTGGTTGTAGTGAAGCCGTGTAGTTCCTGTCCGTAGTTGCTAAGGGTGTTGCTCGGAATCCTTACCCTGGGTGGAAGCTACGATGTAGCTGATGCTTTGAGTAGGAGGATGGCACATTCTGAAGCGTTTCAGGTCTTTTTGGTTTCGAGGTTCGGAGCAGGGCAGCATGGTTGTGATGCTGGAAAAAGGAGTTGTTTGTTCAGCGGTTGGGTCATTAGACCGTTAGACGACGACAAGTGGTGTCGAGGGTTGCCAAGAACCCTAGTTGTGGAGAGTCTCACTAGAGCTCAGTCAGGCCCAGGTAGTGAGTTTCAGTTGGCAAGCCGGAGTCGTGTAGGTTGTAGACCTCGGGTGAGTTGCTGGCGAATTTGGTAGACTAGCAAGCTAGTGTTTGTTTGGAGTAGAGTCCGGATTGGTTCCGGTGTGGTGGCAAGTTGGTGCTTGGTGTTGACCAAGGTGTGGTTTTTTAGTTGCTAGAAGTTAGCCTTGCTCGTGGGGCAAGTGGTTTTGCCCTGGCGGATGTTTTTCCTGTTTCCAGAGTTTGAGAGTTGCCCTTATTTGGTGTTTGGGGGTGAGTCTTCTCTTGCCCGTGGTTGGCGGTCCAGTCTGTGGTGGACCCTTGTTGTTGCCTCTGGGAGAGTTGGATGTTGTGCTTAGCTGAGCAAGACAGCGAGCGGTTGTGAAGCTCCCTGTTCTTTGGATGTCCGCTTCTAAGGATCTGTTTCTCCTTAGGAGTTGTCAGGTTATTCCTTGGTCTTGGAATTGGTGGTAGTGGTGCTAGTAGGAGGAAAAGTTTGTTGGCTGCTTGGAAGCAGTTGTTTGTCCAAGTTAAGCGGACCCTTGAGTGGTGTTCTGGAAGTTGTTGTTAGGGTTGTTCTCCTTCTATGAGTGTTTGGCCTGGTTGGTTAAGGTTCTTTGTGTGTTTGGCCTGGGAGTTGTTGCACCTTTGTAGTTGAAGAACTCCTTTGTATCAGTTGTGGGTTGAGTTGCACCATTGTGGTTGGATTAGGGTCTTGACCTTTTGAGGGATCCTTGCTGGTTAGTGTGGCTTGTGCTCTGCCAGCCATTTTTTTGGTAATCTGGTTCTTGGTAGGTGGTGTTAACCGAGTAGTGGAGTTCCGTTTATGAAGTTTCGGTGGGAAGGTGCAATAAGCCTAGCTAGAGGGTTAAGCCTGTACGTGTTATCGTTTGGACTTGTGAGATGTGTTTCATATTTGAGGCAAGCTTCGTTCTGTTGCTTGCATGGAGGTAAGTTTGG
Source organism: Sicyos edulis (assembly GCA_036507275.1). Lineage (NCBI taxonomy): Eukaryota > Viridiplantae > Streptophyta > Magnoliopsida > Cucurbitales > Cucurbitaceae > Sicyos > Sicyos edulis. Next base: position 17,453,474 of record CM071851.1, read on the forward strand.
TGGAGGGAGCCCTAGGGGGCCGGTTGTTGGCAGTGACTTGTCTAGCCAGTGATTTGAGTCAAGCTAGAGTTGTGTGGATTGGCATAGCTATGCAGTTTGTAGTTGTTTGAGCTTCCGAGTTCGTAGCACTCAAGTTGTTGGATCGTAAGTTTCCGTGTGGGAGCTGTCAGCTAGTTGAGGTTGTTGTGTGAGTTCAAATTCTTGGAGGATTGGTTTGATGAGCTAGAGCTCGCACCTCGTTTGGTGTGCAGAGGCCATTTTTATGGAGTAGAGTCATGTCAGTTTCAGGCTGGAGTTGTTGTCACCAGGGTGTGGCAACAAAGGTTTGTTCTAGGCAGTGCGTGGATGAACTGTGGTTCTGGAGAGCGTTGTTAAGAGGCTTATGCGCCGTGTGCGATTTACGAGTGTTTTCACCTCTCGACCGATGGTCTTTTGGGAGGAGTGAGCCGGATCCTTCAGAACTTGTTGCGAGTTGGTGTTTCCGTGATGAGGCAGCGGGAGACCAGTGTTGGTTTTATGAGTTTTCTTTGGGTAGCAGTTCCCAGCTGTTAGTTCATATAGTTCCGTTGAGGCATTGTATTGTAAGTGTTGTAGGATTCCAGTGTTCTGGGAAAAGGTTGGTGGTCGTCAGTTTTGTTTTGGGTCCTGAGTTGTTGCGGTTGGCCAGTGCCGCAATGCAAAAGTGTAGTGTTCGTTTGTTGGTAGCTCTGAGCAGGCAGAAGAGGTACGCCGATGTACGGCGTCGAGTTTTAGAGTTTGAGGTTGGACAGTGCGTGTTTTTAAGGTTGCACCGATGTGAGGTGTGTTGAGGTTTGGTAAGCGTGGGAAGTTGAGTCTCCGTTTTGTTGGTCCATTTGAGATGCTTGAGAGGATTGGCAGAGTTGCATATTGGTTAGCCTTTCCTCCGTTGATGTCAGCTGTGCACAGTGTTTTCTTGTATCGATGTTGAGGCAGTATATGCCGGACCCATCGCTCATTGTGGTCTTTGAGCCTTTGCAGTTGAGTGAGGATTTGAGCTTCGAGGGGAAGCCTATGAGTATTCTGGTCTTTGAGTCGAAGACGTTGCGTAATCGTGAGATCCGTTTGGTAAAAGTTCAATGGAGGAGTTGGAGTTCTGAGGAAGTCGCTCGTGAGCGGGGAGGTCGGGTTGAGTTTTCAGTATCCTGAGCTGTTTCAGTCTTAAGGACTTTCGAGGACGAAAGTCATAAAAAGGAGGGAATATTGTAACAACCCAGGTTTTCATCCCGGTCTTCGAGGTATGCCCTAGGGGTATTTTGGTAATTTGGTCGGGCCGTTTATGTCTTTTTCCAGTTGCTAAAATTATTGGATGGGTTTATGTAGGTTTTTTAGGCTTTGTGGATGGGTTTGAGCAAGGATAGATGCAAAAGTAAAAATAAAGGAAAAAATTGTGTTGCACTGGGTTTCAACCTGGTATCGTGAAGTCAGTGGGTGGTGTGGCCAGTTGAGCCACATGAGGATCTTGTTATTCTTTTCGCAGCATATCTTGGTTAGCCTTGATTTCTTTGGGTTTTGGTGCATTTGATTATATGAAAGGAAATTAGGTCTTTTGAGCTTCTTCTCCAAATAAGCCTTGGCCGCCCAACCCTCTTCCTCAAGCTCCATTGCCGTGTTCTTCTTCCTGAGAGTCCTCCGAGCGTCGTTCCGGCCAGCCAGCGACCACCCGAGCAGCCGGGGTCGAGCAGCCAGCGCTGAACAAAGAGCGTCGCCCAGACGCCTGTGCGCCTAGCGCGCAGCGCCCAGCGCCAGTTGCCGCAGCGGCGAGCCCCCAGCGAGGGCCGTCGCCGCGCACCAAAACCGCGCGCTCGCTCGCTGCGCCGCCGCCCGCGCGTGCGTTGCTCGCCCACGCGCGCCTAGCCCGTCCGCGCCCCAGACGCCATCTCTCAGCCGAGCTCGCGCCCGCGCGTCTGAGTCCGCGTCGCAGCCCCAGCGCCCGTGCGCCCGTCGTCGTCCCAGTGCGTCCGCGCCTAGCGCCAGCATGCTGTGCCGCTCGCCCGCCCGTGTCCTGCCTGTCCGCGCTCGCGCGTCCGCGCCCAGCACCGTGCCAGCTCGCCCATCCGTGCCCCAAGACTCAGCAGCCAGCCCGCGCTTTGCCGCCTCGCGTCCGTCCGTGCCACCTGTGCGCGTGAGTTGCTCCCGAGCCGAGCCTTGTTTATTTTATTATATTTAGGCATATGGATTGTGATTATCATTGTTTTTGTTAGGCTCTCTATAGCTAGCTCGGGTTCGATCGCAGCTTAGGTTTTTGTGTGCAGTTGCCTCCCGGCCATGTAAGGATTTCTTACCGGAGTTGTGTGGGCCCTGCGGTATTATATGTGATTGGTGTTTGTATGTTTGTTTGTGATTAATAGCATGTATAGTGTTAGGTGCTCTGTTCTGAATTCCCGACTGGCATGATTCCTTATGTTGTTTCTCATGTTAGTCCATGCTAGGTTGTTCCGTTCTGGCATGCTCGTATCTGTTCTTGTTTCGTAGTATCCTGCTAGGTTCGTTGTATCTGTTGAGCACGTATTGGATTGTATGTTATTGATATGATATGTTAGAGTGTAGGTAGGTAGCATCATCTGGGCCCGAATGCATAAAGTATCTTGCATCCATGGCAGGGACGTATGAGGTAGTACTCCGTCCCTGAACCCCGTGAGGGTTTAGCTAACCCGACCAGTAGGCCCTGCAATCTTGGGTGAGGGTGGTAGTCTGCGCGATGCCCCAACGATCGTGATGATGACTTGGCATTTCCTCATCCCCGGCAGCCGGCACGTCCTCAGCGTGTTCGGCCGTAGCCCTTGATTGCCACCTGTTAGGGCAAGGACGACTTCCTGGTGTAAGCCTACCACGACCGATTCCTTAGCCTTAGGTGCAGTGGTTCAGTGACGACATAGTTCACGTGTCCGTGTCTCACACCCCTATGTCGGTGACACCGATCCGGAGATTTAGTTAGGCATGGTGATCGGACTGGGCAGCGACTTGCCACTAGACCCGGCAACCCCAAAGTTGCGAGAGCATGCGGTCGCGCGCATACGCTCATTACAGCCACGAGTGGAGAGCTCCTCGGGATTGTGAGCCGTGCACCTTTCAGACGACGATGAGACAGCAGTGAGGCCGAGACTTGTTTCTCGTATAGGGCGTATTGTGTGGTGTGGATTATTCCAGACTCAGACCCTGAGTTGGCATCCGAAGATTATTGTGGATTTAAGCTATGTGCTCTATTCTGTGTTTATATTCATAGCTTGCATACATTCTTCTAGATGACCATGTATATCGTATTGTACCCCGGTTGGGGATTCTTACTGAGTAATTCGTTACTCACCCTTATTTTGTGGTTTCCCACAGGTAACCAAGGTGCGAGACAGGATGGCTGAAGAAGGAGCTGTGATCATGGGAACCTGCTGTCATCTCTGACTTTTTATATTATGACTCTTGTCTTTTATTTCCCCTGAATGTATGTAGTCGGGCACGGAGCCCTAAGATGTTTTCTCAATGTTTTGTGGATTCCAGCATTTATGTATCTGAGAAGGTTTTGAATGATTTTAATAAATCTCTGATCAGAGTAAACTTTTGGAAATGTATTTGTCTTGAAACAGGTGCTTGGAGACAGGGACAGGTTTCAGTAAATTGTATTGATTTCTGATTGAATGCTGAATGTTTTAATTTTTACTTGGAATCTGAAATCATATTTGTATATTGTCTTTACTTGAACGCATGCATTGGGGTAAAGGCCCATTTAGAGCCCCTTTTGGGTCGGGTCTTTACACGGGTTCTTACACTGGGCGAGCTAGGAAGCTAGGTTAGGCGAGCTGTGGGACTGGCTCGGGCTGGGGGAGAGAGAGAGAGAAAAGGGAAAAATGGGAAAAAAAAGGGAAAAATGGGATTTTTATCCTATTTTTCCAACCTTATCCATTTTTAAAACCTTAAAATCCTTAAAATCCCATTTCCCGGCTTCCTCCTTCGAGACCCGACTGAAGCAACCTTTTCCAATAAATAAAACTCACTTTAATCCAACTCCCAAATCAACACTAAGGGTCCGGGCTCGAATCCCAAATGATGCACTCAACCAACCATAACTTTGCCAAAACCCAAATCACAACCGAACTTCCAAACGAATAGCCCAAACATCTCGGGACTCGCAACCAACAACAAACAAGCCTCGAAAAAGGCAGGAGCGACCTCGAAGTCCTGAAAATCCATAAATCCTGCCCTTGGAGCAAAAAGACCAAAATACCCCTAAGGGTTAAAACAGCTCTAACAGCCCAACCGAACAACTGAATCTGAACCGGAAGCACCTCGAAAACCGGAATAGAAAACTGGGCCGTTACAGAAATGATAAACCATTATGCATGTTGTGCTAATTCGAAATACATCCCGTTTAATCCACTGTGTGTATTGTCTTTATTTCGCTTCGAGAGAATAGAAATAGAGCAATCTTGCATGTATAAGATTAGGTTCGCAAAGTTTGCTTAGAGATGAGTTTACTTGCATCTAAATTGAACACTTAGAGATAAGGTTCGCCTAATGTTGCGTTGCTTCGCTTTAGCAGTGTTTGAGTTCGAGAGAACCAAACATGGAGCTCGAGAGAGCCAAACTCTAAGACTCGAGAGAGTAAAAGAGAAAGCTATCAGTTGTTGCTTCTTCGCTGTAAATAGTTTCGCCTAAGAGAAACTCTCCAAAAATGTCTTATTCCCTTCTGATGTATTTCGTCAGTTCGATGTACCTTAAATTTACTTAGTTTAGATTAATTTTGCCACAATAATTTCCCCCACTACCGTGACTCTCGGTTTCGCTTAAGCATGACACTAATAACTATTCCCTGTGGAGATGACCTTTACTTACTTTAAAACTTGCTGCAACAAAGGCTGTGTATACTTGCACAACCTTTGGGGATCACACACACACATTTCGCTTAATCAGAAGTAGAGACTTCGCTTTGGCGAAGTCTTGAACAAGCCACGTCATCATTCTTCTTAATTATCATTTTCATAAAATTGTGTGTTTGCATTTGCACCCAACAAGTTTTTGGCACCGTTGCCAGGGAACAGTGTCATTAGTTCTTGTATAAGTGTTGTTTTGAGAGTGGTTCTTAAATCCAAAGAGCTAGCAATTTATCATTGCCATTTATGTTGTTGGTGGGATTCAAAGGGAGGACCTCTTGAGGACACATGTCATATGGATGATTTTTCAAGGATTAATTAAAATAAATAGGAGAATTTCTCATTGTGTTCTTCCTCTCACCCTAGCAGACCAACACCCTCACTCCCCATACTTCATCTTCTTCATCACTTTCTTCCTTGGCCGAGAATCCCTACCTCAAACCCTACCTCCATTGCATGCTCCATGGCCAAGCTCACCGCCGAGGTCAAGAAGCTTTCCGGCATCACAGCCCAACCATCGCAACCGAGCAGATCGCCCAGTTGTGCCGCATCAACACCAGTAGAAGCTTCACCGAGAGCCAAAGCAGTCGATCCATGTCGCTTGGCCACTCACCCACTCGAGCAAAAGTAGCCTCACGCCGCAGCCCCTCGCACGACATCTTCAGCGAGCAACCCAACATATGTGCGTTCGCATCTGCTTGCTGCAGCACAAGCCCGTTCGCTGCAGCACACGCCCGTTCGCAGCTGCAGCTTCGCCAACACGTTCCCCTATCGATTGCACACGCCGCATCACCTACCGAGATCAGCCACCCATTGTCGAGGCTTGCTGCACGCCTTGCCGCACACATGCCTGTGTCCTTGCCTTGGCTACCGAGAGCACTCCTTACCAAGCCTTGTCTTCTTAGTTTTGGGTAAAACCCTAGATTCTGAGGCTCGTTCGATGTTCGTTGTTGATTTGTTGTCTAAGATTGATTTATGATGAGTATGTTTATTGCTAAGTTGCCTATATTGATTCCACAGCTCGAGGAGCTTGCCCCTGTTGATAGTCTGATTCCTTTTTTTTTTTTAGGTAAGGGTTCTTTGCCAAGGTTGTGTGGGCCCTACGCATTACATTGATAACTCCTGGTTATTTGTTACATACTGTACTGTTAGTGGATAGGTTTCTTGCAGGTTTCCTAGGTGTTGTTCTAGTCATTGTTATGTTCAATATCTGTTAGTCTGTTGATCTGATCTTGTATGTTGTACTGAATGTTGTATGTATACTCTTGTTGTTACTAGGGTTTGGCATTTAGTTTATTGTACCTTGCTATTGCACTCTCCTCTTTATAACAGTTCAGTATGTCTGCTAATACTTTATTGTTTATAAATTAGTTTATGATAGGCCCTGTTACCTCTAGACTGCCTAAAGTGTTAGAGTTTATTAGGGAGTCTCGAGTGACAGTCGAGTTGCGTGCTGGCTCAGTTGTACCCATGAGTGACAATTGAGTTGCGTACTGGCTCATTTTCTCGAGTGATAGTCGAGTTGCATGTTGGCTGAGTTGACCCACGAGTGACAGTCGAGTTACGTGCTGGCTCGTTTTGCCCCGAGTGACAGTCGAGTTGCATGCTGGCTTGGTTGTGCCCCCGAGTGATACTCTAGTTGCGTGCTGGCTCGGTTTTCTCAAGACTAGCCCAGTGTGTTGCTGTCCCCTGTTAGCCTAGTGTGCTGCTAACATGTATGAGCAAGACTTACCTGAGTGACAGTCGAGTTGCGTGCTGGCTCGGTATTGTAACGGCCCAGTTTTCTATTTCGGTTTCCCAGGTGTTTTCGGGACATTATGCGGATGTTCGGATGGGCCGTTAGAGCTATTTTAACCCTTAGGGGTATTTTGGTCTTTTTGCCCCCGGTTAGGGTTTTGTGGATTTTCAGGATTCCAGGGTCACTCCTGCCCTTGTCGAGGCTTGATTGTTGTTGGTTGCAGGACCCAAGAAGTTCGGGCTAGTTGGTTGGAAGTTTGGAGGTGATTTGGTAATTAACAAAATTATTGTTAATTTAAGTGCTTCCATTGAGATTTGAACCCTTGCCCTTGATGGTGATTTGGGAGCTTGGTTTAAATGAGTTTTAATAAGGAGAAAAGGTTGCTTCAGTCGGGACTCGAAGGAGGAAGCCCGGGGAAGAGATTTAGGTCACCAAGACCTATTTAATTTAGGAAAAGGAAAGAAAATCAAGAAAATCTCATTCCCCTTGTTTTACCTCTCTCTCTCTCTCTCTCTTTCTCTCTCTCTCTCCTTGCCGACCTCACCAAGAAACCCAACCGAGCCACACCGAGCCACCAGCCCCAGCAGCAGCCCCTGCCTGCCATCAGCCCTGTCGCCCACCGAGCGGCAGAGACTGTGTCGCGGCCAAGCCAGCCGTCGCCACGACCCATCACCCAGCGTCAGCGCGCCCACGTCGGGCGTCTCCATTCGCTTCTCGCGCGCGCCGCGCGCCCACGCGACCAAGACCGCGCTCGCTTGCACGACGATCAGTCGCCGGCGCTCGTCCGTCGCTCGTCCCTGCCGTGCCAGCGCCGGTCCCCTGCGGCGGCGTCAGCGTGCCAAGAACGCCAGATCTCCGCTAGCCCAGGTACCGCGTCCCGCCCCGCCCACTTGCCCGCCGAGAGCTGTTTTGCCAAAATTGTTGGGGCCGAGACCTTGTACCTTCTCGGTTGGTAATTCCTGAGCTTCCACTCTTTTGGACCCTAAGTTGATTGGCTGTTGTTATTTAATTAGGATATTTTTATTAAATGCTTAGGTTGCTCGGGTTCACTTAGAAGCTCGGGAGTCGCTTGGTTGGCTTATGGTAGTTATTTTCTGCTTGCTTCTAGGTAAGGATTCCTTACCGTGGTTGTGTGGACCCTGCGATGCTTTCTTGATTGTGCCTTATATGCATGTTTACTTCTATGAACATGATTAGTGGATAAGACAGCTTGTGATTGCATTCTTGCTAGCATGTTTGCCTGTTTGTACATGTTAGTGCCATGCTAGGATTGTTCTTCCAGCATGCTTGAGATTCCTGCTTTAAGTTGGTAGTACCATGCTAGGTTATGTGTGATCGATGTTGATATGTATGTCTAGCCAGGAATCAGTTATTTTGTACTCTTAGCTAGTATAGTAGAGTTTCTCATCATCCAGAGGCTGAGAGCGGACATAACGTACTTTGTCCCCACCGGTCGGGAGTAGAGCGAAGCATAACGTACATTTCTTCCCCCCGGCAGCCGATGTGGATTTAGCTACCACATCGGCATAAGCCTAGTTTGTAGCCTGCTAGAGCGGAACCCTGCCAAAGGTGGAAGCCTGCCTTGGCCGGTTCTTAGCTTCGTGTCGTTGGTACAGTTGCCGCAGATGAGTGCCGAGGGCCTCGCACTCTCGTGTTCGGTGACACCGTTTCCGAGTCTTTAGGCATGCGTGCACAGCCCGCGTAGTTTGTACTTAGGCCCCCACATTTATGCCGGTTGCAGCAGCATGCGGTGTGCGCGCACACGCGTTAGTCGCCGGTTCGGAGAGCTCCCCCGGGCTAATGTTCGTGAGTACATCGATTCCTTCGATTTAGAGCCGGACTTGGGTACTCTCCGATAGTCCAGTTTGTTAGCGAGGGTAAGAGGCCCTTGAGGACACCCATTGGGATTGGCTTTTGAGTGATCATATGGTCGAGGAGAAAGACCCTCGAGGTGTCGGACATCTTTAGGATCGGTTTTTGAGCTGATCAATTGGCCGAGGAGAAAGACCCTCGAAGATGTCACGGGATTGGTTATGAGAGCCAATCATTAGGCCTAAGTAGGAGACTTCCGAGGATTCCAGATTCTCGCCTTGTAAGCTCGTTGAGCTATGATCCATGTTGGTAATCGTTTGCATGTATACTAGGGTGCCGATGATTGATGTATCGTATTGTACCCGGTTGGGGATTCTTCTTGAGTATGTTTATACTCACCCTTATTTCTGTGGTTTTCCACCGGGTAACTTGGGACAAAGACCGGGGCGGCTAGCGGAGGGAGCGATTGATCATGGGAGCCGCCAGCACTCTGCCTTTCATTGTTTGCATAATTTGTTCAAAGATGTAGACGGACAGGAGTCCTAGGGGACGTTTTTAAAAGTTGTTTAAATTGTATTGTATGTTTTTATAAACACTGGCCAGACTTGTTTTACTTTGTTGCTTTTGCTTAAATGAAGGTTGTTGTTTATGTTTTAAATGTTCCCCGCTTTTAAATGTTTTGAAAGGTTTTAAATATGAGCACTAAACCGCTTGATGCGATTTTAACTTGCATGCTTTGGTGAGAACCTAGGTTTAGGACCGTGTTTTGGGTCGGGTTCTTACAGTTGGTATCAGAGCACAGAGTCATAGATTCTGTAGACTAACCTGCTTTGCAGGTTGTTGCCCCCATGATCATCAGCACTCCGCGGCCGTCAGGTGTGTCTGAGTTCATTAAACTAAGGGTTTTATTTTACAATATTGCATCTAGTATACATGTGTTACCCTTGTTTGGCAGTGAGAGCCCTAGCGTGGGCTAGCTTTTATGCTTTGTGTAGATCGCTAGTATGTTGATTGCACTTAGAGGAGCAGGGACGTTTGGTATTTCCAACCGAGGAGTTGGACTGTTCATGTTGATCATGAGACCACGTCTAGGGTTGTCTATACCCGTAGGCCACCTTTGGCCTTGGCAGATGAGTTGCCAAGAGAAGGGGGTAGAGGCTAGTTTGCCTCAAAGTGAGACTCCTTGAGCAGAGTGTGCTCCAGCCATGAGGAAGTTGATGGCAGGTCTTTTAGCTAACAGAGAGCGGAGACCCAAGCGCAGTTTGTAGCGCGTAGTGAGGAGTCTTGGGCACAGATAGCCCAGCTGGCAGAGTTTATTTAGGAGACACCCCTCCTTGTAGCTCCAGTAGCCCCGAAGGTTCCCGAGAGGGCTCGATCAGCAGGTTATGCTGATAAGTTAGTTGGCGTTGATCGAGCCACCGAGTTTGGCAAGTGGAAGCCTGTAGAGCTGGATGTTTTTGAGACCTACTGGTAGCAGCGAGGTGGTTGGCCAAGATCGAGTTTATCATCCAAGTGTTGTGATGACCTGGTGTTCAGAGGTCGATGACCTGATGTTCAGAGGTCGAGGCGTGCCGTTCTGGTGTTGTTTGATGCAGTAGTGTGGTGGTGGAAGTCCCCTGTGAGAGGCGGACCAGCAGAGTCTCCACCAGCCACCCGGTCGATTGGCAAGCTGACAAGTTAGTAGCTTTTGAGGAAGATGTAGAGACATCTTGTCCTCCTACAAGCCTGCAGTCGTTTTGCAGCCAGTTCTTTTAGTACCCTCGTAGCTAGGGGGTAGTGTGGAGTTTGCTTGTCAGGACTTAATCCGTCCGTGGTTTTCAGCTGGCTATTAGAGAGAAGCACCTTCTGTTAGCATGTTCCAGGTGTGGAGCTAGGTGCTGCCACCCGAGGGTTGGCCTGAGTATTCGTTGAGCATCGAGTGGGATGCAGGAGTGGGCCTTGGTTTGTCTGTTAGACGTGATGTCAGAGAGTAGTCTACTCGAGTGTTGAGACTCTTGTGTTGAGTGCCATTGCCCTGTCACACGAGTGTGACCTTCCCTACCCTCGAGGGGGCTTAAAGCCCGTAAAGGGATGTTTGTGTTGTAAAGGATGTAGTGCTGTTGGCACCAAGCTTTGGAAGGAGGCCTAGTTTCGGGCCGGTTGGCACTTTTGTGCGGTGGTTCCAGAGACCTTGGAGTTTAGCATCCCCACTAGTCTTGTACCCATTCCTGAGATTGCACCTGTTTGGGCTGCATAATAGATCTAGCTCGGTGGTAGTCAGAGAACTACAAGTGTGAGACCGTTCGAGGGATAAGTAGGAGCCTTTCAGGGTCACCGAGAGTTGGGTACAAAGGATGCTGTTGGTTGTTAAGGGCTAGCGCGTCCGAGTTCTCGCGCCTGTGTTGTGGGCTTGTGAGCCAGTTGGATGGTAGTGTGATTCGGCTACCCTAGAGCTACCCTAATATGAGTAGAGTTGGCATCGATTATGCGTGGATGATCCAGTGTTAGAGCCATGAGTTGGATGGTTGATCAGAGCACGTTTAGTGGACCATTGGTATGAGGTAAGTTAGCTTGGTGTAGCTATGCTCTTGTAATAGTGAGTTGGCCAATGTGGCATTCCGTGGTGAGTTGACCCCGAGTGGGTTGCACTCTTGTTGCTCCTTTGCTAGATGTGGCTCTATTGGGAGGCAAAAGTTGCCTTGTGTGAGAATACTTGTTGGTTTGGATCTTAAGGAACCAAGTTGGAGCCGTACACACGCGGTGTACTTTTGTGTAGCTCGTTCCGTGGTGTATTTTTCAAGAACCACGAGGGGTTTCGGGTTGTGAAACCAGTGCTCAGTTCTGAGGAGTTAGGACTTTAGTTCTTGGCAAGTGCCCTAACTTGGGTTGAGAGGTTACCGTGCCGGTAGCCGGGTTGTTGCGTAGGCAAGTTATGCTAGTTGGCCCTTGACCTGGGTAGAGGCATTTCTTGTTGATCGATGGTTGGAGTTCAATTGGAACTGATCCAGGGCGATGGTAGCAAAATCGCGGAGTTTCTGGCCGCCATGGCTAAGAGTGTTGTTCGGATCCTTACCCTGGGTAGAAGCTACGATGTGTCTGATGCTTTGAGCAAGAGGAAGATTGGGTCTTCCGGTAGTTCCCGCTCTGGTGTTTAGCAGACTCGCCGACAGGGGCGATCTAGGGTCGTCGATCGCCACCGCCGCAGTTAGAGCTCGAGAGTTGTCGATAGGGCGGGGCGAGCGGCCGCTCATTGCATCAAGTGTGGTAAGGCGCTTTTCGGATTTCGTGGAGCATCGCCCGTGCTTGCTACAGATGTGGCAAGGAAGAGCTTTTGGCCAGCACAGTTGACATGCTGGAGGGAGATGTGCCCGTGTAGCCAGTTGTCTGTTAGACCGTTTGACGACAGTGTGTGTCGGAGGGTGATCGGAGGAACCCTAAGTTGTGGAGAGCCTCACCAGAGCTCAGTCAGACCCAGGCAGTGTTCCTCGGTTGAGTTGCTGGATGCTTGTTGTCGGTTGACAAGCTAGAGTTGTTCTTAGTAACCTCCGCGTTGGTTTTCAGAATTCTTAGCAAGGTGGTGCTTGGTGTTGACCAAGGTTTGGTTCCCATGTTGTTTCTAGAGCTAGCTTGGTTCAAGCAAGTTGGCGTTGCCCTGAGAACTTGTTCCTAGTCAAGAAGTTTTGGGAGTTGACCCTTCCCTTGGCAGCTGAGTAGGCACTGCTAGTTCCAAGTTGGGGGTTCAAGCGATTGAGGATCCTCGGATGTTGCTTCCGAGAGAGTTGGTTGTTGTTGCCCTTGGGTTTGAGCAAGGCAGCGAGCGTGTGTGAAGTTCGCTGTCCTTCGGAAGTTCGCTTGCTGGGAAATCGTTCCTGTTGAGGAGGAGTCAGCTTAGCTCCTGAGTTGTGTAGTTGATCAGAGTAGCGCAATGCCAGGCCACCAATGAGAGAGTGTCCCTGCGTTTGTTTGTTAGCAAGCGGAAAGTTGTTTGTTCCCGCAAGGGTGGAGGCCTGCCATTTCAAGGGCTTGAGTTGTTGCTGGAAGGTTGTTGGATCTTTGGAGTTTGTAGAACCCCTTAGTTCTTTGGTAGTTGAGTCGCACCGTGGATGCCGGCCTCGAGTTTTAACTTTTGAGGTAGTCTTGTCGACTCGTGTTGTTCAGGATCCGCAAGCATGTGGTCGTCGCTATCCTTATTCCTCGCGATGTTTCGTGGGTGGAGTTTCTGGATTGGAAGAAGAGTTAGGTCTAAGCTATAAGGAGGAAGTCCTTGGAGCAGCCAGATGGGCTTAAGAGTTGAGTGGCAGCTTGGAGGCGAGCCTTGCTCGTTATAAGCTTGGGTTGAGTTTCTGCAGAGCAAGCCTTCTCGGGCTTTGTTCCTAGTTGATGTGCGTTCGCAGTTGGCGTTATAGCTGAGCCACAGTTGAGTGGGTTGGCACAGAGATGCCGTGGCATTGGTTGGAAACCTTAGAGTTGTTATCCTCCAGCTATTGTGTTGCTAGTAGCCACGTAATGTTTTATTCCTTGCTGCTCGAGATTTCCGTAAGAGAAATGTTGTTTGTTTTTCTGTCTGACGATGTTCTCTTAGGCTAGTGGCTGATCGGATTGCATTGGAAAGTTTGTTGTCGGCCGTTGAGGGGCTCTAGTTTGTTAGTTTGGCCGAGTAGAGCCTGTGCCTGGACCTTGTCTTCTAAAGGTGGTCGTAGCTGAAGTTTCAGCTGGTGTGTTGGTGGTAGCCATTTGGTGAACCAGAAAAGTGCCCCATGGCTTTGGTGCTTCGATTTCTCGTAAGATGGTTGCTCAAGTGTTGTGGACGCATGCTAGTTGGAGGAGTTTGCCTTGGGATCAGTCACTAGTTGGTGGTTCGATTTGGATTTCGTTAAGGATTGTAGGCAACCATTGGGGCTCGCAGATCTGTTGCGAAGTAAGAGTAGGCCGTTTAGTTTCTGAAACTTGGGAGGTTCAGTTGTTTGGTCAGCATGGTGAAGGGTCGAGGCTGTTTGATAACAGCTATGAGCATTCAGAGAAGTTACACCGAAGCGTGGCGTAGAGTTTTAGAGCTTGTGACCCGTCCACGAGTTTGCTGAGAGTAGCGCCGTAGAGAGGCGTTCCGAGTTGGGCTAGCAGGGTTAAGTGAGCCCTAAGATTTTAAGACCGTTTGAGAGCTAGTGCGAGTTTGAGGATGTGTATTACCGTTAGCACTATCACATCTATTACTTCGAAGTTCGGAGTATGTCCAGTCTTGGTTGAGATAGTTTGTGGCAGACTGGATGGCTTGTGGCTTTGAGCCTAGGGGAACCCAAGGGGGTTTGGATTTCGAAGAAGATTTAGTGTTGTCTTGACTGGGAGTTTGGTTGGTTAAGGATCAGTGGAGATTTCCTAGAGTTGTTTTCGTCTTAGGACTTTCGAGGACGAAAGTCTTAAAAGGAGGGAGTATTGTAATGGCCCGATTTTTCTATTTGATTTCCCTGTGTTTTCGGGACATTATGCGGATGTTCGGATGGGCCGTTAGAGCTATTTTAACCCTTAGGGGTATTTTGGTCTTTTGCCCCCTGGTCCGTGGTTTTGTGGATTTTCGAGATTCCAGTGGTCACTCCCGCCCTTGTCGAGGCTTGATTGTTGTTGGTTGCGCGGGACCCAAGAAGTTCGGGCTAGTTGGTTGGAAGTTTGGAGGTGATTTGGTAATTAACAAAATTATTGTTAATTTAAGTGCTTCCATTGAGATTTGAACCCTTGCCCTTGATGGTGATTTGGGAGCTTGGTTTAAATGAGTTTTAATAAGGAGAAAAGATTGCTTCAAAGGGACTCGAAGGAGGAAGCCCTGGAAGAGATTTAGGTCACCAAGACCTATTTAAATTAGGAAAAGGAAAGAAAATCAAGAAAATCTCATTCCCTTTATTTTACCTCTCTCTCTCTCTCTCTTTCTCTCTCTCTCTCCTTGCCGACCTCACCAAGAAACCCAACCGAGCCACACCGAGCCACCAGCCCCGGCCAGCGACCCGCACGCCATCACCTTGTCGCCCGACCATCACCACTGTCGCCCGGTGAGCGGCCAGACGCTGCTGTCGCGCCCAAAGCAAGTCGGCGTCGCGACAAATTCGTCGCCAGCGCCAGCATGCCGCGTCGGGCGTCTCGTCTGCTGCGCGCGCCCGCCCAGCCGCGTCGCGCTTGCACGACCATGTCGCCAGCGCTTCGTCCGTCGCGCTGCTCATTGTCGTGCAGCGCACAGTGTCGCCGTGCAGCGCCGGTCCCTGCCAGCGCCGCAAGTGCCAGCCAGCCTTGATCTGCTTTCGCCCGGTACCCCGTCCTGCTGCCCACTTGCCGCCGAGCCTGCTTTGCCAAAATTGTTGGGGCCGAGACCTTGTACCTTCTCGGTTGGTAATTCCCGAGCCTCCACTCTTTTGGACCCTAAGTTGATTGGTCATTGTTATTTAATTAGGATATTTTTATTAAATGCTTAGGTTGCTCGGGTTCACTTAGAAGCTCGGGAGTCGCTTGGTTGGCTTATGGTAGTTATTTTTCTTGTTGTTTCCGGTAAGGATTCCTTACCGTGGTTGTGTGGACCTGCGATGCTTTCTTGATTGTGCCTTATATGCATGTTTACTTCTATGAACATGATTAGTGGATAGGACAAACTTGTGATTGCATTCTTGCTAGCATGTTTGCTGTTTGTACATGTTAGTGCCATGCTAGGATTGTTCTTCCAAAGATGCTTGAGATTCTGCTTTAAGTTGGTAGTTTCATGCTAGGTTATGTGTGATCGATGTTGATATGTATGTCTAGCCAGAATCGCTTATTTTGTACTCTTAGCTAGTATAGTAGAGTTTCTCAACATCCAGAGGCTGAGAGCGGACATAACGTACTTTGTCCCCACCGGTCGGGAGTAGAGCGAAGCATAACGTACATTGCTTCCCCCGGCGGCGGATGATGTGGATTTAGCTACCACATCGGCATAAGCCTAGTTTGTAGCCCGCTAGAGCGGAACCACGCCAAAGGTGGAAGCTCGCCTTGGCGGTTCTTAGCTTCGTCGTCGGTGGTACAGCCGCATGGATGAGTGCCGAGGGCCTCGCACTCTCGTGTTCGGTGACACCGTTCCGAGTCTTTAGGCATGCGTGCACTGCCCGCGTAGTTTGTGTACTTAGGCCCCCACATTTACGCCGGTTGCAAGCGGATGCGGTGTGCGCAGCACACGCGTTAGTCGCCGGTTCGGAGAGCTCCCGGGCTAATGTTCGTGAGTACATCGGTTCCTTCCGCTTTAGAGCCGACTTCGGGTACTCTCCGATAGTCCGTTTGTTAGCGAGGGTAAGAGGCCCTTGAGGACACCCATTGGGATTGGCTTTTGAGTGATCATATTGTCGAGGAGAAAGACCCTCGAGGGTGTCTGACATCTTTGGGATCGGTTTTTGAGTGATCAATTGGCCGAGGAGAAAGACCCTCGGAGATGTCCCGGGATTGGTTATGAGAGCCAATCATTAGGCCTAAGTAGGAGACTTAGAGGATTCCAGATTCTGCCTTGTAAGCTCGTTGAGCTATGATCCATGTTGGTAATCGTTTGCATGTATACTAGGGTGCCGATGATTGATGTATCGTATTGTACCCCGATTGGGGATTCTTACTGAGTATGTTTATACTCACCCTTATTTTTGTGGTTTTCCACCAGCTAACTTGGGACAGCACCGGGACGGCTAGCGGAGGGAGCTGATTGATCATGGGAGCTGCCGGCAATCTGTCTTTCATTGTTTGCATAATTTGTTCAGCATGTAGACGGACAGGAGTCCTAGGGGGACGTTTTTAAAAGTTGTTTAAATTGTATTGTATGTTTTTATAAACACTGGCCAGACTTGTTTTACTTTGTTGGTTTTGCTTAAATGAAGGTTGTTGTTTATGTTTTAAGTGTTCCCCGCTTTTAAATGTTTTGAAAGGTTTTAAATATGAGCACTAAACCGCTTGATGAAGTATTTAACTTGCATGTTGAGTGAGAACCTAGGTTTAGGACCGTGTTTTGGGTCGGGTTCTTACAGGTATAGTCCAGGACTAGCCCAGTGTGTTGTTGTCCTTAGTTAGCCCAGTGTGTGCTAACCATGTTTGTTGTATTGATATAGCTGCAGAGATTTCTTAACTGTTTCTCCTGCTTGTTAGCCCAGAGTGTGCTAACCCTGTCTAGCTTCCTAGTATACAAGCAAACAGAAATTTACATAAAGGCAGTCTCAAACAATAATGGACAACAAGTGTCGAGCAGGGTCAGCATGCCACTGGGCTGGCTAGACAGGAGGACAACCTAAGTGACCTCAGTTTCTGGAATGTCTATCTCTAAGACAACACTTGTAAAGACCCGACCCGAATGGGGTCCAAAATAGGCCTTTACCTCAATGCATGTGTTCAAAACTTAAAGACAATATGCAAGAATGGTTTTCGGATTCTAAGTGAAAACTAAAACATTCAAATATCTATTTAAAAAGTCCATACAAAGTTCCTGAAACCTGTCCCTGTTTCCAAGCACCTGTTCCAAGGCAAATACATTTCCAAAACTCACTTTGATCAGAGATTTATTTAAAACATTCAAAGCTTTTCGATAGTTACAACAGTGCTAGAATCCGGAAAAACAGTCAGAAAACAACCTAGGGCTCCGTGCCCAACTACATGCATTCAGAGGAAAAATAAGACAAAGAATCATAGACATAAACTCAGAGTTCAACAACGGGTTTCCATGATCACTGCTCCTTCTCTAGCCATCCTGTCTCGCACCATGGTTACCTATGGAGAACCACAAAATAAGGGTGAGTAACGAATTACTCAGTAAGAATCCCCAACCGGGGTACAATACGATATACATGGTCATCTAGCAGAAAGGTATGCAAGCTATGAATATAAACACAGAATAGAGCACATAGCTTAAATCCACACATAAACTTTGGATGCCATCTCAGGGACTTACTCCAGAATAATCCACCTCATGATACACCCTATACGAGAAACAAGTCTCGGCCTCAGCCTGTCTACTGTCGATACGAAAGGTGCACTAGCTCAAGATCCCGAGGAGCTCTCCGGTCGGCGCTGTAATGAGCGTATGCGCGCACCGCATGCTACTGCAAACCATGGGGGGTGCCGGGTCCAGTGGCAAGCTGCCCAGGTCCAGTCACCATGCCTAACTAAATATCTGGATCGGTGTCACTAACTGTAACGACCCGACCCGAAAGGGTTCTAAAATAGGCCGTTACCTCAATGCATGCATTCAAATCTACAGAAAATTCGCAAGATGGTGTTCGGATTCTAAGTAAAAACTAAAACATAAAACATCCATTTAAAAAGTTAACATAATTTCCTGAAACCTGTCCCTGTTTCCAAGCACCTGTTTCAAGACAAATACATTTCCAAAACTTACTCTGATTAGAGATTTATTTAAAACATACAAGCTTTACAATAGTGCTAGAATCCGGAAATACATTCAGAAAACACCCTAGGGCTCCGTGCCCAACTACATGCATTCAGACCTGGCTAACAAGCAATGACCGACATCAAACACATTTACCTAGCATGATACTACGAACTTAAGCAGGAATCACAAGCATGCTGGCAGAACAAACCTAGCATGGCACTAACATGTAAAATCAGGCAAACATGCTAGCAAGAAATCAAACAAAGCTGCTCTATTACTATCATGCTCATAACAGTCAGCAAACATACAAGGCATATCATGAAAATATCGCAGGGCCCACACAACTCCGGTAAGAAATCCTTACCTGGTCGGAAGGCAACAACACACAATAAAACAAACTGCAATCGAACCCGAGCAACCTATAGCGAGCCAAACAAACACATCAATAATCATAAAATAGGCCTAAATATAATAAAATAAACAGAGGTCGGCTCGGGACCAACTCACAAGGCGCAGCTGACACTCGAACGAGCCGGCTACACTGGCGAGGCAGCTAAAGGGGCTTGCTGGGCGCTGGCTCGGGCGCTGGGCTACGTGCGGACGAGGGCGCGAGCGACACAGGGGCGCGCGGGCGCGGGAGCGAGCTCGGCTGAGCGACCGCACGCGATGCGGCTCGGCACAGGGACAGCGCTCGGGCGAGAGCAACACGACGCAACGGCTCTGAGATCTGCGCGACCGCACGAGGCGGGCCGGCGCGCCAACGCAGGGACGGCTCGGCATCATCTTTGAGTAGGGCTACGACATCAGGCGCGGCTCGGCCAGCCAGCAAGGCACCGGGCGACACGGATCAGACGGGACGAGCGACGCGGGGCCAGGGCGACACTGTGCGGCGTGGGCGAGGGGCTCGGGCTTGCGATGCCGCGACCTGGGTAGGGCAGGGCTCAGCTGGGCGAGGCTCGGGCGAGCAGGGGCTGGGCTAGCTCGGGCTGGGGCTTGGGCGAGTAGGCTGGGCGACCAAATGGGGCTGGCTCGGACTAGGTGGGGGGCTCGGGGAGAGAGAGAGAGAGATAGAGAGAGAAAATAAAAGAAAAAATAAAAGAAAAATGGGAATAAAAGGAAAATAATGGGATTTTATCCATCCTTATCCACTTTTTAAAACCTCAAAAACATTAAAATCCCATTTCTCGGCTTCCTCCTTCGAGACCCGACCGAAGAAATCTTTTCCAATAAATAAAACTCACTTAAATCCAACTCCCAAAGCAACACTAAGGGCCCGGGCTCGAATCCCAAAGGAAACACCCAAACAACCATAACTTTGCCAAAGCCCAAACCACAACCGAGCTTCCAACCGACTAGCCCAGACACCACGTGACTCGCAACCCACAACAAACAAGCCTCGACAAAGGCAGGAGCTACCTCGAAGCCCTGAAAATCCACAAATCCTGCCTGGGGACCCAAAAGACCAAAATACCCCCAAGGGTCAAAATCGCTCTAATGACCCAACCAAACAACCGAATCTTGACCCGAAGGCACCTCGAAAACTGGAATAGGAAACTGGGCTGTTACAATACTCCCTCCTTTTAAGACTTTCGTCCTCGAAAGTCCTAAGACGAAACAGCTCCAGGAAAACTCCAGAGAATCCAAACTAACCGAACTTCTCGGCTAAGACAACACTAGCCCTTCTTCGAAAACCAAACCCCTTGGGTTCTCAAAGGCTCAAAGGCAGAATGCCATCAAGACTGCCACAACCTATCTCAACCAAGACAGGGCATACCTTGAACTCCAAAGGGAAATAGACTGCAACCACGTCCTCAACTTGCACCAACTCTCAAACGGTGCTACTCTCAGCAAACTCGAGGACTGGCCAAACAACTGAACCTTTCAGGTTCCAGAAAACCAAACGGCCTACTCTTACTTCACAAGAGACTAGCGAACCTCAAACCTTGCCTACAGCCTTAACGAAATCCAATCGAATCACAAACTGGCGACTGATCCAAAAGGCAACGGGAACCATCCTGGTACACCTGACGGCTAACAACACTCATACCAGCTGAAACTTCAGCTACGGCCACCTCTAAATGGCCAAAACCAGGCACAGGCTCCACTCGGCCTAGCCAACAAACTGTAGCCTCTCAACAGCCGAATGCAAACTTTTCCATGCAAACCTACTAGCAACTGGCCAAAGAGAACACTGTCAGGCAAGGAAACCACCAACATTCCTCTCAAGGAAAACTCGGGCTGCAAGGACTAAACCATCACGCAGCTATTTACGGCACAACACCTTGAGGAAAATAGCTCAACCGCTTACCAAACAATGCCACGACACCTCTGTACCAACTCACTCAAGTGAGGCTCCGCTAACGCCAACTGCAAACGCACAACAACAAGAAGCAAAGCCCGAGAAGGGCTTGCTCAGTAGAACTCAACCCAAACTTATAACGAGCAACGCTCGCCTCCAAGCTACTACTCAACTCTTAAAATCCATCAGGCTACTCAAAGGACTTCTTCCTTTTAGCTTCAGCCTAACTCAACTTCCAACCAGAAGCTCCACTCCTGAAACCTCATGAGGAAAACGGATAACGACAACCTCAAAGCTTACGGATCCTGAGCCACACGAATCCGCAAGACTACCTCAGAAGCTAACACTCGAGGCTGACATCCAGGGAGCAACTCAACCACCACCGAGACTAGGGGGAAAGGGGAATCTTCAATCCCCCAAAGAACCAACAACTTGCCAGAAACAACTCAACTCTTACTGGCTGGCCTCCGCCCTTGCGGAAACAAACAACTTTTGCTTGCTAACAACACAATGCAGGGACACTCACGCTGGGCTGACCACTGCCCTACTCTGATCAACTCCACAACTCAGGAGCTAAGCTGACTCCTACTAAACGGGAAACGATTTCCCCAGCAAGCAAACTCTGAAGGGCAGCGAACTCCACACACGCTCGCTGACTTGCTCAGACCCAAGGCAACAGCAACCAACTCTCTTGGAAGCAACACCCAAGGGAAAACTCAACCAATCGGACCACCAATCCGGAACTAACAATACTTACTCAACTGCCGAGGGAGGGGTCAACTCCCAAAACTACCCGACTAGGAACAAGCTCTCAGGGCAACGCCCTCCTGCTAGAACCGAACCAACTCTTGAAACAACACGAGGACCAAACCTTTGGCCCAACACTCACAAGAGGCATAACAACCCTTACTGCAGCCTCTAGAACACCATCCAAGAGTCCACCTAGCTGGACAAACAACTTCTTCCAAGCAGCCAACAAACTTTTCCCTCAAGCTAGCACCTCTACCATCAACTCAAGACTACGGGAGAAATCTAACAACTCCCAGGAGGAAACGACTCTTACAAACAGACAACCGAAGGACAGAGAGCTCCACATATGCTCACTGTCTTGCTCCACTAGAGCAACAACAACTAAATCTCACGGGGCAACAACAGGGGTCCACCTCAGACTGAACCTCCAAATGCTAAACGGGGCAACTCAACATCCTAGAAAAAGGAAAACAACCAACAGGGCACGAACCATTCGCCCCACGAGCAAAACTAATCTCTAGCAGCTCCAATCCACACCTTGGTCAACACCAAGCACCAACTTGCCACCACACCGGAACCAATCCGGACTCTGCTCCAAACAAACACTAGCTTGCTAGTCTACCAAGACTGCTAGCAACTCAACCGAGGCTACAAACAACACGCCTCCAGCTTGCCAACTGAAACTCACTACCTGAGACTGGCTGAGCTCTGGAGAGGCTCTCCACAACCTAGGGTTCTTCGGCAACCCTCGACACACACTGTCGACAAACGGACTAACAACCAACTGCCTGAACAGGCACAACTCTCTCCAACATCTCAACCATGCTGGGCAACTCCAACTCCTTGGGAACCAAGAGGATCCAAAACGCTACCGAATGCGTCATCCTCCTGCTCAAACATCAGCCACAACAAGGCTTCTACCCAAGGAAAGGATCCAAACAACTCTCTTAGCCAAGGCGATCAGAAACTGCGCGACTTTGCTACCACTGCTCTTGTTCAGTTTCCAACTGAACTCCAACCGAACTTACTTTATACCAAGCCTCTACCAAGGGTGCTTACCCATAAGGCATCCAAATCCTCTCGCAAGGCATCAACTTATCTCGCCTGAAAGGCATCCAACTCGCCTCATGAGCATCCAACTCAGGGTCCCTCTGCTGGACCAAACTCGCATCTACGATGCTCCACTCTCCTGAGATTAAGGCACTCGAAGGTAGTTGACCGCACTACCAACCACAAGGATCTCTTCGCCTTAACACTAGCGCGAGACTCACGCGCACCAACACTTACCAACCGCAAATCTGCTGACTTACTCAACCCCCAGAAACACTGGGAAGAGGCTCTGGCTCCTCTCGAGCATCCTTTCGCTTCTAGTCCATCGACTACTACTGAACTAGCCCTCTGGCACGACCTAAACAGGTGCAACTGCCATAACGGATCCAAGGCTAAAGGAGTGCGCTGAACTCCGGACGGCATAGAACCATCTGCTATGCCCATGCCAAACTCAAGCCAAATCAGACTTAGTGCCAAAGTGGCACACCAACCAATGCACCTCAAGTGCTACTACTACCAAATCCACATCTTACTACAGATGGGGCCAGCAAGGTCACAACCTCAAGTGACAACAACTCTGGCTAGGCATACGAGGGCTCAAACTCAAACAGCCATGCCTATGGCATCTCATCAAACCGAAGGCTCACGGCCTACACTAGCATCTCCTCATGATGCTCAACAAAGCTCTGGCCGGATCTCTCAACATGCAGCAGCTAGCTTCACTCTAGAAGCTCACCAAAGAAGAGTGCTCAACACCACCAAACATCTGAGGAAACTGGGCTGTTAAACAACAGCAGGCTTGCAAGGGGGCAAAGATGTCTCTACATCTTCCTCAGGCCACTAACACGGCAACTTGCCAATCAATCGGGCGACTGGTGGAGACTCTACTAGACCACCTCTCTCAAGGGACTTCCACCACCAACTGATGTACCAAATAAAGCCAGAACGGCACACCTCGGCCTCTCGAACAAAGAGGAATCCCAACACACGGATGCTAAACTCAAACCTGGCCAACCGCTTTACTACTAGCAGCAGGACTTTCTAAAACATCGAGCTCTATAGGCTTCCACTTGCCAAACTGGGCGGCTCCATCATCGCCAACAATCTCATCTGAATAAACCTGCTGATTTGAATAAACCTGCTGATCAAGCTGGGCTATCTGTGACCGGGACTCCTCACTACGCGCTACAAACTGCGCCTGGGTCTCCGATCTCTGATAGCTAAAGACCTGCCATCAAATCTCTCATGGCTGGAGCACACTCTGCTCAAGGAGTCTCACTCTGAGGCGTGCTAGCCTCTACCCCCACCAGTAGGCAACTCAACTGCCAGGGCCAAATCTGGCCTGCGGCCCTAACAACCCTGGACGCGGCCTCAACATCAACACGATCAGTCCAACTCCTCGGTTGGACATGCCAAGCGTCCTGCTCCTCTGAGTGCGATCAACATACTGGCGATCTGCACAAAGCACCTCCACCCTCTCACTAGGGGAAAAGCAACAACTGGGCCACAAATGGCCTACGAGAGTCTAAGTGTAACGGCCCAGTTTTCCATTCCAGTTTCCCAGGTACTCTCGGTTCAGAATTGGGGCAATCGGTTGGGCCGTTAGAGCTTTTTAACCTTTAAGGGTATTTTGGTCTTTTGTTCCCCGGTCAGAGGTTGAGGATTTTCAGGGCTTCAGGGTCATTTCGGCCTTCGTTGAGACTTGATTGATGTTGGTTGCAAGACCCAAGGAGTTTCGGTTAGTTGATTAGAAGTTCGGAGACATTCCGGTTAATAGCAAAATTAATTGGAAATTAGTTGGTCCATTGGGGTTTGAACCCTTGCCCTAAAATGGTGAATTTGGAGTTTTAGAAAAGAGTTTTAGTTAAAAAGAAAAGAATTTCTTTAGCCGGGACCCGCAAGAGAAAGCCTTGGGAAGGGAATTTTAGGTCTCCTAACCCTTTTAAAATAGGAAAAAGAAGGAAATTAGGGAAAACCCTCTTTGTTCCCTTGGTAGCCGCACTCTCTCTCTCTCTCTCCTAAAAACCGAGCCACCCAGCCGAGCCACCCTAACCCAGCCGCACCACCCAGCCGAGCCACCCCAGCCACACCGCACCACACCCGCCTCGGCCCACCCACCATCGCGCAGCACTGCAGATCGCACCAGCCGCTCAACCCCTTGCCTTGCCCAGCAGCCGCTCGTCTGCAGTCTAGACACCCCGCCGTCGCACGCCCAGCACCGCCCGACGTCGCTCGCTGCCGCCCAGCGCCGCATCACACCGAGCCTCGCCCAGCAGACCCGACGCTCTCCCGCGCGCCGTCCCAGCGAGCCCGCTCGCTCGCGCGTCGCCTCCGCAACCCGATCACCCGCACACTGCCCCACCATCCAGACGCCGTGCCGCGCGCCCGCTCCTGCGCGTCCGCTTGCCTTGCCGCACGCCCGCTCCAGTGTGTCCGCCTGCCTTGCATTGCGCCCAACGCCCAGCGCCAGCGTCCCTGCCGCACCAGCAGCGCCCAAACCTGCCCCTTGCTGCCGAAAGCCCGTGTCCTCTCGGTTGGTAATTTTCGAGCCTTTTCCCTTTTAGATTTTTAAGTTGCTGGCTGCTGTATATTTATTTAGGATGCTTTTATTATGCCTAGGTTGCTCGGGTTCGTTATAAAGCTCGATGGTCTTATTTGATTCGTGATAGCTATCTTCCACTTGTTTCCAGGTAAGGATTCCTTACCGTGGTTGTGTGGACCATGCGATGCTTTCTTGATTGTACCTTATATGCATGTTTACTTCTATGAACATGATTAGTGGATAGGACAGCTTGTGATTGCATTCTTGCTAACATGTTTGCTTGTTTGTACATGTTAGTGCCATGCTAGGATTGTTCTTCCAGCATGCTTGAGATTCCTGCTTTAAGTTCGTAGTTCCATGCTAGGTTAGGTATGATTGATGATTATTGTGTATGTTAGCCAGAATCTATTACTCACAGTACTCTAGCTAGTGTAGTAGGGTTGTCATCATCTAGAGGCCGAGCGGACATAACGCGTACCTTGTCCCCACCGGTCGAGGAGTTGAGCGAAGCATAACGTACATTGCTTCCCCGGCAGCCAATGAGGAATTAGCTACCTCATTGGCATAAGCCTAGTCTCAGTAGCTGCTAGAGCGGAACCACGCCAGCGGTGCAAGCCTACCTTGGCGGTTCTTAGCTTCAGTCGGTGGTACAGTGCGCACAGATGAGTGCCGAGGGCCTCGCACTCTCGCAGGTTCGGTGACACCGCTTCGAGTCTTAGGCATGCGCACACGCCCGCGTAGTTTTTGTACTTAGGCCCCACATTTACGCCGGTTGCGGCGGCATGCGGTGTGCGCGCGCCTGACACGCTTTAGTCGCCGGTTCGGAGAGCTCCCCAGGCTAATGTTCGTGAGTACACCGTTCCTTCCGCTTTAGAGCCGGACTTGGGTACTCTCCCGATAGTCCGATTATAGCGAGGGTAAGAGGCCCTTGAGGACACCCATTGGGATTGGCTCTTGAGCTAATCAATTGGTCGAGGAGAAAGACCCTCGAGGGTGTCGGACATCTTTGGGATCGGTTTTGAGCTGATTAATTGGCCGAGGAGAAAGACCCTCGGAGATGTCCCGGATTTGGTTATGAGAACCAATCATTAGGTCGGAGGTAGGAGACTTCCGAGGACTCGGATTTGCCTTGTGAGCTCGTTGAGTGAGATCCTTGTTGATAATCTGTTTGCATGTGTACCAGGTTGCTAGATGATTGATTTCATCGTATAGTACCCCGATCGGGATTCTTCACCGAGTATGTTTTTACTCACCCTTATTGTGGTTTCTTCCACTTTGGTAACTTGGGACAAAGACCGAGGCGGCTAGCGAGCGAAGGGAGCCGGGAGATCATGGATGCTTTGCGACACTCTGCTGTCGTGTCTTATTTTACTGCTTTTTGATTTCAAAGACATGTAGTTGGACTTGGGTCGATGAGGGAAAACTTATGATTTGAACTATTTTATGTTTTTAAGGAAAGTCTTGATCGATCAACGTTTTTAATTTGAATGGTTCGTTTTTGCCTAATGAATGTTTACTTTGTTTTTAATGTTTTCCACTCTTATATTTGAAAAGTTTTACAAACCGACCCTGGCTGGGTCCTTTTATGCTTTTCACTTGCATGCTGAGTAAAGATCTAGGTTTAGCACCGTTTTCGGGTTGGGTCTTTACACTAAGCTCTGCCTCCCTCGGGGACGATGTCTCAGGGGCATCCGAATCTATATCTGGATACCTCAACAACCTGCTAAATACTGCTCGCACTGCAGAAAGTTGGCATGATGGCTCTCTAAGCCCAAACCAACAACGAGTCAGAACCTGCTCGTCTCCGCTCCACAACTCTACACAAGCCAAACACTAGATGAAAAGTATTGTAAATTCTTACCCCTTTCTTTAAAACAGTAAACTTAGGCGTACCTGATGACTGTCGAAGTGCTGATGATCATGGAAAAACGACCTACAACAAAAGGTCAGTCTACAGAATCTATGACTTTGAGCTCTGATACCAACTTGTAACGACCCGACCCGAAAGGGTTATAAAATAGGTCGTTACCTCAATGCATGCATTCAAATCTACAGACAATTCGCAAGATGGTGTTCGGATTCTAAGTAAAAACTAAAACATAAAACATCCATTTAAAAAGTTAACATAATTTCCTGAAACCTGTCCCTGTTTCCTAGCACCTGTTTCAAGACAAATACATTTCCAAAACTTTCTCTGATCAGAGATTTATTTAAAACATACAAGCTTTACAATAGTGCTAGAATCCGGAAATACATTCAGAAAACACCCTGGGCTCCATGCCCAAGTACATGCATTCAGAGGACATTTAAATCATAAACATAAACATAAGACTCAGAGTTGAACAACGGGTTTCCATGATCACAGCTCCTCCTCCACCCATCTTGTCTCGCACCATGGCTACCTGTGGAAAAACCACAAAAATAAGGGTGAGTAACAAATTACTCAGTAAGAATCCCCAACTTGGGTATAATACGATATAATCAGTCATCTAGTACCAAAGCATGCAAGCAAACAGCTACCAACACAGATCATAGCTCAACGAGCTTACAAGGAAAGATCTGGAATCATCGGAAGTCTCCTACTTCCGGCCTACTGATTGGTTATCCTAACCAATCCTGGGACATCACCGAGGTCTCTTTCACTCGGGGGGATTGTTCAGCTCAAAAACTGATCCCAAGGATGTCCTCAAGGGCCTATTTGCCCTTGCTAATCTGGACTTACGGGAGAGTACCCGAAGTCTGGCTCTAACATAAAGGAATGGTGTACTCACGAACATTAGCCCGGGAGAGCTCTCTGAACCGGCAACTAACGCGTGTGCGCGCACACCGCATGCTGTTGCAACCGGCGTAAATGCGGGGGCCTAAGGGCAAACTACGTGGGCCAGGTACGCATGCCTATGACTCGGAAGCGGTGTCACGATCACACGATGCGAGGCCCTCGGCGCTCATCTGTGCAGCCTGATCCACCGACCTGAAGCTAAGAACCGGCCAAGGCAGGCTTACACCGTTGGCAGGGTTCCGCTCTAGGAGGCTACAAACTAGGCATACGCCAATCAGGTAGCTAATTCTCATTGGCTGCCGGGAGGGGGGAGAAAAAGCAATGTATGTTATGCTTTGCTCTATTTCCGACCACTGGGGACAAAGTACGTTATGTCCGCTCTCAACCCTTGAAGCAATGCTTCGCTTTACTCCCGAACGGTGGGGACAAAGTACGTTATGTCCGCTCTCAGCCTCTGGATGATGACAAACCCTACAACTCTATCTAAGAGTACAGAGCAAATAAATGATTCCTGGCTAACAAGCAATGACCGACATCAAACACATTTACCTAGCATGATACTACGAACTTAAGTAGGAATCACAAGCATGCTGGCAGAACAATCCTAGCATGGCAATAACATGTAAAATCAGGCAAACATGCTAGCAAGAAATCAAACAAAGCTGCTCTATTACTATCATGCTCATAACAGTCAGCAAACATACAAGGCATATCATGAAAATATCGCAGGGCCCACACAACTCCGGTAAGAAATCCTTACCTGGTCGGAAGGCAACAACACACAATAAAACTAACTACGATCAAACCCGAGAAACCTATAGCGAGCCAAACAAACACATCAATAATCATAAAATAGGCCTAAATACAATAAAATAAATAGGGCTCGGCTCAGGACCAACTCACGAGGCGCGGCTGAAACGCGAACGAGCCGGCTGCACGGGCGAGGCAACTAAAGGGGCTGGCTAGGCGCGCTGGGGCGCAGAGTTGGGCGCTAGCGACACGACGCAATGGCTACAGGACGCGCGACCTGGCACGAGGCGGGCTGGCGCTGGCACGGGACAGCTCGACACTGTGCGGGGCTAGGCGACGCGACACTGTGAGCGGCTCAGCACAGCGCGCAGCTGGGCGACATGGATCGGACGAGACGAGCAACGCAGGGCCAGGGAAACACTATGCGGCGCGGGCGAGGGGCTCGGGCTTGCGATGGCTCGACCTGGGCAGGGCAGGGCTCGGCTGGGAGAGGCTCAGGCGAGCAGGGGTTGGGCTAGCTCGGGCTGGGGCTTGGGCGAGCAGGCTGGGAGACCAAATGGGGCTGTCTCGGACTAGGTGGGGGGCTGGGAGAGAGAGAGAGAGAGAGAAAAAAAAAGAGAAAATAAAAGAAAAATGGGAAAAAAGGAAAATAATGGGATTTTATCGATCTTTATCCACTTTTTAAAACCTCAAAATCCTTAAAATCCCATTTCCCGGCTTCCTCCTTCGAGACCAGACCGAAGCAATCTTTTCCAATAAATAAAACTCACTTAAATCCAACTCCCAAAGCAACACTAAGGGCCCGAGCTCGAATCCGAAAGGAAACACCCAAACAACCATAACTTTGCCAAAGCCCAAACCACAATCGAGATTCCAACCGACTAGCCCAGACACCACGGGACTCGCAACCCACAACAAACAAGCCTCGACAAAGGCAGGAGCTACCTCGAAGCCCTGAAAATCCACAAATCCTGCCCGGGGAGCCAAAAGACCAAAATACCCCCAAGGGTCAAAACTGCTCTAATTACCCAACCAAACAACCGAATCTTGACCCGAAGGCACCTCGAAAACTGGAATAGGAAACTGGGCTGTTACAATACTCCCTCCTTTTAAGACTTTCGTCCTCGAAAGTCCTAAGAGGAAACAGCTCCAGGAAAACTCCAGAGAATCCAAACCAACCGAACTTCTTGGCTAAGACAAAACTAGCCCTTCTTCGAAAACCAAACCCTCTTGGGTTCTCAAAGGCTCAAAGGCAGAATGCCATCCAGACTGCCACAACCTATCTCAACCAAGACAGGGCATACTTTGAACTCCAAAGGGAAATAGACTGCAACCACGTCCTCAACTTGCACCAACTCTCAAACGGTGCTACTCTCAGCAAACTCGAGGACTGGCCAAACAACTGAACCTTCCAGGTTCCAGAAAACCAAACAGCCTACTCTTACTTCACAAGAGACTAGCGAACTTCAAACCTTGCCTACAGCCTTAACGAAATCCAATCGAATCACCAACTGGCGACTGATCCAAAAGGCAAGGGGCACCATCCTGGTACACCTGACGGCTAACAACACTCACACCAGCTGAAACTTCAGCTACGACCACCTCTAAATGGCCAAAACTAGGCACAGGCTCCACTCGGCCTAGCCAACAAACTGGAGCCTCTCAACGGCCGAACGCAAACTTTTCCATGCAAACCTACTAGCAACTGGCCAAAGAGAACACTGCCAGGCAAGGAAACCACCAACATTCCTCTCAAGGAAAACTCGGACTAAACCATCACGCAGCTATCTACGGCACAACACCTTGAGGAAAACAGCTCAACAGCTTACCAAACAATGCCACGTCACCTCTGTGCCAACTCACTCTAGCGAGGCTCCGCTAACGCCAACTGCAAACGCACAACAACAAAAAGCAAAACCCGAGAAGGGCTTGCTCAGCAGAACTCAACCCAAACTTATAACGAGCAACGCTCGCCTCCAAGCTACTACTCAACTCTTAAAATCCATCAGGCTACTCAAAGGACTTCTTCCTTTTAGCTTAAGCCTAACTCAACTTCCAACCAGAAGCTCCACTCCCGAAACCTCATGAGGAAAACGGATAACGACAACCTCAAAGCTTACGGATCCTGAGCCACACGAATCTGCAAGACTACCTCAGAAGCTAACACTCGAGGCTGACATCCAGGGAGCAACTCAACCACCACCGAGACTAGGGGGAAAGGGGAATCTTCAATCCCCCAAAGAACCAACAACTTGCCAAAAACAACTCAACTCTTACTGGCTGGCCTCCGCCCATGCGGAAACAAACAACTTTTGCTTGCTAACAACACAATGCAGGGACCCTCACGCTGGGCTGACCACTGCGCTACTCTAATCAACTCCACAACTCATGAGCTAAGCTGACTCCTACTAAACGGGAAACGATTTTCCCAGCAAGAAAACTCTGAAGGGCAGCGAACTCCACACACGCTCGCTGACTTGCTCAGACACAAGGCAACAGCAACCAACTCTCTTGGAAGCAACACCCAAGGGAAAACTCAACCAATCGGACCACCAATCTGGAACTTACAATACTTACTCAACTGCCGAGGGAGGGGTCAACTCCCAAAACTACCCGACTAGGAACAAGCTCTCAGGGCAACGCCCTCCTACTAGAACCGAACCAACTCTTGAAACAACAAGAGGACCAAACCTTGGCCCAACACTCACAAGAGGCATAACAACCCTTACTGCAGCCTCTAGAACACCATCCAAGAGTCCACCTAGCTGGACAAACAACTGCTTCGAAGCAGCCAACAAACTTTTCCCTCAAGCTAGCACCTCTACCATCAACTCAAGACTACGGGAGAAATCTGACAACTCCCAGGAGGAAACGGCTCTTACAAGCAGACAACCGAAGGACAGAGAGCTCCACATATGCTCACTGTCTTGCTCCACTAGAGCAACAACAACTAAATCTCACGGGGCAACAACAGGGGTCCACCTCAGACTGAACCTCCAAATGCCAAACGGGGCAACTCAACATCCTAGAAAAAGGAAAACAACCAACAGGGCACGAACCATTCGCCCCACGAGCAAAACTAATCTCTAGCAGCTCCAATCCACACCTTGGTCAACACCAAGCACCAACTTGCCACCACACCGGAACCAATCCGGACTCTACTCCAAACAAACTCCAGCTTGCTAGCCTACCAAATCTGCCAGCAACTCACCCGAGGTCTACAACCTACACGACTCCGGCTTGCCAACTGAAACTCACTACCTGGGCCTGACTGAGCTCTGATGAGGCTCTCCACAACTAGGGTTCTTCGGCAACTCTCGACACACATTGTCGTCTAACTGTCTAACAGCCAACTGCGTGAACAACAACTCTTTTTCCCAGCATTACAACTATGCTGGCCTGCACCGAACCTCGAAACCAAAAAGACCAGAAACGCTTCACAGTGTGTCATCCTCCTACTCAAAGCATCAGCCACATCGTAGCTTCCACCTAGGGTAAGGATTCCGAGCAACACCCTTAGCAACTATGGTCAGGACTACGTGGCTTCGCTACAACCACCATTTGTTCAGTACCATCTGAACTCCAACTATGATCAACAAGAGGTTCCACCAACCAAGCTTAGGTCCAACCTAACAAAACTTGCCTAAGCAATAACCCGACTACGAGCACGGTATCCTTACAATCTCAACCAAAGCCTTACAACATCCACCTGGAGTCCAACTTCTCCAAGAACTGAGCACCAGTTCTCCAATGCAAACCCTACATGGTTCCGAAACTCTCACCACCAGAACAAACTGCACAAACACACTTGTGTGCACAACTCTCAACCTTCCTTCAGAGATCCAAGACTAACAGGTGCTTTTCCAAAAGGCAACCCTAACTTCTGGCAGAGATACAATCAACCAAAGGAACACCAAAAGTTCCATCTCCACACGATACTCGAAGATGTGGCAACCTTGCTCTACTAAAGCATAACAATGCCAAACCGAACTTACCTTATACCAAGTCTCTACCAAGTGTGCTTACACATAAGGCGTCCAACTCCTCTCATAAGGCATCCTACTCATCTCATAGGCATCCAACTCGCCTCATAGGCATCCAGCTCATCACATAGGCATCCAACTCATCTCTTAGGCATCAACCTCATGGTCCCTCTGCTGGACCAAACTCGCATCTACAATGCCCAACTCTCCTCGGATTTAGGCACTCGAAGGTAGTTGACCGCACTACCATCCACAAAGATCTCCTGGCCTTAACACTAGCGTGAGACTCACACGCACTAACACTACCAACCGTCAACCTGCTGACTTACTCAACCCCCAGTAACACTGGGAAGAAGCTCCAGCTCCTCTCAAACATCCTTTCGCTTGTAGTCCTTCGACTACCACTGAACTAGCCCTCTTGCACGACCTAAACAGGTGCAACTGCCACAAACGCATCCAAAGGCTAAAGGAGTGCGCTGAATTCCGGACGAATTATAGAACCATCTGTCCTACTCGTGCCAACTCAGGCCTGAACCAGACTTAGTGCCAAAGTGGCACACCAACCAATGCACCTCAAGTGCCACTACTACCAAATCCACATCTTACAACAAATGGGGCCAGCAAGGTCACAACCTCAAGTAACAAAAACTATGGCTAGGCATGCAAGGCTCAAAACTCAAACAACCCTGTCTATGGCATCTCATCTAACTGAAGTCTCATGGCCTACTCTTGCATCTCCACATGATGCTCAACAAAACTCCGGCCCACATCTTACAACAAATGGGGCCAGCAAGGTCACAACCTCAAGTAACAAAAACTATGGCTAGGCATGCAAGGCTCAAAACTCAAACAACCCTGTCTATGGCATCTCATCTAACTGAAGTCTCATGGCCTACTCTTGCATCTCCACATGATGCTCAACAAAAGTCCGACCGGCTCTCTCAACATGCAGCAGCTAGCTCTGCTCTAGGAGCTCACCAAAAGAAGAGTGCTCAACTCTACAAGACAACTGAGGAAACCACCAACGGATCAAGTCCAATGGGAACACTGCTCGCTGCACCCTTAACCACAGGGTTCTGGCTTACTGGCTACAAAACAACAACAACAATCTGCAAAGGAACAAAGATGTCTCTACATCCTCCACGAAGACTACTAACTCTGCAACCACTCTCTGGGCAATCAAACAATCTGCTAAGGTTCAAGATCAACACTTGAACTACCCAGGCTAGTCCACACTGGAACCAGCTCCGCAAGCATCAACATGAGCAAAGCCAAAGCTAACTCCTCTCCTGGAGTGGTACTCCAAGGCAAATCACCTCCACCCTCTCTCTAGGGGAAAAACTAACAACTGGGCCACAAGTGGCCTACGAGAGTCTAATCTCTGCATCCCTCTAGGACGATGTCCCAGCGGTATCTGAATCTATCTGGATACCCTGACTAGCTGCTATCATACTTCTTACACTGCGGGAAGTTGGCATGATGGTGCTCTGGACCCAAACCAACAACGAGTCGAAACACCTTTCGTCTCCGCTCCACAACACTAAACAAGGCATACACTAGATGAAAAGTATTGTAAATTCTTAACCCTTTTCTAAAATCAGTAAACTTAGGCGCACTGATGATCACTTGTCAGAGTCTTGATCATCATGGAAAAATGACCTACAACAAAAGGTCGAGTCTCGAATCTATGACTCGAGCTCGATACCAATCAGAAAGACCCGACCCGAATGGGGTCCAAAATAGGCCTTTACCTCAATGCATGTGTTCAAAATTTAAAGACAATATGCAAGAATGGTTTTCGGATTCTAAGTGAAAACTAAAACATTCAAACATCTATTTAAAAAGTCAATACAAAGTTCTTGAAACCTGTCCATGTTTCCAAGCACCTGTTCCAAGACAAATACATTTCCAAAACTCACTCTGATCAGAGATTTATTTAAAACATTCAAAGCTTTTCAATAGTTACAACAGTGCTAGAATCCGGAAAAATAGTCAGAAAACAACCTAGGGCTCCGTGCCCAACTACATGCATTCAGAGGGAAAATAAGACATAAAGAATCATAGACATAAACTCAGAGTTCAACAACGGGTTTCCATGATCACAACTCCTCCTCCAGCCATCCTGTCTGGCACCATGGTTACCTGTGGAGAACCACAAAATTAGGGTGAGTAACGAATTACTCAGTAAAAATCCCCAACCGGGGTACAATACGATATACATGGTCATCTAGCAGAAAGGTATGCAAGCTATGAATATAAACACAGAATAGAGCACATAGCTCGGGATCGATCGCAGCTTAGGATTCTTGTGTGTAGTTGCCTCCCGACCAAGGTAAGGATTTCTTACCGGAGTTGTGTGGGCCCTGCGATATATTATGTGATGTTGTTTGTATGCTTGTTTGTGTTTATCAGCATGTTTAGTGATATGTGCTCTGTTCTGAATTCTCGACTGGCATGATTTCTTATGTTGTTTCTCATATTAGTCCATGCTAGGTTGTTCCGTTCTAGCATGCTCGTATCTGTTCTTGCTTCGTAGTATCATGCTAGGTTCGTTGTATCTGTTGAGCACGTATTGGATTGTTTTGGATTGTTTGCTGTTGATATTATAGTTTAGAGTTCTAGTAGGTAGCATCATCCGGGCCGGATGCATAACGTAACTTGCATCCACGACAGGGACGTACGAGACGGTACTCCGTCCCTGATCCCGTTAGGGTTTAGCTAACCCTAACGGCTGGCCCTGCAATCTTGGGTGAGGGTGGCAGACTATTAAATGCCCCAACGGTCGGGATGATGACTTGGCATTGCCTCGTCCCCGGCAGTCGGCACGTCCTCAGCGTGTTCGGCCGTAGCCCTTGATTGCCACCGATAGGGCAAGGACGGCTTCTGTGTAAGCCTACCACGACCGGTTCCTTAGCCTCGGTGCGGTGGTTTAGGTGACATAGTTCACGTGTCCAGTCTCAAACCCTATGTCGGTGACACCGATCCGTAGATTTAGTTAGGTATGGTGATCGACACAGGCGACTTGCCACTAGACCCGGCACCCCCCATGGTTTGCAGTAGCATGCGGTGCTCGCATACGCTCATTACAGAGCCGACCGGAGAGCTCTTCGGGACCTTGAGCTAGTGCACCTTTCGTATCGACAGTAGACAGGCTGAGGCCGAGACTTGTTTCTCGTATAGGGCGTATCATGAGGTGGATTATTCCGGAGTAAGTCCCTGAGATGGCATCCGAAGTTTATGTGTGGATTTCACAAGAATCCTTACCTTAGCTATGTGCTCTATTCTGTGTTTATATTCATAGCTTGCATACCTTTCTGCTAGATGACCATGTATATCGTATTGTACCCCGGTTAGGGATTCTTACTGAGTAATTCGTTACTCACCCTTATTTTGTGGTTCTCCACAGGTAACCATGGTGGGAGACAGGATGGCTGGAGGAGGAGCTGTGATCATGGAAACCCGTTGTTGAACTCTGAGTTTATGTCTATGATTCTTTATGTCTTATTTTTCCTCTGAATGCATGTAGTTGGGCACGGAGCCCTAGGTTGTTTTCTGACTGTTTTTCCAGATTCTAGCACTGTTGTAACTATTGAAAAGCTTTGAATGTTTTAAATAAATCTCTTATCAGAGTGAGTTTTGGAAATGTATTTGCCTTGGAACAGGTGCTTGGAAACAGGGACAGGTTTCAGGAACTTTGTATTGACTTTTTAAATAGATGTTTGAATGTTTTAGTTTTCACTTAGAATCCGAAAACCATTCTTGCATATTGTCTTTAAGTTTTGAACACATGCATTGAGGTAAAGGCCTATTTTGGACCCCATTCGGGTCGGTTCTTTACATTGGCGGCCAAGGAGCTTATGGAGAAGAAAGCCAAAAACCTAATTTCCTTTCATTTAATCAAATGCACCAAAATCTCGAAAACTCAAGGCTAACAAGGATATGCCGCGGAAAGAGCAACAAGATCCTCCTGTGGCTCAATTGGCCACACCACGCACCTAACTTCCTAGCACTCCAGGTTTGAATCCCAACAAATACATCTTTATTCCTCAATTTTTCTTTTGCATCTCACCCTGCCCAAACACAACCTCAATGCATCAAAATCCTACTTAAGTCCATCCAATAATTTTAGAAACTGCAAAAGACATAAACGGCCCTGACGGCCAGACCAAATTACCAAAATACCCCTAGGGCATACCTAGAAAACCAGGATGAAAACCTGGGCCGTTACAACACTAAGTTAGCACGCAACTGAGCTAACTGGGATAGCACGCTACTAGGCTTGTCCTGGACAGCACGTATGTAACGGCCCAGGTTTTCATCCCGGTCTTCCAGGTATGCCCTAGGGGTATTTTGGTAATTTTGGTCGGGCCGTCAGGGCCGTTTATGTCTTTTTCAGTTGCTAAAATTATTGGATGGGCTTAAGTAGGATTTTGATGCTTTGTGGATGTGTTTGGGCATGGTGAGATGCAAAAGAAAAATTGAGGAATAAAGATGAATTTGTTGGGATTCAAACCCGGGGTGCTAGGAAGTCAGGTGGGTGGAGTGGCCAGTTGAGCCACAGGAGGATCTTGTTACTCTTTCCGCGTCATATCTTTGTTAGCCTTGGATCTTTGGAGTTTTGGTGCATTTGTTTAAAAGAAGAGAAAATAGGGTTTTGGGTCTTCTTCTCCAAAAGCTCCTTGGCCGCCCAAGCATTTCTCCCTAGCCCCCAAGCTGAGTCCCTTCTCCTTTGCAGCTCCGTGGTTTGATCGTCATTCCGAGTAAGTTTCTTCGTCTCTTCGTCTACTCTGATTTGGGTTCTTGTTGGCCGAGTGAAAAAGAGGTTGTGTGTGTGTGTTTTGTTGAACCCAGTAGAGCAAATTTCACCCCGAGCACCCAGGAAGAGTCGTCGCAGCCGCCAGCGCCCAAAGATCGAGCCCGTCGCACGCCCCAGGTCGCCCAGCCGAGCTCGCGCCTACACGCTGTGTCGCCCGCACGCCCTTCGATGTCCCAGCGCGTCCGCGTCGCCAGCGCCCGCAAGCCTATCGCCGTCCAAGCGCGCCCGTGCCGTACCGCTAGCCCGCCCGTGACCA
This sequence comes from Sicyos edulis, assembly GCA_036507275.1. Classification (NCBI taxonomy): domain Eukaryota; kingdom Viridiplantae; phylum Streptophyta; class Magnoliopsida; order Cucurbitales; family Cucurbitaceae; genus Sicyos; species Sicyos edulis. The sequence goes on from CM071851.1 coordinate 17,490,481, forward strand.
GCTTGTCCGCGCCCGCGCCAAGCGCGCCGGCCAACCGTCCGCCACGTCGCGCGCGCCACAGCTGCCGCCGCCATCAGCCCAAAGAAGAAATTTCACACGTCGTCACGGCTGTCCGTCGTCCGCGCGTCGGCCGTGCGTGTGAGTTGCTCCCAGCCGAGTCTCAGAACGCTCCGAGTTTTCATCCCTGTCTTCCGTATACCCTAGGGGTATTTTGGTAATTTGGTCGGGCCGTTTATGTCTTTTTCCAGTTGCTAAAATTATTGGATGGGTTTATGTAGGTTTTTGAGGCTGTGTGGATGGGTTTGAGCATGGTTAGATGCAAAAGTAAAAATAGAGGAATTTGTGTTCCAACTGGGATTCGAACCCGGGGTGCTAGGAAGTCAGGTGGGTGGTATGGCGAGTTGAGCCACCAGGTGAACTTGTTTCTCTTTCCGCAGCATGTCTTGGTTAACCTTGAATCTTTGGAGTTTTGGTGCATTTGGTTAAATGAAAGGAAATTAGGCTTTTGTTCTTTCTTCTCCAAAACACACTTGGCCGCCCAACCCTCATCTCCCAAGCCTCCTTGCCGCCCCCAGCTCATTGTCTCTCAAGCCTTACTTGTGCCTTCTCCCGAGACCTCTCGAGGCAGCCACCGAGCAAAACGGCACCGGATCACCCAGCCAGAAGCGTCGCCCAGACGCCTGAGCAGCTCTTGTCGCACGCCCAGGCCGCCCAGATCGCCAGAAACCCCATCGTGTCCCTGTCGCGCGCAGCACCAGGCACCAGGCCGCCCAGATCGCCCGCGTGCGCCCAGCCCCTCCCCGTCCCAGCGCGCCCGTCGCCGTCCCCAAAGATTTCGCCCGCCCGCCGCCGCCCCAGCGGCCCATCGCCAGCGCGCAAGGCTGTGGCCGCGCTCCAGCGCGCCCGTGTCGTGCCGCTCTCCAGCCCGTGTCTAGCTTGTCCGCGTCGTGCGCCTGCGCCAGCCAGCCCGTCCGCGCGCGCGCGCGGCCCATCAACGCCCACCAGCGCGCCCAGCGTGCGGCCCCTGCCGCCCATCAGCGCCCATGTAACAGCCCAGTTTCCTATTCCAGTTTTCGAGGTGCCTTCGGGTCAAGATTCAGTTGTTTGGTTGGGTCATTAGAGCGATTTTGACCCTTGGGGGTATTTTGGTCTTTTGGCTCCCCGGCCAGGATTTGTGGTTTTCAGGGCTTCGAGGTAGCTCCTGCCTTTGTCGAGGCTTGTTTGTTGTTGGCTGCGAGTCCCGAGGTGTTTGGGCTAGTCAGTTGGATGCTCGGTTGTGGTTTGGGCTTTGGCAAAGTGATGGCTGGTTGTGTGCTTCCTTTGGGATTCGAGCCCGAGCCCTTAGTGTTGCTTTGGGAGTTGGATTTAAGTGAGTTTTATTTATTGGAAAAGATTGCTTCGGTCTGGTCTCAAAGGAGGAAGCCGGGAAATTGGAAAAGATTGTAACGGCCCAAGTTTTCATCCCGGTCTTCCAGGTATGCCCTAGGGGTATTTTGGTAATTTAGTAGGGCCGTCAGGGCCGTTTATGTCTTTTTCCAGTTGCTAAAATTATTGGATGGGTTTATGTAGGTTTTTGAGGATTTGTGGATGGGTTTGAGCAAGGATAGATGCAAAAGTTAAAATAAAGGAAATTTGTGTTGCAGTCAGGGTGGCCTTGTGTGCTAGAGGAGAGCCTTGCCAAGTGAGCCACCAGGTGTTATTATTACTTTTTTCGCGTCATATCTTAGTTACCCTTGGATCTTTGGAGTTTTGGTGCATTTGTTTAAAAGAAGAGAAATTAGGTTTTTGTTCTCTCTTCTCCAAAACTCATCTTGCCGCCCAAGCTTGTCTCCCAAGCTCCTCTAGCCGATTCTCTTCTCCCTAGCAGCCCCAAGATCCGATCGTCGTTCCAGGTAAGTTTCGTCTTCTTCTTCAACTCCTCAGTTTGGTGTGCTGTTTGGTCGAGTAAATAGAAACTTATGTGTGTGTGTGTGTGTGTGTGTGTTGTGTTAGGTTGCAGCCAGCCGAGAGGAGCCCCCAACCAGCAGCCTTCGTCGCACCCAGCAGCAAGCCCAGCCGGCCAGATCACGCCCAGATTGCAATTGCAGCCCGCCCAGATCGCACCAGCAGGCACCAGGCCGCCCAGCAGCAAGCCCAGGCAGCCCCTGCCTCGCCCAGACGCCCAGGCGCCTAGCAGCTCGTCGCACAGCCCATCCCAGTCGCGCCGTCGTCCCAGCCAGCGCCACACAATGTCCCAGCGCATCAGATCTCACGCAAAGACACGGCCCGAGCGAGCTCATTGCCGCCCCAAGTAGCGCTTTGTGTCGTGCCCTCACCCACCCATATCCAGCTCGTCCGCTCCGTGCACCTGCTCCAGCCAGCTCGTCCGCGCGCGCAGCCCATCAGCGCCCACCAACGCGCCCAGCGTTCCCAGAGTGCGGCCAATGCCACCCATCGCCGCCAGCCAGCTGACCACACCGTGCAACTCCGTCCGTCCGCGTCAAGCCGCCGCGCGTGAGTTGCTCCCGAGTCGAGTCCTATTTATTTTATTATATTTAGGCCTATGGGTTGTGATTATTATTATGTTTGTTAGGTTCTCGTTAGCTAGCTCGGGATCGATCGCAGCTTAGGATTTTGTGTGTTGCCTCCCGGCCAGGTAAGGATTTCTTACCGGAGTTTTGTGGGCCCTGCGATATTATATGTGATTGCTGTTTGTATGCTTGTTTGTGTTTATCAGCATGTTTAGTGTTAGGTGCTCTGTTCTGAATTCCTGACTGGCATGATTTCTTATGTTGTTTCTCATGTTAGTCCATGCTAGGTTGTTCCGTTCTGGCATGCTCGTATCTGTTCTTGCTCCGTAGTATCATGCTAGGTTCGTTGTATCTGTTGAGCACATATTGGATTGTATTGGATTGTTTGTTGTTGTTGCTATAGTTTAGAGATCAGATAGGTAGCATCATCCGGGCAGGATGCATAACGTAACTTGCATCCACGACAGGGACGTACGAGACGGTTCTCCGTCCCTGATCCCCATTAGGGATTAGCTAACCCTAACGGCTGGCCCTGCAATCTTGGGTGAGGGTGGCAGACTGTTAAATGCCCCAACGGTCGGGATGATGACTTGGCATTTCCTCGTCCCCAGCATAGTTTCACGTGTCCAGGTCTGACACCCCTATGTCAGTGACACCGATCCAGAGATTTAGTTAGGCATGGTGACTGGACCTGGGCAGCTTGCCACTAGACCCGCGCACCCGTAGTTCTGCAGTGGCATGCGGTGCGCGCTTACGCTCATTACAACAATACCGGCCGGAGAGCTCCTCGGGATCTTGAGCTAGTGCACCTTTTGTATCGATGCGATGATGCAGTGGAGGCCGAGACTTGTTTCTCGTATAGGGTGTATTGTGTGGTGGATTATTCTGGACTAAGACCCTGAGTTGGCATCCGAGGTCCAAGTGTGGACTTAAGCTATGTGCTCTATTCTGTGTTTATATTCATAGCTTGCATATCTTTCGGCTAGATGACCATGTATATCGTATTGTACCCCGGTTGGGGATTCTTACTGAGTAATTCGTTACTCACCCTTATTTTGTGGTTTTTCCACAGGTAACCAAGGTGCGAGATAGGATGGCTGAAGGAGGAGCTGTGATCATGGGAACCTGCTGTTGTCTCTGATTTTTATATTATGACTCTTTGCCTTTTTATTTCCCCTGAATGCATGTAGTCGGGCACGGAGCCCTAGGATGTTTTCTCATTGTTTTTGTGGATTCCAGGATTGTTGTATTTGAGAAGGTTTTGAATGATTTTAATAAATCTCTGATTAGAGTAAACTTTTGGAAATGTATTTGTCTTGAAACAGGTGCTTGGAGACAGGGACAGGTTTCAGTAAACTGTATTGATTTCTGATTGAATGTTGAATGTTTTAATTTTAATTGGAATCCAAAAACATATTTGTATAATGTCCTTACTTTGAATGCATGAATTGGGGTAAAGGCCCATTTAGAGCCCCTTTTGGGTCGGGTCTTTACAAGGTTGTTTTCTGACTGTTTTCCTGATTCTAGCACTGTTGTAACTATTGGAAAGTTTGAATGTTTTAAATAAAACTCTGATCAGAGTGAGTTTTGGAAATGTATTTGTCTTGAACCAGGTGCTTGGAAACAGGGACAGGTTTCAGGAATTTTATGTTGACTTTTCAAATGGTTGTTTGTATGATTTAGTTTTCACTTAGAATCTAAAAACCATTCCCGCATATGGATTTTAGTTTTGATTGCATGCATTGAGGTAAAGGCCTATTTTAGAACCCCATTCGGGTCGGGTCTTTACAGTTGGTATCAGAGCTCAGAGTCATAGATTTTGTAGACTAACCTTTTGTTGTAGGTCGTTTTTCCATGATCATCAACACTCTGACAGTCATCAGGTACGCCTAAGTTTACAGTTTTAGAAAAGGGTTAAGAATTTACAATACTTTTCATCTAGTGTATGCCTTGTTTAGTGTTGTGGAGCGGAGACGAGCAGGTTCTGACTCGTTGTTGGTTTGGGTCCAGAGCACCATCATGCCAACTTCCCGCAATGTAAGAAGTATGATAGCAGCTAGTCAGGGTATCCAAATAGATTCAGATACCGCTGGGACATCGTCCCAGAGGGAGGCAGAGATTAGACTCCCGTAGGCCACTTGTGGCCCAGTTGTTAGTTTTCCCTTAGAGAGAGGGTGGAGGTGTTTTGCCCTGGAGTACCACTTCATGAGAGGAGTTAGCTATGGTTTTGCTTATGTTGATGCTTGTGGAGCAGGTTCAAGTGTGGACAGCCCAGCCTGGGTAGTTCATGTAACAGCCCAGTTTCCTATTCCAGTTTTCGAGGTGCCTTCGGGTCAAGATTCGGTTGTTTCGTTGGGTCTTAGAGCGGTTTTGACCCTTGGGAGTATTTTGGTCTTTTGGCTCCCTAAGCAGGATTTGTGGATTTTCAAGGCTTCGAGGTCGCTCCTGCCTTTGTCGAGGCTTGTTTGTTGTGGGTTGCGAGTCCCGAGGTGTTTGGGCTAGTCGGTTGGATGTTCGATTGTGATTTGGGCTTTGGAAAAGTGATGGTTGGTTGTGTGCTTCCTTTGGGATTCGAGCCCGGGCCCTTAGTGCATGCAAAAAGAAAACATAAAAAGACCCAACCTAAGGTCGGATTGAAACTTTTCAACATAAAAGTGGAAAACATTAAAGCAAACTAAACATTCATTTACAAAATAGTGACTGATCAGTACTTTTCTTAAAATCATCAAAACAGTTCAAACCATAAGTTTTCCATACAGACCAAAATCCATTTACATGTCAGATTCAAAATAAAACAAAATAAGACACGGCACAGAGTGTCAAGAAGATCCATGATCTCCCAAATACCTCAGCTAGCCACCTCGGTCTTTGTCTGAGAGTTACCCGAAAGATAAATAAGGGTGAGTATAAAAATATTCAAGAAGAATCCCCAACCGGGTACGATACGATGCAATCAATCATCTAGCAACCTAGTACACGTGCAAATGATATCAACACGCATCTTAGCTCAACGAGCTTATTAGACAAATTTGGAGTCCTCGGAAGTCTCCTACTTCCGGCCTAATGATTGGTTATCCTAACCAATCTCGGGACATCTCTGAGGTCTTTCTTTCTCCTCACCCGGTTGATCAACTCAAAACCGATCCCAAGGATGTCCTCAAGGGCCTCTTACCCTTGCTAAAAATCTGGACTATCGGAGAGTACCCAAGTCCGCTCTAAATTGGAAGGAATGGTGTACTCACGAACATTAGCCCGGGAGCACTCGAACCGGCGACTAACGCTGCGTGTGCGCGCACACCGCATGCTCTTCGCAACCGGCGTAAATGCGGGGCCTAAGGGCAAACTACGCGGGCCGTGCACGCATGCCTAAAACTTGGAAGCGATGTCATCGATCGAGTAGCGCGAGGCCCTCGGCTCTTCTTGCATGCGGCTGATCCACCGACACGAAGCTAAGAAACGGCCAAGGTAGGCTTACACCGTTGGCAGGGTTCTGCTCTAGCAGGCTACAAACTAGGCTTATGCCGATGAGGTAGCTAATTCTCATTGGCTGCCGGGAGGGGAAGCAATATACGTTATGCCTCGCTCTGGATGATGACAAACCCTTTAACACTAGCTAAGAGTACAGAGTGAGAGATTCCTGGCTAACATATACATTAGACATCAATCATACATATCCTATCATGATACTACGAACTTAAAGCAGGAATCTCGAGCATGCTGGAAGAACAAACCTAGCATGGCACTAACATGTACAACAGGCAAACATGCTAGCAAGAAATTCAATCACAAGCTATCCTATCCACTAACATGCTCATAAAAGTAAACAGGCATACAAGGCACAATCAGGAAAGCATCGCAGGGTCCACACAACCACGGTAAGAGATCCTTACACCGAAAACAAGCGAGAAAATAATAATTATCACGACCAACGAATAATGACCCTCGAGCTTTAATCGAATCCCGAACAACCTGATTATTACAATAAACACCCTAATTAAATACATAAACAGCAGCCACCAACTCGGAGTCCAAAGAGGGAAAAGACTCGGGAATTACCAACCGAGAAGCACAAGGCTCAACCAAAAACAAAGACAAAAGGGCAGCTGGTCGGCAGCCTAGATGGCTTCTTTGGCGCGCAGCGCGCGCGCGGGAGGCTCGGGGCTGGGCGCTACTGCTCGCTCGCAGGAAGCTCACTGGCGCGCCGGCGCGAGACGAGCTCTGAGGACGCTGGATGTCGCGCGGGCGAGCTACAAGGTGCAGGGCGCTGGGCGCTGGTGCGGCTCGGCCAGCGGCGGCGCGCTCTGAGGACGCGAGGGCTGGCACGGGTGACACAACTCACCTGGGCTACAGGGGACGCGCGCGGGGACTCGGCAAGCTGCGGGGTTGGTCGACCTGGCGCGGGGCGAGCTGGCGCTGGAGTGGGTCGGCACGTCAGGCGTAGCCGGGTCAAGGGCGAGCTGGAGCGAACTGGGACGACGTTGGCACGGGGGTGGCTCGGCGTGGTGCGGTTGGCTAGGCGAGCTGGGGAGAGCAGGGGGCTCGGGGCTGGCTAGGGGTCGGGTGAGGGAGAGAGAGAAAGAGAGAGAAAATGAAAATTAAACACATGGGGAAATTTGGGGATTTTTTCTTTTATTCATTCATTTCATACTTATCCCATTTTTAAATGCCTTAAAATCCATTAAAATAAATCCCTAAAAATCCCATTTTGACTTCCTCTTCGAGACCCGGCTGAAGCGATCGTTTCCAATAATAAAACTCACTTAATAAATCACAAAGGCAAAGGTTCAAATCCCAAATCTTGACTGGGGAGCAAGAAGACCAAAATACCCCTAAGGGTTAAAATGCTCTAACGGCCCAACCGATTGCGCTAATACTGAACCGAGAGTACCTGGAAAACCGGAATGGAAATCTGGGCCGTTACAATACTCCCCCCTTAAAAGACTTTCGTCCTCGAAAGTCCTAAGACTGGAACAGCTCCGGGTGATGAGTCCTCATCTCATCCTCTAGCTCCCACGTCGCTTCCTCTGAACTCTGATGCCTCCAAAGAACCTTTACTAAGCTTATCTCTCGGTTGCGCAAAACCTTGCGCTCACGAGCCAAAATCTGAACGGGCTTCTCCTCGAAGGATAAATCTTCACTCAACTCTAAGGGCTCATGCTCTATCACATGCGACGGATCTGCTACGTACTGCCTCAGCATCGAAACATGGAAAACATTATGCACCGCAGCCAAAGACGGGGGCAAGGCTAACCGATAGGCCACTGCTCCGATCCGCTCAAGGATCTCAAAAGGCCCTACAAACCTGGGGCTCAATTTGCCTCGCTTCCCAAACCTTAACACACCACGCATTGGTGCTACCTTCAGAAAAACATGCTGACCAACCTCAAACTCCAAACCTCTACGCCTCACATCGGCGTAACGTTTCTGCCTACTTTGAGCCGTTAACATGCGAGCCCGATCTTCTCGCACAAACACATCGTTTTCATCCGAAGTAACTCGAGTCCCGAGAACTCGCCTATCGCCAACCTCCTCCCAAAACACTGAGGATCTACAACGCTTACCATACAACGCTTCAAAAGGAGCCATCTGAATAGTCGACTGATAGCTATTATTGTAAGCGAACTCCATCAAATACAGTGCATCGGGTCCCAATCACCGGAAAGTCCAAAACACATGCTCTCAACATATCTTCCAAAATCGATTCACCCTCTCGGTCGACCATCGGTTTGAGGGTGAAAGGCGATCTTGAAAGCCGCACTCGCTTCCCATACCCTTCGGAGCGCTCTCGAGCGGGATGTGAACCGAGAATCCCGATCGACACTATCTTCGCGGTACCCGTGGTACCGAACAATCTGCTCCAAAAATAATCGTGCCTTTGCTCCACGGTATAACTAATCCTGCGGGAATAAAGTGTGCACTCTTAGTCGATCGGTCCACAATTACCCAGATCTGAGTAAACCCTCTAGGTGTCCTCGGCAACCCTGAGATATAATCCATCGAAATCTCGTCCCACTTCCATTGTGGAACAATCAACTACCGAACAAACTCGCAGGCTTTTGTCCGGGAGCCTTCACTTGCGACAAGTGAGACACCGCTAACAAACTCACTATGTCCCTCTTCATACCCATCCACCAAAACGTCTCGCTTGAGATCTCGATACATCTTGGTACCTCCCGGGTGCCAAGTGAATGGGGAACTATGCGCCTCGGCGAGCAACTCGGCTCAATCCCTCACGACATCCGGAGCGCACAACCGACCTCAGTATCTCAAGCCTCCGTGCGTGCTACAACAAAGTCAAAATCGCCACCTGCCTCGACTCTCTCAAGCAATTTCTTTAACTTGGGATCACTTAGCTGACTGTCGATGATCCTCTACTTAAGCGACGGTTGAACGGATAACTGGGCTACCCCGGGCCAGAACCTCTCCTAACAAAATCGCGATACTGGCTCGCTCAAACTCCTTCGCAATTCAACTCGAGAGCTCGGCAAAGGCGCGGAATGCGACGTCTTCCTACTCGGTGCATCGCCCACAACGTTGGCCTTTCCGGATGATACAAGATCTCACGATCGTAGTCCTTTACCAACTCGAGCCATCTTCTCGCCTCATGTTCAACTCCTTCGAGTGAAGAAATACTTAAGGCTCGGTGGTCCATGAACAGCTTGAATCCTTTCACCATACAAGTAGTGCCTCCAAATCTTTAGGGCAAAAACAATCTGCAGACCAACTCCATATCATGAGTTGGGTAATTCTTCTCATAGGGCTTCAATCTGCCGGAAGCATAAGCTATCACCTTTCCATGCTGCATCAACACACACTAAAAACCATACTTGGATGCATCATCAGAAACTACGAAACCTCCTCGTTACCTCGAGAACCGCCAACACCGGCGTTGTCGTCAAAGCGTGCTTAAGCCGGGCAAAACTTTCCTCACATCTAGCATCCCAAACAAAGTCAACACCCTTCTTGGTCGACGGGTTAGGGTGCTTTGCCTTAGCGAAAAAGTCTTTCACGAAACGCCGATAATAACTCGCTGCACCCGAAAATCGCGAATCTCGGTGGCTGTTGGACGGTCCGGCCCATGAACCGATCCTTTCTATCTTTATGGGGTCCACCGCTATACCATCTACCGAAACAATATGACCAAGGAAAGCTACTTTCTCTAGCCAGAACTCACACTTAGAGAACTTTGCGAACAACTGATTTTCTCGCAATGCTGCCAAAACTTGCCTCAAATGCGAAGCATGGTCCTCTTTTGTCTTGGAATAAATCAAAATGTCGTCTATGAATACGATGACAAAGTTATCCAAGAATGCCTTGAACACTCTGTCCATCATGTCCATAAACGCTGCAGGGGCGTTCGTTAATCCAAAAGACATAACCACGAACTCATAATGACCATACCTCGATCTGAACGCGGTCTTAGGGATATCAGCATCCCGAATCCTCAACTGATGGTACCCTGACCTCAAATCAATCTTAGAAAATACTGAGGCTCCCTGAAGCTGATCGAATAGATCATCAATACGCGGCAGGGGATACTTATTCTTCACCGTGACTTTATTCAGCTCTCTATAATCTATACATAATCACATGGATCCATCCTTCTTCTTAACAAACAGGACAGGTGCTCCCCACGGGGACACACTCGGACGAATGAAACCTCGATCCAGCATTTCCTGCAACTGCACTTTGAGTTCTTTCAACTCCGCTGGCGCCATACGATACGGGGCTTTAGAGATGGGAAGAGTCCCTGGCTCCAACTCAATGGTGAAGTCTAACTCCCTCTTCGGGGGTAAACCCGATAACTCCTCAGGGAAAACATCTGCAAATTCTTGCACCACAGGGACCATGTCAACAGACAACGCAGAACTATCATCTCCTAACAGCTTTGCCAAGAAACCCAAAGCTCCTCGAGATAACAATCTACGGGCTTTCACTGCTGAGATCAATGGCGGGCATATTCCGCCCTGAACACCACGAAACTTGACACTTGGCTTCTGAGGTGGCCTGAACACAACTTCTTTTCGCCGGCAGTCTATCATAGCATGGTTCTCCGCCAACCAATCCATACCAAGGATCACATCAAAACCGCTCATAGACAAAACTAGGAGGGTAGCATCTAGAGTCTCATCAGATATTTGTACCCGGCCACTCTTAACTCTACTGCTAACTAACAAACTTACTCCCGAGGGAGTGGCAACACACAGCTCAAACCCTAGAGGTTCGAGTTCCACACAAGCTTGTCTAACAAATGCATCGATACAAAAGAATGGGTCGAACCCGAATCAAACAACACAAATGCATAATGCTCTAAGACAAGTAGCGTACACCTGCAAGAATCGCATTATCAAGACGCTCCGCCTCTCGGGCGAGTAGTGGCAAACACCCGCCCTATTCTTTGGGCTGGACTCCTGCTCCTGTTGCTACATCCTCGAGTACAGAATCGCCATATGCCCTTCCCGGCCACATCTCAGTAGCAAGCCTTGGGCGATGCTCCACATAATCCAAAATGTGTCCTTCCGCACTTGTTGCACTTGCCAGCTTCTGCCCGCCTCTGCGCGCGATCCTGGGCTCTATCTCGAGGTCGGCGCTGATCCCGACCTTTTTAGATCGCCTGCACGGCGAATCTGCCGCCGCCCACCGAGCGGAAACCACTAGAAGACCCAAACTTCCTCTTATGTCCGAATCTTCGCTGAGCAGCCGTGAACTAATCAATCGGAGCAACATAATCCTGCTGCATCGCGATACTTCGAATTATAGATCGTGGCCAACTCCACCGCTCGGTCATAACTCTCGGGAGCGAGTGCTCGAACATCCCGAGCAACCTCTTTCCTCACCCCACAAATGAATTTCTTAGTCTTGAGCTCCTCGGTTGCAATGAGCTCCGGGCGAAATAACTATACTCGAGAGAACTTCTTTTCATAGGCAATATCTTTGCTCGAACCCTGTTTGATTCGAGAAGGCCTCTGCCATCTCCCCGCCGAGCCTCGTCATTAACATACTTAGCTCTGAACTTCGTTCTAAAGAACTCCCAGGTGGCTGGAGAAGACCCATCTGGTCTAGCTCTATTTTTGGACTCCCACCACCACTCAGCGGTGTCAGTGAGAACATGGGCCGCACATCTCGGCCTCTGCACATCTGGGCATCCCATAACTCTAAAGATGTACTCCATCCTTGCCAACCACCGATCGCCACAAGTGGGTTCTCTCAAGCATCAAATTCCTTCGGCTTCCACTTGGTGAAATCTTTCAACCACTTGCCAAATTCAGCAGCTCCCTCTTCACTATCAAGTGAATCAGCCTGGTCCTGCTGACCCTGTCCCACCGGTTGAGCTACCGGAGCTACTGGGGCTACTGGAGCTACTGGAGCTACTGGGGGTGCCTGCTGTATAAGCTGGGTCAATTGGGCTATCTGTGCCCTAGACTCCTCTCTCTTGTTGCTAGCTTGCTTTGAGTCTCGCCTCTGCTTTCGGCCATTAGGCCCATCATCATATCTCTCATAGCAGAAACATCTCCCCCTGGAGCTACACCTTGAGGCATAGCAGCCTCCACCCCTACACTGGGCAAGCTAGCATCTGGAGCCACGGGCGACCTACGAGCCCGATAAACCCTGGCTGCTGCTCTACAAAGATCTGTAATGCGATTCCGGTTGGACTGCTCCTCTGCGTGTAACCAAAGATATCTTGGCGATCTACACACGAAACCACTACGGGTTAGCAACTCTCGGACTCCCTCTGCCAACAAGGATAATGCATGTGTACTGCATAAAGTATCGTAACAAAACCCTTAGCTTAAAGGACTTAGACAAACCTGGCGGCCGTGGAGTGCCGGAGATCATGGGAACCCAACCTACAAACACGTTAGTCTACAGAATCTATGACTCTGTGCTCTGATACCAACTGTAATGACCCAACCCGAATGAGGTTCTAAAATGGGCCGTTAACTTAATGCATGCAAAAGGAAAACATAAAAAGACCCAACCTAGGGTCGGATTGAAACTTTTCAACATAAAAGTGGAAAACATTAAAGCAAACTAAACATTCATTTACAAAATAGTGACTGATCAGTACTTTTCTTAAAATCATCAAAACAGTTCAAACCATAAGTTTTCCATACAGACCAAAATCCATTTACATGTCAGTATTCAAAATAAAACAAAATAAGACACGGCAGTGTGTCAAGAAGATCCATGATCTCCCAGCTACCTCCGCTAGCCACCTCGGTCTTTGTCTGAGTTACCCGAAAGATAAATAAGGGTGAGTATAAAAATACTCGATGAAGAATCCCCAACCGGGTGCGATACGATGCAATCAATCATCTAGCAACCTAGTACACGTGCAAATGATATCAACACGATCTTAGCTCAACGAGCTTATTAGACAAATTTGGAGTCCTCGGAAGTCTCCTACTTCCGGCCTAATGATTGGTTATCCTAACCAATCATGGGACATCTCTGAGGGTCTTTCTCCCTCAGCCAGTTGATCAGCTCAAAAACCGATCCCAAGGATGTCCTCAAGGGCCTCTTACCCTTGCTAAAAAATCTGGACTATCGGGAGAGTACCCGAAGTCTGGCTCTAAATTGGAAGGAATGGTGTACTCACGAACATTAGCCCGGGGGAGCACTCCGAACCGGCGACTAACGCGTGTGCGCGCACACCGCATGCTCTTCTGCAACCGGCGTAAATGCGGGGCCTAAGGGCAAACTACGCGGGCGTGTGCGCATGCCTAAAACTTGGAAGCGATGTCACTGATCACAGTAGCGCGAGGCCCTCGGCGCTCTTCTGTGCAGCCTGATCCACCGACCTGAAGCTAAGAACCGGCCAAGGTAGGCTTACACCGTTGGCAGGGTTCCGCTCTAGCAGGCTACAAACTAGGCTTATGCCGATGAGGTAGCTAATTCTCATTGGCTCGGGGGGGAAGCAATATACGTTATGCCTCGCTCTACCCCGACCGGTGGGGACAAAGTACGTTGTGTCCACTCTCACCTCCGGATGATGACAAACCCTATAACACTAGCTAAGAGTACAGTGAGAGAGATTCTGGCTAACATATACATTAGACATCAATCATACATATCCTATCATGATACTACGAACTTAAAGCGAGAATCTCGAGCATGCTGGAAGAACAAACCTAGCATGGCACTAACATGTACAACAGCAAACATGCTAGCAAGAAATTCAATCACAAGCTATCCTATCCACTAACATGCTCATAAAAGTAAACAGCATACATACAAGGCACAATCGGAAAGCATCGCAGGTCCACACAACCACGGTAAGAGATCCTTACCGAAAACAAGCGAGAAAATAATAATTATCACGACCAACGAATAATGACCCTCGAGCTTTAATCGAATCCCGAACAACCTGATTATTACAATAAACACCCTAATTAAATACATAAACAAGACAGACCAACAACTCGAGTCCAAAGAGGGAAAAGACTCGGAATTACCAACCGAGAAGCACAAGGCTCAAAAAGCAAAACAAAGACACCGGCGCAGTGATCGGCGACTAGATGGTTGGTCGGGAGCGCAGTGCCCGCAGGAGGCTCACCGGGCGTCTTGGCTCGGCAGGAAGCTCGGCGCTCGCGTCGGCGCGCGCGCGACGAGCTACAGGTACGTGATGTCGCGCGGGCGAGCTACAAGGGTGCAGGGGAGCTCGGGCGCGCCTCGCCAGCGCGGCGCGAAGCGGCGCTACTGAGGACGCGAGCTGCCACGCACGGCGACACAAACGCACACAGGCTACGAGGGGACGCGCGGGGACTTGGCAAGCTGCGGGGCTGGTCGACCTGGCGCGGGGCGAGCTGGCGCTGGAGTGGGTCGGCACGGTGCGAGCTGGGGCTGGGCGAGCTGGAGCGGACTGGGACGACGTTGGCACGGGGGTGGCTCGGCGTGGTGCGGCTGGCTAGGCGAGCTGGGGAGAGTAGGGGGCTCGGGGCTGGCTAGGGGTCGGGTGAGGGAGAGAGAGAAAGAGAGAGGAAATGAAAATTAAACACATGGGGAAATTTGGGGATTTTTTCTTTTATTTATTCATTTCATACTTATCCCATTTTTAAATGCCTTAAAATCCATTAAAATAAATCCCTAAAAATCCCATTTTGACTTCCTCTTCGAGACCCGGCTGAAGCGATCTTTTCCAATAATAAAACTCACTTAATAAATCACAAAGGCAAAGGTTCAAATCCCAAATCTTGACTGGGGAGCAAAAAGACCAAAATACCCCTAAGGGTTAAAATGCTCTAACGGCCCAACCGATTGCCCTAATACTGAACCGAGAGTACCTGGAAAACCGGAATGGAAATCTGGGCCGTTACAGAAGATGTGATCATGGAAACCCGTTGTTCAACTCTAAGCCTTATGTTTATGTTGATGTTTTAAATGTCCTCTGAATGCATGTAGTTGGGCACGGAGCCCTAGGGTGTTTTCTGAATGTATTTCTGGATTCTAGCACTATTGTAAAGCTTGTATGTTTTAAATAAATCTCTTATCAGAGTAAGTTTTGTACATGTATTTGTCTTGGAATAGGTGCTTGGAAACAGGGACAGGTTTCAGGAAATTATGTTAACTTTTAAATGGATATTTTATGTTTTAGTTTTTACTTAGAATCCGAACACCATTTTGCAAATTTTCTGTAGATTTGTATGCATGCATTGAGGTAACGGCCTATTTTAGAACCCTTTCGGGTCGGGTCTTTACAGTTCAAGTGTTGATCTTGAACCTTAGCAGATTGTTTGTTTGCCCAGTGAGTAGCTGCAGAGTTGGTGGCCTTCGAGGAGGTTGTTGAGACATCTTTGTTCTCTTGTAAAGTGTTGTTGTTTTGCAGCCAGTAAGTCGGAACCCTTTGTGTTAAGGGTGCAGCGAGCAGTAATCCCATCGGACTTGATCCGTTGGTGGTTTCCTCAGTTGTCTTGTAGAGTTGAGCACTCTTCTTTTGGTGATCTCCTAGAGTAGAGCTAGTTGCTGCATGTTGAGAGAGCTGGTGAGAGTTTAGTAGAGCATCATGTGGAGGTGCAAGAGTAGGCAGTGAGACTTCAGTTTGATGAGATGCCATAGGCATGGTTGTTTGAGTTTGAGCTCTTGTATTCCTAGCCATAGTTTTTGTCACTTGAGGTTGTGACCTTGCGGGCCCCATTTGTAGTAAGATGTGGATTTGGTAGTAGTGGCACTTGAGGTGCATTGGTTGGTGTGCCGCTTTGGCACTAAGTCTGGTTCAGGCCTGAGTTTGGCATGGGTATAGCAGATGGTTCTATGACCCGTCCGGAGTTCAGCGCACTCCTTTAGCCTTTGGATCCGTTTATGGCAGTTGCACCTGTTTAGGTCGTGCAAGAGGGCTAGTTTAGTGGTAGTTGAAGGACTACAAGTGAAAGGATGTTCGAGAGGAGCTGGAGCCTCTTCCCAGTGTTACTGGGGGTTGAGTAAGTCAGCAGGTTGACGGTTGGTAAGTGTTGGTGCGCATGAGTCTCACGCTAGTGCTAAGGCCAGGAGATCTTTGTGGTTGGTAGTGCGGTCAACTACCTTCGAGTGCCTAAATCTGAGGAGAGTTGGGCATTGTAGATGTGTAAAGACCCGACCCAAAAGGGGCTCTAAATGGGACTTTACCTCAATGCATGCATTCAAAGTTAAAGACAATATGCAGGAATGGCTTTCGGATTCCAATTAAAACCAAAACATTCAAACATTCAATTCAAAGTCAAAACAATTTCCTGAAACCTGTCCCTGTCTCCAAGCACCTGTTTCAAGATAAATACTTTCCAAAAGTTTACTCTGATCAGAGATTTATTAAAGCCTTCAAAACTTTCAACAGTTGCAACAATGCTGGAATCCGTAAAAACATTCAGAAAACATTCTAGGGCTCCGTGCCCGGTTACATGCATTCAGAGGAAACAAAAACATAAAGAGTCATAACATAAAATTAGAGTTTAACAGCTGGTTCCCATGATCACAGCTCCTCCTTCAGCCATCCTGTCTCGCACCTTGGTTACCTGTGGAAAACCACAAAAATAAGGGTGAGTAACGAATTACTCAGTAAGAATCCCCAACCGGGGTACAATACGATATACATGGTCATCTAGCTGGAAGATATGCAAGCTATGAATATAAACACAGAATAGAGCACATAGCTTAAATCCACATATAAACCTCGGATGCCAACTCAGGGTTTTACTTCGGAAAATCCACCACACAATACGCCCTATACGAGAAACAAGTCCCGGCCTCAGCCTGTCTACTGTCGATACGAAAGGTGCACTGGCTAACAATCCCGAGGAGCTCTCCAGTCGGCGCTGTAATGAGCGTAAGCGCGCACCGCATGCTCTGCGCAGACTGCGGGGGTGCGGGTTTAGTGGCAAGCGGCCCAGTCCATCACCATGCCTAACTAAATCTCTCGGATCGGTGTCACCGACATAGGGGTGAGACTCGACACGCGAAACTATGTCGGCTGAACCACCGCACCTGAGGCTAAGGAATCGGTCGTGGTAGGCTTACACCAAGAAGTCGTCCTTGCCCTAACAGGTGGCAATCAAGGGCTACTGCTTAACACGTTGAGGACGTGCCGGCTGCCGGGGACTAGGCATTGCCAAGTCATCATCTCGACCGTTGGAGCATCGCACAGACTGCCACCCTCACCCAAGATTACAGGGCCTACCGGTAGGGTTAGTTAAACCCTAACGGGGTTCAGGGACGGAGTGTTACCTCGTGCGTCCCTGCCATGGATGCAAGATACTTTATGCATTCTGGCTTTGGATGATGCTATCTACCTGAACTCTAACTTATCATATCAACAGCAAACAATCCAATACAATCCCATACGTGCTCAATAGATACAACGAACCTAGCATGATACTACGAAGCAAGAACAAATAACGAGCATGCCAGAACAGAACAACCTAGCATGGACTAACATGAAGAACAACATAAGAAATCATGCCAGTCGGGAATTCAGAACAGAGCACCTATCACTAAACATGTTGATAAACACAAACAAGCATACAAACAACAATCACATATAATATCGCAGGGCCCACACAACTCCGGTAAGAAATCCTTACCTTAGTCGGGAGGCAACTACACACAAAATCCTAAGCTGCGATCGATCCTGAGCTAGCTAACGAGAACCTAACAAACACAATAATAATCACAACCCATAGGCCTAAATATAATAAAATAAATAGGACTCAGCTCGGGAGCAACTCACGCGGCGAGGCTGACATGCGACGCGCAGCGGCAAAGACGGCCGGCCGCCTTTGGCACTATCGGGCGTGGCTGCACGCCGCACGCTACCGGGCGCGGATGGGAGTGCTGGCACGGCGCTGGGGCGCGGGCATGCTGGCATGGACGGAAAAGCGCTGGCGGGCTGGGACGACGACGGGCGCGCGGGCGCTGGGACGGCGACGCGCGCACGGGCGCGGGACGTTGACGGACGAACGTGGGCGTGCGGGCGCGAGCTTGGCATAACGATGGCGCGTCGGGCGTCGCGCGACACGGCCAGGCGACGGCACGGCTGCTGCAGCGCCGGCGAGGACGCAATTGGCTGGCGAGATCGCCGCCGGTTGAAATCTAGGCGGCTCGGCGTGTCTGGGGCGGCTCGGATGCGATAGGCCTGCCTGGGCGTCTTCTTTGAAATGCTGGCCGCGATGATGGGGCTGGCTTGGGCGGCCGGCGTGGGGATTCTGGTCGGATGGGCTGCTGCTGCTCGGTGACTGCACGGCCGCCGGGGCTGCAAGGGAAGAGGAAGCTCGGCAAGGAACTTGGGAGAATAAGGATGGGCGGCCATGGAGTTTGGAGAAGAAGACCCAAAACCCTATTTTCTCTTCTTTTAAACAAATGCATCAAAACTCCAAAGATCCAAGGGTAACTAAGATATGACGCGGAAAGAGTAACAATAACACCTGGTGGCTCACTTGGCAAGTCTCTTCTCTAGCACACAAGGCGACCCTGGCTCGAACCCCAACTGCAACACAATTTTCCTTTATTTTAACTTTTGCATCTATCCTTGCTCAAACCCATCCACAAAGCCTCAAAAACCTACATAAACCCATCCAATAATTTCAGCAACTGGAAAAAGACATAAACGGCCCTGACGGCCCGACCAAATTACCAAAATACCCCTAGGGCATACCTGGAAGACTGGGATGAAAACCTGGGCCGTTACAACTAACCAGCAAGGATCCCTCAATAGGTCAAGACCCTAATCCAGCCACAATGGTGCAACTTCAACCCACAACTGATACAAAAGGGGGGGGGTTCCTCAACTAGAAAGATGCAACAGTTCCCAGGCCAAACACACGAGAGGCAGAACAACCCTTACTGCAACTTCCAGAACACCACTCAAGAGTCCGCCTAACTGGACAAACAACTGCTTCCAAGCAGCCAACAAACCTTTCCCTCTTGCTAGCACCACTACCATCAACTCCAAGACAAAGGGAGTAACCTGACAACTCCTATGAGGAAACGGTTCTTACAAGCGGACAACCGAAGGACAGAGAGCTCCACACACGCTCGCTGTCTTGCTCCTCTAAAGCAACAACATCTGAGTCTCACGGAGGCAACAACAGGGGGGTCCACCACAGACTGAACCTCCAACCACACACTAGCCAAGACTCACCTCCAAATGCCAAAGGGGGCAACTCTCAACATCCTGGAAACAGGAAAAACCCTCGACAGGGCACGAACCACTCGCCCCACGAGCAAAACTAACTTCTAGCAACTCCAATCCACACCTTGGTCAACACCAAGCACCAACTTGCCACCACACCGGAACCAATCCGGACTCTACTTTAAACAACTCTAGCTTGCTAGCCTACCAAAACTGCCAGCAACTCACCCGAGGCTACAAACTACACGACTCCGGCTTGCCAACTGAAACTCACTACCTGGGTCTGACTGAGCTCTGGTGAGGCTATCCACAACTAGGGTTCTTCGGCAACCCTCGACACACACTGTCGTCTAACGGTCTAAAAGCCAACTGCCTGCACAAACCACTCCTTTTTCCAGCATCACAACCATGCTGGCCTGCTCCGAACCTCAAAACCAAAAAGACCAGAAACGCTTCAAAATGTGTCATCCTCCTACTCAAAACATCAGCCACATCGTAGCTTTCACCCAGGGTAAGGACTTCGAGCAACACTCTTAGCAACTACGGTCAGGAACTACGTGGCTTCGCTACAACCACCATTTGTTCAGTACCATCTGAACTTCAACCATGATCAACAAGAGGTTCCACCAACCAAGCTTAGGTCCAACTAAACCAACTTTCCTAAGCAACAACCCGGCCACGAGCACGGTATCCTTACAACCTCAACTGTAGCCTTACAACATCCACCTAGAGTCCAACTTCTCCAAGAACTGAGCACCAGTTCTCCAATGCAAACCCTACATGGTTCTGAAACTCTCGCCACTAGAACGAACTACACAAACACACTTGTGTGCACAACTCTCAACCTTCCTTCAGAGATCCAAGACTAACAGGTTCTTTTCAAAAGGCAACACTAACTTCTAGCAAAGATACAATCAACCAAAGGAACACCAAAAGTTCCATCTCCACACGATACTCGAAGCTATGGCAACCTTGTTCTACTAAAGCATAACAATGCCAAACTGAACTTACTTTATACCAAGTCTCTACCAAGTGTGCTTACACATAAGGCGTCCAACTCCTCTCATAAGGCATCCTACTCATCTCATAGGCATCCAAGTCGCCTCATAGGCATCCAGCTCATCTCATAGGCATCCAACTCATCTCTTAGGCATCCAACTCATCTCATAAGCATCCAACTCGCCTCATAGGCACTCGAAGGTAGTTGACCGCACTACCAATCACAAGGATCTCTTGGCCTTAACACTAGCGTGAGACTCACGCGCACTAACACTACCAACCGTCAACCTGCTGACTTTCTCAACCCTCAGTAACACTGGGAAGAGGCTCCAGCTCCTCTTAAACATCCTTTCGCTTGTAGTCCTTCGACTACCACTGAACTAGCCCTCTTGCACGACCTAAACAGGTGCAACTGCCATAAACGGATCCAAAGGCTAAAGGAGTGCGCTGAACTCCGGATGAATTATAGAACCATCTGTTCTACTCGTGCCAAACTCAGGCCTGAACCAGACTTAGTGTCAAAGCGGCACACCAACCAATGCACCTCAAGTGCCACTACTACCAAATCCACATCTTACTACAAATGCACATCTTACTACAAATGGGGCCAACAAGGTCACAACCTCAAGTGACAAAAACTATGGCTAGGCATACAAGAGCTCAAACTCAAACAACCATGCCTATGGCATCTCATTTAACTGAAGTCTCACGGCCTACTCTTGCATCTCCACATGATGCTCAACAAAACTCCGACCGGCTCTCTCAACATGCAGCAGCTAGCTCTGCTCTAGGAGCTCACCATAAGAAGAGTGCTCAACTCTACTAGACAACTGAGGAAACCACCAACGGATCAAGTCCGATGGGAAAACTGCTCGCTGCAACCTTAACCACAGGGTTCCGGCTTACTGGCTGCAAAACAACAACACTTTACTAGAGAACAAAGATGTCTCAGCAACCTCCTCGAAGTCTACCAACTCTGCAGCTACTCACTGGGCAATCGAACAATCTGCTAAGGTTCAAGATCAACACTTGAACTACCCAGGCTAGTCCACACTGAAACCTGCTCCACAAGCATCAACATAAGCAAAGCCAAGCAGCACCCCTTACTAGACTAACAAGAAAGGGTGTAGAGTTTGTTTGGGACGAAAAATGTGAAGAGAGCTTTGCCATGTTGAAACATAGTTTTACTACAACTCCAGTGTTGTCAGTTCTAGAGGGAACAGGTGGTTTCGTGGTGTACAATGATGCTTCCAAGTTTGGGTTGGGTTGTGTTCTGATGCAGCATGGTAAGGTTATCGCTTATGCTTCGAGACAGCTGAAGTCGTATGAGAAGAACTACTCGACGCATGACATGGAATTATCAACAGTGGTTTTTGCCTTGAAAATCTTGAGGCACTATCTCTATGGAGAGAAAATCTAGATGTTCACAGACCACCAGAGCCTCAAGTACTTCTATACTCAAAAAGAGTTGAACATGAGGCAGAAGAGATGGCTGGAGTTGGTGAAAGACTATGATTGTGAGATTCTGTACCAGCCAGGCAAGGCCAATGTTGTGGCGGATGCCCTGAGTAGGAAGACTTCACATTCTACAACCTAACTGAGTTCACAGATTTCGTTGGAAAGGAGTTAGAGCGAGCTGGTATAGTAGTGATGTTGGGAGAGGTTACCGCCAAGGTAGCACAGTTGACAGTCCAGCCTTAAATTAAGTAGAGGATTATCGATGGCCAACTGGGTGATCCTGAGATGAGCAGACTGTCGCTAGAGTTCAGGCCGACGAAGATTTTGATTTTGTGGTAGCACCAGATGGTGGTTTGAGGTTTAGAGGACGCCTGTGTGTGCTAGTCGACACTAGGCTGCAAGTTGAACTACTCACCGAGGCTCACAGTTCTCCGCTTAGTTGGCACCCCGAGGGTACCAAGATGTATCATGACCTTAAGCAAACTTTCTGGTGGAGTAACATGAAAAAGGATATTGCAGAGTTTGGTAGCCGATGTCTCACTTGTCAGCAAGTGAAGGCTCCAAGATAGAAACCCGTCGGGTTGTTGCAGACACTGAGCGTGCCTCAGTGGAAATAGACAGAGATCTCCATGGATTTCATTTTTGGATTTTCAAGGACACCGAGAGGGTTTACTCTGATCTGGGTGATTGTGGATCGTTTGACCAAGTATGCACACTTCATTCTCGGTAGGATCACTTATACCGTGGAACAGTGGGCACAGTTGTTTTTTTAGTAGATTGTTTGGTACCATGGGGTACCATTTAAGATTGTGTCTGGCCGAGACTCCCGTTTCACTTCTCATTTCTAGAGGTCACTCCAGAAAGGTTTGGGTACTGAGTGCAGTTTCAGTATCGCTTTTCACCCTCAGACTGATAGACAGACCGAGAGGGTGAACCAGATCCTTGAGGATATGTTGAGGTACTTGACTTCTCGAGCAGTTGGGACCAGTATTTGTATCTGATGGAGTTTGCTTACAACGACAGTTATCAGGCGACGATTCAGATGGCACCGTTCGGGGCTTTGTTTTGTAAGCGTTGTAGGTCTTCAGTGTTCTGGGAAAAGGTTAGTGACAGACAGGTTCTGGGTCCGAGTTGCTTCAGTTGACTAATGATGCAGTGCAAAAGATCCGAGCTCATATGTTGACTGCCTAGAGTAGGCAGAAGAGCTACACCGATGTTAGGCGTAGGGACTTAGAGTTTCAGGTGAGACAACATGTTTTCCTGAAGGTAGCACCGATGCGTGGAGTATTTAGGTTTGGTAAGCGGGGCAACTTGAGTCCCAGGTTTGTGGGACCTTTTGAGATTCTTGAGTGAATCGGTCCAGTGGCGTACCGATTGGCGTTGCCCTAGTCGTTGGCATCTATGCATTACGTATTCTGTCGATGCTACGTTAGTATGTCGCGAACCCATCTCACATTATTAATTATGAGCCGTTGGAGCTGAACAAGGACTTGAGCTTTGAGGAGAAGCCCGTGCAAATTCTAGCCCAGTGTGTTGTCGTCCTTTGTTAGCCCAGAGTGTGCTAACCTTGTTTGCTATTTTGATAGAGCTTCCGAGATTACTTAAATGTTTCTCTTGTTTGTTAGTCTAATGTGTGCTAACCCTGTCTAGCTATGAGTATAGACTTTGATGTTGTTCCTGTTGTTATACTTATTGAGACTGCCATGATTCTTGTATTATGCTTGTATGCTAGGATGCTAGAGAATTTTTCTGGTGTATCGTACCCCGGTTAGAGAATCCTTACTGAGTGTTTTGTACTCACCCTTTCTGTGGCTTTTCCACCAAGTAACTTGGCACAGCATCGAAGTGGCTAGAGGAGGAGCTGGATGATCATGGGAAAGGTCGCTGCATCTCCTTGTTCATGCATATTTATGTAGTTGAACTGTTTTATCTAGAACTTGTAATGTTTTTAATTATACTGTGGCCAGAGGCTAAACCCTTTTTAGTGTTTTCAGCTCGAGATGTTTTTGGAACTTGATTCTTTTATAATATAAGGTTTTAAATATTCTATTTTAAGTGTTTTAGAATTGAATTGAATCCTTTAGTAAAGGTCGTTTTGGAGCATTTAATGTCGGGTCTTTACAGAATAACCCTTTCACTAGCTACATGCGTAAAACTAGTGTCTACACTGCAAACCCTACGCAATCGTTGACGGGCGAGTTGCGATCAAGTACTCTCTAAAGGGGGCTTGAAGTATAGTCCAACATGTATTCATTTTCTCTTGACAACTCATCTTGCTTAGATTAATCGTCAGTATATCTCTTCCCATAGTTTGCATTTATGTAAAATTAAGAAGCATGCTTAATTGGAATTAAGACACACTCGCATGTGGGTGATCGAATTTATAATGTTGCATTTAAAAATAAGTGTGTCGGCTCACTACCCATGTATGCTCACCTTCAGCTTACTCGGAAGAGGAACCTGGCGGATGACCCAACAGGTTACGTTAGTATTGCACGAAGACTCTTCTCGCTATGAAATGGAGTTATAAAGTAACCCTGCTAACGCATGTGAAGCCGTGAACTTAACCATGTAACGCTCTAGTGGAAGCTGAGTTCTACACCCATGAATGCGGAAGCATTTGTGCGGTTGGGTAGCATGATTTCTACATCACCAAGCAATACTTTGTGTTCTGTTCTAATTGCTAGTTGAATGAAGCAACTTAGTTTTACAATAGTGTCAGCATTTGCATTAGCATTAGTATCTACATTAGTACTTTAATTCCTGCATACACCAAGCTCAACTCTATCAAACCTATTCGTGTCATTTACATTTTTTATCCTTAATATTTATCATTGCGCTTCAAATTCTCTATGGGATCGATAAATTTATAAACTTATTACTTGTTGCAATTCCCGACCACGTATACTTGCGCGTAAGTGATTCCGAGTGTACTTAGCATAAGTCAACTTAGAATTAATTATTATCCAGTATATTAGCATTGGAATCACAACCCATCACTAACACTTTGATGATTTCTTTCTTCGCCACTTCCTTCATCGCGGGGTTCAATCTTCGCTGATGTTCAATAGATTGAAAACCTTCATCTTCCAAATGGATTTTATGCATACAAAAGGATGGACCGATTCCCTTGAGGTCAACCAACATCCATCCAATTGCCTTTTTATGCTGCTTCAGCAATTCCAGCAATGACTTCCCTTCTTGAGGCATAATATTTGACGAGATAATAATCGGTAAGGTTTCCTTTTTGCCCAGATAAGCATATATCAGATGCCCTGGAACGGGTTTTAATTCTAACACTGGTGGTTATCCAATTGGACGCTTTATTGGGGGGCACTTCTTTCTCTAAGGTTAAGCGAGTCGCATAATTCATATAGAGTCTCGTAGGCCTCCCATTCAGTATCAGATAATTCCTTACACTCTTCACTACCTTCAAATTTTGTTCGCCCTAGCAAATCTTCGGCATACGCGTTCTCAATCAGATTGTCCAGAATATTCATCGCTGACATTCCTCTGTTTTCGTTGGGTATCTCATGGAATTACTAATGGTAAATTGAATCCTTTCATTTTTTCCTCATAGTAATGGTGCCTTCGTAGATGTCAAATTGGGTTCACCCCGTGTAAAGACCCGACTCTAAATAGTCCTAAATGGCCTGTACTCAATAATGCATTTTCAGAACATGTGGCTTAAAACAGAAATAAGGAAAAACAACCACTTCATAAATAATTCAAAACCAAAATGCTTAAGTTCAAAACAGGGAAAACATTTTAAGCCTCTGGCTAGAGTACAATAAAATAGTTACAAAGTTCCATAATTAAAATGTTCCAACATGAGAGCCTATGAAATAAAGATAAACAAATGCAGCGGACTCTCCCATGATCATCCAGCTCCTCCTCTAGCCACCTTGATGTTGTGCCAATTAACCTGGTGGAAAGAACCACAGAAAGGGTGAGTACAAAAACACTCAGTAAGAATCTCCAGCTGAGGTACAATACAAAAGACACATCATCTAACATCCTAGCATACAAGCACAACGAACATTTCAGTAAGGCTGGCACAACAAGTACAGACATCGAGTCTCAAGCAGGATCAACACATAACTGGGCTGACTAAACAGGAGGACTAACTAAGTGACCTCGTGAACACATAAGTCTCTAGCTCTAGGACAACTTGGTCAGCACACCACTAGGCCAACCTGGCCAGCACGCAACTGGGCTTGTCCTGAACATGCTCGGGTCACACACAACTAGGCTGAAACCTGGATTAGCTCACACCTGGCTAATCATGGACCGCACGCAACTAGGCTAGTCTAGAGCAAACTTGGGTAGCACACCATTGGGCTAACCTTGGATCAGCACGCAATTGGGCCAATCTTGGACTGCACTCAACTGGGCTAGTTCTGAATAAAAGCTCGGGCGCACACAAGTGGGCTAACCCTAGATCAACTCACACCTGGCTGATCATGGACCGCACGCAACTAGGCTAGTCCAGAGCAAAACTCGATCAGCTCACAACTAGGCTAGTCCTACGTAAATCGTGTCAGCACATCACTGAGCCAACTGAAACAACCCTAACATATTCTATTAAGACTAGGCACCCTAGAGCTTATAGGGCTCAACATCTATCAGTGCATAATTAGGGCAAGACATTACAATCATATCGAGCAGTTAGTTAAAATAGGAAAGGGCAACCAACAGGGTACAATAATCTACATGCCAAGTCCTAACAGGCAGAACATACATTTCCTACCCACGAACATGCTTAACAACAATCATTCAAGAAACAGGGCATAGACAAAAGCATCACAGCATCCAGACAACCTGAACGAGCCTATCCACTAACATATAATCCAATCAGACATACCAAATTTAACCCATCTACTGAGCATACATGACAAACAGAACAATCAACCAGGAACTATCAAAGCCAAGTGCAAAGTCCACACAACCCCGGCAAGGAACCCTTACCAAAAAAATAGAGACAATTATTCAACAGGGAAAAACTCCTCGGCTGCAGAATTAACAATTACAACCTAGCAGATAAAACACAACAACAATTAAATTCCTACTCGGTCGAACAACCAAAAACACAAGCCTTGTGAGTTAGGGTTTACTCAATCAGAGAGTCAGCAAGCTCGGCAGCAACAAGGGTGGCCTCGGCAAGTGTGCTCCACAACTTCGAGGATTGGATTTGAGTGTGTGGCGAGGAGTCTCTCGACAAGGATGTGCTTGCAAGGCTTGCTGGTTGCGGCAACAAGAACCAAAGAAGAAGGAAGAGTCCTCGGGTAGGCTTGGTGCGGCAACAAGAACAAGGAGGAGCTCTCGACAGCTCCTTGTGCGGCAACAAGACCAAAGGAGAAGGAAGTGAAGCTCTCGGCCAAGGATGCTTGAAGCTCTCTGCCAAGGATGGAGGAGAAGGAGCTCGAGCGTAACTTATGTTGTGAGACAATAATGGTCTCAGCTAGGCTTGCAATGGAGATGAGGGAGATGGTTCGGCAGCTAGGGCTTGGTGATGGATGAGTTCGGTAGTGGAAAGATTGATGGAGAAGAGAATTTGGCAACACCAAGGGGAGAAGGGAAGAAGATGCGTGTGGCTAGGGCTTGGGAGAGGCCAAACGTGTTTTTCTTCTTTATTTTTCTTTACTTTTAATCTTTGAAAAATCCACCAAAAGCCATATGTCAAAAGTGGTTCCCTCTTCAAGTCCCAGCAACAATACTTTAAACTCTTATTTTTCTCTCTTAATCGGACGACCTCCAAATCACTCAGAAAGCACTCCCGAACCTAGACCCTAACGAAAACATAATCTCCAACTCATCAAAAATCAAGAAATAACCCGGAAGCCTGAATAATTACAAAACTACCCCTGAAGGCTCAAACAGCCCTAACGACCCAGCCAGTCAACCGAATAAACAATCGAACTGTAAGGACCCGACACTAAACAGCCCTAAAGGCCCTTACTCAACATGCAAAATTCAGTGAAAATCATTCAAGGGCAGGAAAAGAACACTTTTTTAAAACATTGGAAACATGAAATCTGTTTGGAAATTCTTCAAAGGAAAACAATAAACACTCTCTGGCCAGAGTTTACAAACATTACAAATGACAAAACATAAATCCAAGTTCAACAGTACAAGGTTCCCAAAATACTTTCAAGATGCATTATAAAGACTCAGACTATGCAGCGGCCTGCCCATGATCCATCAGCTCCCTCCTCTAGCCACCTCAATGTTGTGCCAAGTTACCTGGTGGAGAAAACCACAGAAAGGGTGAGTACAAATTGCACTCGATGAGGATCCCCAACCGGGGTACAATACGCACAACAAATCACCTAACACCCTAGCATACAAATAATAGAACATAACATGGCAGTCTTAAACAATACAGCAGGATAATCATCAACATGGTCTAAGCTCACAGCCAGCCAAAGATTAGCACACCCTGGGCTAACTAACAGGAGTACAATTCAAGCAATTCTCAAGCTATGACAGCACAGTAAACAAGATTAGCACACCCTGAGCTAATTAAGGACAGCAACACACTGGGCTAGTCTGGCCGCAATATTAACACATTGGCGACCCGAATCGCAACACACTGGGCAGTTATGCTCTACCTGATTAGCAACACCCTGGGCTAATAGGGACAGCACACACTGGGCTAGTCCTGGAGCAACATGGGTAGCAACACACTGGGCTATCCCGGGATCAGCAACACACTGGGCCAATCCTAGCAACTGGTCAGCACTCCCTGGGCCAACAAGGGACAACTCACACTGGGCTAGTCTTGGACTGCAACACACTGGGCAATCCTAAGCAAACCGAGCTAGCACACAACCCGACTGACACTCGGGACTCCCTAATGACTCTAACACACTATTACAGTCATGGTATAATGATAATTACTATGTTCAGGATATAAGAATGTAAAACGGACAGATAAACAGTCAATAGGTAGAGAAGCACATATACAGGATATATTCTATATGCCAACCCTAACAATAATCCACGAAAAACCTAGCTACAATCATGCTAAAGCATACATCACCACAGAACATATACAGCATACAATTCCATTTTACTCACAAGAGAAAATAAACAGGGCTAAGCATCTACAAGCATATACTTCCTCTAGGGGACCTACAAAAGCCTATCCACTAACAGTTTATATAAATCCAGACAACCTGCATAGAACCTATCCACGAACAGTTTATATAAAACCAGACAACCTGCATAGAAGCCTATCCACTAATAGTTTATACAAAACCAGACAACCTGCATAGAAGTCTATCCACTAACAGTTTATACAACACACAACTGGGAGTTATCAATGAGGTGCGCAGGGCCCACACAACCCTGGCGAGGAACCCTTACCTGTCAATAGAAGAATCCCAAATCCCGGAATGAATCCACAAGCTGAAGAACCCCACACTGTTAACCTAACCACAGAACAATCCAGTCACAACCAACCCACAACAACCAAACACCAGGAGTTAGGGCTTTACCGGAACCCGAGCAAGACCTCAACCTCCAAGGGTGGTCTCGGCCAAGGGAGTCCAACAACACACAAGAGAATTTCAAGCCCTTCCCTCTTCACTCTCGGCTAGGGCAAACAACACAACACCAAGCATAGGTTATTTTGCCTACACACAACACACAAGCCAAACCCTTCCACATGGTGCTCTCGGCCACCAAGGGAATTTAGGGCAAAATTTAAACATCAACATCACACCAACTCACCTTGTAGTCTCGGCCAAGGAGAGAACACAAGAGGTCTCGGCAACACACCACAAGCGAACCAACCTCCAACCATTTGGACAACAAAATAAGAGCAAAGATACAACACACTCACCTTAAGGATCTCTGCCAAGGAAGTGTTGCAAGAGCAAAGGAAATCTCGGCTAGGTTGCACAAACAAGAAAAGAACCAAGTTAGATTTGCTCAACAATCAACTAACCAAAGCAAACAACATCTTCACTTACTCAAGGCACTCGGCAATGGAGATTAGAGCAAGGGCAATGGGGATCTCGGCCAATCTAGACACACCAATACAAGCAATTTGATTTTTAGCACACAACACCCAAACAACATCATTTCGGCTAGATCTACAATTACGAGCAAGCAACACCAACAACACTTACCTTGAGGTCTCGGCAATGAGGATGGAATCAACAAGGGCCAATGGAGCTCTCGGATTTGGCTTGGAGAGGGGAGATTTTTGGCTAGCTCTTGAAAATCACCATCTAGGATTAATCTTCGGCAATGGATGAAGAGAAAACCAAGAAGAGAAAAGAATGGAGAAGCTTACTTGAAGTTCCTCTAGAGAGCTTGCAAATTCGGCCAAGGGAGGATGGGAGGGAGAATTTGGGACGGCTAGGGCAAAAGGAAGGAGAAAGAGATGGATTTTTCTTATTTTAAAATTGCACAAAAATCCTCCTTTTGACAAGTGTCAAATGAGGTTCCCCCTTCGAATCCCAACTTCAACATCTTTTTAAATCATTTTATTGTCCCTCTACACTTGCCTCAAATTCGACCACCACACACCAAGGATCAAATCCTAGCTAAAACCCAATTTATTTTAATTTACTCCTTTTTCCCGGGGATCCACTAAACTTTCCTAAAATGGAACTCTTGCCTTGGAAACCAAAACCGGAGGAAACTGAAGTCCAAAACCGACACAGACATTCCTGAAACCCTGAGTAACTGAGAGAACAACTTGGAGGACAAAATGACCAAAATACCCCTGGAAGGTAAAATGACCAAAATACCCCTGAAGGCTCAAGAAGCCCTAACAACACCAAACAAAGCTAGAAAGCTAACAAACATCCCTAGAGAGCCGGAAGGAAAACTTGGGCTGTTACACGAACATACCTAGAGAACCAGAATGGAAACCTGGGCCGTTACACCCCGTCTTAAGGAAAGGTCGACCCAAATTGATAGGGACTTCCTTATCACCCTCATACTCCAAGATTATGAAATTCGCTGGGAAAATAAATTTATTCACTTTGACCAAATTGTCTTCAATTTTGCCCTCTCCCTTCACTATGGATCAATCATCGAGTTGTATCGTCACTATTGTTGGCCTAGCTTCGGCACTGCCAAACTTTTTATAAACAGATAATGGCATCAATTTGATACTAACGCCAAGATCACATAGTGTTTTGTTGATGTGCTTCCCTCCTATCGAGATTGGGATTGTGAAAGCTCTTGGATCTGCTTCATTCGCTAATAGCTTGTTTATGAATGGAGGGCTCCATTCCTCATTCAGCGAAATTACTTTGAACTATTCAAATTTTCCTTTCTCACACAGAGTTTCCTTTAGGAACTTCGCATAATTAGGAATTATTCTAAGTGCGTCCACCAATGGAATGTTGATGTGTATTTCTCTTAGAATATCTTTAAACTTTTCATAATGTGCCCCACTCGGTCTTTTCTTTAATCACAGGGGAAATAGAGGTGGTGGGGGTTTGAATTTGATTATCTCGGTAGATTACTTGTTCGCCCCTACACTACTGGCTGCCTCACTTTCTCCTTCAGTGCTTGCTAGGTTCGCTGTAACGATCTCAACAATCCCTTCAGCCTTCAGTTGTTCTTTTTTCACAGTTATAGCTTGTTGGTGAAACTGTCACCAAATTTAAACATTCAATTTTTTCTTTCTCATCCTCGCCAATGGTGGTAATTGCTTAAATCTGTTCTTTTCCATCCCGCCTCGCAACTTCAGTGTTAGATGGTAGTTGTCTTGCTGGTCGATGCATGTTTTGATTCGATATTTGCTCCACTTGCACCTTTAAAGTCCACATGGCTGCTTGCTAATTTTGCAAAGTCAGTTTTGTTTTGGCCATGAATTCCTTCATTAAAATTTCTAGCGATGTTCCTAAATATGCTATAGATATTGATGCAGTGCGTTGTTTCTTGGAAAAGAGTTTTGTTGCCCATATGGCACATTGAATCCTAGTGGATTACCCATATGTCTTAATTGTTGCTGGAATCCCTAATTACTCGAACTACCGCTAGTCCCATTGTTACTCCATGAAAATTTGGGATTATTTCTCCCACCCGGGGTTGCAAGTATTAGAGTACGGGTTATTGTGTTGGTTTTCCTGAGCATAATAGACTGAAGAGAGATTGAAAGGACAATTCTCGTACAGATGCACATCTATGCATCCTACACATTAATCTAGTGTTGGCATGTTGAATTGGTTAACTGCTTGAACGAATTGTGGCGTAGCAACACAGTTGACCGCTGACGTGGTTGCAGCAGTTGATGCGCGAAGTTCTTTTAACATGCTTGACATTTCCTTCATCTCCTTCCTGAGCTCTGCACTACTTGTGCTATCCAGTTGGGTTCCAATTTTCACAGAGTTGCTCCAATACTCTTGACATTGCAACATTTCAGTTTTGGGTTTTTCTTTTATGGAGCTCTCCTCTTTTAATTTAGGCTTGATTCAAAACTTCCAACATTTTAAGATCCTGAATTGATAAAAATCACTTAGCGAGAACAAGGATTCTAAAATGTGATTTAAAAAGCTTCAAACGTTAAACTTTCAGAACTCAAAAATCTTAATTATCAACTTTCTAATCCTAACCTCTTATCCTACATGCATTGCATTTTCAGTATAATTCACTATCTTAAGGTGTGACCCAATTAAAGTCATAATGCAATATTCACGATTAAAAACACCTTAGACTAAGGTAAATAACTGTAACGGCCCAGGTTTTCATCCTGGTCTTCCAGGTATGCCCTAGGGGTATTTTGGTAAATTGGTCGGGTCGTCAGGGCCGTTTCTGTCTTTTTCAGCTGTTAAAATTATTGGATGGTCTTCTGTAGGGTTTTGATGCTTTGTGGATGTGTTTGGGCTTGGTGAGATGCAAAAGTAAATTAGAGATTTAAATGCGTAGTTGTTGGGATTCGAACCCGGGTTGCCAGAGAGTCAGGGGTGTAGTGTGGCCGGTTGTGCCACAAAAGGTTATTGATGCTCTTTCCGCGGTATGTCTTGGTTAGCTTTGGGTTTGTGGGATTTTGGTGTGTTTGATTAAATAAAGTGGAAATTAGGTTTTTTCTTATTTTTGTGTTCTTCCAAACTCCCTAGCCGCCCCAAGCTCTCTAGCTCTTTACCATGTCCCCTTGCCAAGCTCCGTCGATCCTTTGTCATCTCGGGTAAGAGTTCTCAATCCTTTCTTCTCTTTCGTTTGGTGCGTTCTTGCTGGCTGAGAGAAGAAGATGTAAGTTTGTTGTTTTGTTGCAAAATGGTCGAGAGGACAAAGCCGAGCCGCCTATCGCCAGCAGCAGCCAGGCGAGCCCTGCATCGCCCAGCCCGTCGCACGCCAGCAGTAGATCCATTGCCTGCATCACCCAGCCCATCGCACGCCAGAAGCAGATTTGTCGCATGCATTGCGCGCAACCCATCGCTCGTCTGCACGCCCGCGCCCCAGCACTCGTTCGCGTCTGCATGACCGC
The DNA here is from genome assembly GCA_036507275.1 of Sicyos edulis. NCBI lineage: Eukaryota > Viridiplantae > Streptophyta > Magnoliopsida > Cucurbitales > Cucurbitaceae > Sicyos > Sicyos edulis. The sequence continues at coordinate 17,523,497 of CM071851.1, forward strand.
GCTCGTCTGCGTCTGCACTCCCGTCCGCTCGCAGCTCTGCACCCCAGCGAGCCCGTCTGCGCGCGCGCAGCCTTTTGCTGCACCTGCACGCCCAGCAGCGCAGCCCAGCGGCCGTGTCCACGCGCGCAGCCGCCCACCAAAGCACCAAAGACGCCACAACAGCAGCGTTAAATGCGGCTTTGTCCGTCCGTCCGTGCGCGTCAAGATGCCGTGTGAGTTGCTCCCGAGCTGAGCCCTGTTTGTCTTATTATTTTAGGCCTATTGGTTGTAATATGTGTTGTTGTTTCTTAGGTACCCAATAGCTAGCTTGGGGTTCGTTTGCAGCATAGGACCTTAGAGTGTTATTGCATTCCGACCAAGGTAAGGATTTCTTACCGGAGTTGTATGGGCCCTGCGATATATTCTGTGATTGCTGTTTGTGTGCTTGTTTATGTTTATCAGCATGTTTAGTGGATAGGTGCTCTGTTCTAAAATCTGAATAGCATGATTCCTGTGTTGTTCCTCATGTTAGTTCCATGCTAGGTTGTTCTATTCTGGCATGCTCGTTATCTGTTCTTGCTGCGTAGTATCATGCTAGGTTCATTATTTCTGTTGAGCACGTATTGGATTGTTTGTTGTTATCTGTTATAGCTTAGAGTTATGATAGGTAGCATCAACCGGGCGAGGATGCATAACGTAACTTGCATCATGGCGGTGGACGTGCGGCGAGATTCGTCCCGATCCGTCGTTAGGGTTTAGCTAACCCTAAAGACAGCCCAGTGCAATCTTGGATAAGGGTGGCAGACTGTTAAATGCCTCAATGGTCGGGGGAATGACGAGGCATTGCCTTGTCCCCGACAGTCGACACGTCCTCAGCGTGTCGGCCGTAGCCCTTGATTTCCACCTGATAGGGCAAGGCCCAGTTTCTGGTGTAAGCCTACCACGGCCGGTTCCTTAGCCTTAGGTGCGGTGGTACAGGCTGACATAGTCATAGTGTCCTGGTCTCACACCACTATGTTCAGTGACACCGATCCAGAGATTTGTTAGGCATGCATACTAGACCAGGGCAGCATGCTCTAGACCCAGCACCTCCCTAGTTGCAGTAGCATGCGGTGCTCGCACACACTCATTACAGCGCCGACTGGAGAGCTCCTCGGGATCTTGAGTTCAAACAATAGGAAGGCTGAGGCCGAGACTAGTTTCTCGTATAGTATAGTATCGCGTGGTAGTTTTGCGGAGTAAGACCTTGAGATGGCATCCGAGGTTTATGTATGGATTTAAGCTGTGTGCTCTCTTGTGTGTTTATATTCATGGCTTGCATACTTTCTGCTAGATGACCAGTTTTATCGTATTGTACCCTGGTTGGGGATCCTTACTGGGTAATTTGTTACTCACCCTTATTATGTGGTTTTCCATAGGTAACCATGGTGCGAGACAGGATGGCTGAAGGGGAAGCTGCTGATCATGGGAACCAGCTGTTTTACTCTGAGTCTTATGTTTATGTTTTATGCTTTTATTATCCTCTGAATGCATGTAGTTGGGCACGGAGCCCTTAGGGTGTTTTATGATTGTTTTTCTGGATTCTGACACTGTTGTAAACCGTTTAAAGTTTTGAATAATTTAAATGAGTCTCTAATCAGAGCATGTTTGTGAAATGTGTTTGGCTTGGAACAGGTGCTTGGAAACAGGGACAGGTTTCAGGATTTAAATGTTTGACTTTTAAATGGATGTTTATATGTTTTAGTTTTCCTTCAGAATTTGGAATGCAATCCTGCATATTGTTTGTAAATTTTTAAAGCATGCATTGAGGTAAAGGCCTAGTTGGTATCAGAGCTCAGAGTCATAGATTCTGTAGACTGACCTTTTGTTGTAGGTCGTTTTTCCCATGATCATCAGCACTCCGACAGTCATCAGGTACGCCTAAGTTTACAGTTTTAGAAAAGGGTTAAGAATTTACAATACTTTTTATCTAGTGTATGCCTTGTTTAGTGTTGTGGAGCAGAGACGAGCAGGTTCTGACTCGTTGTTGGTTTGGGTGTAGATCGCCAGCATGTCAATTACCCGCGCAGGAAGAGGAGGTTCGAGAGCAGCTCAGAGTATCAGGATCGGTTCTGATATCGCAGGGACTTCGTCCCAAGCTGAGACTAATGGTGTGCCACCAGCAGCTCCCCCTGTTGTGCCTAGAGTAGGCGTTGAGGCGACCGAGCGACGAGAGACTGCTCCTGGAGCAGAGTTTGCTAATTCTATGAGGGCCATGATGGTCAGCCTGTTGAGTGACCAGAGGGCAGAGACCCAAGCTTTGTTGGCGCGCAATGAAGAGAGTCCCAGTGCCCAAATCGAGCGATTAACTCGGATGTTTCACGAGAACACTGCAAAGACACCCAGCTTCCTCAAGAGCAAGCAACCCGATGGCGATTCCGCGGACGGTGCCGAGGAGCTTGGCAGATGGCTGAAGGACTTCGTGAAGTGGAAGCCAGAGAAGTTTGATGCTCTGGGAGATCCTTTAGCTGCAGCCAGATGGATTGCCCATCTGGAGTACACCTTTCTGATTATGGTGTGCCCCGATGTTCAGAGGCCGAGATGTGCAGCTCATGTGCTAGGAGGCACAGCTAGATGGTGGTGGGAGTCCACTCTGAGTGAGAGACCAGCTGGGTCTCCACCTGCCACCTGGGATTTCTTCAAGTCGGAGTTCAGGGCCAAGTATATTAGTGATGAGGCCCAGGTGAAGATGGTGGAGCTGTTCCAGAACCTAAAGCAGGGTTCTGATTCCTTTGAGGAGTATGAGAGGAAATTCTCGGAGTATGGGTATTTTGCTCCGCAGTTGATAGCTACTTCTGAGCTGAAGATAAGGAAGTTCATTTCAGGTCTGAGGCAGGGTGTGTCCCAGGATGTCAGGGCACAGGCCCCTGACACTTATGCTAGAGCAGTTCAGTTGGCGACCATTTATAATGGGAAGTACCCAGTTGAGCAGGTTGTCGCCGCTCCGGTTCAGCGTCCTGCCCCAGCTGTAGTAGGGCAGAAGAGGAAGTTTGATTTCAGAGGAGGCGGCCAGCGCCGCCAAGGACAGTTTCAGAATCGGGATCAGCGAGAGCTCCAGTCCGTTTCCAGCCTCGCCAGCAGGGCGGTCCCAGACAGATTCCCTTATGTGCTACTTGTGGGAAAGCCCACACTAGACTTTTCAGGCAGAAACCAGACTTTGTTATCGCTGTGGTAGGGAGGGGCATCTGGCCCATTTTTGTAATCAGCCAGCGCAACAGCAGTAGGGTCGGGTGTTTGCTACGACCCGACAGAAGGCCGAGCGTACAGATGCCGCTGTGGTAGGTACGCTCCATGTTTTAGATCACTGCGCATTTGTTTTGTTTGATTCTGGTTCTACGCATTCGTTTGTATCGTTATGTTTGCTGAGCATGCTAGTTTGAGATTAGAGCCTCTAGGATTTAAGTTGTTTGTTGCAACTCCTTCGAAAGTTAGTATGTTACCTAGAGATAAGGTTAAGGATGGTCGGATCGAGATATCTGGAGAGTTGCTTGTAGCTACGCTCATAGTCCTGCCCATGAGCGGCTTTGATGTGATTCTTGGTATGGAGTGGTTAGCTGCTAACCACGCGTTGATTGACTGCCACCGAAAAAAAGTAGTGTTTAGGCCGCCGGGTCGGCCCAGCTTTAAGTTTCATGGAGTCCAGGGTGGAGTATGCCCGCTGATGGTGTCAGCTGTGAAAGCTCGTCGTTTGTTAGCTCGTGGAGCTTGGGCCTACCTAGCCGGCTTATGCGGGAGAGCCGCCTCCGATCGTGATGATCAGTGCACGGCCGTGCAGGAGTTTGCGGATGTGTTTCCTGAGGAGTTACCTGCGTTACCCCCGAAGAGAGAGGTTGACTTCATAATTGAGCTCGTGCCAGGGACCCTCCCTATCTCGAAGGCTCCGTATCGTATGGCGCCAGCAGAGTTGAAGGAACTGAAGGTTCAATTGCAGGAGATGCTAGATCGAGGGTTCATCCGTCCGAGTGTGTCCCGTGGGAGCACACGGGCTCTTTTGTAAAGAAGAAGGACGGTTCGATGCGCCTATGTATTGATTATCGCGAGCTTAATAAGGTTACCGTGAAGAATAAGTACCCGTTGCCCCGTATAGACGATTTGTTCGACCAGCTTCAGGGAGCTTCCGTGTTCTCCAAGATAGATTTGAGGTCCGGTTACCATCAGTTGCGGATCAGGGATGCCGACATTCCTAAGACGACTTTTCGTGTCTAGATATGGTCACTATGAGTTTGTGGTCATGTCGTTCGGATTGACTAACGCCCCAGCAGCGTTTATGGACATGATGGATAGGGTGTTCAAATCATTTTTGGACAGCTTCGTCATCGTGTTCATTGACGATATTCTGATCTATTCGAGGACTAAGGAGGACCATGCAGAGCATTTGAGGCGAGTGTTGACAACTTTGAGGGAAAACCAGCTTTATGCAAAAAATTTCCAAATGTGATTTCTGGTTGGAGCAGGTGGCCTTCCTAGGTCACGTAGTTTCGAGATATGGTATAGTTGTGGACCCCGCGAAGATTGAGGCCGTGAGTTCGTGGGCCAAGCCGACTTCAGTTGCCGAGATTCGCAGCTTTCTGGGTTTTGCAGGTTACTACCGTTCGTTCGTTAAGGACTTTTCCACCATAGCCTCGCCCCTCACTCGTCTAACGAGGAAGAGTGTCGAGTTTGTTTGGGATGGTAAGTGTGATGAGAGCATTGCCAGGCTCAAGAGCAGTTTGACGTCAGCACTAGTGTTAGCGGTCCCGGAGGGGACAAGTGGTTTCGTAGTCTACAGCGATGCTTCCAAGTTTGGTTTAGGTTGTGTGCTGATGCAGCACGGGAAGGTAATTGCGTATGCTTCCAGCCAGCTGAAGCCATATGAGCAGAACTACCCGACTCATGATATGGAGTTGGCACTAGTGGTGTTTGCGCTGAAGATTTGGAGGCATTACCTGTATGGTGAACGGATTCAAATGTTTACTGATCACCATAGCCTCAAGTATCTGTTTACTCAGAAGGAGTTGAATATGAGGCAGACGAAGGGTTAGAGTTGGTAAAAGATTATGACTGCGAGATTTTGTACCATCCGGGTAAAGCCAATGTAGTGGCTGATGCTTTGAGCAGGAAGACGTCGCACTCCGCGGCGTTGCTGAGTTTCCAGCCCAGATTGCGAAAAGAGTTTGAGCGGGCCGAGGTTGCAGTGTTGTTGGGTGAGGTTACTGCCAGAGTAGCTCAGTTGACAGTTCAGCCGTCGATCAGACAGCGGATTATCGATAGCCAGCTGAGTGACCCCGCACTTAAGAGGTTGTTTGACAGAGTTAGTGTTGACGGAGATTTTGACTTTGTGTATTCACCAGACAATGGGCTAACTTATAGAGGCCAGTTGTGTGTTTCGGAGGTTGTAGGATTGCGAGCAGAGTTGCTCTCAGAAGCCCACAGTTCTCCGTTTGCTTGGCACCCCGGGGGTACCAAGATGTATCAGGGTCTTAAGCAGACGTTCTGGTGGATGGGTATGAAGAGAGATGTTGCAGATTTTGTTAGTCGGTGCTTCACTTGTCAGCAAGTGAAGGCACCCAGGCAGAGGCCTGCCGGTTTGTTGCAGCCACTGAGTGTGCCTCAATGGAAATGGGAAGAGATCTTCATGGACTTTATTGTTGGTTTACCGAGGACTCTGAGGAAGTTGTCTCATATCTGGGTGATAGTCGACCGCTTGTTTAAGAGCGCACACTTCATTCCCGATAGAGACATTTATACCGTGGAACAGTGGGTGCAGTTGTTTTGGAGCAGATCATCCTTTACCATGGTGTGCATGTGAGGATTGTGTCGGACCGTGACTCGCAGTTCACTTCTCGTTTCTGGAGGGCACTCCAGAAAGGTTTAGGCACTAAGTGCAGCTTCAGCACAGCTTTTCACCCTTAGACAGATGGTCAGACTGAGAGGGTGAACCAGATTCTTGAGGATATGCTGAGAGCTTATGTGTTGGACTTCCCGGGCAGTTGGGACCAGTATCTGTATCTGATGGAGTTTGCCTATAATAACAGTTATCAGTCGACGATTCAGATGGCTCCATTCTAGGCTTTGTATGGTAAGAGTTGCCGGTTTCCTGTGTTCTGGGAAGAGGTTGGTGATAGACAGGTTTTGGGTCCCGAGTTGCTACAGTTGACCAACGGTGCAGTGCAGAAGATTAGAGCTCGTATGTTGACAGCTCAAAGCAGGCAAAAGAGTTACGCCGATGTACGGCGTCGAGACTTAGAGTTTAAGGTTGGACAGCACTTGTTTTTTAAGGTTGCACCGATGCGAGGTGTGTTGAGGTTTGGTAAGCGAGGGAAGTTGAGTCCTCGTTTCGTTGGACCGTTTGAGATTCTTGAGAGAATTGGCAGTGTTGCATATCGGTTAGCCTTACCTCCGTTGTTGTCAGCTGTGCACAGTGTTTTCCATGTATCGATGTTGAGACAGTATATGTCGGACCCGTCACACATTGTGGACTTTGAGCCTTTGCAGCTGAATGAGGATTTGAGCTTCGAGGAGAAGCCTGTGAGTATTCTAACCTTTGAGACGAAGACGATGCGTAATCGAGAGATCCGTTTGGTAAAAGTTCAGTGGAGGAGTCAGAGTTCAGAGGAAGCCACTTGGGAGCGGGAGGACAAGATGAGATTGCATTATCCTGAGCTGTTTCAGTCTTAAGGACTTTCGGGGACGAAAGTCATAAAAAGGAGAGAATATTGAAACGGCCCAGGTTTTCATCCCGGTCTTTAAGGTATGCCCTAGGGGTATTTTGGTAATTTGGTCGGGTCGTCAGGGTCGTTTCTGTCTTTTTCAGCTGTTAAAATTATTGGATGGTCTTATGTAGAGTTTTGATGCTTTGTGGATGTGTTTGGGCATGGTGAGATGCAAAAATAAATTAGAGATTTAAATGCGTAGTTGTTGGGATTCGAACCCGAGTTGCAAGAGAGTCAGGGGTGTGGTGTAGCCGGTTGTGCAACAAGAGGTTATTGATGCTCTTTCCGGGGTATGTCTTGGTTAGCTTTGGGTTGTGGGATTTTGGTGTGTTTGATTAAATAAAGAGGAAATTAGGTTTTTTCTTCTTTTTGTGTTCTTCCAAACTCCCTAGCCGCCCCAAGCTCTCTAGCTCCTTGCCGTGTCCCCTTGCCAAGCTCCGTTGATCGTTCGTCGTGTCGGGTAAGAGTTCTTGATCCTTTCTTCTCTTTCGTTTGGTGCGTTCTTGCTAGCCGAGAGAAGAATAGGTGAGTTTGTTGTTTTGTTGCAGCAAGCCAAGAGGGCGGCGAAGCAGCCCTGCATCGCCCGACCGTCGCCGCGCCGCCAAAGAATATTTGTCCCTGTGATCGCGCGTAGCACGTCGCTCGTCTGCGCGCCGCGCGCCGGCCATGACACAAAACCGCGTCTCACGCCCATGCGCCAGCGCTGCTCTGCGTCGCGACTCCGCGCCCTAGCGAGCTTTGTCACAGCGTGCTCAGCCCCCTGCCGCACTGCACGCCCAAAGAAGCGACCCAACGCCCGTGTCCGCGCGCGAAACCTGCACTGCACGCCCCAGCAAGATCCAAAGATCCGTGGCACCTATCCGTCCGTGCGTCAGCCGTGCCGTGTGAGTTGCTCCCGAGCTGAGCCCTGTTTGTCTTATTATTTTAGGCCTATTGGTTGTAATATGTGTTGTTGTTTCTTAGGTACCCGATAGCTAGCTCGGGGTTCGTTTGCAGCATAGGACCTTAGAGTGTTATTGCCTTCCGACCAAAGTAAGGATTTCTTACCGGAGTTGTGTGGGCCCTGCGATATATTCTGTGATTGTTGTTTGTGTGCTTGTTATGTTTATCAGCATGTTTAGTGGATAGGTTCTTTCTCCTGAAATCTGACTGGCATGATTCCTGTGTTGTTCCCCATGTTAGTTCCATGCTAGGTTGTTCTGTTCTGGCATGCTCGTTATCTGTTCTTGTTGCGTAGTATCATGCTAGGTTCTTTGTTTCTGTTGAGCACGTATTGGATTGTTTGTTGTTATCTGTTATAGCTTAGAGTTCTGATAGGTAGCATCATCCGGGCGAGGATGCATAACGTAACTTGCATCCGTGGCAGAGACGTGCGAGGTAATACTCCGTCCCTAATCCGTCGTTAGGGTTTAGCTAACCCTAAAGACAGCCCAGTGCAATCTTGGGTGAGGGTGGCAGACTGTTAAATGCCTCAATGGTCGGGGGAATGACGAGGCATTGCCTTGTCCCCGATAGTTGACACGTCCTCAGCGTGTCTGCCGTAGCCCTTGATTGCCACCTGATAGGGCAAGGCCCGGTTCTTGGTGTAAGCCTACCACTACCGGTTCCTTAGCCTTAGGTGCGGTGGTACAGGCTGACATAGTCATAGTGTCCTGGTCTCACACCAGTATGTTCAGTGACCACGATCCAGAGATTTGTTAGGCATGCGTACTGAACCAGGGCAGCATGCCCTAGACCCAGCACCTTCCTGGTTGCAGCAGCATGCGGTGCGCGCACACACTCATTACAGCGCCGACTGGAGAACTCCTCGGGATCTTGAGTTCAGTGCACCTTTCGTATCGACAGTAGGAAGACTGAGGTCGAGACTAGTTTCTCGTATAGTATCGTATCGCATGGTAGTTTTTCGGAGTAAGACCTTGAGATGGCATCCAAGGTTTATGTATGGATTTAAGCTGTGTGTTTATATTCATGGCTTGCATACTTTCTGCTAGATGACCAGTTTTATCGTATTGTACCCCGGTTGGGGATCCTTACTGGGTAATTTGTTACTCACCCTTATTTTGTGGTTTTCCACAGGTAACCATGGTGCGAGACAGGATGGCTGAAGGGGAAGCTGCTGATCATGGGAACCAGCTGTTTTACTCTGAGTCTTATGTTTATGTTTTATGCTTTTATTATCCTCTGAATGCATGTAGTTGGGCACGGAGCCCTTAGGGTGTTTTATGATTGTTTTTCTGGATTCTGACACTGCTGTAAACCATTTAAAATTTTGAATAATTTAAATGAGTCTCTGATCAGAGCATGTTTGTGAAATGTGTTTGGCTCGAAACAGGTGCTTGGAAACAAGGACAGGTTTCAGGATTTAAATGTTTGACTTTTAAATGGATGTTTATATGTTTTAGTTTTCCTTCAGAATCTGGAATGCAATCCTGCATATTGTTTCTAAATTTTTAAAGCATGCATTGAGGTAAAGGCCTAGTTTAGAACCCCATTCGGGTCGGGTCTTTATAATAACTCTCTACTTGAGAGTTATCAATACATCAAATTAAAGATAACTTAAATGATTAAGACTTATACCATCAAACAAAAAGTCATAGATTATTCATATTTGTCACAATACAAGATATGATGCTACACAACACATCCAAACATACCATATTTATGAGTGTATGCCGTAGTGAATGGATTGACCCATTGAAGAATCATATGGTCTAAATTCATGGGGGTGGCCCATGCTTGAGTGATCATCCTCCCAAACTCTTTGACATCACAGACCAAAGACTTATAGGGACTCCCCCTAATGTCTTTCCACCAATTTGGGTTATGGAGTAGAAAACTTTTGCCACTCCACAAAGAACCAAGCAAATTGCCAATGAATACAACATAAAGAACTCCATTTTTGTCCATTAAAGCCTTGATCCCTTGTTGTCAACAAAATTTCAGTTGGATTTTATATTCCTAGACAGGTCAAAAGCTAAGACTTGCTAAAAAATTGAGGCCCCGTTTGATAGCCATTTTGTTTTTCATTTTTAAATTTTAAAATTTAAGCCTATAACAACTACCTTGCCATAGCTTTTTTTTTTATTTAGATATCTACATCTATAAGAACCTAACCCAAAAAGTGGTCTTAAACCTGATTCTTACTCAGCATGCATGCACTAAAAATAATAAATTGTAAAGACCCGACCCGGAAGAGGTCCTAACCTAGGCCTTTACCTAAATGCATGCTTTTAAAATTCAAATATAATATGCAAGATTGTTATCCAGATTCAGGGAAAACTAAAAACTTGTAATCATTCATTTTAACAAACAATCATTAAGCGTCCTGGAACCTGTCCCTGTTTCCAAGCACCTGTTCCAAGCTAAATACAATTTAAAACATACTCTGATCAGAGATTTATTCAAAACATTCAGAACCCAAACAGTTTACAAACAGTGCCAGAATCCAGAATCAATCAGAAAACATCCTAAGGGCTCCGTGCCCAACTACATGCATTCAGAGGACAAAACAAAGACATAAACATAAACTCAGAGTTAAAAGACAACAGGTTTCCATGATCAGCAGCTCCTCCTTCAGCCATCCTGTCTCGCGCCATGATTACCTGTGGAAAACCACAAAATAAGGGTGAGTAACGAATTACCCAGTAAGAATCCCCAACTGGGATACAATACGATATAACTAGTCATCTAGCAGAAAGTATGCAAGCTATGAATACAACACAGAAGAGAGCATATCACTTTAATCCATACATAAATACCACGGATGCCATCTTACGGTCTTACTCCGAAAAACTACAATGAATCTCGATACTCAACGAGAAACTAATCTCGGCCTCAGCTTTCCTACTACTGTCGATACAAAAGGTGCACTGAACTCAAGATCCCGAGGAGCTCTCCAGTCTGCGCTGTAATGAGCGTGTGCACGCACCGCATGCTGCTGCAAATTAGGGAGGTGCTGGGTCTAGAGCATGCTGCCCTGGTCCAGTACGCATGCCTAAAAGAATCTATAGATCGGTGTCACTGAACATATTGGTGTGAGACCAGGACACTATGACTATGTCAGCCTGTACCACCGCACTGAGGCTAAGAAACCGGTCGTGGTAGGCTTACACCAGGAACCGGTCCTTGCCCTATCAGGTGGCAATCAAGGGCTACTACCGACACGCTGAGGTCGTGTCGACTGTCGGGGACAAGGCAATGCCTCTTCATTCCCCCGACCATTGGGGCACTTAACAGTCTTCCACCCTCACCCAAGATTGCACTGGGCTGCGTTAATGTAACGGCCCAGGTTTTCATCCCGGTCTTCCAGGTATGCCCTAGGGGTATTTTAGTAATTTGGTCGGGCCGCAGGGTCGTTTCTGTCTTTTTCAGTTGTTAAAATTATTGGTTGGTCTTTTGTAGGGTTTTGTGCCTTGTGGAAGTGTTTGGGCTTGGAGAGATGCAAAAATAAATTAGAGAGTTAAAAGTGTGGGTGTTGGGATTCGAACCCGGGTTGCTTGGGTGATCGGAGGAGTGGTGTTGCCGGTTGTGCCACTAGTCGATATTGATGCCCATTCCGCGGTATGTCTTGGTTAGCTATGGCTCTTTGGGATTTTGGTGTGTTTGATTAAATGAAGGGAAAATAGGTTTTCTTCTCTTTTGCTCTCCAAACTCCCTAGCCACCCAACCAAGCTCTCTCTAGCTCCTAGTCGTGCATCCCCTTGCCAAGCTCCATCGTTCGTCGTTCTGGGTAATTGTCTCGATCTCTTGCTTCTTCGTTTTGGGTGTTGTACTTACTGGCCGAGAAAAGGGAGAGGCTGAGTTTTTGTTTTTGTTGCTGCTAGCCGAGAGAACCAGCCCATCGCTCAGCCCATGCATCGCGCCCAGACGCCCATCGCCAGCCCCTGCATCGCGCCCAGACACCCATCGCCAGCCCCTGCATCGCGCCCAGACGTCCATCGCCCGATCCGTCGCGACGTCGATGCGAATCTGTGGCTCGCATCGCATCGCGCGCACCGCCGCCGCCAAGAGCCCCACCGCAGCGCCCCGGCCTATCGCTCGCAGCCCCTGCCGTCGCGCGTCTCACCCACACGCAGTCCCAACGCTAGCTCGCCCACATCGCTCGTCCGCGTCTGCAAGCCCGAGCCCCAGCGCCCGTCCGCGCACGCAACCCTGCTGCACCAGCGCGCCCAGCAACGCCCGTGCAGCTTGTCTGTCCGCGCGTCAACCGTTCCGTGTGAGTTGCTCCCAAACTGGGCCCTATTTCTTTTATTATTTTAGGCCTATTGATTGTAATATGTGTTGTTGTTTGTTATGTACCCGATAGCTACCCGATAGCTAGCTCGGGGTTCGTTTGCAGCATAGGGCCTTAGTGTGACATTGCCTTCCGACCAAGGTTAGGATTTCTTTCCTGAGTTGTGTGGGCCCTGCGATATATTCTATGATTGATGTTTGTATGTTTGTTTATGTTTATCAGCATGTTAGTGGATAGGTCCTCTGTTCTGAATTCCGACTGGCATGATTCTCGTGTTATTTCTCATGTTAGTTCCATGCTAGGTTGTTCTGTTCTGGCATGCTCGTTATCTGTTCTTGCTTCGTAGTATCATGCTAGGTTCATTGTCTCTGCTGAGCACGTATTGGATTGTTTTCTGTATCTGTTTATAGTTTAGAATTATGATAGGTAGCATCATCTGGGAGAGGATCAATAACGTAACCTGCATCCGTGGCAGGGACGTGCTAGGCAGTACTCCGTCCATGATCCGTCGTTAGGGTTTAGCTAACCCTAACGGCAGCCCAGTGCAATCTTGGTTGAGGGTGGCAGACTGTTAAATGCCTCAATGGTCGGGGGAATGACGAGACATTACCTTGTCCCCAGCAGTCGACACGTCCTCAACGTGTCGGTCGTGTCCCTTGATAGCCACCTGATAGGGCAAGGACCGTTTCCTGGTGTAAGCCTACCACGACCGGTTCCTTAGCCTCAGGTGCGGTGGTACAGGCTGACATAGTCATAGTGTCCTGGTCTCACACCACTATGTTCAGTGACACCGATCCAGAGATTTGTTAGGCATTAGTACTGGACCAGGGCAGCTTGCTCTAGACCCACCACCCCCCTGGTTTGCAGCAGCATGCGGTGCGCGCTCACACTCATTACAGCGCCGACTGGAGAGCTCCTCGGGATCTTGAGTTCAGTGCACCTTTCGTATCGACAGTAGGAAGGCAGAGGCCGGGACTAGTTTCTCGTATAGTATCATATCGCGTGGTAGTTTTCTGGAGTAAGAACTTGAGATGGCAGCCGAGGTTTATGTGTGGATTAAAGAAAAGTGCTCTCTTCTGTGTTTATATTCATAGCTTGCGTACATTCCTGCTAGATGACCAGTTATATCGTATTGTACCCCGGTTGGGGATTCTTACTGAGTAATTCGTTACTCACCATTATTATGTGGTTTTCCACAGGTAACCATGGTGCAAGACAGGATGGCTGAAGGAGGAGCTGCTGATCATGGAAACCAGCTGTTTTACTCTGAGTCTTATGTTTATGTTTTCTTATGTTTGTATTATCCTCTGAATGCATGTAGTTGGGCACGGAGCCCTTAGGGTGTTTTATGATTGTTTTCTGGATTCCGACACTGCTGTAAACCGTTTGAAGTTTTGAATGATTTGAATAAGTCTCTGATCAGAGCATGTTTTGGAAATGTATTTGGCTTGGAACAGGTACTTGGAAACACGGACAGGTTTCAGGAATTAAATGTTTGACTTTTAAAATGGATGTTTATATGTTTTAGTTTTCATTCAGAATCTGGAATACAATCCTGCATATTGTTTCTAAGTTTTTAAAGCATGCATTGAGGTAAAGGCCTAGTTTAGGACCTCATTCGGGTCGGGTCTTTACAGTTAAGGTTAGCTAAACCCTAACGACGGATCAAGGATGGAGTACTGCCTCGCACGTCCCTGCCACAGATGCAAGTTACGATATGCATCCTCGCCCGGATGATGCTACCTATCAGAACTCTAAGCTATAAACAGCTAACAGCAAACATACTAACACGTGCTCAGCAGAGACAATGAACCTAGCATGATACTACGAAGCAAGAACAGACAACGAACATGTCAGAACAGAACAACCAAGCATGGAACTAACATGAGAAATAACACGAGAATCATGCCAGTCGGAATTCAGAACAGAGCACCTATTCACTAACATGCTGATAAACATAAACATACATACAATCAACAATCACAGAAAATATCGCAGGGCCCACACAACTCCGGTAAGAAATCCTTTCCTGAATCGGAAGGCAACAACACACAAAAGACCTTAAGCTGCAACCAAACCCGGGCTAGCTATCGGGAACCTAACAAACAAACAACAAACATTACAATCTATAGTCCTTAGGTAAAATAAAAACAAAACTCGGCTCGGTCGGAAGTAACTCACACGGCACGGAGCTGGTGCGCTGACGGACAGGCTGCAAGGCACACGGCTAGGCGACGTGCGGCTGGGCGTGAGCGGCAGGGCTCGGCAGGGCGTGCAGCACGGGCGTGCGACACGGCTGGCAGGCGACACGGCTGGGTTGCGTGCGGCACGATGCAGGCTCGAGCAAGCAACGAGGTCGGGCGTGCCGCGGGGCTGCGATTAGCGCTGCGGGAGCGCGGGCGTCACGGCTCTGCCGGCCGCGCGTCGGGCGGTCGCGCGCGGCGGAGGCTGCTCGCGTGCGTGCGGGGCTGCGATCGCGACAGGGTTGCTGCATGCATGCTGGCTAGACTGAGCGATGCATCTCGGTGTTGAGCGAAGCGCTGCTGCGGCTGGCAAAATCGAGTGACGGGCAGGGGCTGCTGCAGGCTGGGCGACACCGTGCGGCTGCAAGGCTGCTCTCGGCTGCACTACAACATGACAACGCAACCAAAAGACAAACAACAACTCCCTATGGCAATGGATCGGCAACCAACAACAAGAAGGAGAAATCGAGGCACAACGAAACACTTACCCGGGGCGATCGATCGATGCTCTCGGGAGGAAAACGAACAGCAAGATGGAGCTTGGAAAGGTGGAATGCGGCAAGGGGATTTGGGAAGGAGAAAACAGAAAAACCTATTTCTTTTCTTTTTAATCAAACTCACTTAAGTCCCGAAAACCAAGGCAAACCAAGATAACCTGCTGAACGAGTATCAATAACTGCCTGAGGCTCATCTGGCAAGGCCCCTCTGCTAACTAGCCAAGCCACCCTGGTTCAAACCCTAGTTGATGCATTTTTAATCCGGCAAAACTCTTATTTTTATTTTTGCAACCCTCAACACCCAAACTCAACCAAAATGCATCCAAACCCCTATTTGAACATCCAAGAACATAAACAGCTGAGAAGACAAAAACAGCCCTAACGGCCCGACCAAATTACCAAAATACCCTTAGGACATACCTGGAAGATCGGGATGAAAACATGGGCCGTTACATAAATACATTTCACACATCATACTTGCATAAGCAAAACATTCAAACTCATAGAACCTGTTTTGAAATATTTAAAACATTCATGTTTAACCAATAAAACAAAACCCTGGCCAGAGTACAATTTAAAACATCCAGAAAAAATACATCAAAACATAATTTCAAGTTCCATATGCAAAACCTACGGGCTCCGTGTCCGACTACATGATGAATAACTTAACAGAACATAAACAAAACAGAGTGTTGGCAGCCCCCATGATCATGCAGCTCCCTCCGCTAGCCATCTCGGTGTTGTCCCAAGTTATTTCGTGGAAAACCACAGAAAATAAGGGTGAGTATAAAGCACTCAATAAGAATCCCCAACCGGGGTATAGTATGAAACATCAATCATCTAGCATCCTAGTATACATGCAAACAGTTACTAACACAGATCTTTGCACAACGAGCTAATGGTGCAAGTCCGGAATCCTCGAAAGTCTCCTACTTCCAGCCTATTGATTGGCTCTCCTAACCAATCCCAAAAGACATCCTCGAGGGTCTTTCTCCCTCGATCAAATGTCCAACTCAAAAGTTTATCCAACTAGATGTCAGACACCCTCGAGGGTCTTTCTCCCTCGGCCAAATGATCAACTCAAAAGCTGATCCCAACTAGGTGTCCTTGAGGGCCTCTTACCCTTGGCTAAATAGTTTCTATGACAAACGGGAGAGTACCCGAAGTCTGGCTCTAAACTGGAACGATAGTGGTGTACTCACGAACATTAGCCCAAGAGAGCTCTTCGCTCGGTGCCTAACGAGTCTGCACGCACACTGTATGCTACTGTAAACTGAGTAGATGTGGGGGCCTAAGGACAAACTACGCCAGTCCAGGTACACATGCCTAAAGACTCGAAAGTGGTGACACTGATCTACAACAGTGCGAGGCCCTCGACACTCAACTGTAGAGCCTATACCACCGACCTGAAACTAAGAACTGTCTTCGGGCAGGATTGCACCCGTGACGGGTTCCACTCTAGCAGGCTACAAACTAGGCTTCTGTCGGTGTGGTGAGCTAAACCACGCCTGGCTACCGGGGGCAGGAACAAGTCCTCACTGATCCCGACCTATGGGGACAAGATAAGTTATGTTTGCTCTCAACCTCTGGATGATGACAACCTGACAAGTTCTATCTAGGAAACATATCTCGTTCTAGTAAATCAAACAAGCTCAACATAAGCAACCTAGCAGATACTAACAGCTCAGTCATAATCAACGGGATGCATGCTGGAGAACAACCTAGCATGGTACTAACATGTTGTAACGACCAAGATTTCTATTCTAGTTCTCCAGGTATGTCTGGTTATATTTTTGGTAGTTCAGTTGGGCTGTTAGGGGCAGTTCGAGCCTTAGGGGCATTTTGCTGATTTTGCCCTAGGGACGATTTTGTAGTTATTCAGTGTTTCAGGGATGTTTCTGTCATTTGCTAAGCTTGGTTATTTATCGGTTGCAAGTTTCCAGGGCTAGTGTCGTTTTGTAATGGCCCAGGTTTTCATTCCAGATCTCCAGGTTTTAGGACTGGGAGTAGCTTGGAGGTCATTTGAGATTTACAGGAAATTGGAATTTAAAAGTGAGCTCGTCGGGACTCGAAGGGGGAACCTTCAAGGACACTTGGCACTTGGAGGGTTTTCGTAGCATTTTTAAATAAGAAAATCAAATGAGAAGTCCCCCATCCTCCTTCTCATTTGTTCAAGAAAGCACTAGCCTCTTCCTCCTTCACTTTGGCCGAAACACACACCTCTCAAATCCTTCATCTTTTCCATCGCAAGTACCAAGCATTCGTGCCCTTCACCATCACAAAACCAGTCCCAGCTGCGAGTAGCCGTCATCGTCGGTGTCCTTGCATCGCTTCCAGCCGCGCACCATTGCAGCCCTCACGCTCACGCCAGCATCGAGCAACGCAAGCACCCGCTGCAACACACCAAGCCGCAGCTCCTCGCACATAATCGTCCGCCATTCTCAGCACGCAGCCGAGCTTCACTGCCGCGACAACACTGCGCGCATCAACTTCCCTACTCGGCTCGCTTCGCGCACAAAGCAGCGAATGATATACGTCCTCGGCCACAAAGAGCCTCCGCCGCCACCGCGAGTCCCAGCGACGCAGCCCCTTACACGCTGTCCTGTCGAGTTCCCGCACACATCCAAGGTCTGTCGCGTGCCCTGCTCACCCACCTGCATGCATCCGAGCCAAAACTGTCGCAGCCTGCTTTGTCGAGCCCTTGTGTTCTCAGTTTTGGGTAAGGCACAATTTCTGAGGCTGTTTGTTGCCGTTTGTTAATCCCTTGCTTAAGTTTAATTCTGTGTTATGTCATGGTTATTGTTAGGTGATTCGTGTGTTCCTGCAGCTCGAGATCACCTCTCGTTTGTCAGCTATTCCCACTGATCAGGTAAGGGTTCCTTGTCGGGGTTATGTGAGCCCTGCACAAGATTATGATAAATTCCTAGCTTGTTTGTTCTGCTTGATTCTTATGAACTGTTAGTGGATAGTTGAGCAGGTTGATTGAATGTTGTGATCTGTTCGAATGCCCTATTTCCTGATTAATGATTTATTGCACGTGTTGTTTACTAGGGTTTTGGCATGTAGTTTACTGGATTGTGGTTGTAGCACTCCCTGTTTAATAACTGTCCTGAATGTCTACATTTACTCTGTTAGCTATAGACTTATGGATTATTGAACACTGTTAGCTCTAGGCTGCCTTGTGTGCTAGAGTTCATTAGGGAGTAGGGAGTGTTAGTTGAGTTGCGTGCTGGCTCATTTTCCAAGTGTCAATCGAGTTACTTGTTGGCTCGGTTAGGCTCCAAACTTGTCCAGTTGCGTGCAGTCTATGATCATCCAGGTTTGAGTTGATCCAGGGTTTGCCCCAGTTGCGTTGTCAATCCATATTGGCCCAGTTGCGTTGCCAATCCAGGGTTTGGCCGAGTTGCGTTGCCACCCAACTATGTTTAGGACAAGCCCAGTTGCGAGCTATCCAGGACAAGCCCAGAAGCGTGTTGTCCCAGTTAGCCCAGTCGCGTGCTAACTTAGAGTAGTCTTAGAGATAGACTTTCCAGAGACCGAGGACACCTAGGTTGCCCTCCAGTCTAGTCAGCTCAGTGGTGTGCTGACCCTGCTCGACACTTGCTGTCATTGTTGTTTGAGACTTGTAACGGCCCAGTTTTCTATTCCGGTTCTCAAGGTGCTTCCGGTTCAGATTCGGTTGTTCGGTTGGGCCGTTAGAGCTTTTTGACCCTTAGGGGTATTTTGGTCTTTTGGCTCCCCGGGCAGGATTTGTGGATTTTCAGGGCTTCGAGGTAGTTCCTGCCTTTGTCGAGGCTTGTTTGTTGTGGGTTGCGAGTCCCGAGATGTTTGGGCTATTCGTTTGGAAGTTCGGTTGTGTTTTGGGTTTTTGGCAAAGTTATGGTTGGTTGAGTGCTTCCTTTGGGATTCGAGCTCGGGCCCTTAGTGTTGATTTGGGAGTTGGATTTAAGTGAGTTTTATTTATTGGAAAAGGTTGCTTCAGTCGGGTCTCGAAGGAGGAAGCCGGGAAATGGGATTTTAAGGATTTTAAGGTTTTGAAAATTGGATAAAATGGATAAGGATGGAAAAATAGGATAAAAATCCCATTTTTCCCTTTTTTTCCCCATTTTCCCTTTTTTCCCATTTTTTCCTTTTCTCTCTCTCTCTCTCTCCTCCAGCCCGTGCCAGCCCCCTGGTCGCCCAGTCTAGCCGCCCAGCTCGCCAGCCCGAGCCCTAGCAGCCCAGGTTGCGCCAAGCCCAGCCCCTGCTCGCCCTGTGTCTCGTCACCCAGCTCAGCCGCGCACAGTGCCAGCCCGAGTCGCCCCTACCCCGACCGCGTCGCTCAGCCCTCGCCCAGGCCCCGCGTCGCCCAGGTCTGAGCGCCCTGCACAGTGCCGAGTCGCGCGCCCCTATAGCTCGCCGTGCCGAGCCCATGCGCCTTGTAGCCGTCGCGTCGCCCGCCGCCGCGTCCTCAGAGCGCGTCGTGTCGCTTGCGCGCCGCGCTGCCGCTCAGTCTGCCGGCGGCGCCACGCGCCATCGCTTACTGAGCTCGAGCCCGCGCCCTTGTCTCGCCTCAGCTCGTCCGCGCGCAGCCTCCGCGCCTTAGCGCCTGCGCTCAGCGCCCAGCCAGCCCAGCCCTGCCGATAGCCTGCCCTGTTGTGTGTTGGTTGGCCCGAGCCTTGTGGCTTCTCGGATGGTATTTCCCGAGTCTTTTCTTCGTTAGGCCCTGATTTGCTGGCTGCTAATTATGTATTTGATTTGGGTGTTTTATTAAATGTTTAGGTTGTTCGGGTTCGTTTAGAGGCTCGAGGGTCGCTTGGTTGATTTGTGATTATTATTGTTTTTCTGCTTGTTCCAGGTAAGGATTTCTTACCGTGGTTGTGTGGACCCTGCGATATATCATGATTGTGCCTTGTATTCTTGTTTACTGTTATGAGCATGATAGTGATAGGCAGCTTTCATTGATCTCTTGCTAGCATGTTTGCCCGATTGTACATGTTAGTGCCATGCTAGGTGTGTTCTTCCAGCATGCTTATGATTCCTGCTTTAAGTTCGTAGTATCATGCTAGGTACGCGTCTTTGATATTGGTTATTGCTTGCTAGCCATGAATCATTTTACTCTGTACTCTTAGATAGAGTTGTAGGGTTTGTATTTTATCTAAGGCTTATACGTTGTGATGTTTGTTGTTGTTTGTTAGGTTCCCGGTAGCTAGCTCGGGTTCGGTTGCAGCTTAGGATCTTTCTTGTGTGTGTTTGCTTCCAACCCAGGTAAGGATTTCTTACCGGAGTTGTGTGAGCCCTGCGATATTTTCTGTGATTGTTGATTGTATGTATGTTTATGTTTATCAGCATGTTAGTGGATAGGTGCACTGTTCTGAATTCCGACTGGCATGATTCTCATGTTAATTCTCATGTTAGTTCCATGCTAGGTTGTTCTGTTCTAGCATGTTCGTTATTTGTTCTTGCTTCGTAGTATCATGCTAGGTTCATTGTTTCTGCTGAGCACGTATTAGTATGTTTGTTGTTAGCTGTTTATAACTTAGAGTTCTGATAGGTAGCATCATCCAGGCGAGGATGCATAACATAACTTACATCTGTGGCAGGGACGTGCGAGGTAGTACTCCGTCCCTGATCCGTCGTTAGGATTTAGCTAACCTTAACGGCAGCCCAGTGCAATCTTGGGTGAGGGTGGCGGATCAAGCAATGCCCCAATGGGTCGAGGGAATGACGAGGCATTGCCTTGTCCCCGGCAGTCGACACGACCTCAGCGTGTCGGCAGTAGCCCTTCATTGCCACCTGATAGGGCAAGGACCAGTTCCTGGTGTAAGCCTACCACGGCCGGTTTCTTAGCCTCAAGTGCGGTGGTATAGGCTGACATAGTCATAGTGTCCTGGTCTCACACCACTATGTTCAGTGACACCGATCCAGAGATTCTTTTAGGCATGCGTCTTTGGACCGTGCGCAAAGATGTCGTAGACCCAAAGACTCTCCCTCGGTTTGCAAAGATGCATGCGGTGCGCGCACACGCTCATTACAGCGCCGACTAGAGATCTCCTCGGGATCTTGAGTTCAGTGCACCTTTTGTATCGACAGTAGTAGGAAAGTTGAGGCCGAGATTAGTTTCACGTAGAGTATCGAGATGCGTGGTAGTTTTCGGAGTAAAACTGTAAGATGGCATCCGTGGTAATTATGTATGGATTAAAGTGATCTGCTCTCTTCTATTTTGTATTCATAGCTTGCATACTTTCTGCTAGATGACCAGTTATACCATCTTGTACCCCGGTTGGGGATTCTTACTGAGTAATTCGTTACTCACCCTTATTTTGTGGTTTTCCACAGGTAATCAGGGCGCGAGACAGGATGGCTTAAAGAGGAGCTGCGGATCATGGAATAACTGTTGTCTTTAAACTCTGAGTTTATATTTATGTTTTTAGTTTGTCCTCTTAATGCATGTAGTTGGGCACGGAGCTCGTAGGATGTTTTCTGATTGTTTCTGGATTCTGACACTATTGTAAACTGTTTGGGGTTTTTCATGTTTTGAATAAATCGCTGATCAAAGTATGTTTTAAACTGCTTTTAGATTGGAACAATTGCTTGAAAACAGGGACAGGTTTCAGGACATTTTATATTTGATTTTTGAATGGATGTTTACAAGTTTTTGTTTTCATTCAGAATCTGGAAAACAATCTTGTATATTATTTTTAAGTTTTAAAAGCATGCATTGAGGTAAAGGCCTAGTTTTGGACCTCTTTCAGGTCGGGTCTTACACTCTGTGCCTTGTCTACATGCCTAAAGAGTTAAAAAGAAGACGAAATAAGACTCAGAGTAATATTATCCATAATCATCCAGCAGCCTCCTCCTAGCCATCCAGTCTCGGTCCCAAGTTACCTGGTGGAAAACCATAGAAAAGTAAGGGTGAGCAACGAGTCGCTCAGTAAATATCCCAACCTGGGGTACAATACGAAAACAAATCATCTAGCATACAGATACATGCAAACAATCACGAGCACAAAGAAAATGGCTTGCTTTAGGCTAATCGACACACTGGAACTTGCATATTCAAGGACTTACCGAGCTGCCCTTTAGGACCTACAACTACAACCTACAATCGGTTTAGCACACGGATGCCCATCGGGGTCTTATACCTACCACAACACATGGATGCCCATCGGAGTCTTACACCTGCTTAAGCACAAGGATGCCCATCGGGGTCTTACACCTACTTTAGCACAAGGATGCCCATCAGGGTCTTACTCCTACAGGATGCCCATCGGGGTCTTACTCATTTTAGGGCGCGATGATGCCAACAGGGTCTTACTCCAGCAGCACTCAAGGATGCCCATCGGGGTCTTACACCCGCTTAAGCACAAGGATGCCTGTAACGGCCCGGAAATTTCATCCCGGTCTTCCCGGGAGGCCCAGGGGCATTTTGGTAATTTTGGGTCAGGCCGACAGGGCCAGTTATGTAATTGAAAATTGCCGGAAAAATTATGAGATTCGAGTCAGGGCCGCGTAGGAAGCTAGGCAAGCGTCGCTGCCAATCGAGCCACTGAGCGCTCTTGTGCTTCTAAACGCGCCAGCATCTATATAAGCTTGTTCGGCTCAGTTTTGGTTTAAAAGGAAAAATTCCGCCCGAGCTTCCTTCTTCATTTCTTCTCTTCTCCTTCGTCTTCGCGATCCTTCCTTCGACCACTGTGTATGCTGTTTTGCGTTTGCTCCTCGCCGACTCCAATTCGCCGGAGCTCTCTCACCGATCGTTCCTCCGGTAAGCTTTCTTTTCATCTTCTTCTTCTTCTTCTTTTTCTCCCCCAATTCTGTCACCCCTGCTCCGATTTCGAGTGTTCCGGCCGAGTCGAAGTAATTTGTGTGTGTGCGTGTTCTGTGCAGCTAGCCGAGATGGATTCATCCGTGTAGAAGCTCCATCGTCGCCGGAATCGTGCCATCTCGCCGAGATCGTCGCTCCCCTGTTCGTGCGCAGAAACAGAGTCGCCGAGCTCGCGTGCGCAGAAGCAGCCCAGCCACCGAGCCTCGCCGCACACCGAACCGTGCCAGCGCGCGCGTCCTCGCCCAGCTCCGCAACGCGTCGCTCGAGCCCCTGCTCGCCGAGTCGTGCCGCGACGCGCCCGCGCCACAGCCAGCAGCCATCGCCGCGCGCCGACGCCTCGTGCGCGCGCCATCGCATCCTGCGCGCGCCAGCGCCACCCTCGAGCCCAAGACGCCCATTCTGCGCCCAGCCACGCCAAACCAACCAGCTTCTTTGCCCGTTCGTCGTGCAATCGGCCCGTTCGTGCGTTCGTCGCGCCTCGTGAGTTGCTCCCGAGCTGAGCCTCATTTATTTTATTATATTTAGGCCTATTGTGTGATTTTTGTTGTGATTGATAGGTTCTCGATAGCTAGTTTGGGTTCGTTCGCCGCTTAGGTTTTCGTGTCAAATCGTCCCCGACCAAGGTAAGGATTTCTTACCGGAGTTGTGTGGACCCTGCGATATATTATGCGATTGCTGATTGACTGCTTGTTTGTGTTTATTGACATGTGTAGCTAGGTATTCTATTCTGAATTCCCGATTAGCATGATTTTCCTGATTTAATTCTCATGTTAATCCATGCTAGGTTGTTCCTTTCTAGCATGCTCGTATCTGTTCCTTGCTTCGTAGTATCATGCTAGGCTCGTTGTATTCTTATTGAGCACGTTTTGGATTTTATGGAATTGTTTGCTGATTGCTAGGGCAGGTTAGAGTTGCAGGTAGATAGCATCATCCGGGCCTGATGCATAAAGTACCTTGCATCCATGGCGGGGGACGTCGAGCAAGTCATTCCGTCCTCGACCCCGAGAGGGGATTAGCTAACCCAAGCGATAGGCCCTGCTATCTTGGGTGAGGGTGGCAGACTGTTAAATGCCCCAACGGCCGGGATGATGACTTGGCATTGCCTCGTCCCCGCGGCCCAAGATGTCCTCGGCATGTTTGGCGGTAGCCCCGATTGCCACTGTTAAGGCAAGGACGGCTTCTCGTGTAAGCCTACCATGACCGCCCTTGGCCCTGTGCGGTGGTTCAGCCGACATAGTTTACGTGTCCAAGTCTCACACCCCTATGTCGGTGACACCGATCCAAAGATTTAGTTAGGCGTGGTGATCGGACATGGGCGGCTTGCCTCTGACCGGCACCCCATGGTTCGGTAGTGAGCACGCGTGCATGCTTACGCTCATTACAACGCCGATCGAGAGCTCCTCGGGATTGTGAGCGAGTGTACCTTTCGTCGACAGATGAGCAGCCGAGGCCGGACTTGTTTCTCGTATAGGGCGACTTATGTATTGGACGTGTGGTGATATTATTCCTGACTAAGACCTTAAATTGGCATCCGAGGCCCAAGTGTGGGCTAAGCTATGTGCTCTATTCTGTGTTTATATTCATAGCTTGCATACGCTCATCGAGATGACCATGTATATCGTATTGTACCCCCGGTTGGGGATTCTTACTTGAGTAATTCGTTACTCACCCTTATTGTGGTTTTTCCACAGTAACCAAGTTAAGTTGCGAGACAGATGGTGAAGGAGGAGCCGTGATCATGGGGCCCAGTCTTCCAACTCGATTTTTGTATTATGACTCTTTATGTTTTGTTTCCGAATGCATGTAGCGGACTGCGAGCCCTAGGATGTTTTGTAAATGTTTTGTGGATTCCAAAGAATTTGTATCCGAAGGTTTTGAATGGTTTTTAGTAAATCTCTGATCAGAGTAAACTTTGGAAATGTATTTATCTTGGAACGGGTGCTTGGAAACAGGGACAGGTTCTAGGGAAATTGTCTAGTTTTTAAAGGGGTTATTTTGAATGTTTTTGTTTTATTTGGAATCCGAAATCATGTCTGTTTAATGTCCTTTACTTTGAATGCATTCATTGGGGTAAGGGCCCATTTAGAGCCCCATTCGAGTCGGTCCCTTACAATGCCCATCGGGGCCTTACACCTGCTAGAACATGAAGTTGCCCAACGGGGTCTTACACTCCCTAGCTGCACTATGATGCCCATAGGGGATTTACATACACCAGCACGCATTGGTGCCCATCGGGGACTTACCCATGCGAGAACTAATCTAGTAACTCCTAACAGTCTCCTAAGTTCAGTAATACAAGCTAACAGATCGATCAGGCAATACTTAATAGCAACACAATCCTAGCATGACTCTACAAAAATGAACAGGAAACGCGGATATGCCAAAGTAACAAAAATCCCTATCATGGAACTAACATGAACAGGACAACAGACACCAGCAAATCAGAAACAAGAATCCTATCCACTAGAAAGCTCATAAACACTTATAGGATATCAACATGCCATTAAAGTAATCACAGGGTCCACACAACCACGGTAAGAAATCCTTACCTAAAAACAAGCAGTAGAACATTCACATAGACTAAGAGCTCCTTGAGCTACATGCTACCAACAAGGCACAACACCTAACATCGATATTAAGATGGTCAACACACCTGCAAGCACCTAACTCAACCAAGAATGCATGGGGAACAGAAGTTACCCAAACCGAAGAAGAAGAAGAAAAGGAAGAAGAAGGCTCACCTTAAGGTTCTTGATCTTGGATTTTTGAAGAAACGACAAGATGTTGGTTGGAAGATGGAGGGACGATGGTGTGGTGAGCAGCAAGAATGAGAATAAGGAAATAAAAATACGTTTTCTCTTTTCCTTTTAGGTTTTACGATTCCAATCTCCTGGGCTTTCCCCCTTCGAGTCCCAGCTGCAGCAAATATTTCCCTTGATTTAAACTCAATTAATCCAAGCCTCCAAACCCCTTCAGGTCAAGGGTTCGAATCTCACAAGCATCACCTTTTATTTTTCTCTTTTTAAAACTCTTTTAAATCAAGCTCCCAACTCCAAAACGACCAAGGTTCGAGTCTTGGCAGGCGCACTTTTATTTTTCCTACTTAACAAAACACTTGAGCCAAAAGCTTCTCAAATCCACCCAGGTTCGAATCCCAACAGGCGCTCTTTTCATTATTTAATTTATAATTAACCAAACTACCTTCAAACTTCCGAGCAGCCAACACAAACTCTTGGAACTTGCAACCAACAATCAATCAACATCGGCTAAAGACAGGAACAGCCCTGGAATCCTGATTATCCACAAAACCCGGTCTCGAGGGCAGAATGACCAAAATTGCCCTTAAGGGTTAAAATAGCTCTAACAGCCCAACCGAACATCCGAATCATGTACCGAAAACACCAAGGAAACCAGCATGGAAAACTGGGTCGTTACAATACTCCCTCCTTTTAAAACTTTCTTCCTCGAAAGTCCTAAGACTGAAACAGCTCTAGGAAAACTCCACTGATCCTTAACCCAATGAACTCCCGGTTAAAACTACACCAGTTCTCCCTTGAAACTCAAAACCTTCTTGGGTTCCCAAAGGCTCAAAGCCACAATGCCAACGAGTCAGCCACAAACTATTCCAACCAAAACTAGATATACACTGAGCTCCGAAGAGAGAGACGTGACAGTGCTAAACGGTAAGCCACAAGCTCCGACTCGCTCCAACTCTCAAACGGTCCTACAACCCTAGGGCTCACCTATCCCCGCTTACCCAACTCAGAATGCCTCTCCACGACGCAACTCTCAGCAAACTCGTGGACTGGTCACAAGCTCTAAAACACTACACCACGCACCGGCGTAACTTACCTAAATGCTCACAGCTATTAACAAGCAGCCTCAACCCTACACCATGTCAACCAAACAACTGAACCTCTCGGGTTCCAGAAACCAGTCGTCGTACCCTCTCTTCACAAGAGACCAGCGAACTCCAATGTTTGCCTACAAATCTCAACGAAATCCATATGAACCACCATCTGGCGGCTGATCCTAAAGGCAAACTTCACCAACTGGTACGGGTCAAAACAACTAAGCCACCATCTTAACGAGAAATCATCGTGCCAAGGTCAAGGGGCACACTCTGGGTTCACCGGACAGCCAAAAACCACAGACATCAGCTGAAACTTCAACCACGGCCACGCTAAATATCGAGGTCAAGGCACAGGTTCCACCTGGCCAAACCAACAAACTTGGGCCCCTCAACGGTCGACCGTGATCATTCCCACGCAAACCCTACCAGTAACCGGCCTAAGAGAAACCTTGCGAGACAAGGAAAAACCAAAATTCTCTCAAGGAAAACCTGAGTAAAAAGGAAGATAACACCATGCGGCTATTTGAAAACACAACAACGTGGGGAGACCAACTCAAAGGTCTATCCAACCAAGGGCACTGAACAATCGCGCCAACCTACTCAACTCTGATTCAGATAAAACACCAACTGAGAATGTGCAACAATAAGAGCACGACCTGAGAAGAACTTGCTCTACCAAAACTCATTTCCAAGCATACAACGGGGTGGAGCTCGCCTCCAAGGCGACACGCAACTCACCAGTCCAGCTGGCTACTCAAAGGACTTCCTCTTTCGACAACTACAATGGCTGGCGGATCGCAAACAACACAAACCAGCAAGGCTACCTCAAAGATCAAGACTCGAGGCTGGCATCCACGGTGCAACTCAACCACCACCGAAACTAGGGGTTTCTCAAACTCCAAAGGTCCAACAACTCAAACTCTTGAACTGTCTAACCACCGCCTTCGCGGGGTCGAACAACATGCCACTTGCTAACAGCGCGACGCAGGGATCCTCTAACTGGACTGATCGTTGAGCCACTCTAATCAACTCCACAACACATGAGCTAAACTAACTCCTCCTAAATGGAAACGATTCCCTACCAAGCGGACTTCCGAGGGACAGCGAACTCCACACACGCTCGCTGTCTAGCTCAGCCAAGGAACAACAACCAACCCACTCAGAAGCTACAACAGAGTGGTTTCACTATAGACCGAACCACCCCCCAAAACTAGTAGTACATACTCAACTGTCGAAGGAGGGGTCAACTCCCGAAACTTCCCGCACAGGAACAAGTCCTCAGGGCAACGCCCGCTTGTTCCAACCAAGCTAGCTCTTAAAACAACAGGGAAACTAAACCTTGGTCAACGTCAAGCACCAACTTGCTAACAGTTTCGAAACCAATGCAGAGGTTACTAAGAACAACACTAGATTGCCGACCGACTACAAGCTTCCAGCAACTCAACCAAGGATCACTGCCTGGGTCTGACTGAGCTCAGGTGAGGCACTCCACAACTTAGGGTTCTTCCAACCACCCTCCGACACACACTGTCGTCAAACGGTCTAACAGTCAACTGGCTACACGGCACAACTCCCTCCACCATCTCAACTATGTTGGCCAGCTCTAACTCCTTGAAAACCAAGAAGACCAGAAACGCTACAGAATGTGTCATCCTCCTACACATAGCATCAGCCACATCGTAGCTTCTACCCAGGGTAAGGATCCGAACAACACTCTTAGCCATGACGGTCAGAAACTGCGCGGCTTCGCTACAACTGCTCTTTGTTCAGTACCATTTGAACTCTACAACCATCGAACAACAAGAAGTTCCTCTAACCAGGTCAAGGTCCAACTAACGAAACTTGCCTATGCAACAACCCGGCTACGAGCACGGTATCCTTAGAACCGAAGTTAGGGCACTTGACAAGAATTGTAGCCCTAACACCTCAAGGACTAAGCGCTGGCTCCTCAACTTGAACCACACGTGGTTCCCAAAATGTACATCACGGAATGAGCTACACAAAAGTACACCGGCGTGTACAGCTCCAACTTGATTCCTTAAGATCCAAATCCAACAAGAGCTCTCACACAAGGCAACTTTCACCTCCAAAAAGAGCCACAACTAGCAAGAGAGCAACAAGAGTTCAAACCCACACGGGGTCAACTCACAACGAAACGCCACATTGGCCAACTCACTCTAGAAGAGCATAACAACACCAAGCTAACATACCTTGTCCACTAAATGTGCTCCGCACAAACCATCCAACTCATGGCTCTACGCTGGATCAACCACGCATCATCGATGACTACTCTTTTCAGACTAAGGGAACTCAAGGGTAGTTGAATCACACTACCAATAAACTGGCTCACAAGGCCACAACACAAGCGCAAAAACTCAGACGTGCTAGCCCTTAACAACCTTCAGCATCCTTCGTACCCAACTCTCGGTGACCTTGAAAAGCTCCTACTTTCCCCCGAACAACCTCACACTTGTAGTCATCTGACCACCACCGAGCTAGATCTCTTACACAACCCAACAGGTGCAACAACAGTAAACTGGTACAATGTCTAGTGGGGGTGCTGAACTCCGGGTGGGTCATAAAACCACCTGCACATCTGGTGTGAACTGGCCTGAACCTAGGTCTCCTTACAAAGCTTGGTGCCAACAAGCACTACAACCCTTACAACACACAAACATCTATATACAAGCTCTACGTCCCATTGAGGGTAGGGAAGGTCACACTCCAGGTGATGGGGACAAGGGCACTCCAACCAAGAACCCCAACACCCGAGCAGTCTAATCTCTGGCATCTCATCTAACAGACAAGCCACGGACTACTCTTGCATCCCCTCGATGCCCAATAAATACTCAAGACAACCCTCAAAGGCAGCAACTAACTCCACTTTAGGAACAAGCTAACAAAAGAGTGCTTCTCTCTACTGGCCAACTGGAAACCACGAACGGATCAAATCCTAGCAAGAGAACTTCACACTGCACCCTGGCTACGGGGTACCAACAGAACTGGCTGCAAAACGACAGCATCCTAGCATACATGCAATACACAACAACATGGCAGTCTCAACAGGTATAAACAGCAGGATGAACAACGTCAAAGGTCTATGCTCATAGCTAGACAGGGTTAGCAAACACTGGGCTAACAAACAGAAGCAACAATTAAGTAATCTCAGAAGCTCTATCACTATAGCAAACAGGGTTAGCACACACTGGGCTAACAAAGGACAGCAACACACTAGGCTAGTCCAGGACTACACACATTGGGCAAGTCCTGCTCATACCTGGTCAGCAACACACTGAGCTTACAGGGGACAGCAACACACTGGGCTAGTCCTGAGCAACACAGGGCAACAACACAATAGGCTAGCCCGGGATCAGCAACACACTGGGCCAATCCTAAAAATCTGGTTAGCATACACTGAACCAACAAAAGAACAGCACACACTGGGCTAGTCCAGCTCATACCTGCAGCACACACTAGGCCAATAGGGGACAGCAACACACTGGCTAATCTTGAGCAAACTCGATCAGCAACACACTAGGCCAACCTTGGACAGCACACACTAGGCTAGTCCTGGGTAAACTTAAGCAGAAAAACCTAAGGCTACACAACCTAGAGCTAGCATAGTTCAACACTAACAGTAAGTATAGCAGCAACAGAAAATAAACGGAGTCTGTCATTCTACATGCAAGCCCTAACAAACAATCCAGAAACTTCTATCCACTAAAATGTTTATATCACAACATATGAACCTAGGCATACACCATACAAGATCATAACAACAGACATTAAGGAATAGAACATGATCATTAACAGAACAGCATCCAGGAAACCTGCACGAACCTATCCACTAACAATATAATCTAGACAACCTGCACAAACCTATCCACTAGCAATACAGCATACAAGCAAACAACTAGGAGATATCATCATCATGCGTAGGGTCCACACTACCCCAGCAAGGAACCCTTACCTGAAAAGCACGCAGAAACCTAACAGTAAATAGTGCTCATTGAGCTGCAGATCACCAACCTAGCTAACCTGACAATTAAGCCAACAACTAGTTAATATCTGATGCTGAATAAGCTAAGCAACCAAACCGGAGCAAGAATTAAGGCTTTACCGAAACCCGAACAAGCACTAACTCTCCAAGGGTGGTCTCGACCAAACACTTCCAAGTCCACCTACCAAGTCTCGGCTAGATCAACACAAGCAACAACAAACCACAAGTTAGTCTCGACAACACCTCTAACACACCCCCCTTAGCCTCGGCCAAGGAGGATGCATCACACAATCAACAAGCTACCTTGTAGCTCAGCCACAATGAAGATCTTGGGTAGCTCAAACACAACCAACAACTTCAACACCTCACCTTGATGTTCTCGGCAAAGAAGGGAGTACAAAGTGATTGGCTAGCACACTCCCAACAAGCAACAATAGTTCTCGGCTAGGCTAAGCATGTACAACAAGAAAAGAACCTCGATTAGAACACACCCAACCAAGCTATGCTAGTTCTCGGTTAGGGTTAAACACCAACACAAACAACAACAACAAAACTCACCTTGGTGCTCTCGGAAATAAGCTAAAGAGTGGTGCTCTCATATTCAAAAAACAAGATAAGGAGATCTAGAAGAAAGAAACCTTGGCAATAGAGCTCTCGGATCCAAGCTACAAGGGAAGGAGATCTCGAATGGAATCTTGGCAAAGGAGCTCTCAGATCTAAAGATGGACTTCTTAGCAAGCTCTTGTGCGGCACAATAACAATGAGGGGAAGAGCTCTCGACAATGCTATTGATGAATGAGCTTGGGAAGTGATGGTGGAGTTTGGAGATTGCGAGAATTCGGCTAAGGAAGAAATGAAAGAAGAAGGGGAGCCAAAGGAGGGGATGTGGTCGGCTAGGGTAAAGAGGAAGGGAGAAAAGCATTTTATCTCATTTTTCTTATTTTTAATTCATTTGAAAAATCCCCCATTTGAGCCCTAGCAACATCACTTTCAATTTCTTATTTTCTGATTAACCCCAAACGACCTCTAAACCTCTCAACAGCTACTCTCGGGCTTGGAACCTAGAGAACCGAAATGAAAACCTAGGTTGTTACATTTAGTCAGTTGGCTGGAAGACCATCTTTACTGTAGTGTGTGTCTAAGGGTCTTCAAGAGGACCCTAAGCTCGTGCAGATCCTTGCCAGAGCTCAGTCAGACCTAGATAGTGAGTTTGCAATTGCTCGGTTGGAGCTTTGTTGTCAGCTGCCAAGCCAGAGATAGTTTCGCAGTGATCTTCAGGTTGGCTTGGAGTTGTGACATAAGATTGAGCTTGGTTGTAACCAAGGTTTGTTTTAGGATGTTGTAAATCCTGAGAATGTGGTTGGAGACCATCAGTAGGGCTTGCATTGTTGTTATTTTCAAGGGAAAGTCGTCTTAAAGGATTAGTGGTTGTTTATCACTTTTGCTCGAGCGTGATCGTAAGTGGTTGCGGTGTTCTCAGAATCTAGTATGTTTCCCTTTGTAAATAGCCACATTTCGGTTGTGAGTTAGAGGAAGTTGTTGTCTTTGAGAGAGTTGGAGTGGTGACTATTAAGCTCGAGTGTAGGTTGTTCTACCAACAAGTAGTGGATGGTTAGTCCAAGAGTTTTCTATGGTCTTGCTAATAGTATTTGGACCGTTTGAGGTTTGAAGATCCTCTTGTTTCAGTCAAGGTTCGTAGTTGTGCAAGGCGTGCCAGTTCTAAGTCTTGACTTGTGAGGGAGCCTTGCTAGTTGTGTTGCACCTGACCCTAGTGGTTCGTTGTTGTAATGATTGTGTTTTGGCAGCTTGTTAATGCTTGGTCAAGATGTTCTTGTTCAATGCTTAAGGATTTTTGTGGTACATTAAGCTTTAAAAGGCAGAAGCCCTTTGGGCTAAGGGTCTTGCTACGTTGCAGCACAGTTTGACGTCAGCGGCAGTTGGCAGTTCTGGAGGGAACAAGAGGTTTGTAGTGTATAGAGATGTTTCCGAGTTTGGGTTAGGTTGTGTGTTGATGCAGCATGGAAAGGTGATTACGTATGTCTTTCGACATTTGAAGCCTTACAAGACAGAAAAGATGGCTCGAGTTAGTAAAGATTACAACTGTGAGATTTTGTATCACCTAGGAAAGGCCAATGTTGTGACCGATGCCTTAAGTAAGAAGACGTCACACTCCGCAGCCGTGTTGAGTTCTTGGATTCATTTGCAGATAGAGTTTGAGCGAGCCAGTATTGTAGTGGTGTTGGGGGTGGTTACTGCCAGGGTAGCCTAGTTGATGGTTCAACCGTCGATCAAACAGAGGATCATAGATAGCCAGCTGAGTGATCTCAATATGAAACGACCGTTTGAGACTGAGTTTAGGCATATGGTGATTTTGATTTTGTTACAGCACCAGACAGTGGTTTGAGGTATAGAGGTCGATTGTGCATTCCAGATGACGCCGGGTTGCGAGCTGAGTTGCTTACCGAGGCTCACAGTTCACCGTTTACTTGGCAACCAACAGGTACCAAGATGTATCAGGACCTCAAGTAGACGTTCTGGTGGATGGGCATGAAAAGGAGCTTAGCTGAGTTTGTTAGCCGGTGTCTCACTTTTCTGCAAGTGAAGCCTCCCAGACAGGGACCGGCAGGTCTGTTGCAGTCGTTGAGTGAGCCACAGTGGAAATGGTAAGAGTTGTTTTTTGTTGGACTACATTTCTTTATTGTCGAGGACACTGAGAGGGTTTACTCAAATCTGGGTTATTGTGGACCTGTAATGACCCAGATTTCTTTCTCGGTTCCCTAGGTATGTCTGGTTATCCTTTCAGTTGTTTGATTGGGTTGTTAAGGCAGTTATAGCCCTTAGGGGAATTTTGTTCATTTTTTCCAGAGTGTCGATTTTGTAATTAACCAGATTTTTAAGGCTGTTTCTGTCATTCTTTGAGTTCAGTTATTCTTCGGGTTCAGGTTTCCAGGGTTGGAATGCATTTTGAGAAGTTTGGAGGTTTTCCAGTTTCAAAGAGAAAAATAAGAATTATGTGTTTGTTGAGACTCGAAGGGTGTGGAATTTGGGAGTTTGGCTTTTAAATAAAATAGGAGATTAAAAGTGTTGTTGCTGGGACTTGAACCTGTGACCAGCTAGGTCTTGGAGGCTTGTTTTAGAAAAAGAAGAAAAATGAGGTAAATTGTGTTGCAGCTAGGGCTCGAAGGGGGAATGGCCAGGGACACGTGGCACGTGTGGATTGAATTGCGATTAGGAGAAGGGATTCGTATTCTTTCCATCGATTCTAAACGCAGAGGCCTTCTCCTTTTGCGATCCCCCTTGTTCTCTCCAGTTTCTATCGCAAATTCCTTCTCCCTTTTCTCCCCAAGCTTGTCGAACTTACCATTCTCTTCCTCTCCTTCGCATCCTTCTTGTTGTGATCTTCGATCTCATCTCCCTTTTTTATTTGGTCGAGACCCTCACCCTATTGGCAGCCGAGAATCCCCTCATCGCAACCGTGGATCTGCAACATCCTTGGTCGATTTCACACCTTCGCACAAGTCTTCTTGCACTTGTTTTGTAGCCGCACAAATTAGCCCTAGCCGAGGAGCTTCTAGCCGCAAGCCAAACAGCCCCTTACCGAGGACACCTTGTTGTCGCAAACTAAGCCAACCGAGAGACCTTCCCTTGCAACACCACCCTAGCCGCACTTCTCCTTGTTGCAAACCCTTGCTGGCCGAGAACACCTTTGGTTGTCGAGCTCCCTTTTGCTAGTTGGGAGTTCCTTGCCGAGATCATCAAAGGTAAGCTTGTGTTTTTAATTTTGTATGTTGGAAGTGTTGTGCAACCCTTGGCCAAGAGCTACAGGGTAGCTTGTAGGGTGCATGTTGCACACTTTTGGCCGAGGATAGGTGTGTGAGTTTAATGTGTTGCTGAGAAACTAATCCGTGTTGATGGTTGTTTTTTTGTGATGCCCTAGCTGAGAGCTTGCATTGCAAAGAGTGGAGATTTGCCTAGTCGAAACCATCTTGCACAAGTGTTGCAGCCGAGAGCTTCGTTTGTCTCCTCCCTAGTGCTTGGCCAAGATCACTTGTTCCTGTTGGTTTAGTAGTTTCTCGAACCCTTAGCTTCTGGTTCCTAGTTCGGTTATTACTTAGCTAGGTTTAATACGTATGTGTTTATGATATTGATAGGTTGTGAAACTCTGCAGCTCAAGGAACACATTACATTGTTATTGTTTTACTTCTTGTTTTCCAGGTAAGGATTTCTTACCGGGATTGTGTGGACCCTGCAATATGTCTTGATTGCTCCTTGTAAGCCTATTGATTGTTATGAGCATGTTAGTGGATAGGAGTGCTTTTTTTATTGATTTTTGCTTGCATGTTTACCTCTGTTTCTACATGTTAGTGTCATGCTAGGTTTGTCCTTCCAGCATGTTCTGTGATTCCTGCTTTAAGTTCGTAGTATCATGCTAGGTTATGTATTTATACTGTTGAGCATGTTTGAATAGTCAGGAATCGATTACTCTGAAATCTTAGATAGAACTGTCAGGTTGACATCATCTAAAGGTTGAGAGCAAACATAACGTACTTTGTCCCCACCGGTTGGGATTCAGTGAGAAGCATAACGTACTTTGCTTCCACCCCAGCAGCTAGTGCGAATTAGCTCATGCATCGGCATAAGCCTAGTTTGTAGCCTGCTAGAGCAGAACACAGCCAGCGGTGTAAGCCTGCCTTAGCTGGTTCTTAGCTTCAGGTCGGTGGTACAGGCTGCTAAAGTTGAGTGTCGAGGGCCTCGCACTACTGTAGATCAGTGACACCGCTTCCAAGTCTTTAGGCATGCGTACCTGGACCTCGTAGTTTGTCCCTAGGCCGCAGCATGCTGTGTGCGCGCACACGCATTAGTCGTCTGTTCGGAGAGCTCCCCCGGCTAATGTTCGTGAGTACACCACTTCCATTACAGTTTAGAGCCAGACTTCGAACACTCTCCCATTTGTCATAGGAACTATTTAGCCGAGGGTAAGAGGCCTTCGAGGGCACCTTTTTGGGATCAGCTTTTGACTTGGTTATTTGGCCGAGGGAGAAATACCCTCGAGGGTGTCTAACATCTATTTAGGATCAGCTTTTGAGTTGATCATTTGGCCGAGGGAGAAAGACCCTCGAGGATGTCTCTAGGATTGGTTAGGAGAGCCAGTCACTAAGCCGAAAGTAGGAGACTTCCGAGGATTCTGGATTCGCACAATTAGCTCGTTGAACAAATATCTGTGTTGGTAACCGTTTGCATGTATACTAGGATGCTAGATATTGATGTATCGTATTGTACCCCGGTTGGGGATTCTTACTGAGTACCTTCGTACTTATCCTTAATTTCTATGGTTTTCCACCAGGTAACTTAGAACAACACCGGGACGGCTAGCGGAGGGAGCTGAATGATCATGGGAGCTGCCGGCACTCTATTGTTTTCTATTTAAGTCTTTATTTGTTTTATTCAGGATGTAGTTGGACATGGAGTCCGTAGGATTGCATTTGGAACCTGAATTTGTGTTTTGGAAACTGTTTTCTGGATGTTTTAAATTGTACTCTGGCCAGGGTTATTTTTATATGTTTTGAACAGGTGATGTTTTAATCATTTCAAAACAGGTTCCTCATAAGTGAATGTTTTTATTATGCGAGATATTTATGTTAAACTTTATTTATTTACTTTTGACACATGCATGCTGAGTAAGAACCTATGTTTAGGAACACTTTTTGGGTCGAGTTCTTACAGGATCGGCTGTCGAAGAGTGCACACTTTATCACTGATAGATTTAACTATATCGTGAAATAGTGGGCACAGTTGTTCTTGGAGCAGATCGTTCTGTACCATGGGGTGCCAGCGAAGTTTGTGTCATACCGTGACTCTCGGTTCACTTCTCGCTTCTAGGGAGCGCTCCATAAGGGTTTCGGAACCGAGTGCAGTTTCAGCACCGCTTTTCACCCTCAGACAGATGGTCAGACTAAGAGAGTTAACCAGATTCTCGAGGATATTTTGCGAGCCTGTGTGTTGGATTTTCAGGCAGTTCGGATCAGTACATGTATTTGATGGAGTTTGCGTATAATAATAGCTATCAGTCGACCATTCAGATGGCTCCGTTTGAGGACTTGTATGGCAAGCGTTGCAGGTCTCCAGTGTTCTGGGAAGAGGTTGGTGACTGACAGGTTTTGGGTCCCGAGTTGTATAGATGACCAACGACGCAGTGCAGAAGATTCGGGCTTGTATGCTTACATCTCAGAGTAGACAGAAAAACTACGTCGATGTTCGGCGTAGAGACTTGGAGTTTGAGGTTGGTCAGCACGTTTTCCTGAGAGTAGAGTCGGTTGTGCGTGTGTTCAGGTTCAGTAAGTGGGGAAAGTTGAGCCTTGCGAGATCCTTGAGCGCATCAAAGCAGTTGCATACCGTTTGGCATTGCCCCCGTCTTTGACAGCAGTGCATAATGTATTTCACGTTTCGATGTAGCATGTGGCAGACCCTACACACGTAGTTGATCTCGAGCCGCTAAAGCAGAATAAGGATTTGGGCTTCTAGGAGAAGCCTGTGCAGATTCTAGCCCGGGAGCGCAAGATTATGCTTACCCGGGAGATCAACTTGGTTAAGTTTAGTGGAAGAATCAGAAAGCAAAGGAAGCCACTTGGGAGTTAGAAGATGAGATGAGGACGCATTGCCCGGAGTTGTTTCAGTCTTAGGACTTTCGGGGATGAAAGTCTTAAAAGGAGAGAGTATTGTAACAACCCAGATTTCTATTCTGGTTCCCCAGGTATGTCTGGTTATATTTTCGGTAGTTCAGTTGGGCTGTTAGGAGCAGTTCGAGCCTTAGGGGCATTTTGGTGATTTAGCCCTCAGGGCCGATTTTGTAGTTAATAAAGGTTTCAAGGTTGGTTCCGTCATTTGCTGAGCTTGGTTATTTGTCGGTTGCAAGTTTCTAGGGCTAGTGTCGTTTGTTGAGAAGTTTGGAAACAGAGCCGTTAAAAGAGAAAAATCAAGTTTAGTGGTGTCCATGCCAGGACTCGAAGGGTGGTGGATTTGGACTTGGCTTTTAATTAAAATGGTTACAAAAGTGACGTCGCCAGGTGTAACAGCCCAGGTTTTCCTTCCGGTTCTCCAGGTACGTTCGGTTGATTCTTCAGTCAGTTGTTGGGTTGTTAGAGCTGTTTGAGCCTCTAGGGGTATTTTGGTCATTTTGCCCTCCGGGTCGGTATTGTAGCTAACCAGGGTTTCAGGGTTGTTTCTGGCATTTTTTGTCTTCAGTTATCCTTCGGTTTCAAGTTTCCGCAGTTGGAATGCATTTTTGAGAAGTTTGGAGGCTTTCTGATTAAAAGAGAAAAATAAGAATAAATTATGTTGGAGCTAGGATTTGAATCATGGTGGTTTGGAGGATGGATTTGAGCCAAATGAAGGAAAATTGAAAAGGTTTTTAATAGTGCTCAAGCTAGGATTTGAACGTGGGATTGTTTTAGGCATTTTTAACATTTTAATAGTGTTCAAGCTAGGGTTTCATCTCTTTCTC
Organism: Sicyos edulis; assembly: GCA_036507275.1. Lineage (NCBI taxonomy): Eukaryota > Viridiplantae > Streptophyta > Magnoliopsida > Cucurbitales > Cucurbitaceae > Sicyos > Sicyos edulis. The sequence continues at coordinate 17,561,338 of CM071851.1, forward strand.
CTTCCCTTCCCCTTGGCCGACCCACTCTTCTCCTCTTTCTCTTCACTTGGCCAAACCTCACCTCCTCCATAGCTCTCCATTGCCAAGCTCTCAAGCTCTCCTCCTTAGCTCTTCCTCTCCTTCTTGTTCCAAGATCCGAGAGCTCCTTGCTTGGGTTTCGAAGATCTCTCTCCTTGTGGCTTGGATCCAAAGTCCCTTGCTTTTCTTCTTGTTGATTTGGATCCAAGAGCACTCCTCCTCTAACCTCCATTGTCGAGAGCTCCAAGGTAAGTTTGTTGGTGTTTTGGCTTTGATTTGTTGTGTGGTTGCTTAGATCTAACCAAGGCTCTTCTCCTTTGTGCAAATCTAGCCCTAGCCGAACCCATCTTGCTTGTGCATCTACCTTGGTCGAGACCTCAATGCATCATTGGAGTCCTTGCCGAAATCACCAAGGTGAGCTTGTGGTTCTTGTTGTGTTGTTGTGTTTGTGGTGTGGGTTTGGCCGAGAGCTACAAAGTAGCAAGGATGTCGTTGCTCTTCCTTTGGCCGAGAGCTACTCAGTGGCTTGAGTGTGTTGCTTTCCTTTGGATCGAAAACTAACTTGTGTTGTGTTGTGTGCCTAGCCGAGATCCATTTGCAAGAAGTAGCTGAGCTTCTAGGGTTCCTTTAGTGCTTGGCCGAGAGCACTAGGTTGCAAGTAGGGGTAGTTTCTTGAATCCCTTACTCCTAGTTCATAGTTCGGTTCTTAGCAAGCTAGGTTTAATTGTATGTATGTATGTCTTATTAGGTTGTGAGACACTACAGCTCAAGGAGCACTTTGTTATTGTTTTCTACTTGTTCTAGGTAAGGATCTCTTACCAGGGTTGTGTGGACCCTGTGATATGTCTTGATTGCATTCTGTATATGTGTTAATTGTTATGAGCATGTTAGTGGATAGGAGTGCTTTTTTTATTGATTTTTTCTTGCATGTTTACCTATGTTTCTACATGTTAGTGTCATGCTAGGTTTGTCCTTCCAGCATGTTATGTGATTCCTGCTTTAAGTTCGTAGTATCATGCTAGGTTATAATATATACCTGTTGAGCATGTTAGAACTATTAGGAATTGTTACTCTGTGATATTAGATAGATTAGTTAGATTGTCTTCATCCAGAGGCTGAGAGCGGACATAATGTATCTTGTCCCCACAGGTCGGGATCAGTGAGAAACATAACATACCTTGCTTCTGCCCCCGGTAGTCGGTGCGGATTAGCTCTAGCATCGGTATAAGCCTAGTTTGTAGCCTGCTAGAGCGGAACCTGTCACGGGTGCAAGCCTGCCCGGGGACAATTCTTAGCTCCAATTTGGTGGTACAAGCTGCTACAGTTGAGTGTCGAGGGTCTCGCACTACTGTAGATTAGTGACACCTTTTCCTAGTCTTTAGGCATGCGTACCTGGACCAGCGTAGTTTGTCCTTAGGCACCCACATCTACGCAGTTTACAGCAGCATGTGGTGTGCATGCACACGCGTTAGTTGTCGGTTCGGAGAGCTCCGGCAGACTAATGTTCATGAGTACACCACTTTCGTTCCAGTTTAGAGCCAGACTTTGAGTACTCTCCCGTTTGTCATAGGAACTGTTTAGTCGAGGGTAAAACGCCTTCGAGGACTCTTATTTGGGATCAGCTTTTGAGTTGGTCAATTGGGCGAGGGAGAAAGACCCTCAAGGGTGTCTGACATCTATTTGGGATCAGCTTTTGAGTTGATCAATTGGCCGAGGGAGAAAGACCCTCGAGGATGTCCTTTGGGATTGGTTAGGAGAGCCAATCATTAAGCTGGAAGTAGGAGACTTCTGAGGATTCCGGACTTGTCCCATTAGCTCGTTGAACAAAGATCTGTGTTAGTAACTATTTGCATGTATACTAGGATGCTAGATGATTGATGTATCGTATTGTACCCCAGTTGGAGATTCTTACTGAGTACCTTCGTACTTACCCTTATTTCTGTGGTTTTCCACTAAGTAACTTCGGATAGCACCGGAATGGCTAGTGGAGAGAGTTGTCTGATCATGGGAGCTGCCGGCGTTACTCTATCATTTATTATATTGTTGAGTCTTTCTTTCTGTGTTAGCATGCTGAGGGAAACTGTTTTGATTTGAGGAGATGTTTTTATTTGTTTTAAACTTTAAATACTGGCCAGGATCTTTTTATGGAATTTTTTATGGAATTTTGAATGAATGGTTTCTATAAGTTTTTTTATCATGTTTCGCAATTAAACAATTTCAATATTACTTAAAATGTTTAAAATTGTAAGCATGCTAAGTAAGAACTGGGTTTAAGACCACTATTTGGGTCGGGTTCTTACACCAGGACTCGAACCCTGTTGGTTAGAGTTTGGAGGATTTTGTTTAAAAGAAGAAATAGGAAATTAAAAGTTTCACTGCTAGGACTCGAAGGGAGGTTTGACTTGGCTTTTTGGAAGCTTGTTTTAAAAAAGAAGGAAAAAAGGGAGAAAAATAGTGTCGCCGCTGGGATTTGAAGTCCGGTGGTCAGGAACACGTGTCGTTAGTGGATTCATTTTGCGATTGGGAAGAAGGAATCGTAAGATTTGCTTCGACTCTAAATGCAGAAGCTATTTCCTTTTGTGATCTCTCCCTCTGTTCTCCAGTTTCAATCGCAAACTCCTTCTCCCCAAAATTTAATCGTTTCCTCTCCTTCTCTCGACCTCTTCACCATCTCTTGGTCGAGAACCCCTTCAAAAGTATCCAAGCCGAGACCCCTTGGTTGAGCCCTTGGATTGCCGATCTCTTCTCCTCATCAACCTAGCCAAGAGGTGCTCCAACCTAAGCACCTTCCTCGTCATATCAAGCCATAGCCACAAGCCCTTGTTGCCGCAAGCACCCTTGGCCGAGAGGTCCTCTATTTCATCATCCCAATCTCCTTCGCAAAAACCAAGCCCTAGCCGAGGTCACCAAACAGCCCCATCGCAAGCCATATGCACGTCCACCGAGCAACAGCCGATCGGATCTGTGCATCGCCCACACCGCATCGTGAGCGAGATCCCGCTCATCGCGAGTGCAACAGCAGCCACTGCTGCACACACACACAAATTTCCGACGGCAACGCAGCCCCGTGGTCACATCTTCACACACCGTTGCGGCTTGCTACCGAGCCTACCGCGTATCTTCACCTTCGCTAGTATTTGCCGAGCTTCGCCCACGCAGCTCGCTGCCTATGCCGCACACCCTTGCAGCCGCAGCCTTCGCTCGTGCCCTGCGCAGTGTCCTTCTTCACCAGGCAGAGTTTCGCCCCAGCGAACCCTTGACGCAGTAGAATCGTCTTCTCGAGTTGTTGTCTAGTTCTCGATTTGGGTAACCTCTGTTTCCCTTGCGTTCCTTGGTTAAGTTAGATGTGTGTAGGTGTATTGATTATCTTAATGTTATTGTTAGGAGCACTTAGATATTGTTGTTGTTCTGCTTGTTTTCCAAGTAAGGATTTCTTACCGGGGTTGTGTGGACCCTGCGTTACATCATGATTGCATCTTGTGTATCTGTTGATTGTTACGATCATGCTCAGTGGATAGGTTGTATGTTTGTGGTTCATTGATTGCAAGCATGTTTAGTGGATAGGTTCTATCACTTGTTCTATTCCTGGCTGGCATGTGTTTTCATGTTGACATGTTAGTATCATGCTAGGTTGTTCTTCTAGCATGTTTTCCATTATGTATGTGAACTGTTAGAATCCTGCTAGGTCTTTTTTTTAGCATGTTGATATGTTAGGAATGAGATGTGGATTCTTAGATAGAACCTGTCAGGTTGTCATCATCCAGAGGCTGAGATCAGACATAACGTACCTTGTCCCCACAAGTCGGGATCAGTGAGGACTTGTTCCCTCCCCCGGCAGCCGGGCGTGGTTTAGCTAACCACACCGTCATAACTCTAGTTTGTAGCCTGCTATAGAGTAGAACCCTGCCGATGGTGTAAGCCTGCCTTGTTCTTAGCTTCAGACTTCGGTAGTACAGGCTGCTACAGTTGAGAGCCGAGGGCCTCGCACTACTATAGATCAGTGACACCGCTTTCGAGTCTTTAGGCATGCGTACCTAGACCGCGTAGTTTTTCCTTAGGCCTCCACATTTACGTGGTTTGCAGCAGCTTGCGCTGTACGCGCACACGGGTTAGTCGCAGGTTCGGAGAGCTCCCCCGGGCTAATATTCATGAGTACACCACTTCCGTTCCAGTATAGAGCCAAACTTTGGGTACTCTCCCGTTTGTCGCAGGATCAACTTGGACATAACGTACTTTGTCCCTACAGTATGGACATAACGCTCTTTTTCGCCTCAGTTTGGAATCAAATATTTACAGCTGATCTTTAGGCTGGAAGTAGGAAACTTTCGAGGAGTTTGGACTTGCCCCGTTAGCTCGTTGAGCAAAGATCTGTGTTGGTAACTATTTGCATGTATACTAGGATGCTAGATGATTGATGTTTCGTACTGTACCCCAGTTGGGAGTTCTTACTGAGTGCGTTTGTACTCACCCATATTTTATGTGGTTTTTCCACCAAGTAACTTGGGACAGCACCGGGACGGCTAGTGGAGGGAGCTAATTGATCATGGGAGTTGTCGGCACTATGTCATGTTTATGTTTAAGTCTTTTATCGTTTGATTCAGCATGTAGTCGGACACGGAGTCCATAGGTTTTGCATATGGAACCTGAAACTATGTTTTGATATACTGTTTTTCGGATGTTTAAAATTGTACTATGGCCAGGGTTTTGTTTTAATGATTGAACAGGGATGCTTTAAATATTTCAAAACAGGTTCTAAAAGTTTGAAGGTTTTCTTTTGTTATGCAAGTATGATGTGTGAAAAGATTTTAATTATGTTTAGTGCATGCATGCTGAGTAAGAACCAGGTTTAGGACCACTTTTTTGGGACGGGTTCTTACACATGTCAACAGGAAAATACATGCCAGCCGGGAACTGAACAAGTGATAGAACCTATCCATTAAACATGCTTGCAATCAATAAACAAACATCCTATCCACTAAACATACTCGTATACAGTCAACAGGTAAACAGAATGCAATCACCATTTAACATAGGGTCCACACAACCTCGGTAAGAAATCCTTACCTAGAAACAAGAAGAAAACACATAACAATACTAAGTGCTCCTTAAGCTGCAGAGTCAACATGAACCTAACATTTATAAAATAACAACACATATAAGTAATACTATCTAAACAACTCGAAGACCGAATCGACTAAACATAAATAAGGCTCGAAAAGGTAACCCAAAACCAAGAGGAATAGGCTCGGCAGCAAGGCCTCGGCGAAGGCGAAGCTCTTGGCAAGGCTTTGCGAAGGCGAGCACGGTAGTGTGTGCAATAGGGTTCTGCGAAGCGCTGCGTGCGGCTAGGCGAAAGTGACGTTGCGCGGAGACGAGGCTGAGCAATGCTAGCGGCAAGGACAACAACGGTCGAGCGAAGCTGCTACGCAGTTGGGATGTGAGTGCGAGCGAAAGCGCTGGCGCAAGGCGATGTGGCTGCGTCAAGCGATCGGGTTGTTGCTCGCGTGAAGGGTCGAAGCTACTGTGTGCAGGCGAGAGCGCTCTGGCTGTCCTTGGCAAAGGGCTGCTTGTGGTTGAAAGGAGCAGAGATAGAGGGCTGGCTGCGATGCGGGTTGTGGGCGATGCTCGGTGCTGGAGATGGTGATGGGAAAAAGGCTGATCGGCCATAGGTGAAGGTGGGGAAATCGATTGAGTCTTGAGGAGAAGAATTTTGCGATTGAAACTGGAGAGAACACGGGGAGAGATCGAAAAAGGAAAAGCCTCTGCGTTTAGAATCGACGGAAAAAGTACGAAACCCTTCTCCTAATCACAAATTCATTCCCCTAACGCCACGTGTCCCTGGCCACCAGACATCGAATCCCAACAACATCTTTTTTCTCCTTTTTTCTTCTTTTTAAGAACAAGCTTCCAAAAGCCTTACTGATCGCCCCTTCGAGTCCCAACAAACACACAATTAAATCTCTTATTTTCTCTTTTAACCGAACAACCTCCAAACTTCATGGAAAGACACCTTTAAACCTGGGACCTGAAACCGAAGAATAACTGAACTCAATGAATGACAGAAATAGCCCTGAAACCCTGGTTAATTGCAAAACCGGCCCTGAGGGCAAAAAGACCAAAATGCCCCTAAAGGCTCAAACTGCCCTAATGGCCCAACTAAACAACCGAAAAACTAGCTGAACATACCTGGAGAACCGGAATAGAATTCTGGGCTGTTACAACAACTTTCCTATATTTTAATAAACAAAATCAAAATTTGGAAACAAAAAAGTAACTTCCAAAGGCTTGTTCTTAAGGAAAGATAAATATATCGTAGGAAAGATGGAGCACATAGTAGAAAACTTGAGTAGAAATAGACTTAAATTTCATAAACAAAAACAGAAAACAAAATGGTTATCAAGCGGGGCCTGAATTGTTGAAATTTTGCTTGCGTGAGGACCGAGGTGTTAAAGGCCCACACTTTTGTTGGGCTTTCAAGAAGAAAAATAGAAATTATACATTCCCAAAATAATTATAAAGGTATATCAATTTTTAAAGTATTTACATCCATAATAATTAATCTATTTTAATATTATACTATAAATAAATATTCATTAATATCAATGTTAATTAACAATACATTTCAATTATTATATTATAATTACTCATTAATTCTAATACTATAAGAAAGCATGCAACATATAATGACTATATTTTGATATAAAAAAATTTAAGTGATCATATTTGTAATTATTTCAATCATTACTCTAGTAAGTTTTAGGAAGAAAAACAAAAAGTAAACCTTTTCTATTGGTCTGGAACAGCCGTTGCCGTTGGGTAGATCATGCGTGCTCGGCAACATACAGAAATTCTGCACAATTTGTTTAGTTAAAAATTCAAAATAATTATAAAAATGGTCTGAAAGTTGCAATTCACTTATGGTTAAGGAATCAAATGTCCAGCAAAAGTCAACTCGAATGAAAAAAGATGATTCAAACACATGATCTTTTAAACCTATTATAAAGAAATGATGAGCTTTGCTTCTAATTTGCAAGAGGGGCCGCAAGAATGTTTCTCGAATGCCATAAAGAAACTTTGCTTCTAATTTGCATTGGAGGAGAAAATACCAACTTTGAAACTTAGAAATATAAATTAAAACCAACTCCATTGATTTTCCTGCTATAACATTCAAGTAAGCAAAACCAAGACAAAATATTTTTTTTTTTTTCTACATTATTTGGAGGGAAGGATTCAAACTCATAACCTCTTAACTATCAAGATTGTATACGTCAGTTGAGCTCAGTCTTGTTCACAGACAAAATTACATTGACTATTTGAGGAATCCAGTTATAAATCTTGGAATACTGGCAAAATCAGAAACTATTTTCAGATGACAAAATCTCCCTCTGTGATTATTTTCCATATAGTTTACAAGATGCTTGCACTGATCTTCACCATTTGTCTGCAAGAACATGAAATGACCAAAAGTTAAAACCCAAAATCTTCACTGTTTGAGACAAATCAGACCCAAAAAAATCTAACCCCCTTTGACAACACATTTAATTTTTTAAAATTGAGCTTTTAAATACTATTTCTACCTTTTTCTATTATTTCTAATGGTTCCGCATAACTTTCCAAAAACAAAAAATTATCAAAATAGTTATCAAACGAGGCTAATGTTGTATTGATCCAATTATCCAGCCAATTAAAACTGTGACAGTGTTCAAATAATAAAAACATCTACAGGTAATTTTAATAGAAACTGGCACCGCATCTGGTATAACATGCTGATGATACTCAAGGAAAAATGGAAAAACTAGAAGGAATAGATTATGAAACAAAGTATAGCCTCAGTTTGTATGGAGGGAGGATGAGGTAAATATTATCTGAATAGCTTAATACTACTTTCTTGAACAATAAAATGCCATGTCCTCTCTTATATGCTCCAAATGAACTCAAAAAGTTTTTTACTGGACTTTGAAATTTGATTTGCATAGAAAATCACAATTTGCTTGAAAGGACAGAGAGGAGCTGAGCTTTTCTGACTTCTTTAGACAACACATAATGACACACGGAGATAGGATAACTCCACATTACTGCTTAGGCATGTCATCGTGAAGAGGATGTTACTTTATATATATCCACTAGATTTCGAGTCAACTTGAGCTGACCTCAACTAATTTTACGGGAAAATTGTTGGACTACTACATTTGATTGCTAAGATAGCTTGTAAGGTATTAAATTTTAGATAGATAGCTACCATGATTGAACTTTTCTTTAAACCCTTACATAGTCCTTATAGTTTGTTAGGCCAACTAGGATGGATTCTTAAAGAGGGGTGATGAGAACTCTTCAAATCGCCCTATCAACTTTGCCAAATGCCACAATTCAGTTTCTTCTAACAGGTAACTCTCCTCTCGGTTTGCCCCAATCTCCACCTACATCATTGTGGGTGAAGAAACTCTTGTTTTCTTATTTTATTCCAATCGCAATTACGTATTAATACAGATCAAAGGAAATCAAATGCAATATTCTCTCCTATAAACTCTCACCTACTTAACAAACCTACAGAAGAATTAAATCATATTTACAAATGACAAAACTACCCCTAACTTCAAACACTCCCCCTCAAGCTAGAGTATATATTATATAGACCTAGCTTGGTATTTAAGTCTTCGAAGTTAGGTCCTGGTAATGGTTTAGTGAGCATGTCTGCCAGTTGTTGCTTGGTAGGAACATAGATAAGTTGAACCACTTCACTATTAACTTTTTCAGAGATGAAGTGCCTATCAATCTCAACGTGCTTCGTCCTGTCATGATGTACAGGGTCTTTTGCAATACTTATGGCAGCCTGATCATCACGCATCATCTGAATTGATGATGGGTACTCTTGTCCTAACTCACTCAGGACTCTTTTTATCCAAATGCCTTCACATATTCCTTGAATCAATGCTCGATATTCGGCCTCTGCGCTACTTCTAGCAACCACTGGTTGCTTTTTACTTCTCCAGGTAACAAGATTGCCCCATACAAATGAACAATACCCAGAGCATCTTCTATCTGTAGCATCACCTGCCCAATCTGCATCTGAGTATACTTCAATACTTCTCTTATCAGTTCTTTTAAATAATAGCCCCTTCCCGAGAGTCATTTTCAGATATCTGAGGATTCGATATACCGCTTCCATATGTTCGTCATTTGGACTATGCATAAACTGACTGACAACACTAACAGCAAATCTAATATCTGGCCGAGTATGAGAAAGGTATATGAGACGTCCTACCAGCCTTTGGTATCTCCCCCTGTCCACAAAACTGCTCTCAGGGTTGTATCCAAATTTCTTCTGAGGATCCATGGGAGATTTCTTCTGAGGATCCATGGGAGATGTTGCTGGTTTACATCCTAACATGCCGGTTTCTGTAAGAAGATCTAACACATACTTCCTTTGAGACATAACTATACCTGTCTTCGGTCGTGCAACTTCCATGCCTAGGAAGTACCTGAGGTGTCCGAGATCTTTGACCTCAAATTCTTGTGCCAGAGCTTTCTTCAATTCTGTTAACTCTGACTCATCATTTCCTGTCAGAACAATATCATCCACATACACTATCAATAGGGCAAGAGTCTTTTCAGACCTCCTTTTGACAAAAAGTGTGTGATCTGACTGACATTGTGAATACCATTTTTCTCAAGGACCCCAATTTCTTCTTGTACAGCTTTCTTCCAGCCAAGATGTTTCAATGCTTCTACAATACTGGTTGGAATTTGTACATTATCTAGACTGGACACAAACGCACGATAAGATTCAAACAAGTTGTCATATGATACGTGATTCCCTATAGGATGCATAGTGCAACTACTAACACCCTTCCGTATTGCAATCGGCAGATTAAGATCATCAACCTCATCATTCGCCACATTGTTAGGCTTATTGATGGATTGTTCAACATTTGAAAACGACTCAGAGTCATGGAGAGCTTGATCCGTTCGGATACCTGCCTGCTCAACTTGTTGTTTGTTTCTCCTTGTATAGGTACGAATTTGGTTACTGACAACGGGAGAGGAAGGGGATGACTTAGTATCACGAATGATGGGATGAGGTATGGTTGTAGCATCTGGGCTAGCAAAAGCGGATGTAGTGTCAAGAATTGGTACGGGTGTAGTTTCAAGAACAGACGACCATAACTGGCTGTCATTCACCATCTCCCCCTAACAGGCAGGCTTGGAGTAGTATGGAAGATGTTCACAGAAGGTGACATCCATGGTAACATAGACTCGTTTTGTCTCGGGAGAGTAGCACTTGTACCCCTTTTGAGTCTGGAGGTACCCCAAAAAAATGCATTTATGAGCCCGAGGATCCAACTTTCCACGATTTTGGGAATGTATATGAACAAATGCACTACACCCGAATACTTTAGGAGCAAGGTCAAACGATGGAAGACAGAGATAAGGAAAAGACTGAAAAAAAACTTGTCGTGGGCTGAAAAACCGAAGGACACGAGAAGGCATACGATTGATTAGATAGGTAGCTGTGAGGACTGCATCACCCCAAAAGAATTAAGGAACATGAGCAGAGAACATAAGGCAACGGGTGATGTCAAGAAGATGACGATTTTTCCGTTAAGCAACCTCGTTTTGTTGAGGAGTGTCAACACAGGAGCTGACATGGAGGATGCCCTCTGCGGACAGGTAGTGTCCCAAGGTTGAACTAAAGAACTCCTTCGCATTGTCTGTTTTGAGGACACGAATATTGCGTTTTGATCATGGTATGAAACTGCTTGAAGTGAGACCACACTTCAGACTTTTCGCACATAAGAAAGACCCACGTAATACGTGTGTGATCATCAATGAACGATACAAACCAACGTGCCCCAGAAATATTTTTTGTTTTAGAAGGACCCCAAACGTCGATGTGAATCAGTGAAAAAGGACTGGACGGCTTATAATTGAGATGTGGATAGGAGGTACGAGTGTGTTTTGCAACTTGACAAATCTCACATGAAAAAGAAGTAGGATTTTTATTATAAAAGAGATGTGGAAACAACTTAGATAGATATGTAAAATTGGGATGACCTAGACGATAATGTAACAAAAGGACTTTATTATCATTATTGGGACTACGAGACAATTTATTACTGAAATTGAAAGCAAAATAAGAAGACTGGTCGCAACTTGTCAGTAAATTTTGATCATAGTTGAGGTGGTAGAGACCCGAACAGATTTCAACACTGCCAATCATCTGCTCCGATTCCAAATCCTGAAAAACACATGAATTTGGATAAAATTTAGCTACACAGTTCAAGTCTCGTGTCGATTTACTTATCGAAAGAAGGTTACAATCCAAGTCTGGCACATAAAGGACAGAGGTAAGAGATAAAGTGGGAATGATACGGATAGAACCTGTCCCTGATATTTTTTAGTGTGACCCATCTGCAATCTTGATGGAGGCGTTGGATGTATCTGGTTGATATTGATGGAACAATGACCTATCTCCTGTCATATGATCAGAAGCTCCGGTATCTATGATCCACGGCTGAGTTCCTCCCCTGTTGGCAGTTAGAGCAGTTGGTGCAACCTTCTGGGCAACCAGACCACTCCCCTGAATTGTGTTGCCTATTATTTTTTGTAGTGCATCAATTTGCTCTTTACTGAACGGAGAAGAGTCTGTACTGGCACTATTTTCTGGAACAGCATGAGCCACATATGCCCTATTGTCACGATCATTCCGGTTTCTAGGTTTCCAATCAGCTGGTTTGCCATGGATTTTCCAACAAGTGTCCTTCACGTGGCCTGGTTTTTTGTAGTGGTCACACCAGGGCCTCCCTTGCCTGGACCTAGTGTCTCCAGAGTTTCCTGTCAAACCAACAGTCTTAGATACAAGTGCAGAGGCTTCGGAAATTGGGACTGATTCTGGTATGTCCATCATAATATGTTTCCGGCTTTCCTCCCTTCGTATTTCTGAGAAGGCCTCACAAAGGGATGGCAACGGCTTGACTCCCAGAATTCGTCCCCGAACTTCATCCAGATTGTTGTTCAGGCCAAAGAGAAACTTGAATGTCCTATTTTGCTCTACAATTTTCGTATATTGTGCACTGTCGTCGGCACACTTCCATGTGTGCAGGTCAAACAAGTCCAATTGTTGCCAGTGACGCAAGAGATTGTTAAAGTACTCGGTCACCGACTGGTCCCCTTGACGGAGATCATGAAGAACAAATTCAATTCGAAATAACTCCGAGATATTCTCCTTACAAGAGTAGGTTTCTCTAGCTACTTCCCAAATATGATATGTTGTGGTGTAGAGAAGAAAGTTTTCTCCAAATTCAATAGTCATGGAATTAATAAGCCATGGCATTACCAAGTTATTGTCTATCTTCCATTGTTTAAAATCTGGGTCACCTTTTTTCGGTTGCTCTTTGTCCTTGGATAAGTAATCATCCTTACCCTTACCACAGATGAACATGTACACCACTTGTGACCATTGAACATAGTTATGGCCATTCAATTTAGGACCAGTAAAATACATCGATGACAAATCATATCCTCCTAGTGTGTGATATCCAAACTTAAATGCAGCCATAATAAAGTAGAGTAAAATAACACAGGAGGTATGGAAAAACCAGCCAATAACACAAACAAATTATCTAAAAAAAACAGTCACAATGGAAACAGATGCTACCGAAATAACCAGCCACAATTTATGAACAATTGATGGAGATAGGAATAACCACAGAGTACCTCAATGTTGACCGAAATTGAAGCAGGAGCAAGAGGTCGAATGTTTCTCAATCAAAGCCGATTGATCGGAGCGAAGATAACCAGGCGACCGAGGCAAAAAGATATCAAGCGATTTCCGTTCCAACTTCTGATTGTAGATGATCAGAACCAAACTACCGATGATGCCGTTCAAGCTTGCCGATTGTCATAGACCTAGAGTGTCGATCGATCAATCAAGCAGAAGGCTGATCGAGAGAGAAAAGAAACAGAATTGGGACCGATTGGAAGAAACTGGAAATTGATTGGGAAATTCGATGCCGATAGAACGGCGATTGGATTTGGGACTTTGAGAACGCGAAGTCGATCGAGGAACAAACGATTTGGAAAAAAAAATTGATTAGTTTTTTAGCAAATCGATCGATTCCGGAGAGGAATCGGGCGAAAAAAACCATTTGGGAAAAATACTATTCGATTTTGGAGAGAAATCGAGTGATTGATTTTGGAGGGGGAAGATCGATCCGAGAGAGTTTGATCGATTGATTTGAAAAACGATATAATTTGGATCTTCCGCTCTGATACCATGAATAAACTCTTGTTTTCTTATTTTATTCCAATCGCAATTACGCATTAATACAGATCAAAGGAAATCAAATGCAATATTCTCTCCTATAAACTCTCACCTACTTAACAAACCTACAGAAGAATTAAATCATATTTACAAATGACAAAACTACCCCTAACTTCCAACAGTGGGCATCTTCCCTTGGAAGCTCGGGCAAAGTGTATGTGCTTTTGCAATTGTGGTAGAGTTAAGAAACACGAAATACTTGCCTTTTCATCGAGATATCAATTATCATCTATCTTCTCGGATAGGTCCCATCATCAATAACTGTTGGTTTATGTCATTTTTAGTAAAATAATATTTTTATTTTTGTAATTATATTTTCCTTTTAGAATTAGATCAAATCGTATTTTATTCTTTTATCGTTAGGTATTATCTTTTCCTTTTATGATTCGGTCATATTTCCCTTTATGTTAGAATTTATCTTTTCCTTTTATAATTAGGCTTTTCCTTTTATAATTAGGTCATCCCTTGTACTTTATTTAAACTCATTGTTGGGTTCATTATTAAATGAAGAATTAGAGAATTTGAATTTCTATCTTTCAACGTGGTATCAGATCCTCAAATTTTTCCTTTCGATCCGGGTAAAATTTTTCTCTAGTCCTCCTTCACTTTCTTCTCCATAATCTTCTTCGTATTTTCCTCAAAAAAAAAAAAAAAACAAAATCCCTTTCTTCAAAACACAAACCATCATATTTATTCTTCTTCACTACCAATCTTCTATCCTCTTTCAAAACCTTTTATTTCTACAAAATTCTTCAAAACTTTTTTTTTCCTCACATCTTCTCCTCTCCCAAGTGGCCCTGACATCTTCTTTCCCAGCTGGCCCTGACAACTCCTTACCAAACCGGCCCTGGCATCTCTTTTCCCAGTCGGCCATGGCATCTCCTTTTCCCTGTCGGCCCTAGCATCTCATGTAACGGCCCAGTTTTCTATTCCGGTTTCCCAGGTGTTTTCGGTTCAATATTCGATTGTTCGGTTGGGCCTTTAAAACTATTTTAACCCTTAGGGGTATTTTGGTCTTTTTGCTCCCCGGTTAGGGTTTGTGGATTTGTAAGGTTCCAGGGTTGTTTCTGTCCTTTGCTGAGATCTGTGGATCTGTTGGTGGCATTTTTCCAAGAGTTATGTTGTTTGATAGGGTTTAGAAGGTGTTCCGGTTATTATAAAATAGGAGATTAAAAAGGTGTTGCTTGTGGGTTTTGAACCCTTGACCTGCAAGTGGATTGGAGGCTTGGAATAAATAATTGTTAATCAAAAGAAATACTTGCTTCAGCTGGGACTCGAAGGGGGAAAGCCCAGGACTTCAATCGACTAAAAGATAAAAACAAAGAATCGTATTTTTGCTTCTCCTAAAAGTTGCCGCAAGAAACTTCACCCTCTATTGCCGATTCCAACTTTTCCCCTCTTCCCCTTCATCCTCTTGCCGAGTTCATCAAGATTAAGAACCGAGTCCAAGAACGTGTAAGTCTTCTCTTATTCTTTTCTTTCTTCTCGACCGAGAACGACCACGATCACGGCCAGGCTTGTGTGTGTTGCCGCCCGGTAGAGACCGTGTGTCGTCGCCCGACCTGCCGCGCGCCTTGCGCTGCGCGCGCCCGCCCAACGCCGCACCGAGCCAGCCTGTCTACGGAGCCTTGCCGCGTCGCTCCAGCGAGACGCCATCGCCCTCGTGCCTACGAGTTCGCTGTCGCTCGCTCGCGCCTGCCGCTTCTACCTTTGCACCGCGCGCCCAGTGCCTCGCGGCCTGACAAAGACCCTCGCAACGCCGCGCGCGCGCGCAAGCGCGTCCGCCGCCCCCGCCGCGCTTACTCTACCGCTGCTGCACGCGCACGCGACCTTGCCGTGAGCCCTGTCTTGCCAAGATAGCTTGGTGCCAAGCCTAGTGCCTTCTCGGTTGGCTTTCTCGAGCTTTGATTCTTGACCCTTAGATGTTCTAGCTGCTAGCTCTTAATTGAGTTGACTTGGTTGATTCCCTAGGTTGTTCCTGTTGACTTTGAAGCTCGAGGGTCGCTTGTTTGTTTGTTGTGATTGCTTTCTTACTTGATCCAGGTAAGGATTTCTTATCGGGGTTGTGTGGACCCTGCGATGCTTTCAGGATTGTGCTTTGTATGCTTACTTCTGTTATGAGCATGTTAGCCATAGGACAGCTTGTGTTCGAATTCTTGCTAGCATGTTGCTTGTTGTTCATGTTAGTGCCATGCTAGGTTTGCTCTTCCAGCATGCTTTTGATTCCTGCTTAAGTTCGTAGTATCATGCTAGGGATCTTTCTTATTCTGGCATACCCATGTTCCTGTTCGTAATCTGTTAGTTCCATGCTAGGGATTTCTTATCCTGGCATATCCATGTTTCCTGTTCGTGTTCTGTAAGTTTCATGCTAGGATAGCAGGTAGTGTATGTTGTCTGATTATTAGGCTAGTTTCTGTTATGAACTTAGGAGACCGTTAGGGGTTATTAGTTGGGTTCCGCTTGGGTAAGTCCCCGATGGGCACCAATGCGTTGCTAGTGTACGTAAGTCCCCGATGGGCACTACACTGTTGGCATTATGTGTAAGTCCCCGATGGGCATCATAATGTAGCTAGGAAGTGTAAGACCCCGATGGGCATCTCCGTGTTCCTAGCTGGAGTAAGACCCCGATGGGCATCCTAGATGAGTAAGACCCCGTTGGGCATCATTGATTTGTGGAGTAAGACCCCGATGGGCATCATTGATTTGTGGAGTAAGACCCCGATGGGCATCCTTGTGTGTAAGTCCCCGATGGGCATCACTGTGTTTAGCAGGAGTAAGACCCCGATGGGCATCTGTATGTGTAAGACACCGATGGGCATCATTGATTGTGTGTAAGTCCCCGATGGGCATCACTGTGTGTAGCAGGAGTAAGACCTCGATGGGCATCCTTATGTGTAAGACCCCGATGGGCATCAAGGTGTAGAACCTAGTGTAGGTTGTGGTTGTAAGTCCTTGAATAGGCAATTTCTAGATCCGCGGTTAGCCTGAGCCAGGTTGTTGCTTCTGAGCTCGTATATGTTTGCATGTATACTAGGGTGCTAGATGACTGATGTATCGTATTGTACCCCGGTAGGGGATTCTTACTGAGTATGTTTATACTCACCCTTATTTCTGTGGTTTTTCCACCAGGTAACTTGGGACAGCACCGGGACGGTTAGTGGAGGGAGCTGTTTGATCATGGAGGCTGCCAGCACTCTGTCGTTTATTATTATTTGCATTATTTGTTCAGCATGTAGATGGACAGGAGTCCTAGGGGAATGTTGTTAAAAGTTGTTTAAACTGTTTTGAGTGTTTTTTATAAATACTGGTCAGGCTTGTTTTTACCTTGTTGGTTTTGCTTAATGAAAATTGTTGGTTATGTTTTAAGTGTTCCCCATTTTGAAAAGTTTTAAACATGAGCACTAAACCGCTTGTTGACATATTTAACTTGCATCTGAGTGAGAACCTAGGTTTAGGACCTTATTTCGGGTCGGGTTCTTACATCTCAACAATCATCACAATTGGCGCATCATCATCACAATGACCAACTCTGATAAATTTAACTCCAAGCTTGGCTTGTATTCCACATACAATCCAGCTTGAGGGGGAATGTTGGTTTATGTCATTTTTAGTAAAATAATATTTTTATTTTTGTAATTATATTTTCCTTTTAGAATTAGATTAAATCTTATTTTATTCTTTTATCATTAGGTATTATCTTTTTCTTTTATAATTAGGTCATATTTCCTTTTATGTTAGAATTTATCTTTTCTTTTTATAATTAGGTCATCCCTTGTACTCTATTTAAACCCATTGTTCGGTTCATTATTAAATGAAGAATTAGAGAATTTGAATTTCCATCTTTCAACAATAACATATTAAGGATTATTCTCGATTAGCCTCTTCTCCGACAACATCGACCTGCAAGAACAGTCGAAACTCATCTTCACGTTTCTTTTGCATTTCTCACTATTACTATTCAGGCTTGTTATTTTCGATTTAATCCTTAGTATTATGCTTCTTGTTTGACCACTATATTCGGCTTCTTCCCCTCTTCTTTTCTGTTTCTAACAGATATTGTAACACTTTTGAACCAGCAGAATAGTTTAGGCCTTTTCTATTTGACTGAAGTGATAAGTGATATAAGGTTTGTGTAAGCAGATCCAAACACTTTGAACATAAAAATAATAATAATAAAATAAGAGAAGAGAAGACATAGGTGCTTCTTCACTACATGAGTAACGATTAATAACTTCATCGAGTAAAAAAAAAGGCCTTGGAAAAATAAAATGTGAATCAACTTCCAAAAATTAGAAAATAATGTTACCTCAAAAGCAAAGAAACCACCAGGCCTCAACATTGCAGTAGCTTCATCACATAGATGGATAAGATCATCCATGCCATTAGTGCCTCCATCCAAGGCAATTCTAGGTTCATGTTTACCAACTTCAGCTTGTATGCCAACAATATTATCACTGGGTATGTACGGAGGATTGCTAATAATCCCAGATAGCTTTCCTTGAACGTCTTTTAATGGCTCATACCATGATCCTTGCCTTAACTCGATCAACTCCTGATTGAACATTAAAAGCAGAGATTATCAATGGCTCCTTAAATGAAGAGCCCAGATAAAGTACACTCTCGTGGAGTCAAAATAGTGTTAATCATCAAAACTAAGAACCATCTACTTTACTGTATTTGATTGCAAAGAAACTTGTAGCATATTAAATAGGTAAGCGGTCACTATAACTTTTTTTTAGTTCAATAATTAGGGGTGGGGGATTTGAACCTATAATCTTTTTATCATGAGCACACACTAATTCCGGTTGAGCTAATACTGCTCTTGTTAACTGATACGACGCCGAGACCACTGAAGGTCTACTCAAGGCGGAGCAAGAAGTGACGGGCTTAATTATTATTCTTTAATTTATTTATGTTAGGGTTATTTAAGTTGTATTGGGCTTTTGGGCCTTAATAGATATTATTACTAAATTAGGTTATTTCCTAGGTTTACTATTATAAATAGGATATGATAGGTCATTATTTGGTATTATTCAGTTGTCGTCTTTGAGCTGGCTCTTTAAGAGATCCTCTCGAGAGAATTATCGTAGTTTAATAAAAAGTGTGGTAGATTCTATCATTTTGGTATCAGAGCCGTTCACCGATCCGAGAATGGTTGCTACTAGGATGGAATCAAGAATGGATGAGCTGGAAAGCACCAATTCCGAAATTTTGAAGAAACAACAGGATTTTGAATCTCAATTGTTGACAATGGGAAATAGGTTAGATCAAGAGTTAGGTCAGATGAACCAGAACATTATGAACATTTAGAAATTATTAGAGCGTAATTCGGGACAGCCGAGCTCCGATTCTGATAACTTGGACAAGGGGAAAAGTGTTGTTCAGGGACCCGAAGAAGCAACAGATGTACCGACGGCGACGGGGCTGGGCATGGACAGGGCTCCGGGTGTGGCGGCGGTTTTTGGGGCGGACTCGGGCAGCGCGAGCGACCACAGGGGGGTGGTGACGACGGGCTGGCGCGTGGGAGCGATGGGGTATGATGAGGTCTAGAGTGTCGGAGGGCGCGGGTTCGGGAGTGGGCCGAGCGTGGGTTGGGCGCTGGGGGGCGCGGCTTGGAGAACGGGCTGGATCTAGGCGCAAGAGAGCGTGCGTGGGGCGAGAGAGCGCTAGGGTGTGCGCGGGCAGACCGGGCCAGGGGGGGTCAGTCGAACAGGGACAGTTTGAACCAACCGGGTTGGACCGGAGAGATGGGTATCAGGGACCACGGGACAGAGAAAATTTTTAGGTTCTGGGTTCTGGTCAAAGGGGAGAACCGAGAATAGAAGAGAGGGGAAACAAGCTTCTGAAGGAAAGGAATGTGCGCACCGGCTATGAGAGGTCGTTAGCGCATGACGGTTGGAATGATCGGGGTTGGGAAAATTACAACCGAGAGGGGGATTGCGAGGACTAGAGAGAAAGGGAGGATCGCTATGAGCGAAGGGGGCCGAGAACAGGAGGTAGAGACAGGCTGGTGTTCAATATTTGACTCCGGAAGCTAGAGATGCATGTTTTCAAAGGACTGTCAGACGAGGATCCGGACGATTGGTTGTGCCGAGTGGAACGATATTTTTGGGTAAACCGACTGGTAGGGCAAGAACGGGTTGAGGTTGCGGCCTTGTGTATGGAAGGTGAGGCTTTAGAATGGCTACAGTACAAGGAGGATCAAGCACCGATCGCGTCCTGGGAAGATTTTTGGGAACTGTTGCACGGTTTCCAACCAACTAATCACGACAAGTACAGCTTCCACGACTCCTTACAAACGTTTGATGGATAGTGAAATCCGTGTAAGAAAAGATAAGGGACTGTGTTTTCGTTGTGATGAACAACAATTTGTCCCAGGACATAGGTGTAAAAAGAAAGAGCTACAGGCTTTAGAGATACTGGTAGTACGAGATGCAATTGATCACAGGGACAGCTATGAAAACGACAGTACACACACGATGAGAATAATGACGACGAGGAAGATGCGCGAGATTTTGCAGCACTGTCCTTAAACTTGATGGCCAGGTTGAGCTCTCCAAAAACATTAAAAGTCACAGGACAGATACAGGGGCTGGAGGTAGTCGTCCTTATTGACTGTGGTGCCACACATAATTTCATATCGGATGTGATTGTGGCTAAGTTGCAGTTACCAGTGCAACCCTCGAATGATTATGGCATTATGTTAGGGACCGGCGACTTAGTGAGGACAGTTGGAATTTGTAAGAATGTAGAATTGCATTTAGCATAACTAAAAATCATACACGATTTTCTCCCTTTGGCCCTAGGAAGTATTGATGTGATTTTAGGGGTGGCTTGGTTGGAGACTTTGGGAAAAATTGAGTTAAACTTTCGTTCACTACAGATGAAATTTGTGTTGGGGACTTGGCATGCCGAGTTGCAAGGGGATCCGAAGTTGGTTAAAGCTCAGGTTTCTTTGAAGTCCATGATGAAATCGTTACGACCCGAGGACCAAGGACTCCTAGTGGAGTTAAACATGATTGATGCATCGGTGCCCAACAGGGTCCAGACGAATGTTCTTCTCGATCTATCTCAGGTACCTCGTGAGTTACACTCTTTAATTGAATCAAATTCACCTGTTTTTTAGTCCTTGACAAAATTGCCTCCCCAAAGGAATTGTGACCATTCGATTGAATTGAAGACGAGTAAGGATTCAGTGAACGTGCGGCCGTATCGGTATCCTCAGTACCAAAAGAACGAGATTGAGAGGCTGGTACAGGAGATAATATTGGCCAGGGTTATTCGCCCGAGCACGAGCTCGTTTTCGAGCCCCGTGTTGCTGGTAAAGAAAAAGGATGGAAGTTGGCGTTTTTGTGTAGACTATCGGGCTTTGAATCAAGCTGTTGTTCCTGATAAGTTTTTGTTGGTCATTTGATGATTATTCTCAAATTTTTTGTTTCCATATTTATTGGATTAGTATCTTGTATTTATAATATTACTGATTTGTAGAGGATATTATCCTAGTGTATTACTTGTTTCCTTATTTGTAAAGCAAGGGTTTCTCTATTTAAGAAACACCTATTATCAATGAATAATATAGAAAAATATTCCTCTCTTTATATTTTGTACATGGTATCAGAGCCAAACAAAGAAAAATAAAAATAAAAATATTTTTTCAAAACCCTAAACAGCCTGTTGTCAATTCAGCCGCCGCCGCACCTGTCTACCTCCACTACCGCCGACGAACATCGGTCCGCTCTTATCTGGTGACAGAACTCGTCGGCCGCCACAACCCAGTTGTTTCCGCTCCTGTCCGTTGAAAAAAAAAACTCATTCCTAAGCATTTTTTTAACTCGCACGCCTGCTGTCCATTCAACCTATCGCAGCTCCAGGAAACCTTGTTGCTACTTGTTTCTCAAGTTTTGGTTATTTTTTCAAGTTTTTTGGCCAGCTGATTGGGTTTTTCAACTGCTGTTTTTTTAGTTATCTAGCCTTAAAATCTTGTTTTTTGCTGAAGAATAATGTCTGAAGACAAGATATCAGTTGCCAGAATTCCAACCCATAGCCCTACTATCCAAATCACAACCATTCGACTTAATGGTGACAACTTTCTTCGGTGGTCACAAAGTGTTCGAATGTATATTCGTGGACAAGGAAAGATTGGGTACCTTACTAGAGACAAGGTAGCACCTTCCAAAGATGATTCATCTTTTGCTACATGGGATGCCGAAAACTCCATGGTGATGACCTGGCTAGTAAATTCCATGGTGGAAGACATTAGTAGCAACTATATGTGTTACTCTACAGCTAAGGAATTATGGGACAGTGTCACAGAGATGTATTGCGACTTAGAAAATCAGTCACAAGTGTTTGAACTAAATCTCAAACTAAGTGACATAAAACAAGGGAGTAATTCCGTTACTCAAGATTTCTTTCACTTATCAAGCAAATTTGGCAGGACCTTGATTTGTTTGATAAATATGAATGGAAGTCCACTGAAGATCAGAAGCACTATAAGAAAATTGTTGAGAATGGTCGAATTTACAAATTCTTGGTTGGACTTAATGTTGAGTTTGATGAATTTCAAGGCAGAATAATAGGTAAAGCTAACCTTCCTACTATCAACGAAGTGTTTTCTGAAGTACGCAAGGAAGAAAGTCGGCGACATGTGATGATGGGTAAAAAACCAGTTGATACAGAAGAAAGCTCTGCGTTAGTTGTTGAAGCCACTACAAACAAGGCATCTGATCAGACAAATAAGCCGCGTGTGTGGTGTGATCACTGCAACAAATCGAGACATACTCGGGAGACATGTTGGAAGATCCATGGAAAACCAGTCAATCATAAAAGTAATAGACAAGGTGATAAAAGTATTCGTCCACCAGCTTCTAGTGCCAATAGTGCTTAATCAACTCCATTCAATAAAGAGCAAATTGATCAAATCTTGAAGCTGCTCAAGACCACTACGACTTATGGTAATCCTAGTGTTTCCTTGGCACAAACAGGTAATTGTCCTCATGCCTTCTCCTGTCTTACTGCAGCTCTGTGGATTATAGATTCCGGAGCTTCTGACCATATGACTAGTTCCTCAAAACTCTTCGAGTCATACTCTCCATTATATTGTAATGAACAAATTAGAATAGCATATGGTAGTTTCAATTCTATTTTTGGAAAAGGAACTATTAAGTTATCTCCACACCTTACCTTACAATCCGTCCTTCATGTTCCCAAATTAGCTTGCAATTTGCTTTCAGTTAGCAAGATTTCTAGAGATTCTAACTGTCGTGTTATTTTCTATGACTCACATTGTGTCTTTCAGGAACAGGAGTCGGGGAGGACGATTGGACGTGCTAGGATGCTTGAAGGCCTTTACTATTTTGAGGAAGCTTTAACTAGTCATAAAAAGGTTCAGGGTTTAAGTAGTGTTAGTTCTCTATCTGTTAGGGAAACTTTGATGCTTTGGCATTATAGATTAGGACATCCCAGTTTTTTCTATTTAAATTATTTGTTTCCATAACTTTTTAAAGGAATTGATTGTTCTACCATTCATTGCGAACATTGTGCCTTTGCAAAAACTCATTGCACTTCTTATTTACCTCAAAGTTATAAAGCTTCTGCACCTTTTTATTTAATTCATAGCGATGTCTGGAGTCCATCTAAAGTAGTAACTCAAAGTGGGAAACGGTGGTTCGTTACCTTTATGATATGATCCAGGATCTAGATTATATCAAAAGATAAAAGAATAAAGATAAACCAAGTTTTGATAGGAACTTGGAACCTCCCTTCTCAAGAGAATCTCTTGAGCCCTACAATAAATCACTCAATAACTCATTTAACAATTGGATGCCTAAACCCTAACCTAACTCACTCTATTTATAACAAAATACTAACTTATTCTCCAAGTAATAGCTAAATAGAGCCCTAGGCCCAACCTTATCAATACCCGCCCCTTTAAAGCACCTTGTCCTCAAGGTGGGCATACACAAAAATAGAAAAATGAAAAATGAAAACTTCTTTTTCTTTTTTTTTCTTTTTTCTTTTTTTTTTTTCGTCGGCAGCAGCGGCGATTGCGGCAGCTGAGCGTCGGTGGTGGCGGAAACGGCGGCGTTGGTGGCAGAGGTGGTGGCGAAGGTGGCAGCGATGGTGGCGACGGAGGTGGCGGCGGCGATGTCAGAGGTGGTGGCGGCGGCGATGTCAGAGGTGGTGGCGGCGGAGGTGGCAGTGGCGATGTCGGAGGTGGCGGCGGCGATGGTGGTGGTGGAGGTGGTGACGGCGGCAGCGGTGGTGGCGGCGGAGGTGGCGGTGTCAAAACCCTAACCGTCACTGTTTCTTCCACAACCTCCCTTCTTCCTCGAATCCTAGCTTCCATCTCTAAGTACCATTGTTCCCTTGCCTTGGACTGCTCCTCCCTTTCTAATCTTCTTTGTTCCTGCTCCCTTGCATTTTCCTCTCTTATCTCTCTAAAATAACTTTTCATGTCATTGTAAAAATTTTGCCACATCTCTTGAAATAAGCGAACATTTTCTTGATCCATCTCTACAACCAAGAATCGAAACGGCTCTGATACCAATTGATATGATCCAGGATCTAGATTATATCAAAAGATAAAAGAATAAAGATAAACCAAGTTTTGATAGGAACTTGAAACCTCCCTTCTCAAGAGAATCTCTTGAGCGCTACAATAAATCACTCAATAACTCATTTAACAATTGGATGCCTAAACCCTAACCTAACCCACTCTATTTATAACAAAATACTAACTTATTCTCCAAGTAATAGCTAAATAGAGCCCTAGGCCCAACCTTATCACTTTATCGATGATCACACTCGTGTCACTTGGGTGTATCTTTTAACTCACAAGTCTGATGTTAAGGAGGTATTTATCCGTTTCTATAACATGATTGAAACCCAATTTAAAACCAAAACCAGTATCTTACATTCCAACAATGGCACTGAATATTTCAATACCTATCTAACTGAGTTCTTACACACCAAAGGAGTGTATCACCAATCAACCTGTAGAAATACTCCTCAACAAAATGGCATTACAGAACGAAAGAATAGACATTTATTGGAGGTTTCTAGGGCCATTATGTTCTCTATGAATGTCCCTCAGTATTTATGGGGTGACGCGATTCTTACAGCTACTTACCTCATAAATCGAATGCCTACTAAGGTTTTAGGTTTTCAAACTCCTCTAGAATACCTAAGAACCACCTTTCCTACGATTCGAATTTTCTCAGATCTACCAACCAAGGTTTTTGGATGTATTGCCTTTGTTTATGTGTCCAACCCTTCACAGTCCAAACTAGATCCTCGAGCTACCAAATGCATATTCTTAGGTTATACCTCCCATAAAAAGGCCTATAGATGTTATGATCCGGTAACATAGAGATTTTTTGAAAGTATGGATGTGTCATTTGTAGAACACCAATCCTTTTTTAAAACTCATTCCCTTCGGGGGGAGACATCTACATTTGAAGGAAATTTTTGGGATACCTCACCTCTTCCAAATATCATACACTCTGAGGTTGTTACAATGCCCAATATGGAAGGTTCCTCCTCACAGGGCGAAACACTACAGAATAATCAACCTGAACTTCAAGTTTATACTAGGAGAAAGCTGAGTCAAAAGAACATAGGCAAGATGGCTAATCCGACGCATGATCAATCGACACTCGACAACCGATCCTGATAATCCGTACTTTATCTCAGAACTCTTCCTTCCACTTCTTCTCCTCCTGAAAATAATATAACCAATGGCTCTGACCTTGATGTTCCCATAGCTTATGGGAAAGGAACCCAAAATTGTACCAAATATCCCATTGAGAATTACTTATCCTACAAAAAACTGTCTGACACTCATAGGGCTTTTACCTCTAGGATAACTAACCTGTTTGTCCCAAGGAATATACAGGAGGCCCTAGATGATCCGAATTGGAATTTAGCAGTCATGGAGGAAATGAATGCTCTAAAACAGAATCACACGTGGGACATAGTTGAGCTGCCAAAAGACAAGAAGACAGTAGGGTTCAAATGGGTGTTCACTATAAAATGTCATGCAGATGGGAGTGTTGAAAGGTACAAAGCAAGATTGGTTGCTAAGGGATTCACCCAAACCTATGGAATCGATTATCAAGAGACATTTGCCCTAGTTGCCAAAATTAACTCTATTAGGGTATTGCTAGCTATTGCTGTCAATGAAGAATGGCCCATATCAACTTGATGTAAAAAATGCATTCCTTAACGGTGATCTCGAAGAAGAGGTATTTATGGACTTACCACCTGGCTTTGAAATAAATTATGGAAGTAAAAACGTATGCAGGTTACATAAGTCATTATATGGCCTCAAGCAGTCACCCGAGCATGGTTTGAACGGTTTGAGAAGGCGATTACAAGCTATGGATTTCTTCAAAGTCAAGCGAGATCACACTATATTTTATAGACATACTAGAAACGGCAAGATGGTCATTTTGATAGTGTATGTTGATGACATAATAATAACTGGCAATGATGATCTGGAAATAACCATTTTGAAGAAAAATTTAGCTAATGAGTTTCAAATCAAAGATCTGGGAGTCCTAAAATATTTTTTAGGAATGGAGTTTGCAAGATCGAAAAGTGGAATTCTAGTAAATCAAAGGAAATATGTAATAGATCTACTAGAAGAAAGCTGGATTACTCGGTTGTAGACCAAAGAGAAACTCCTATTGAACAAAATGTGAAATTGCAAACTTCAACATGTGAAGAAGTAAAGGATAAAGAAAAATATCAGAGACTTGTTGGGAGACTTATTTACCTATCTCACACACGTCCTGACATAGCCTTTGTCGTTAGTATGGTTAGTCAATTTATGCATGCTCCTGGTCCTGCTCACTTTGAAGCAGTAAATAGAATTTTAAGATACTTGAAAGGCACTCCAGAAAAGGTATACTATTTAAAAACAAGGTCATCTTCATGTTGAAATCTACACAGATCTTGATCAAGGTGTAGTACTACCACGATATAGAAGGTCAACTTGAGTTATTGCTCCTTTGTTGGAGGAAACTTAGTCACTTAGCGTAGTAAAAAAAAAATGTGGTGGCAAGAAGTAGTCTTTGAAGCCGAATTTAGGGCACTAGCTCATGGTATTTGTGAGGGTATATGGATTAAGAGACTATTGGAGGAGCTAAAGTTCACTCAATCAACACCAATACGTGTGTATTGTGATAACAGGCAGCCATTTCCATTGCCCACAATCCAGTCCTTCACGATAGGACCAAACATATTGAAGTTGACAAACATTTTATAAAGGAGAAGATTGAAGCTGGAACCATATGTATCCCCTATATGACAAACATTTTACGAAAGGTCTTCCTAAGCGACATTTCAATAAGATGATTGGCAAGCTGGCAATGGAAGACATTTTTAGTCCAGCTTGGGGGGAGTGTTGGTTATTTGATGATTATTCTCAAATTATTTGTTTCCATATTTATTGGATTAGTATCTTGTATTTATAATATTATTGATTTGTAGAGGATATTATCCTAATGTATTATTTGTTTCCTTATTTGTAAAGTAAGGGTTTCTCTATTTAAGAAACACCTATTATCAAAGAATATATAGAAAAATATTCCTCTCATTATATTTTGTACAGTATCAGCTGACCCGGCAAAGATTGAGGCAATGATTTGTTAGCCAAGTCCTAAAACTATCAAGGACTTGCAAGGATTCTCGACCTGACAGGTTATTACCGACGTTTTGTAGCTAACTACGAGTTGAAGAAAGGCAAGTTTGAATGGGGACCGAGTGCGAAAGACTGCTTCCAAAGGATGAAACATGCTATGAGCAATGTTCTCGTACTGCGTTTACCAGATTTCGACCAGCCATTTGTGGTAGAAACTGATGCCTCGGGAATTGGTGTGGGCATTGTGCTCATGCAACAAGGACAGTCGTTGGCATATTTCAGGAAGGTTTTACCAATAACTCACCGCGTGAAACTTGTCTATGAGCGGGAGACTGCTTCCAAAGGATGAAACATGCTATGAGCAGTGTTCCTGTACTGCGTTTACCATATTTCGACAAGCCATTTGTGGTAGAAACTGATGCCTCGGGGATTGGTGTGGGCGCTATGCTCACCCAACAAGGACAGCCGTTGGCATATTTCAGCAAGGCTTTACCAATAACTCACCGCGTGAAACCTGACTATGAGCGGGAATTGATGGCAATTGTGTTCGCCGTCCAACGTTGGCGGGCTTGTTTATTGGGACACAAATTTATTGTACGGACAAACCAGAAAAGCCTTAAGTTCTTACTTGAACAGCTTGTAGTAGACAGTGAGTATCAGCGTTGGATTGCGAAATTGATGGGCTATGATTTCAGTATAGAATACAAGAAAGGTCGCGAGAATTGAGCGGCTGATGCTCTTTCTTGAAAGCCTCAGAATTGTGAATTCAGCATGTTAAGCTTTGTGGCTGGGATTAACACAACGGTTTTTACTCAGCAGGTTAAGGAAGATGAGAAATTATCAGTCATCCATGCAGCATTGAAAGCTGGAGAACCGGTCCACCTGGTTATTCGATAGTGGGTGACGTTTTGCTCTACCAAAACAGACTTGTGTTACCTCCGACATCCCCGACGATCCCACTGTTGTTATATGAATTCCATGGGGGCGCTATTGGGGGGCATTTTGGAGTCCTCAAGACTTATCAGCGGCTTGCTAAGGAAGTATACTGGACAGAAATGAAGACTCGAGTACGAGCATTTGTGGCCGAATGTTCGATTTGTGTTCAAGCTAAGCATCTATCATTATCTCTAACTCGGCTATTACAGCCATTACCAATCCTTGAACGGATTTGGGAAGACATTTCGATGGATTTTGTGGAGGATCTCCCACGTTCCAAGGGTTATGATACCATCTTAGTAGTGGTGAATCGTCTTTCAAAATATGCACATTTCATTCCTCTTAAACACCCCTTCACATCATTGTCAGTGGCGAAGGTCTTTATAAAGAAGGTGGTCCGCCTACATGGGATTCCCAAGAGTATTATGTCAGACCGAGACAAAGTTTTTACTAGCCTTCTGTGGAAAGAGATATTTAAGGCTTCTGGGACTAGTAACACGACTTATCATCCACAGACGGATGGCCAAACCGAGGTTGTAAATTGCTATTTGAAACCGTACCTACAATGTTTTGTGATGAATCAGCCTAAGGCGTGGTATCCGTGGTTGCCATGGGCCGAATTTAGTTTTAACACGTCATTTCACTCATCCACGAGCATGACTCCCTTCGAGATTGTGTACGGCTGAGTCCCACCACCGATTTGGGGTATGATTATGGGGCTAGTCATGTAGCTGTTGTAGATGCCTTGATGTTGGATCGGGATCGCATTTTGATGGCCCTGAAGGCTAATTAGTTGTGTACGCAACAGTCAATGTCCAACCGTGCAAACGCAAACCGCCGAGATGTTCAGTTTTCTGTGAACTTGGTTTATATTAAGCTTTGACCTTCCAACAGTCGTCATTGGCAAAGTTTAAACACCCGAAGTTAGCTCCTAAATTTATTGGGCCGTATCATGTCCTAGCCCGAGTGGGGCCAGTGGCGTATCGACTAGAGCTCCCTCCAACTGTGAAGATTCATCCGGTTTTTCATGTTTCCGTTCTACGCAAAGCAGTGGGATCTTCGATGCTCGTCATGTCTACACCATCCATAATTGGGAATGATTTGAGTGTTGTGGTCTGTCCTAAGGCTGTCTTGGGAGTACGTACGAACGTGC